>CM059429.1:71070738-71670738 GCA_030390025.1 Squalus acanthias
AGAGAGAGAGAGAGAGAGAGGGGGCAACAGAGGGAGAGAGAGTGGGCAAGAGGGGGAGAGAGGGGCCAAGAGAGAGAGAGGGAGAGAGGGGGACAATAGAGTGAGAGGGGGGAGAGAGAGGGGGCAATAGAAGGAGAGAGGGGGCAATAGAGAGAAGGGGGAGAGAGGGGGCAATAGAGGGAGAGCGTGGGGGGGAGAGAGAGGGGGCAATAGAGGGAGAGCGAGGGGGCAATAGAGGGAGAGAGAGGGGGCAATAGAGGGAGAGGGAGAGGTGCAATAGAGAGAGAGAGGGGGCAATAGAGGGATAGGGAGAGGGGCAATAGAGGGAGAGAGAGGGGCAATAGAGAGAGAGGGGGCAATAGAGGGAGAGAGGGGGCAATAGAGAGAGAGAGAGAGGGGGCAATAGAGGGAGAGAGGGGGCAATAGAGGGAGAGAGAGGCAATAGAGGGGGGGAGAGAGAGGCAATCGAGGGAGAGAGGGGCAATAGAGAGAGAGAGGGGACATAGAGAGAGAGAGAGAGAGAGGGGGCAACAGAGGGAGAGAGAGAGGGGCAATAGTGGGGGAGAGAGGGGGCAATAGAGGGAGTGAGAGGGGGGCAATAGAGGGACAGAGGGGGCAATAGAGGGAGGGAGAGAGGGGGCAATAGAGGGAGTGAGAGGGGGGCAATAGAGGGAGAGAGAGAGGGGGAGAGAGAGAGGGGGCAATAGAGGGAGAGAGGGGGCGAGGGAGGGAGAGGGCGAGGGAGGAAGGAAGGGGGCGAGGGAGGGAGGGGGCAAGAGAGAGAGGGAGGGAGCAATAGAGGGAGGGAGGAGGCAATAGAGGGAGGGAGGGGAGAGGAGGCAATAGAGGGAGGGAGGGGAGAGGGGGCAATAGAGGGAGAGAGCGGGGGGGAGAGGGGGCAATAGAGGGAGAGAGCGGGGGGGAGAGGGAGCAATAGAGGGAGAGAGCGGGGGGAGAGAGAGAGGGGGTAGAGAGAGGGGGAGAGAGAGTGGGCAAGAGAGGGAGAGGGGGAGAGAGGGGGCAAGAGAGAGAGGGAGAGAGGGGGACAATAGAGGGAGAGGGGGGAGAGAGAGGGGGCAATAGAGGGAGAGAGGGGGCAATAGAGAGAAGGGGGAGAGAGGGGGCAATAGAGGGAGAGCGCGGGGGGGAGAGAGGGGGGCAATAGAGGGAGAGAGAGGGGGCAATAGAGGGAGAGGTGCAATAGAGAGAGAGAGGGGGCAATAGAGGGATAGGGAGAGGGGCAATAGAGGGAGAGAGAGCGGCAATAGAGGGAGAGAGGGGGCAATAGAGGGAGAGAGGGGGCAATAGAGGGAGAGAGAGGCAGTAGAGGGGGAGAGAGAGGGGCAATCGAGGGAGAGAGAGGGGGCAATAGAGAGAGAGAGGGGGCAATAGAGGGGGAGAGAGAGGGGGCAATAGAGGGAGAGAGATGGGGGCAATAGAGGGAGAGAGGGGGCAATAGAGGGAAAGAGGGATGAGGTAAGAGAAGGGGGAGGGAGGGGGCAATAGAGCGAGGGAGGGGGCAAGAGAGAGGGAGGGAGGGGGCAATAGAGCGAGGGAGGGGGCAAAAGAGGGAGAGAGGGAGGGGAAAATAGAGGGAGAGAGAGGGAGGGGGCAATAGAGGGAGAGGGAGGCAGAAATTGAAAAGCATAGAGGGGGAGAGACTGAGAGAAAGAGCGAGAGGGAGGGATAGGGAGAGATTGAGAAAGAGGGATAGAGATACAGAGGGATAGAGATCAGAAGGGTGAGAAGGAGGGATAGACGAAAGGCAATGGAGAGAAATAGAGCAGGAATAGAGAAAGGGATATGGAAAGATGGATCGAACGAGATAGAGAAAGAGAGATACAGGGCTAGAGAGTTAGATGGGAGAGAGGGAGACGGAAGGAAAAAAGGGGTAACGAGTTAGAGAAACATAAAGAGATAGTGAAGGAGATAGAGGGAGAGAAGGAAAGAAGAATAGACAACGAGAGAGCTAACGATAGAGGGGGAGGGAACGATAGAGAGGGGAAGGGATAGCGAGAGACGGAGAGATAGAGGAATAGAGAGAATATGTAGAGATAGACGGGGTAGAAAGAAGCACAGAGAGATAAAGGCCCAGAAATTGATCTCGCTCTGTTCCCGCGGGGGTAAGGCTTCCCCGCAATCTCTCACTCCGCGTTGGCTTTTTCAGATCCAGCTCGCACGAACTTGATGTTCCAGACATCAGCTGGGCAGTGCTTGCGTATCCCACCGGCGTAGTGAATTCGTGCGAGCTGTGGGATCACGTGACTCAGTTAGAGCCAATGGCAGCACACCATCTTCCATTCATAAGTTTCATATACGTGCTGTGAAATCTATGAATCTTACACCCCCCCAAAATAACAGCTAAACCTCAATTAAATTTTTTTTAAAAACCATCACATTAATAAAATAAGTATAGTTAAATAAATTAACCATTTTAAATAAAAAAAAAATTTGAAAAAATTTAAAATCTTTTAAAAAGTTATAAAAATAAACTTACCTGTCTTTAAAGTCTCTAAAAAAGATATACCTGTTAAAAAAAATTCAAAAAAATACTTAATTCACTACTTACCTTGTTAAAAGTGGGTCTTACTCCTCCTTTTTCCATTTCTAAAATCTTCCGTCCTTACCTGCGCGTCCAAAGCACGAAGTGCACAGCGTGCGCGCAGCCTGTAGCGCGCACGCGATGCACCGAGGAACCGCCCCCTTTTCAAAAGACCAAGTGCCGGTTTTCAGCGCATGCGCAGGGCATGCAGAAAACCGGCAATTGGAGAGAGAATACGCGAGAGTACGCAGTGCGTACTCTCGCGCAGCGGGATGAATTTTTGGCCCAATGAGATAGAGAGAGCAGTTAGATTGATGAGTCGGAGAGAGAGAGAGAGATGGGCTTGGAGAGGGGGGGAGAGAGAGAGAGCCAGAGAGTAGGGGCCATGCTCCCCAGGTACTGCACTGTCTCAGGTCAAAGGGTGAGAGCCGTGCTCCCCAGGTACTGCACTGTCTCAGGTCAAAGGGTGAGAGCCGTGCTCCCCAGGTACTGCACTGTTCCCAGGTCAAAGGGTGAGAGCCGTGCTCCCCAGGTACTGCACTGTCTCAGGTCAAAGGGTGAGAGCCGTGCTCCCCAGGTACTGCACTGTCTCAGGTCAAAGGGTGAGAGCCATGCTCCCCAGGTACTGCACTGTCTCAGGTCAAAGGGTGAGAGCCGTGCTCCCCAGGTACTGCACTGTCTCAGGTCAAAGGGTGAGAGCCATGCTCCCCAGGTACTGCACTGTCTCAGGTCAAAGGGTGAGAGCCGTGCTCCCCAGGTACTGCACTGTCTCAGGTCAAAGGGTGAGAGCCATGCTCCCCATATCTTGTATTGAAACATAAAGGGTGGGGGCCATGCTTTCCAGATGCGTATATTGTTTGCAGCTCAGAGGGTCGGTAGGCTCCCATGGGATTGCACCATTCTCAACTCAGTTTAGGTTCTTGCTCCCCAGCCACAATCCACAACTCAGAGGGTGCCTGACGTGACCCCCAGGCTCTGCTGTAACCAGCCAATGGAAGCTGTACAAGAACAGCCTGTGGACTTTCACGCCCCCTTCTCTGTGCCTCCGCATGGTGGGGTAGCTGAGATTGGAACTCAATGACCCGGGGATCATGCACACAATCCCAAGAGTCTCTGCTATACGCTGCAAGGTCATTTATAAAATTCCATTGCGCCACACGGCATCAGATGACATGGCGTGAGATGGGTGAGAGGTTGGCACACTTCAACTGTGTTACAAAATGTATGCAAACCGCACTGCGTTGCATCAACATGATTCTGCAAAAACTGTCCTCCTCTGCCCCGCATATTTAATTATAAAACAGCGTTCTCGTGTTTAAGTTTCTCAACAATGAATATGTCATCTCCTCCACCACACGTGCAAGGAATGTGGAAGTGCTCACCAACTCAACAGCACAGGGAGAAATTCTGTCTGACATGGAGCAAACGCAAGATTTCGTAACTATTCTAATTGTGATACAAGCATCCCTCATGTCCCCGCAAGTCCAATGAATGCCAGGCTGTTCAATTACCAGAAAATGATGGGAATACTCAGCAGGTCAGGCAGCATCTGTGGAGAGAGAAACAGGGTTAACGTTTCAGGTCGATGCTGCCTGACCTGCTGAGTATTTTCAGCATTTTCTGTTTTTATTTCAGATTTCCAGCATCCGCAGTATTTTGCTTTTGTTCAGTAACCACCTGCATTGGGAGTGTTGCAGGACTAATATCACAGTTCTAGAGTAGGAGGCGAATGTAAGCATGATATCCAATCGAAACCCTGCTGAGTGGGGGGATGTCAGTTGGAGGCTGTGATACTTGCCTTGGTTTGGGGAGTGGGAAAATCAGAGGAGGGAGTCACACCTTGTGCAGTGCTTAATGGTGGCCAGCTATCCTAGAGCAGGTAGGGTAGCAAGATCTCAGCCACCCTCTCAGCAACCAAGAAATCAAAGATGAAGAATAGCTTACAAACAATTTCCTCTGATGGCTGAGTGAGTAAAGAAAGAACAAACATGCATTTATATAGCACTTTTCACATTCTTGGGACATCCTTCCACCACCGGTGCACCGTGGCTGCAGTGCATACCATCTACAAGATGGCTCGGGAGCACCACTACTGACCGAGCTGGCTGAGTCCTGAAGGACATAGCTGCAAGACTGGGCCTGCGGCAGGTGGTGAGAGAACCAACACGAGGGAAAAACCTTCTTGACCTCGTCCTCACCAATCTACCTGTCGCAGATGTATCTATCCATGGCAACACTGGTAGCAGTAACCACCGCACAGACCTTGTGGAGACGAAGTCCCGTCTTCACACTGAGGACACCCTCCATCGTGTTGCGTGGCCCTACCACCGTGCTAAATGGGATAGATTCAGAACAGATCTAGCAGCTCAAAACTGGGCATCCATGAGGCACTTTGGACCATCAGCAGCAGAATTGTATTCCACCACAGCTACCGAGCCACTTTTGGTGATGGACATTGAAGACCCCACCCAGAGTACATTCTGTGCCCTTACTACACTCAGTGCTTCTTTCAAGTGGTGTTCAACATGGAGAAGTACTGATTCATCAGCTGAGGGGAGGGCGGTAGTTGGTAATTTTTAAAAATTCATTCATGGGATGTGGGCGTCGCTGGCAAGGCCAGCATCCCTAATTGCCCTTGAGGTGAGCCGCCTTCTTGAACCGCTGCAGTCCCTGTGGTGAGGGTACTCCACAGTGCTGTTCAGGAGGGAGTTCCAGGATTTTGACCCAGCGACGAAGAAGGAACAGCGATAAATTTCCAAGATGGTGTGGAACTTGGAGGGGAACTTGGAGATGATGGTGTTCCCATGCTCCTGCTGCCCTTGTCCTTCTAGCTCGTAGAGGTCACAGGTTTGGGAGGTGCTGCCTTGGTGCGTTGCTGCAGTGCATCTTGTAGATGGTACACACTGCCGCCCAGTGCACCAGTGGTCCTGTGTTATAGCTTCACCAGGTTGGCTCCTCATTTTTCGTTACGCGTGGAGGTTTCCTTGCCCATGTTTAACCTGATGCCATGAGACTTCCTGGGATCTGGAGTCAATGTTGCGGTCTTCCAGGGCCACTCCCTCCTGACCCTACACCACTGTGCCGCCACCTCTGGTGGGCCTGTCCTGCCGGAGGAACAGGACATACCCAGGGATGGTGATGGAGGATTTTGAAAGGTATGATTCTGTGAGTATGACTGTTGCTTGACTAGTCTGTGGGACAGCTCTCAACAAATTTAGCAACATCCCCAGATGTTAGTGAAGAGGACTTTGCAGGGTCGACTGGGCTGGGTGTGCCTTTGTCGTGTCCAAATCTGGCACCTAGGTCGATGCCGGGTGGTCTGTTTGGTTTTATTCTTATTATAATTTTCTGTAGTGGTTTTGATACAACTGAGTGGCTTGCTAGGCCATTTCAACAACAAAAGCAACAACAACTTGTATTTATATAGCGTCTTTAACATAGTAAAACGTCCCAAGGCGCTTCACAGGAGTGTTATAAGACAAAAATTTGACATCGAGCCACATAAGAAGAAATTAGGGCAGATAACCAAAAGCTTGGTCAAAGAGGTAGGTTTTAAGGAGCGTCTTAAAGGAGGAAAGAGAGGTGGAGAGGTTTAGGCAGAGAATTCCAGAGCTTAGGGTCGAGGCAGCTGAAGGCACGGCCGCCAATAGTTGAGCGCTTTTAATCAGGGATGCTCAAGAGGGCAGAATTGGAGGAGCACAGACATCTCGGTGGGGGGGGGGCGGTTCTGGGGCTGATGAAGATTACAGAGATAGAGCGGGGCGAGGCCATGGAGGGATTTGAAAACAAGGATGAGAATTTTGAAATCGAGGCATTGCTTAACCGGGAGCCAATGGAGGTCAGTGAGCACAGGGGTGATGGGTGAACAGGACTTGGTACAAGTTAGGACACGGGCAGCCGAGTTTTGGATGACCTCAAGTTTACATAGTGTAGAATAGGGAGGCCAGCCAGGAGTGCGTTGCAATAGTCAAGTCTAGAGGTAACAAAGGTAACATGGATGAGGGTTTCAGCAGCAGATGAGCAGAGGTAGGGGCAGAGACGGGAAATGTTACAGAGGTGGAAATAGGCGGTCTTAGTTATGCCGCGGATATATGGTCAGAAGGTCATTTCAGGGTCAAATACGACACCAAGGTTGTGAACAGTCTGGTTCAGCCTCAGACAGATGCTAGAGAGAGGGATGGAGTCGGTGGCTAGGGAACGGAGTTTGTGGTGGGGACCGAAAATAATGGCTTCGGTCTTTGCAATACTTAATTGGAGAAAATTTCTACTCATCCAGTACTGGATGTCGGACAAGCAGTCTGACAACTTAGAGACCGTAGTTTTCAGACGACTGTTAAGAGTTAACCTCATTGCTGTGGCTCCGGAGTCACATATAGGCCAGACCAGGTAACGGCGGCAGATTTCCTTCCCTAAAGCTGCGGTTCTCAAACTTATTTGGTTGAAGGACCTCTTTTCAAATGGATTTGTAATCAAGGACCCCACATCTGAAATTTAAATATAATAGTATATAATACGAAAGTGCTGCATGTAAAGAGTGTTTTAATAATGCTTTTAAGAACACAGGTATATCAAATACTTTTGCATTTTAAAGTAATTTACTCACTGCTCAACTTTTTTTAATGGTGTCTGTGGATTGGCTTTGGATTGACCCTCGCTGGTCCATTTGATGGTGAAATAGTTTGATTTTCCTGGGTTTGGTGCTAATTGACCAGTAGTAATAGGGGCCAAAACTGCTAATCCAAAAATAGGATTGAGACTAATCAGTTGAAAATTCCAACATTAAATGTGATAAGTTTAGTGATGTCCATATGCGGCTTGTGGGTGTAATTTTCAACAACGTAACAGATTCTAAGTTTGTACGCTTCATTTCAAAAATCTATTTGGCCCAGTTTTATGAAACATGCACCAGGTTATCTGTGGCTTCAAAGAATTCTGCACTAGTTAGTCTTGGAATTTTTAATATATATCTATTACCTACAGTTTGAAAGGAACAATTTAATTAAGTAGATTTCCTCAGTAGAAATCAAGAATTGTGAAATAAATGTAGATTACTGGGAAAAAGTCTGTGAAATGAGATGCAATCCAGCTGAACCAGGATAAACCTCTTATTCCAGCTCTGATACTTTCAACGGGGTAACAGATGGCGTGATTAATATTCCACAAACAATAGCAATGACATAATTCTGTCTCAACTTTGCCAACACCTGTGGTTCAATTCCAATTAGCTCAGCCGAAATGTAATTAAAATTTTGCACATGACAGGAATACTATACTCCCCCCAACATTAATTTGTAACTGCTTTATGATACTACAGCTTGTATTTTACTAGCGCCTTTAACGTAGTAAAACATCCCAAGGCGCTTCACAGGAGTATTAAAAGACAAAAATTTTTACACCGAGCCACATAAGGAGAAATTAGGGCAGGTGACCAAAAGCTTGGTCAAAGAGGTAGGTTTTAAGCAGCTTCTTAAAGGAGGAAAGAGAGGCGGAGAGGTTTATGGAGAGACTTCCAGAGCTTAGGGCCGAGGCAACAGAAGGCACGGCCACCAATGGTTGAGCGATTATAATCAGGGATGCTTAAGAGGGCAGAATTAGAGGAGCGCAGATATCTCGGGGGGGATTGTGGGGCTGGAGGAGATTACAGAGATAGGGAGATACCACAATAACCAGTGTGACACGATACCATTCGTCAACAGTAAAATATGAAACTGTAAAAAAAGAGAATATTTTTCAACTGAAAATGTCATCTGTGATCTGCTCTTGTGATTTTAAGGCTTTAAGGATAATCGTATACGAAGATTGTTTGATTTTGTCTACCTGCCGATCTTCGTGCCGCTCTCGGTGCTCCTCCATGTGCTGCCACTCTGCGCTGCACATTTGGCTGCCGCACTCCGTTCCCGCCTCGCAACAAGCCCGCCTCCGACCGCCACTCATTGGCTTACTCTGGACCACTTCCTGGGGTCATTCATTGGTCTAGCTAGATAAAAGCCGGTAAGCTGATTTCCTTGATATACCAAAAAGACTTACTACCGGATTGCGGTGGAACGTATAGATCCAGACTGGCCCTTTGATTTGAAGGAGATGGATACTCAGATCTGCTTCCCAGATGGTTATCCTTTGAAGGTGTTTACTGTGGACATCTCTGAATCTTACTCTTAACCTTCAGATTATTTTGCGGACCCTCCGGAACATCTCTACAGACCTCAGTTTGAGAAACATTGCCCTATAGGATATTAGTGAACCAGATGGGTTTTTACAACAATCCGGTAGTTTCATGGTCACCATTACTGATACTAGCTTTTTAGGCTGCGTCTATTTGCAACACCAGATTTCTGATTGGTCCCCTAGGAGGACAAGACACACCCAACAGTTTGCCTGGAATGTGTAATTTGCTCCTGCCTGCTGTAGACAACCCTGCAATGTGTAATTTGATACAGTCTTGCCAGACTACAGAATATGGAAGTATAGTTAGCTTTGTGAAGATCCTCTGTTAATAATATTCTGTAATTGTAATTATAGTTGTCCCTGGCTGGTAAAATAAAAGACTTTATACTCTAATTAGTGGGTAAGTTACTTCTTTGGAGTTTTATAGGTTTATTTCCTTCGGGAAGTGATAAAAATTCTTTAATTCTGAATGAAGGGACCGTGTGTGTGTGGTATGCGGTTATCCAACCTTCTGACACATCAGCGAGTTCACACTGGGGAGAAGCAGTTCACCTGCTCTGTGTGTGAGAAGGGATTCACTAATTCATCCAGTTGGAAGAACATGATCACGTCTAACGGGGGGAGAACATGATCCGTCTTCCCATCTGGATCACCTTTTCGCTCTCATACCCCCACCTTTAGACCTGGATCATTTTTTTGCTCTCATCCCCCCACCTTTAGATCTAGATCAGCTTTTCGCTCTCATCTCCCCACCTTTAGACCTGGATCATGTTCTATCCTCCATCCCACTGTTCTCCCCAGATGCCATCGTGGGATTTGAAGTCATGTCTCCAGATCATTAGTCCAGGCCTCTAGATTACTAGTCCAGTAACATAACCACTATGCTACCATACCCACTATCATGGTTTTGTTTGGGACTACTAGGTGACATCTTGGCTCAGTGATAGTACTCTCAACTCTGAGTTAAAAGGTTTTAGTTTCAAGCCCCACTTCAGGTATGTTTTTAAATTTACTCTCGGGATGTTAGCATCGCTAGCAAGGCCAGCATTTATTGCCCATCCCTAATTGTCCTTGAGAAGGTGGTGGTGAGCTGCCGCCTTGAGCTGCTGCAGTCCGTATGGTGAAGGTACTCCCACGGTGCTGTTAGGGAGGGAGTTCCACGATTTTGACCCAGCGACGATGAAGGAACGGCGATATATTTCCAAGTCAGGATGGTGTGCAACTTGGAGGAGAACTTGCCGGTGATGGTGTTCCCATGCACCTGCTGCCCTTGTCCTTATAGGTGGTGGAGGTTGCGGGTTTGGGAGGTGCTGTCGAAGAAGCCTTGGTGAGGTGCCGCAGTGCATCCTGTGGATACTGTAGCCACGGTGCACCGGTGGTGGAGGGAGTGGCTGTACAAGGTGGCGGATGGGCTGCTGATCAAGTGGACTGCTTTGTCCTGGATGTTGTCAAATTTCTTGAGTTTAGTTGCAGCTTCTCCCATCCAGGGAAGTGGAGAGTATTCCAGGCAGCCATTCACTGATAGGCCAAAAGGCAGAAACCAGATTCCTTATGAATGAAATAGCTCCAATTCTGTAATATGACATGTGATGTTGACTCACTGTTTCCCAGCCACTCTTTTCAGACCACAAGTGGTGCCTAGAAGCAAAGGAAGCTTATGTGTGTGTCTGTGTGTGTCTCTGTGTATTCATCTCTGTGTGCTGATGTTCACACATTACTGCTGTTTGCATAAAAACATGTCCAAGCTCTTGTATTATCTATTCTATCCCTGCACATGGTCACTTTAAGAGCTACTCTTCAGGTGCCAAGTGGCCTGCGCTGAAGGGAGGAGTCATTAATTAGAAAAACATGTTTTGGGAGCAGTCATACGCCATTTGTTAATTATTACATTGGCCCAGAAATTGATCTCGCTCTGTTCCCGCGGGGGTAAGCCTTCCCCGCGATGTCTCACCTCGCTTATGCTTTTTCAGATCCAGCTCGCACGAACTTGATGTTCCAGACATCAGCTGTGCTGGGCTTGCGTATCCCAGCGGCGTAGTGAATTCGTGCGAGCTGTGGGATCACGTGACTCAGTTAGAGCCAATGGCAGCACACCATCTTCCATTCATAAGTCTCACAGCATGGCTGTGAAATCTATGAATCTTACACCCCCCCAAAATAACAGCTAAACCTCAATTAAATTTAAAAAAAAACCCATCACATTAATAAAATAAGTATAGTTAATTAAATTAACCATTTTAAATAAAAAATTAAATTTTTGAAAAAATTTAAAATCTTTTAAAAAGTTATAAAAATAAACTTACCTGTCTTTAAAGTCTATAAAAAAGATATACCTGTAAAAAAAAATTCAAAAAAATACTTAATTCACTACTTACCTTCTTAAAAGCGGGTCTTACTCCTCCTTTTTACATTTCCAAAATCTTCCCTACTTACCTGCGCGTCCAAAGCATGAAGTGCACAGCGTGCGCGCAGCCTGTAGCGCGCACGCGATGCACCCAGGCCCCGCCCCCTTTTCAGAAGAGCAATTGCCGGTTTTCAGCGCATGCGCAGGGCATGCAGAAAACCGGCAATTGGAGTGGGAATACGCGAGAGTACGCAGTGCGTACTCTCGCGTCCCGGGATCAATTTTCGGCCCATTATATAGACTCTACAGCACAGAAACAGCACCTACGGCCTAATTGGTCCATGCCGGCGTTTATACTCCTCACGAGCCGCCTCCCACCCATCTTCATCTCACCCTATCAACATATCCTTCTATTCCTTTCTCCCCTCATGTGCTTATCTCCTTCTATTCCTTTCTCCCTCATGTGCTTATCTAGCTCCCCAGTAAATGCACCGATGCTTTTTGTCTCAACTACTCCCTGTGGTAGCACATTCCACATTCTTACCACTCTTTGGGTGAAGAAGTTTCTCATGAATTACCTATTGGATTTATTAGTGACTATCATATTTATGACCTCTAGGTTTGGACTTGCGCACAAGTGGAAACATCTTTTCTACGTCTGCCCTATCAAAGCTTTTCATTATCTTAAAGACCTCTATCAGGTCACCCCTCAGGTGACCTCTAGAGAAACGAGCCCTAGCCTGTTCAGCCTTTCCCGATAAGTATATCCTCTCAGTTCTGGTATCATCCTTGTGAATCTTTTTTGCACCGTCACCAGTGCCTCTATGTCCCTTTTGTAATATGGAGACCAGAACTGTGCACAGTACTCCAAGTGTAATCTAACCAAGGTTCGATACAAGTTTAACATAACTTCCCTGCTTTTCAATTCTATCCCTCTAGAAATGAACCTCAGTGCTTAGTTTGCCTTTTTTATGGCCTTTTTAACCTGCTTCGCTACTTTTAGTGATTTGAGTATATGCACCCCTAGATCCCTTTACTCCTCTACCCCATTTAGTCTCTTATCCAAGCACTATGTGGCCTCCTTATTCTTCCTACCAAAATGCACCACCTCACACTTATCGATATTGAAATTCATTTGTCAATTGCACTGCCAATTCTGCAAGTTTATTAATGTGTTCTTGTATTTTGTTGCATTTTTCCTCAGTATTAACTATACTCCTCAATTTGATATCGTCTGCAAATTTTGAAATTGTACTTCCGATTCCCGAGTCCAAATCGTTTATGTAAATTGAGAACAACAGTGGTCTCAGCACCGATCCCTGTGGAACACCACTTCCCACCTTTTGCCAGTCTGAGTAGCTACTCTTAACCCCTACTCTCTGTTTTCTGTTTTGTAGCCAGCTTGCTATCCATTCTGCTACTTGTACCCTGACTCCACATGTTCTGACCTTAGTCACATTCTGCTGCCATGGTTTAAAAAGTGTAGATTATCCATTTTGACTTTACATAGGTAGATCATGCATTGCAAATAGTTTGAATTCCTGATCTATTGATGACTACAAGTTTCTTTACTTAGAATCTCTGTCAGTTTCCCTGTGCTAATTCCCGGTCCCTTTCTCAGTCTCTCTGTGCTAATTCCTGATTCCTCTCTAATTCTTCCTATACTAATTGACAGGTAATATATAACCCAACTCATTTACCCAGGATTCTTGTCACACAAAACACAATTCTTTCTTTCTAAATAACGTCATGTGGCTACCTGCTTTCTTGATGGAGAGAAACCACTAATCTAGTTGAGGCTGAATTTCCTCCCTGTCTACTTTCATACCTTCAGTAAACACAGCTGAGTGACTCAGGCCTGTGGGCAGAGTGGGTTGGCTAATAATAGTTAGCATCATTGTGCTGCCTTGAAACCTGTTTATCCTTTTTGGTGTTGCATGATGAGATCTCTTTTGTTCACTATACCCATCAATTTTCAGAGAGGCCTGGAATAAAGGCCCATGCATTCCTGTGTGCAGAGGTACAGTAATAACAATAGCCCTATCCTCTGTCTATACAGGTCTCTAGTAGAATAGCCCTGCCACTGGGGCACTTCTAATACAATTGCCCGGTCAATGAGAGACCTCTAATACAATAGACCTATCAGGGAGAAGCCTCTAATACAATAGACCTATCAGGGAGATGTGGAGATGCCGGTGTTGGACTGGGGTGGACAAATGTGAGAAGTCGCACAACACCAGGTTATAGTCCAACAGCTTTATTTGAAATCACAAGCTTTCGGAGCGCTGCTCCTTCGTCAGGTGAAGTCTCAATTCACCTGATGAAGGAGCAGCGCTCCGAAAGCTTGTGATTTCAAATAAAGCTGTTGGACTATAACCTGGTGTTGTGCGACTTCTCACATCTATCAGGGAGAGGCCTCTAATACAATAGACCTATCAGTGAGAGGCCTCTAATAAAATGGGAAAAACTTTCAACAACAACAACTTGCATTTATATAGCACCTTTAACGTAGTAGAAAGTCCCAAGGAGCTTCACAGAAGCGTAATCAAACAAAATTTGACACCGAGCCACATAAGGAGATATTACGACAGCTGACCAAAAGCTTGGTCAAAAAGGTAGGTTTTAAGGAGCATCTTAAAGGAGGAGAGAGAGGTAGAGAGGCGGAGAGGTTTAGGGAGGGAATCCCAGAGCTTGGAGCCTAGGCAGCTGAAGGCACTACCACCAATGCTGGAGTGATTAAAATTGGGGATGCGCAAACGAATTAGAGGAGCGCAGAGATCTTGAAAGGTTGTAGGGCTGGAGGAAGTTATGGAGGGGCAAGACCATGGAGGGATTTGAAAACTTTTTAAAATGGAGGCATTGCTGGTGCGGGAGCCAATGTATGTCAGCGAGCACAGGGTTAATGGGTGAACGGGACATGGTGTGAGTTAGGGTACGGGCAGCAGAGCTTTGAATAGAATCATAGGATGGTTACAGCATAGAAGGAGGCCATTTGGCCCGTCGAGCCTGTGCCAGCTCTCTGCAAGTGCACTTCAGCTAGTCCCACTCCCCCGGAGGGTGTAAGGTGGAAGGCAAAACAGGCTTCGGCAGGAGTGTAAAACAGGCACTGCTGGATCAGCCTCCTGTTATACATCCTGCCTGATTCTCCTTTCCATTGAAGTCAATCGATGGTAATGACGGGTGGCCGATCTGATACCGCCAGTTTTGCGTCCTCGCCAAAGTGAAAGGGCCCTGTCACTGCGACATCTCGAATACAATGGCACTATCAGTGAGAAACCTCGAATACAATGGCACTATCAGTGAGAGACCTCGAATACAATGGCACTATCAGTGAGAGACCTCGAATACAATGGCACTATCAGTGAGAGACCTCGAATACAATGGCACTATCAGTGAGAGACCTCGAATACAATGGCACTATCAGTGAGAGGCCTCTAATACAATGGCACTATCAGTGAGAGACCTCTAATACAATGGCACTATCAGTGAGAGACCTCTAATACAATGGCACTATCAGTGAGAGACCTCTAATTCAATGGCCCTGTTGAGCTGTCTGTAAAGATGCCTGTATGGAAGAATACAAGAGGGTCTGGAACAAGAAAAGGCCATTTGGCCCAATAACCCTGCTCCTTCCATAGACCATGAACTGCCCACCTATCATAGGAACATGGAAAAGTACAGGACCGGAAAAGACTCTGAAGTCCGTTTGGCTGGTCTCATCAACAAAAGCCCTGATTTTAACTCAGGGCGAGCGTGGGGCTGGCGAAGCAAGAACCAAGCTTAATCCGGCTCACCGACATGAGGCCGGGGTCATTTTAACTCCCAGGCCACATTTAAATACACCAGGCCCGACTCCCGCCCGAACATGGCATCAATGACGTCAAGCCGGCAGGCAGGAGTCTGGCGAGTGCCGCATGAGGCCACAGCCGGGGACCCACAGGACAGTGAGTTTGCCGCCCAATTATGAGGTCCAAGGCTATCGCGGGATATGGAGGCCCAACGATTCCTTGTGGGACCTGGAGGAGCAGACTTACTACTCCTGGACTACAAGGAAACCTTAAAAAAAGTTAGGAGGGGAAATTCGACATGTTAGCGCCCCCAGTTAGCACCTGGCGGGGGCGCTAACGGGGTGCTCAGGCAGTAGCGCCGCGGCAGGCCAAATCCAGCGCCGCACAGCAAATTCGCCGGCCCCATAGCGCCGGCGATAACAGTTAGCACCGCGACACCTTTCGCCATGCAGATCGTGACGTCAGCGAGTGTGCAATGCTCGCTGGGTGCCCGATCTGCAAACTTCAGTAGCGCTCCCCGCCTTACCGCCTCGCGCCAACAGCACCAGGGAGCGGCGGCATCGGCTGGCAGCTGGCGGCTGGCGGGGCGCTGCTTGAAGGGATGCACCCCAGCTGTCAAGGACTTCCGTTCCAAAGGTCAGTTATGAGTAGCAGAGAGCGCAGGATGTATCTGCAGCCAAATAAAGGCTGCTTAGTCCCCGGAATGTTGCAGGTCATCAAAGCACTTTCATTTCACATCATATCGTCGTTCTGCACTCCCTGAATCATTGGGGGCTGGTGTGCAGACTCCAGTGACCTTCCCCTTTAATGGCTGCAAGGTGCCTACACCAATGCTCACTCCCGATTACACAACACCACATATTCATTATCACTTGGAGCCTAACGCCACTCACCTACGCCATTAGCGCTTGATTTAGCGCTCCCCTACATTCTTTGAGCACTGAGACTGATTGGCACCGAGCGCAACCCACACAGTCCTTGGTTAAAATCGAGTCTCGGTCGCAATTATATCATCGCACTATGATGTTTACATTTAAATGAGGCCCTCGCATCCCCTGGTTCTAGAGTTCATGGCAATCTTGAACATATTATTGGGTGGCATCTCAAACAGATCATTGTGAACTCTACCCCACCCATTTCATCTTCTGTATGAACAATTCCTGATCTGCAAAGGTAATCGATCAAACTCCAGAATATTCCTTCATATTCACGTCTCCACTATTCACTGCCCTGCCCAGAACCCCTCCACTCAAACTACAGTCCAGCAACTCAGGAGACATTGTGTTTCATGGATCTCAGCCTGTGCCTACCTCTATAACTTCTGAACCCTTTTCCAGACAGATATTTATGCAGCTCCTTTTCAAAGGAGTGCATTTACAACAACAACTTGGATTATACAACATTCTTCACATTTAGGAGTATGTCCCAGAATGCTTTACAATAAAGAGGAAAGGGATGTGGTGGACACCAAGCATTAGGGAAAAGGGAAAAGTGTAAAGGCTGTAACTGTACGCACAGTCAAGGAAGAGGGCTTCAAGGAGTATTCAAAACCAGAGAGGAAGGTGGCAAGGTTCTAGCGGTGAATAGTGACACTAGAGGGACGGGAGATGGGCATAGGAGACTGGCGATAGGGAAGTGCTGGAGACAGAGACCATAGGGGTGTCAAGACCATGTGTAATGATAAGCTTGAGACAGTGGCTGTGAGCGTAGGTGCTGGGGCGAAGCAATCAGCGGAGGCAGAGGATTGTGAATTCAAGTTCCTTGAGAAAGGTGCCTGTTGGCACGGGGGTGGGGTGGGAGGTGCAGTGTGTTGTTAATAGATGAGAAAGATCTTGAAGGAGAGGTGGGAGTAGTGGTGGAGAGAACTGAGGAGAAGAAGCTGGAGCAGTTGTGAAGGAATAGCCATATTCAGAAAAATACACCATCCTATGAACAGAATTCTGACTTTATTAAAACATGACAGACTGGGTTTAAAAATCTAAAAGCCTCAACAACACAAAGCTGTAAACACCATACAGGCTTTTGAGATAAGAATCAGTTGTTGACACTAAAACAATAGCCCCATTGAAGCTGCAGATTGGAGCTTCCAAAAAGTCTGAGCTTTCGGAAGAACACAATAAGAATACCCAGTTAAATTGTCTTAAACCAACACTTCGGGAAACAGAAACACAGAACATTAAAGAAACATATGCCTTCATAAATATGACATCAAATGAAAGACAGGAGACATAAGTTTGTAATACAACCAACTGAGGTGGCTAGGGGGACAATGGTGCATCTGGTTGAAGTGTTTTTAATTTACATGTTGTAAAAAGATACAAACAGAAGACTTTGTAAATATGACATCAATAGATGCACCAAGCAATCACATTGTGTTTGTGTTGAACTTGGAACAAATAGGAGACACGAAGTCTGCTTACAACCAGCTGAGGTGATTTAAGAATTGAATAGAAGACCTTCGTAAGAATGGCATCAAATAGATACATCTGTTATAACCGTTTTTTATGATAAGTTTTGAACACCTAAAGGTAGAGACACAAGTCTGCAAGCTAACAGCTGAACTGACAGTAAGAATAGAAAGAAGTCAACAGAAATATAACTAGAGATAATTAGCTTACATCAGCAGGAAACTTCAAAGGATATACCACTGCAAAAACGATATAAAATATAGAACTTTCAAATAGGAAGACAGAATTTACTGGAAGGGGCAAGCGATTCTCAGCTTCAGAGACAGGCCCTGTAAGCCTACAACTCTTTGAGTCTCGGGTAATCAAAGGTATTTTGATTTTGGTGGATATCCTGGATTAAGAATAAGTAGAAATGTAAAAATGTAATGAAGTTAAGATTTGAGAATAAGGATCTCTGAGAATAAGAATTGTAAGCTATTTGTATTTTGAACTGTTAATGTTGTGACTGAATCACCAGCTGTTAACTACATGTCGGTTCTTTAATAAATCTATATATTTTTAGAATTGTCTCACATAGTACTCCTGTATCAAACTCGCAAACTCAATCTCTGTACACTCTTTGGTGAGGAGTTGCAGAATTCTGGGGGAGTTTTCCGGACCCTCATAATATCCGGAAGGTTACAGTCTAGTTAAACTTATTAAAAGTGCTATCTGGAGGACGGTAACATCTTCAAGTCATTCCTTTCCTTTAGGGAGAGATAGTCTAGACCTTTAGACCCAATTAAGCATCTTCTAGGAGTCGGCTATCTCTAACTTCAGTTGAAGGTGAACGTCTGGGAAATACGCCTGATCCGGGGTGGCCCGAAAGGGGCTAGGACTAGTAATTATCCCTTCACAGTAAGGAGAAAGGATGAGGTGGGGGTCTCAATATGGGCACCATGCAAACAACCTATGTTAGATTTACAAGGGTTGACATTTCTTGGGGCCAACATCCCTGTGTAAATGCTGGGATGTGCCTGCCAGGGACGACTGCTCCTAACCCTGCCAGAGTACGAGGGGTCAGGGGGAGGTCACCTTATATAAATAAAACTGGTGGGTGCCCGCGCCACTAGAGGTGCCTCTTGGGAGTCCATTTATCAGGGAGCCAAAGCTCACCAAAATCTTCAGCAGTCCATGCTGTGGGACAGGCCTGCACCCACAGGCGGTCCCTATTTCCTCTGGGTGGTGGATCGAGACGCCTGTTTGGCGCTCACAACTCAATGCTTCCATTCAAATGAGGCTCGATGCCGAATGAGGGTCGGGCCTCTGACGCGCAGAGCAATCGCTCTGCCGATTTACCGCCCGCTTTAGGCGCAAATTGAATTTCTCGCCCGGTTGAAACAGATAAAATTCTGAGGGGGATTGACAGGGTAGATGCTGAGAGATTGTTTCCCCTGGCTGGAGAATCTAGAACTAGGGGGCATAGTCTCAGGATAAGGGGTCGGCCTTTTAAGACTGAGATGAGGGGGAATTCCTTAACTCAGAGGGTTGTGAATCTTTGGAATTCTCTACCCCAAAGGGTTGTGGATGCTCAGTCATTGAGTATATTCATGGCTGAGATAGATTTTTGGACTCTAGGGGAATCAAGTGATATGGGGGTCGGGCGGGAAAGTGGAGCTGAGGTCGAAGATCACCCATGATCTTATTGAATGGCGGAGGAGGCTCGAGGGGCCATATGGCCTACTCCTGCTCCTATTTCTTATGTTCTTATGTAGGTCTTTTAACTGTGCTTGTAACAGGCTTAGAGGTTACGGCGTCACCTCTGGAGTAAATAAGAATGGCAATTATTTCCGTAAAAGTCTTACCAATTGATTTCAATGGACTGGACGGCATTATCAACTCAAAATATTTTAATATGTTATAAATAGACTGTGTTGTTTCGTAAGGTTACATGCTTTCTTAGGTCACAGTTTGATATTGAATACATGAACTTTGTAGATAATAGGAGACTTGTTGATGCATTGATTGAATCATAGAATCATTGAAATTTACAGCACAGAAGGAGGCCATTCGGCCCATCTTGTCCGTGCCAGCCGACAAAGAGCTATCCACCCTAATCCCACTTTCCAGCACTTGGTCCATAGCCTTGTAGGTTACGGCACTTCAAGTGCATATCTAAGTACTTTTTAAATGTAATGAGGGTTTCTGCCTCTACCACCCTTTCAGGCAGTGAGTTCCAGACCCCCACCACCCTCTGGGTGAAAAAAATTCTCCTCAAATCCCCTCCCAACCTCCTACCAATTACTTTAAATCTATGCCACTGGTTATTGACCCCACTGCTAAGGGAAATAGGTCCTTCCTATCCACTCTATCTAGGCCCCTCATAATTTTATACACCTCAATTAGGTCTCCCCTCAGACTCCTCTGTTCCAAAGAAAACAACCCCAAACTATCCAATCTTTCCTCATAGCTAAAATTCTCCAGCCCTGGCAACATCCTCGTAAATCTCCTCTGCACCCCCTCTAGTGCAATCACATCCTTCCTGTAATGTGGTGACCAGAACTGCACGCAGTATTCTAGCTGTGGCCTAACTAGTGTTTTATACAGTTCAAGCATAACCTCCCTGCTCTTATATTCCATGCCTCGGCTAATAAAGGCAAGTATTCCGTATGCCTTCTTAACCACCTTATCTACCTGTCCTGCTACCTTCAGGGATCTGTGGGCATGCACTCCCAGGTCCCTCTGATCCTCTGCACTTCTCAGTGTCCGACTATTTATTGTGTATTCCCTTGCCTTGTTAGCCCTCCCCAAATGCATTACCTCACACTTCTCCGGATTAAATTCCATTTGCCACTGTTCTGCCCACCAGACCAGTCCATTGATATCTTCCTGCAGTCTACAGCTTTCTTCTTCATTATCAACCACACGGCCAATTTTTGTATCATCTGCAAACTTCTTAATCATACTTCCTACATTCAAGTCCAAATCATTGATATATACCACAAAAAGCAAAGGACCCAGTACTGAGCCCTGCGGAACCCCACTGGAAACAGCCTTCCAGTCACAAAAACACACTTCGACCATTACCCTTTGTTTCCTGCCTCTGAGCCAATTTTGGATTCAACTTGCCACTTTTCCTTGGATCCCATGGGCTTTTACTTTCATGACCAGTCTGCCATGCATGATCTTATCAAAAGCCTTGCTAAAATCTATATAGACTACATCAAACGCACTACCCTCATCGACCCTCCTTGTTACCTCCTCAAAAAATTCAATCAAGTCAGACACAACCTTCCCTTAACAAATCCATGCTGACTGTCCCTGATTAATCCGTGTCTTTCTAAATGAACATTTATCCTGTCCCTCAGAATTTTTTCCAATAATTTTCCCACCACCGAGGTTAGGCTGACTGGCCTGTAATTACTCGGTCTATCCCTTTCTCCCTTTTTAAACAATGGTACCACGTTAGCAGTCCTCCAGTCCTCCGGCACCACATCTGTAGCTAGAGAGGATTGGAAAATGATGGTCAGAGCCTCCGCTATTTCCTCTCTTACTTCTCTTAACAGTCTGGGATACATTTCATCTAGGCCTGGAGATTTATCCACTTTCAAAGATATTAAACCCCTTAATACTTCCTCTTTCACTATGTTTATTTCATCTAATATTTCACACTCCTCCTCCCTGATTGCAATGTCTGCATTGTCCCTCTCTTTTGTGAAAACAGACGCAAAGTATTCATTAAGTACCATACCCATGTCTTCCGCCTCCACACACAGGTTACCTTTATGGTCCCTAATAGGCCCTACTCTTACTTTAGTTATCCTCTTGCTCTTAATGTATTTATAAAACATCTTTGGGTTTTTCTTGATTTTACTTGCCAATATTTTTTCATGCCCTTTCTTTACTTTCCTAATTTCCTTTTAATTTCACCCCTGCACTTTCTATACTCCTCTAGGGTTTCTGCAGTATTGAGCCCTCGGTATCTTTCATAAGCTTCCCTTTTTTTCTTTATTCTACCCTATATGCCCCTTGACAACCAGGGAGCTCCAGATTTGTTAGTCCCACCCTTTTTCTTTAAGGGAACATACTTGCTCTGAACCCTCACTATCTCCTCGTTGAATGCCTCCCACTGCTCTGACACTCTGATTTATCTTCAAGCTTCTGTCTCCAGTCCACTTTGGCTAAATCCTGTCTCAGCTTAGTAAAATTAGCTTTTCCCCAATTGAGAACTTTTATTCCTGGTTTATCCTTGTCCTTTTCCATAACTACCCTAAATCTAACTGAATTATGATCACTACCACCAATATGCTCTCCCACTGGTACCCTTTCCACCTGCCCAGCTTCATTTCCTAAAACTAGGTCCAGAACCGCCCCCTCTTGTTGGGCTTGCTACGTATTGGCTAAAAAAATTCTCCTGAATGCATTTTAAGAATTCTGCTCCCTCTATACCTTTTACACTAATTTTATCCCAGTCAATATTAGGGAAGTTGAAATCCCCTACTATTACTGCCCTATTTTTGCACTTCTCAGAAATTTGCCTACATATTTGCTCTTCTATCTCCCTCTGACTGTTTGGGGGTCTATAGTACACTCCCAGCAGTGTGATTGCCCCTTTTTTGTTTTTCAGTTCAACCCATATGGCCTCATTGGATGATCCTTCTCAGATATTATCCCTCCTCACAGCTGTAATTGTTTCTTTAATCAATATTGCGACCCCCCCATCTTTTTTATCACCCTCTCTATCTCGTCTGAAAACCCTGTAACCAGGAATGTTGAGCTGCCATTCCTGCCCTTCTTTCAGCCATGTCTCAGTCATCGCTATAATATCATACTTCCACGTGTCTATCTGTGCCCTCAGCTCATCTGCTTTATTCCCCAGACTCCTTGCGTTGAAGTATATGCCATTTAGCACTGCCAAACTCCCTTGTTGTCTATTTTCTGGCCTTTGTTTCCACTGCCTTCCAAACTCGCTTACTAATTTTCTGCCTTCCATTTCCAGCTTTGCATCTTTCCCTTCTGAATCGACTCTGAGGTTCCCATCCCCCTGCCAAGCTAGTTTAAACCCTCCCCAACAGCACTAGCAAACCCCCCCGCAAGGATATTGGTCCCGGTCCTGTTGAGGTACAACCTGTCTGGCTTGTACAGGTCCCACCTTCCCCAGAAACGGTCCCAATGCCTCAGGAATCGAAAGCCCTCCCTCCTGCACCGTCTCTCCAGCCACGCATTCATCTGCTCTATCCTCCTATTTCTGTACTCACTAGCACGTGGCACCCGGAATAATCCGGAGATTACTACCTTTGGGTCCTGCTTTTTAATCTCATTCCTAGCTCCCTAAAATCTGCCTGCAGGACCTCATCCCTCTTTCTACCTATGTCGTTGGTACCGATATGGACCACAACATCTGGCTGTTCACCTTCCGCCCTCAGAATGTCCTGCAGCCGCTCAGTGACATCCTTGACCCTGGCACCAGGGAGGTAACATACCATCCTGGAGTCATGTCTGCGGCCGCAGAAACGCCTGTCTGCTCCCCTAACTATCGAATCTCCTATGACTATTGCTCTTCCACAGTTCTTCCTTCCCCCACTGTGCAGCTGAGCCACCCATGGTGCTGTGGCCTTGGCTCTGGCTGCACTCCCCAGAGGAACCATCGCCCCCACCAGTTTTCAGAACTGAAAACCGGTTAGCGAACGAGATGCACTCGGGACTCCTGCACTACCTGCCTGGTCTTCTTCTTCTGTCTGGCGGTCACCCATTCCCTCTCTGCCTGCACACTCTTAAGCTGCGGGGTGACCACCTCCTGAAACGTGCTATCCATGAAGTTCTCAGCCTCGCGGATGCACCGCAGTGACTCCAGCCGCTGCTCAAGCTCCAAAACCCGGAGCTCGAGCTGCTGTAGCTGCGACACTTCCCACACACCTGGTCGTCCAGGCCACGAGAAGCGTCCAGGGCTTCCCACATGGCACAGGATGCGCATTCCACGGGGCTGAGCTGCCCTGCCATGCCTTTACTTTGTAGACTATTAACTAGAAACACTTACCAACGACTCACCAATCAGCTCCCGATTCAGATCTGCACAATCTGCCACAAGGACACCTACAGATAACATTGCAGCGTAGAGCTGCTCCACTCAATGACGTTAACAGTCCAGTGCAGCCTCCAACTCCTTCCAGGCAGTACCAGCCGTGCCTCAGCAGGTAGCCAACAGCAGCAGCAACAACAACTCTCATTTATACATGGCCCAAGATGTTTCACAGAGGCATGAGAAAAAAAAATGGATGCGAAGGCAAAGGAGAGATAATGAGGGGCAACCAGAAAGGTGGTGAGGAAGAGGAGGGAGCTAAGGATGAATACATAAGAGGACAGATAATCTGCAGGGAGGGGGCGTATCTCAGAGTAAAGTGCCAAGATGTGCCCAAGCAGCACCTCCACTGCTGACCCTGCCAAAGCTCACAGGGTCAGGGGAAGCCCCTTAATTGCCATTCCAATGGTAGATGTCTACACTACTAGGGGCATAAATGGGGCACCCATCTTGCCCCAGAGACTGCATACTGTGATGCAGGTTGCCAATTCTGGGGTTGGGGGCTGGGGGTGGGGAGGGGGGTGTTTCCAGCGCCCCCACCATGAAGTTGAATGAAGTGTCCCCTTGGCCCCCTATGTAAGGGGGCCGAAGCGGCAACAAAATCTTTGAAAGTCCAGGCCGCAACCCAGAGGTCAGGTGTACAGCAAAGCTCTCTCTACACTGCTCCATCAATTACTCCCAGATCAGGCACAGTGCAGATTAGGTGCAGAGTAAAGCTCCCTCTACACTGTCCCATCAAACACTCCCAGGGCAGGTACAGCACGGGTTAGATACAGAGTAAAGCTCCCTCTACACTGTCCCATCAAACACTCCCAGGTCAGGTACAGCACGGGTTAGATACAGAGTAAAGCTCCCTCTACACTGTCCCATCAAACACTCCCAGGGCAGGTACAGCATGGGTTAGAGACAAAGTACAGCTCCCTCTACACTGTCCCATCAAACACTCCCAGGTCAGGTACAGCACGGGTTAGATACAGAGTAAAGCTCCCTCTACACTGTCCCATCAAACACTCCCAGGTCAGGTGCAGCACAGGTTAGGTACAGCGTAAAGCTCCCTTTACACATTCCATGGTTGAGCTACTGGAGCACCTGTGGAACCAAATCCCAGTCTCAGTCAATAGCTGCAGAAAAGGAGGGGAAGGGACAAAATAAACAGAGAAATGCCCACATTGTATGATACAGTACTCACACTCGCACAAATGTAGGAAATGCAACAAACAGCTCTATGAGAACAGGATTTTTATTAAAAGTCACTAACCTACATCACATGCACACAATAAAAAGTCAGTTACATGTAACAAGCAGTGTTATTACACACAGAGATCTGCTGCCAATCACAGCGGGTACTGTCATCTCTCAACACTTGGCGGAGAGCTGCCGTTTGGTGAATGGGTGAAACATTCGGTGCAGCCCTCCAACCAACACACCTTCTTCTGGATTAAGAGAAAGACTCTCCCACAACAACCAACTCAAGAAAGAAAAAAACCCACAATAAATACATTTTAAGTGGGTTGAAAAATCCAGCTGGTGGCAACCATTTCTGGGCAAGAGAGAGAAAGACTAGACAGACATTGATGGGAAGGGGTACAAATCTGGGAATTCTTGTGCCAACTATTTGAATATTACAATCCTTTTTCCGTTTTCTCTTTCTCTTTCCAATTTGCTTTCTTTCTTCTACCCAGTTAGGTCTCTCGCACTACAGGATAGCCCGGCCAAGTTGGCTCGGGCTTGGCAGGCAGGATTCTGCCTGGAGGTATTCAAGAGCTTCCCAGGGTTGACTCAACCACTGTCATTCTCTCTCCATCAGGAAACTCTTGGTTTTCACTCACTACAACGCAGGGAATCATACAGCACAGAAGGAGGCCATTCGGGCCATCGCGCCCTTTGAAAGAGCTATCCAATTAGTCCCACTCCCCTGCCCTTTCCCCGTAGCCCTGCAAAATTTTCCTTTTCAAGTTTATATCCAATTCCCTTTTGAAAGTTATTGAATCTGCCTCCACCACCCTTTCAGGCAGTGCATTCCAGATCACAACAACTCACTGTGTTAAAAAAACTTCTTCTCATCTCTTTTGCCAATTATCTTAAATCTGTGTCCCCTGGTTACCGACCCTCCTGCCAGTGGAAACGGTTTCTCCTTATTTACTCTTTCAAAACCCCTCATAATTTTGAACTGCAGATTTTGTTTTGAAGTAATATTTTAAACTGAACATCAACCATCATCACTGCATTCCATACAAGAACTTCCACAGTGCGCACTGTCCCCGGTGGCCAGCTGTTCTGTGTTGGACTGCTGAAAGTGCCTCAAGACCTGCTCTCTGGCATCATTGATGGCCAAAGACAACAACAACTTGCATTTATATAGCACCTATAGTAAAACGTCCCAAGGCGCTTCACAAGAGCGTAATCAAACAAACAACTGACACCGAGCCGAAGGAGGAGACATTAGGACTGGTGACCAATAGCTTGGTCAAAGAGATAGGTTTTAAGTTGCGTCTTAAAGGAGCAGAGTGAGGCGGAGAGGTTTAGGGAAGGCATTCCAGAGCCTAGGGCCTAAACAGCTGACGGGCCAGCGGAAACCACACAACTGGATAACTCAACCCACCATAGCTCTCAGACATCCAGAGCACACTGTAAGAATTCTATGTAGTGGTATATTATTATTTAAATCAATTTTTCTATACATTTCATAGTTCTGATCAAGTTTAAAAAATGCTACACCACTCTGGATTCAAATACAGTTTGTTTATATCCAGCTCGCACTGTACAACGTAAGCATATTACAAAAGTAAAGCATTTTTCTGTCTCCAGGACAACCCAAATATTACAAAAATAACACAACCACTTTACAATTATTTAATTACAAAAAAGGTATGCCAGCTACTTACAGCATTAAAAATGTGTCATTCAGACTGAAAATCATTCACTAACTGCTCCTGACATACAAACTCAAAACTGCAGCTTCCCTTCCATGAAGCAGGTCAGGTCCCCACCGAACGACTACACTCACTGTGAAGGTCTGTGCGCTCCACGCAGAGAATCACCAATATTTGAGGGGGGCGGCGCGCTGGGGCTGGTTACAGGGTGAAATCTAACCAAGGGGTTCAGATGGTTTGTATATAGAATAATGGCTACCTGGGAGTGAGTTACAGGCCAGAATCTAATCGAGGGGCCCAGGTTTTATAATAAAACCATATAAACAGGAGCTTTAATGTTTCTGAACCTCTTTGATTGTGGTCACAGCTTTAAAAGCTGCTGCTGCTGCAACGCACACTATCTGGGCCAGAAAGTTTCACACATGCACTGCGCATGTGCTGGAAACCGGAACTTCCGTTCCCCTGAAGGAAGGGGTTCAGAGGTCGAACGCGTGCGCCGGAGAGGCAGCGCGCACGTAGCGAACTTCGTTTTTTTTTTCAGGTTTCTCCGTGAGGGTAAGTACGGAGAAGCTGCGCGGGGAAAAAGGAGGCGCAAGGCCTGCTTTTAACAAGGTAAGTGGTGAATTAAGTACAATTTAAACATTTTTTCAACAGGTTTATCTTTTTTACATACTTTAAAGAAAGATAAGTTTATTTTTAGCACCGTTAAAAAGTGTAATTAATTTTTTCAAAAATTTAAATTTTTGTTTAAAGTAGTTAATTTATGTAATTTATAGTTATTTTAAAAATGTGATGTTTTTTTAAAATTTATTTGAAGTTTTAGTGAGGTTTTGGGGGCCGATCTCTATTCATAGATTTGACAGGTCTTCCTGTCAAAATCTATGAATGAAGATTCCCTGCTCCGATTGGCTCTCCATGGCCCACGTGATCCCAGGGGATGCTTCGAACTAACTGCGCCCCTGGGATACGCAAGCACTGCGTGCCGGCAGCTGCAGGAGGCCCAGGAGCCGAATTCCACACGGGCCCGAAGCACAACGGCAGGCAAGTACGCGCGCGATCCTTGCACCCGCGGGAAGCCGGAGAGCCGAATTTCTGGCCCAAATTTGTGTTTTCAAATAATGCACGGGAGGGTCTGGTCGCAGGACTGTCAGTGGATTTGTCAGCTCCAACCGCGCTGTGCATCACCGATAGTCAATCATACAGTTGATTATTGTGATGGCAGATTCTCCTTGTGGATCACGCTTCAGTCAGACAGAATGCACTCAGCAATGTGCAGTTCACTCAGCCGACAGCGGGTGATCAGAAGAGGTCCCCCACACCCTCTCCTCCTGTACGGCTGGTACAGAGCAAACCTCAATTAGATGGCAACATTCACGCTGCAAGACAGTGCTGAAGAACGGACTTAAAGAATAAATAGATTTGTTAATAAAGGCATAGCTTACAACAACAAAAAAACTTATAAATACTTAATAATTTCATGCAATCCTGAGCTGGTGACGGGTATGGCTGCTCATACAAGGGGCAGTTTCCCTGTTAGCCTTGGCAGATTTGCTTTCAGTTCAGGGTCCCAGCCGTCCTAGGCAACTGCAGTTATTAGTCAGACTCCAGCTGGTCTCATGGTCTGTGAGTAAAACCTCTTCTGCCACATCTCGCCGCCTGATGAAGAAGTCACAGCGAGATCTCAGTAATACTTTTCTGTCACACCACTCCGTGGAGAGTTTGACCGTAGCAGAGCTCTCGCTTTCACCTTGACCTTTGCTCTCAGCCTCCATCGTTGGCGATGTGAGAAACACTGGGAGCCACGTCGCTGTAAGATTTTCAGTTGTGAGTTGTATATCTGAGCCATTGAGTTACGCCAGGAACATAAACATGATTAAAAGCAGCTAGCGGTCGGTGTCCATCGCAAGGGCTGGAGCGATGACGAAGTGGCATTAATGTCACCCTTTTCTTGTCCATTTTCCCTCTGTCCATCTCCCTTTTTCTGTATTTCTCTCTTTCTCACTCACCTCAGCACCTGTCTGGCTATAAGAAATAGGAGCAGGAGTAGGCCAATCGGCCCTTCGAGCCTGCTCTGCAATGGGACTTCCAGGAGCTTTCTCTCACTGGTAAGCAAGAGAAATCAATGCCTCTATGGCAGGGCCATCCCGGCTTTCTGAGCAGCTGTGAAAGCCCCTTATTAAATCAATGAGCCTAGGATGAGCTACTATCTATCTTTGGTTGAGCTCAGAAACAAAGCAGATCTCTGGCATATGAATAACATCACTGCATTTCTTTCTCTGCCTCTAACGTCTACTGCTTTCAGCTCCATATTCTTGTCCTCTCTGGCCCTGTGTGTCCTGTCACAGCCCCGTGCACGCCACTAACCCGCTCCACTGATTGGCTGTTCATCTGCAGTGAGGGACCCAGCCCACTGATTGGGTGTTCATCTGGGCTGAGGGACCCACCTCACTGATTGGTTCCTTGTCTGGAACCAAGGGACCCCACCCACTAACTAGAGGGGAATTTTATTTCCTAATTAGGAATTATTTCCTCCCATGACAGTTTTTCTTTGGTGAACTGAAACATGATTGACGCAAGACTGGCTGCTCACTGCGGCTGCTCTCTCTCTCTCTCTCGAATAAGATTTCCAGTTGGCCCTCATGACCTATTCCTTCATACTCTGGCTTCACTCCTTTACACACCAATGCAATGCTAATGCTGAGGCCAGCTCTCAGAATCCACCCCATCAATAGTATCTCCTCAAAGAACTGTGGGGTATGTCAGCTCTCCAACCCCTGCTCGCTGATACACTGAAACATAGGAACATAGGAGTAGGCAGCGAGACATATTATTTACAACAAAACAGTCCTTGGACTTAACATGAAAAAAAATGAAACTATTACAAATAAATGCATCAAATAATGAATTCAGGTGAAGAGCAGGAAAAATTGAAATCACCAGCAGACCCAATAAAGTGCATTCTGGGCGATTCCTTGATGGAACTGGAGGGCTGGGGAAAGGGGCAGGAGGGCGATGGGTCACGGAGTGAAGGCCGGGACACACACTTCCTGCTGGATGCAGGCACAAGGTAATCCACTCAGATAAACACAGACACTAACTGGGCGAGGTTTCTGCCGCACACGTTTTCGATCGGCGGCGGACATTTTAAACGCTTCACGGTCGCGGTGAACGTGCACGAGCTACGCAAGCTTTCCGGGCTGACTGGGAGGATAGTCCGACTGGATTATCCAAGATTTGTTGACTTTTTCCCCAGTTTTAATAAATTTCTGGCACATCCTTGCTTCCCAATGTTTAATTAATCTTACTTAACAGAAGAAATAGCTTAAAAAAATAAAGATATTTAAATTTTAAAAAAAATAGATCTGTGCACAAACCAGGACTGCCAATGTCTATTCCACCTCTCACCCACCCCATCCCGATCATCTATTATCATCCAGCTTTCAAACCCAAAAGCCCCTTGAATCACTTTTCAACCTGTAACGTCCTGGTTTTACAAATCTGAAGATTCAGACAGTTAATTCTAAAGTTCCCGGTGAGGCAGGGTTTTATTAAACATTACTGCAATTTTAATTTTCTTTTAAAATTCTCCCATGCAGGGTCAGGAACCGAATGCAATAATCAAGTGATTTGGAGTAAATTGAAATGATTTAGGTTTGATTGAGATGCCATACGTTAGATCACCGAATGCCGTGAGGCTAACTGGTCACCCACCATACAGCACCATTAATCCTTTAAACTCCTCAAACTTCTCAACATTTAAACATTATTACAAAATTACCCTCAGATTGTGTCTCCCGCTATGTTGAAGTGCTGGAAAGTCCTTGGGGTGGATCTGGACTTTGCCCGAGTGCAAAACGGGTGATAGCGAATCAGCACCGAATCAGCAGCCTGTTTTACATCGCTCCCCATTTTTATTTCCATTGACCTCAGTGGAGATAAAACTATGTCAGCACTATCATCTGTGTTACACCATCGCACAAGGTCAAGGTCGACCCCCAATGTGTATGGATGTGAGCCAAAGACTGGCAATAATACACACAGCCATGGCCTGCCAACACTCACTGTTCTCAGCTGGGAAATGAAGAATGGTCTCTTCCGTGAGATGCCACAGGACTACTGGTACCTGCGTACCCACACCCCACTCGCAGTTAGTGCTTTCAGGAGGCAAAGGGAGAAACCTTTAGAAGCAAAAGGGAATGGCAAAGGGACACGTTTAGGAAATGCTACAATGGAATGTTCTTCTGTAATGGACATTAAAATCTTACATTAACATGGCGGAGGCTTAAAGTTCACTCGGGTGGTGCAGTGGCGCAGGGTCTAAGTGCACAATCGGATGTTCAAGGGTTGACAGTCAGCTCCGCACTTAACCCTTTTCCTTTCTAGTTTCTAAATCTTTTATTTCTCTCCCTGTTAGTATGTCCCGTTACATACTATATACACATTACTGGGAATAATTGACACAGTATCTAGCCAGGGTAACCACACATTGTATATATATTACTGGGATATAACCCGCTCAATGGGAGATATATATATATACACGGTATATAACTGACACGGTCTCTACACTGTATGGGAAATAACCCATACTTGTGTACCTCAATGAACTTAACCACTGTTGGATCTATGATCCGAGGCCAAAAGTCCAGTTAGATCTCACAATCCAATTTTCAGAAATGTAACTGTGGGTTCCAGGGGTCAAAGTGAAGCAGCTGAGGTACTGCCTACGGGCCGTTCTTTGTAAATATCAACACCGCGGCAGCGCTCATTACACGGCGAGCTGACTAATCCGATCACTTTAGATCTGTTCTCATGGTCTCTGGCTGGAAAGTCAACTCATTGGGTATATGGGTGGGATCGAGTGAACAGTACGTGTCCCCAATCTGCCCGCACAAAGCCTATTGGCATCAATAATTAAGACAATGAAACTCAGAAGACACGGGCTCTGGGGACTGATACGAGCTGCTCTCAGTGACAGCCAGCACGCCCTCATACACGGATGGATGACAAGCCCACCCACTGCCACTCTTGTCAAAGAGGCTGGTGCGTTCCCAGAATGCAGCTGCAGCAATCCCAGTCCGTTTGGCGCTGTGCATCATCTCTGCGGTCGGAGAGACGCGTCAGAAGTTGGTCAACTCGTTTTCAACGAAGCAAAGACTGTTACAGTGCACTCGAGGACATGAAAAAACGCTAGAGACACAAACTGGGAGGAGTGCATTCTGACCTCAACATGTGGGATCACCTCACCGAGCCTGGCCCTCTGGCCCTGATGCTCTTAGTAACTCAAGGCATCCAGCGCTGAGGTCTCATGCAGTCTATATCATGACTTCTATTGAGTCATGTGCAGGGGTTAAAGTGTTTGCTCATCATAGACCTCAATAAAGACTAAATGGTGAAAGAGGAGGACATTAACTAGGGGGCCCTTCTACAAGAAGATACCTGCACAGCTCCACTTTACTGGAGTGAGGCCACATAGCAGCCACTGATTGGCATCAAAGTGACATAGACGCTCTGATGTGAAGGCCTCAATCCTGAGCTTGGACAGAGCTTCGGCCTCTATGATTCCAAGGCCCCGCCGACCAAATCAAACAGAAGGTTTCCGCTTGGATTTCCCGCTCCCGGACTTTGTTTCTGAACCTCTAGCTATGTCAGAAAGGGAAAAGGTTTTTTTGCATTTAAAAAAAACCAATTACCTTTTGGAGGACAGATGGTATTGGATCCTAAGATATTAAGTCGTGGCACTAAACGTGCCACTCGCAGTCCAGTACCCAGCCATGGTTATCTGAGGGATGCGGGAATATGTGAAAATGGCATAACTTTGCCTGCAATGCCACAGCTTTGGTATGCTTATCGCTGGGAGCTCAGCATACACAAGAAAGAGATTGTTGATCTATAACTCTATCATTGTAATAAAAATTTAAAAAACAAGGCTCAATGTTTGGAAGAGTATGCTACAGTAAAACGATTGTCTAATATAGAACCTGCAGAGGTCAACTCTGTCCCTCGACAGGAAGTTATAGTGTGGTTGTGTCTCTTTGCCACTCAGCTTTGGGTGGGTGCTGGAGATCCCTGGCTCAGGGCCTGTATTTCTCATTGTATCTGTGGATTGTCACACAGCCATGGTAGGAGATGGGCCTGGGCATGGCGGCCATTGCTGTGATGATTCCCGTGGCTGGGTCGTAGCACGTGATGGTGTCAGTGGCCTCTCCGGTTTCCTTTCTGCCGCCCAGGATGTAGATCTTGCCGTTACACACAGACATGCCGCAACTCTCCTGCGCGACTCAGAAAAAAGAACTTGCATCAGAAACAAGCCTGTACCTTTTGGTATCTGCATTATCTGTTACTGGGGTAACAGTGAATGAGTCAACAGGGTTAAATAGTCTGATTTTAGCAGCGGATCTTATCATTCCATCTTTCTCTAAGAGTAATTTCTGATGACATCATTGTGGTAACTGACCCCCAATTGGACATTGGAGTTCCTGAGCCAGACAGTACCAGTGGAGATACAGTCAGTAACACAGGGCGCTGGGGGAGGGGTTACTGAGTGACAGTGTGAGGGAGCTGGATTAACATCAGTGGAGATACAGTCAGTAACACAGGGTGCTGGGGAAAGGGTTACTGAGTGACAGTGTGAGGGTGCTGGATTAACATCAGTAGAGATACAGTCAGTAACACAGGGTGCTGGGGGAGAGGTTACTGAGTGACAGTGTGAGGGAGCTGGATTAACATCAGTGGAGATACAGTCAGTAACACAGGGTGCTGGGGAAAGGGTTACTGAGTGACAGTGTGAGGGTGCTGGATTAACATCAGTAGAGATACAGTCAGTAACACAGGGCGCTGGGGGAGGGGTTACTGAGTGACAGTGTGAGGGAGCTGGATTAACATCAGTAGAGATACTGTCAGTAACACAGGGTGCTGGGGGAGGGGTTACTGAGTGACAGTGTGAGGGAGCTGGATTAACATCAGTGGAGATACAGTCAGTAACACAGGGTGCTGGGGAAAGGGTTACTGAGTGACAGTGTGAGGGAGCTGGATTAACATCAGTAGAGATACAGTCAGTAACACAGGGCGCTGGGGGAGGGGTTACTGAGTGACAGTGTGAGGGAGCTGGATTAACATCAGTAGAGATACTGTCAGTAACACAGGGTGCTGGGGGAGGGGTTACTGAGTGACAGTGTGAGGGAGCTGGATTAACATCAGTAGAGATACAGTCAGTAACAGGGTGCTCGGGGAGGGGTTACTGAGTGACAGTGTGAGGGAGCTGGATTAACATCAGTCGAGATACAGTCAGTAACACAGGGCGCTGGGGAAAGGGTTACTGAGTGACAGTGTGAGGGAGCTGGATTAACATCAGTGGAGATACAGTCAGTAACACAGGGTGCTGGGGGAGGGGTTACTGAGTGACAGTGTGAGGGAGCTGGATTAACATCAGTGGAGATACAGTCAGTAACACAGGGTGCTGGGGAAAGGGTTACTGAGTGACAGTGTGAGGGAGCTGGTATAAACTCAGTGGAGATAAAGAGATGTTCAACTTTAGCAGCCCCCTCGCACAATGAGCTCAGTAACAAACTCAAAACAAACACAGGACGGGAGAGGCATTAATAATTCACTGCAGCTCTTCAGGCTGATTCAATAGCTGTTATTGAAGGCACTTTGTTTCTCTCTATTCCTCAATGCCTCTCTCTATCTGACCATCTGTTTGTCTGTCCATCACTCTGTCCGTGCGTGTCTCTCTCTTTCCCTGTCTCACGAAGTCTTGCTGGCTCTCCTTTGTACAGATATAAGCCTAGACAGTCAATGCTGACAGACTGATCGACCGAGGCCCAGTCAAATCTTGCCCTCACCGCACAGCCGTGACATCTTTCTGCCAACCATGCACTGCAGCTTGTTAGTCACATTCTGAAAGCACTATCTGTGCTACATAATGCACAATAACTGCAGAACGTTAAAATAATTGACTTGCAGTTAAACTCATGTTTGTATCTTGTAATTGGCGTTCATGTCGCCTGAAATTTGTTTTCTATTTACGTTCGCGTCTTCCAGCATGGATCCCTGGCTCGTGATCAAAGGAGCCGTGGCTGATTTTCCGCTCCCTAACCCAGGAATTTGGGCTGCGATTTTCTGTTTCAGCGTTCCTGGTACATGCTGGGAGCAGATATTGGGAAACTCTGCAACCCCCGGCCCTTGATATTCTTAGCGTTAAAAGGAATAGTTGGAAAATCATGGGCAGGAGGTGCCGAATTTCCTACTTTATGCTCCCAGGATTCACCAGAAACACTAAAGCAGAAAATGCCATCCAGTGAGCCCAGTTCTCTTGCCCCTACTGCCACCAGGCTGAAATCAGCTAATTCAGCACAGAAGGAGGACAGAACGGAGACCATCCCACCCTGTATGGAGCAGCAGTACTTTTCTATTTTGGACCATTTTAGGAACAGCGAGATCAGGTGACATGGTGGGCACATTCACAGTGCAGGTGTTGAGGAGGGGTTGCCGTGGTTACCTGTCGGCTGAAGGTATTCACCACATGCATCCAGTAGTCCTCGACTGGATCGTAGCAGAAGATGGACTTGGTCAGACCCCCGGCCACGTACATAAGGTTGTTCAGGGACACTGCGGTGATGCACCGTTTAGCAATGGGAATGGACGCTCGCAGCAGCCAAACATTAGTGGTTGGGTCGTAACACTGAACCTGTCAGAGAGGAACAGGGAAGTCAATAAATACACAGGTACAGGTATGGGTACTGTAACAAACATGAAAATACATATAGAGCTATTGCAACAGACACATGAATAAATATATGGGTATGTAACAAACATGAAAGCATTCACAGACATTGTAACAAATGTGCACATGCATATAGGCATACTGTAACAAGCAAGTGAAAACACACACGGGCATTGTAACAAACACATTAATGTTTACACAGGTACAGTAACAAACGTATGACCGCATACTGCAACACTTCATTTTGTAATATGTGCATTTTGCAGCAGGAGTCAGTGGATAGTGATCACGAGTAGGAACCCTGGCTGATTGTCTACTCCTCACCTAAGGGCATTGGGGACACTTGTAGCAACCCCACTGGAAGCGCCCAGTCTAAGATCAGCTAACAATAGAGACTGGGGATGAAACCTGAGGTGCTCTTGGCCTCCAAAGCTCAGTACCACAACGCTTGGTGCCGTTTTCCACATTGTAATAACTTATCACAGAATTCCTTTGTAGCTGTTGGTAATTACCAGTGCTCGTGAATTTCTTTGCATTAATGGCTGTAAAACGCGAGGGTGGTGTGCCTGCGATTTCCTGGCTAGTACAGCGAGCAGCTCAGGCTCACCGGCAACAGCGCAAACTCGGAAAGTCAGCTCCAGTGACTGTGACAGGTTACTGAAGAGAGAGTGGAGGAGAAAACAGCACCAGTCCACACATTCAAATAACTGGGGTAATAGAGGGGCGATTATAGAACCTATTACAGGACTGAGCCACAAAGACCAGAAGGTCACTGGATCCATCCCCGGTCTTTACTGGGTCAGTTGATGTCAGCTGATTATAGCAGCACACATATTACAATTTGCTTCATTATCCTTGGGTACTGGAAGGGGAAAAATCAGCCAGAGGTGCCAATCCCTGATCACTGTCTCTCCTGCTAAATATTGTGAGTGTGTTTGCATGTGAGACTGTGTGTGTGTGTGTGTGTGTGTGTGTGTGTGTGTGTGCGCACATGTGTGAATGTGTGGGTGAGTATGAATGTGTGAGTGTGTGTATGTGCGTGAGACTGCGCATCTATGCATGTCTGATTGCGTGTGTAAGTGGGTGCATGTGCGATTGCATGTGTGTGTATGTGTGTATCTGTGTAAACGTGTGTGTGTGTGTGTGTGTGTTTGAGAGAACGAGCGCGCGTGTGAGTCTAGACATGGGCATGAAATTAAAAAATGATAATGATAAAATAGTAATACATCAAACACCCAATGCACGAGGAGCATATGCTCAGTCACATGCATGCGCAGCCCTTTAAACACAGAGCAGCTCTCTCCCTGTTTGATACGTACCTTATCAGAGCATGTGTTGTCATCAGGCCCTCCTCCAATTACAAAGAGCTTACTGACACAGCTGACGACAGCCGGGGAGCTGACCGCTTCCTTGAGTGGCGCAACCTCGATCCAGCGGTTGGAGAAAGAGTCGTAACATTCTACGCTGCTCAGTCGATTCTGACCGTCGTAGCCCCCCACAGCATACACCTGGAGCAGGGCAGAGCAAAGGAAAACTGCTCAAGTCAACAGAGAACTTTTCAAAGTAGCTTTCAGCAGAAAAAAATGATGGAATCCAGGCCGTGGCTCTTTGTCTCAAACCTCGACTTCCATTTCAGGCGCGATCGGAAGTGTTTCAAATGATCGTACAGTGTAAACCTACAGCTATTAGCAAATCTACCGCACTTACTGTTGGGTGCACTCAGAAACTTAGGCCAAGGTTTTTCACAGCTGCAATGGCCAGGCCCCGATTTCCCCCCATTGAAGTGAATGGGCGGGAAATGGCGGGCAGGTGAAGCCCTGGCATCAGCTTGTGAGCAAAAAGTGCAGTGGGGGAGGGGGATTGTACCCTAATACTGTTGGGGAGGGCTCTCGTATTCTAGTACAGAGAGGGAGCTTGTGTTCTGGTACTGCAGATAACGGGGCTCGTTGGGGGTACGGTTGGGGAAGGGGCTCGTGTTCTAGTACTGTTGGGGAAGGGGCTCGTGTTCTAGTACTGTTGGGGAAGGGGCTCGTGTTCTAGTATTGTTGGGGAAGGGGCTGGTGTTCTAGTACTGTAGGGTAAGGGGCTCGTGTTCTCGTACTGTTGGGGAAGGGGCTCGTGTTCTAGTACTGTTGGGGAAGGGGCTGGTGTTCCAGTACTGTTGGGGAAGGGGCTCGTGTTCCAGTACTGTAGGGGAAGGGGCTCGTGTTCTAGTACTGTTGGGGAAGGGGCTCGTGTTCCAGTACTGTTGGGGAAGGGGCTCGTGTTCCAGTACTGTTGGGGAAGGGGCTGGTGTTCTAGTACTGTTGGGGAAGGGGCTCGTGTTCTAGTATTGTTGGGGAAGGGGCTCGTGTTCTAGTATTGTTGGGGAAGGGACTGGTGTTCTAGTACTGTTGGGGAAGGGGCTCGTGTTCTAGTATTGTTGGGGAAGGGACTGGTGTTCTAGTATTGTTGGGGAAGGGGCTCGTGTTCTAGTATTGTTGGGGAAGGGGCTCGTGTTCTAGTACTGTTGGGGAAGGGGCTCGTGTTCTCGTACTGTTGGGGAAGGGGCTCGTGTTCTAGTACTGTTGGGGAAGGGGCTCGTGTTCTAGTACTGTTGGGGAAGGGGCTCATGTTCTAGTACTGTTGGGGAAGGGGCTCGTGTTCTAGTACTGTTGGGGAAGGGGCTCGTGTTCCAGTACTGTTGGGGAAGGGGCTCGTGTTCTAGTACTGTTGGGGAAGGGGCTGGTGTTCTAGTACTGTTGGGGAAGGGGCTCGTGTTCTAGTACTGTTGGGGAAGGGGCTTGTGTTCCAGTACTGTTGGGGAAGGGGCTCGTGTTCTAGTACTGTTGGGGAAGGGGCTCGTGTTCTCGTACTGTTGGGGAAGGGGGTGGTGTTCTGGTACTGTTGGGGAAGGGGCTCATGTTCTAGTATTGTTGGGGAAGGGGCTCGTGTTCTCGTACTGTTGGGGAAGGGGGTGGTGTTCGAGTACTGTTGGGGAAGGGGCTCGTGTTCTAGTACTGTTGGGGAAGGGGCTCGTGTTCTAGTACTGTTGGGGAAGGGGCTCGTGTTCTCGTACTGTTGGGGAAGGGGGTGGTGTTCTGGTACTGTTGGGGAAGGGGCTCATGTTCTAGTATTGTTGGGGAAGGGGCTCGTGTTCTCGTACTGTTGGGGAAGGGGGTGGTGTTCGAGTACTGTTGGGGAAGGGGCTCGTGTTCTAGTACTGTTGGGGAAGGGGCTCGTGTTCTAGTACTGTTGGGGAAGGGGCTCGTGTTCTCGTACTGTTGGGGAAGGGGGTGGTGTTCTAGTATTGTTGGGGAAGGGGCTCGTGTTCTAGTACTGTTGGGGAAGGGGCTCGTGTTCTAGTATTGTTGGGGAAGGGGCTTGTGTTCCAGTACTGTTGGGGAAGGGGCTCGTGTTCTAGTACTGTTGGGGAAGGGGCTCGTGTTCTAGTACTGTTGGGGAAGGGGCTCATGTTCTAGTATTGTTGGGGAAGGGGCTCGTGTTCTAGTACTGTTGGGGAAGGGGCTCGTGTTCTAGTACTGTTGGGGAAGGGGCTCGTGTTCCAGTACTGTTGGGGAAGGGGCTCGTGTTCTAGTACTGTTGGGGAAGGGGCTCGTGTTCTAGTACTGTTGGGGAAGGGGCTCGTGTTCTAGTACTGTTGGGGAAGGGGCTCGTGTTCTAGTACTGTTGGGGAAGGGGCTCGTGTTCTAGTACTGTTGGGGAAGGGGCTCGTGTTCTAGTACGGTTGGGGAAGGGGCTCGTTTTCCAGTACTGTTGGGGAAGGGACTGGTGTTCTAGTACTGTTGGGGAAAGGGCTCGTGTTCTGGTACTGTTGGGGAAGGGGCTCGTGTTCTAGTACTGTTGGGAGGGGATCGTGTTCTAGTACGGTTGGGGAAGGGGCTCGTGTTCTAGTACTGTTGGGGAAGGGGCTCGTGTTCTAGTACTGTTGGGAAGCGGGCTTATCTTCAATGAACATTAAAGATTTTTCCTTTGTGCCTTTGGCTCGCTGGACTGGCATGACACAGTTGTCAGATAAGGACAGCATCTTGTTACATTTTAATCTGCTTAGTCCCACCCTTATCCACTGGGAATGTGCATAAGGCAGTCAAATATTGGAAACAGGTGCGCACAGATCCCCTTTCCTACAAATAAAGATGGCAGAGATGAGGGGCCTCACAGTGTTTAAGTACTATGGGGGTGTTACCATGGCAACCCACACAACAGGACCATGTGCTACATCATCAAATGACTACTATCAATAAAGTTTCAAATATACTAGAATTTTAATTAAAAAAAACAGAACTACACATGTCAATCTCAGTGGCTCGATCTCAGTGACATCTGTGTCTTTGTCCCAGTACAAAAATTGGGAAAGGGCAGGGAGCAGGATGTGCGCAGTCAGCTCCAACTAAAGAGCTGAATGGCCTCCTCCTGTGCAATAATTTCTATGCTTCCACTGGCAGCCCTCCCAGATCAGCAGGTTTTCAACAGGAAGAGCTAACAAAACAGTCACTTTATTTTACTGAATTTCTCTAATCTTCAAGGTAAAGGATGTAAAGCTCCCTCTACACTGTCCCATCAAACACTCCCAGGGCAGGTACAGCACGGGTTAGATACAGAGCAAAGCTCCCTCTACACTGTCCCATCAAACACTCCCAGGGCAGGTACAGCACGGGTTAGATACAGAGTAAAGCTCCCTCTACACTGTCCCATCAAACACTCCCAGGTCAGGTACAGTACGGGTTAGATACAGAGTAAAGCTCCCTCTACACTGTCCCATCAAACACTCCCAGATCAGGTACAGCACGGTGAGATACAGAGTAAAGCTCCCTCTACACTGTCCCATCAAACACTCCCAGGTCAGGTACAGCACGGATTAGATACAGAGTAAAGCTCCCTCTACACTGTCCCATCAAACACTCCCAGGGCAGGTGCAGCAGGGGTTAGATACAGAGTAAAGCTCCCTCTACACTGTCACATTAAACACTCCCAGGGCAGGTACAGCACGGGTTAGATACAGAGTAAAGCTCCATCTACACTGTCCCATCAAACACTCCCAGGGCAGGTACAGCACGGGTTAGATACAGAGTAAAGCTCCCTCTACACTGTCACATTAAACACTCCCAGGTCAGGTACAGCACGGGTTAGATACAGAGTAAAGCTCCCTCTACACCGTCACATTAAACACTCCCTGTATGTCAGGAAGCAGGAAATAGCAGAGGGCTGAAGGCACAGACTGTCTCAACAGGACTTATGAGGGGCTGAGACACACAGTGAAAACAAAGACAATGGACTGTCATCAGAGTGCAGAGAGAGACTGAGCACAGTGCGACAGCCAGCCAATACTGCACTGGGCAGGTGAGAATATATTTGTGCGTGCTAATGTATAAACAGTTATTATGTTACCTTGATATTCGAAAGTTCTGTTAATAACCTATTATCATTTTTGAAGCCACAGTAACCGGTTTGAACTTGTTGGGTGTTTCAGGTTTACAGATCCAATGTCACTGGGAGGGCTCAGAATATTCCAGGCGATCAGCATATGCGATTGGCTGATGCAGTAGCCTATCAGGGAGCCTCTGGCGTACCTGTTGCCAGGTATTGGAGGTTTCCTTTCAAACCGTAATTATCTCCAGCCTCCTTATTTACTGTACCTGCAGCGGCCTGCTCACGACAACCTGAGAGAACCGCAGGTTGCCTTTTGAACTGAGGCCAGCACAGGGAAGCAGACTAACCTGCAGGTTAACTGAACTGGGACGACAGTGAACCAGGAGTAGTGGCGAAGGCAGGGGCGCTGGATTTGTGACCAACTCCGGGGTCCTGCCTCACTTCACAGCAGCAGTTTTCAACTATTAACCCCTCGATGCCAGCTTGGTCTCTCTCCCGATCTTCTTATCTTCCCAACAGGAACTGGAGACGAAAGGGCCGGCTTTCCGAGCAGCACGAGCTGCCTCGGTGTAAGTGGGCGGTGAATGGCAGGCAACACACCTGGACAGGTGATGGTGCTGAGACTTCTCCTTGAAGCAATCGTGTTACAACTGAGTGGCTTGCCCGACCACTTCAGAAGGTATCAGAGAGTCACCCAGATAGTGCGGGAGTGGGGTTACATATCGGCCAGGCCGGGTAGGGGTGGCAGGATCCCTTCGCTCAAGGACATTAGTGAACCAGTTGGGTTTTAATGACAAAACAACAGCTTTCACGATTTTTTTTTCTGGTGCCAGCCCATAAATAATCAGATTTATACTTAGTCTCACCATTCTGCAGGGCGAGATGTGAACTCCTGACCTCCTGCTACAATACCTACCCCAATCGCACATTAACATTGAGGAACTGCACTCAAAGGCAGCGCGGGCCAAAGATCCGATTCTCCCTTCAATGCACCTCCCTAATGGTGAAGCGGGTCAATGTATTTATCTGTGTGGCTGCAGCAGAAATTAGGGACTGATAAAAGGCGTGACCTTGTCTTATTCTGACAAGAATGACAAGATAGCCCAGGCCAAAAAAAAAACATTTCTTCTCCCCTACTCCCCTGCAGCTGAATCAAGGGATGTCATCTAAAACATCCATCCTCCCCCTCCATCTATCTACAAGATGCACTGCAGCAACTCGCCAAGGCTTCTTCGATAGCACCTCCCACAACCTCCACCACCTAGAAAAACAAGGGCAGCAGATGCATGGGAACACCACCACCTCCACGTTCCCCTCTGCAGTTCGCAGACAATGAAGTACTTTTGAAATATAGTCACTGTTGTAATACAGGGAAACATTGCAGCCAATTTGCACATAGCAAGGTCCCACAAACAGCAATGGAATAAATGACCCAATAATCTGGTTTAGTGGTGTTGGCTGAGGGATAAATATTGACCAGAACACCAGGAAAACGCCCCTGCTCTTCTTTGAAATAGTGCCAAGGGATGTTTTATGTCCACCTGCGAGGGCAGACGGGGACTCGGTTTAATGTCGCATCTGAAAGACAGCACCTCCAACATGCCTGAAGTGTCTGCCTGGATTATGTGCTCAAGTCTCTGGAGTGGGGTTTGAACCCACAAAGTTCTGACTCTTTAACATTGAAACCTGTACTCAGGATCGGCTCAGAATCTTAAGAATAAAATGGACTGCAAGCCAAAGAAGGAGGTAATTAGGGTGGACAAAAACTTGGCAAAAAGGTGAGTCTTAATTGGGGGAAAGGGAGGTGGAGGCGTTTAGAGAGGGAATTCCAGAAAGACGGGCCTAGGCGGCTGAAGGCACCGCCGTGAGTGGGGGAGAGGGGATGCACAAGAGGCCAGAGCCAGAGGAATGGAGAGTTTGGAGGAAATGGAGGATTGTTACTCTGGAGGAGGTTATGGAGATAGGGAGGGGATAGGCACAAACTGAAGATCAAACATTCGCTGATTTGTACCACACTAGTCAGTGCACATCCCCACTTAGCCATCAAAGGAGCTAGTTCAGGGCTGTTTTTTAAAAAAGCAGGCTCAGTTAATTATTAATCACTTCCAACATTAATTTTTTTGAATCATCGTATCTTTTGAATTAACACTTAAATTTCATTTAATCAAAAAAGACAAGTTTGTTTTTAAATGCTTCTGTTCTTTTATTCAGTGTTTAGCTATGTTAAGAGTTAAAAATTCTGGTTGGTTTAAAATTTCCTGTTACCTTGCCAAGAAGGACAGCCATCTTGTGGCGCCACCTGCCTTTGTTTAAACAGGCCACTCGCATCCAGATGTTCAGCTGAGAGTTGTACATCCACACGTCACGGCTGTTGATTCTGCCACCTGTTAAACACAGAGAAAGGGAGAAACTGAATACCAGGCCTGAATCTACCTGGAATCAGGGCCTGTGCTATATTTTTTTACTACCTTTAGCCTCAGGCCTTCGTCTGACTGGAGATAAGCCTATGTCAGATTATTAGTGTGTCCCTGGGCCTCTGTCTGAACTGGAGATGAAGCCTGTGTTTGGTCTTTTATTACCTGTGGGAGATGTCAAGAAGTTGATAAGAAACAGTATTACAATTTCCAGGGATTACGTTCGGTTGCAAGACCACGAGCTCCACAGTGGAATGTATTTTTGAGCTATAGTATCAGTAAAATGCAAGGACTTCATGGGAAAGGCCATCACCAACCATCGGCACACTGAGCAAAAGGCTTCATTGCTCTTCTGAGATACACTGACGATGTGGAGTCTGCTTCTCCAGGCCTCGGTTTGACTAGAATGGGGACTCCGTCAGAACTTCACACACGCCAACCTAGAAAACGAGCAAAAGCTGACAACTCAAGGGCAGCCTCCTGACCCGTGAAAACAAGGAGTTACATAGGCTTTGGAACTCTGGCCCTGCATTCCCTCATTTTATTGGAGGGATACAAACCTAAATAAATGAAAGGCTGAAGGGAAATCCAAATGTTGAAGACTCAAAACTGGTGGTACATTCTGGTTAACATTTAGCACTTTTATATTTTATTACATGTATCCATAGGCCTCAGTCTAACCGGACATGGGGCGTGTGTTAAGGTTTTTATTACATGTATCCATAGGCCTCAGTCTAACCGGACATGAGGCCTGTGGTAAGGTTTTTATTACCTATATCCCTGGGCCTCAGTCTGACTGGAGATAGGGTCTGAATTCCCAGCACTGTTTCTGTTATTTTGTGTGTGATATGAGTGTCAATATCTGTGTGCTTGAGTGTAAAATGATGAGCATGATCTGCTGCTCTGACTGCTTTAGTTTCCTACGTCATCCCTTTCCCATGTCCTTTGTGGCGCTCCCGATTCTAGAGAGATTCCTGTCCAGAGATAAAAGCACCAAGTAAGTGGGATTCGGGACCCTTGTTGTTTACTGTCTGATTCCAAAATGTTTGCTTCCTGCTTGTGGAAGGTAAAATGCCATTGTCCAGGGTGTACCATTCATATCATGTCAAGATCTGATTCAAGATCAGAGATACAAGGCTCATACTTCTTCATAACCTTGCGAAATGATTTGAATCTGACTGTTCCTGCAAACAGTGCCAGTGTCAATGCACCAATACGGGAACATTATGTACACAGCTGTTTTACAGAAATGTTGTTCTATCAATTGCTATTCAAAGCTGTGCATCTAGCTTCCCCTCGCCCCAGCCCGCTGACCTAGGGTCTGTGTGTGACACGGGGCAGCCCCAGAGAGCGGCTTCCCCTCCCCCCTGCCCTTTGACCCAGGGTCTGTGTGTGACACGGGGCAGCCCCAGAGAGCGGCTTCACCTCCCTCCTGCCCTTTGACCCAGGGTCTGTGTGTGACACGGGGCAGCCCCAGAGAGCGGCTTCCCCATCCCCCTGCCCTTTGACCCAGGGTCTGTGTGTGACACGGGGCAGCCCCAGAGAGCGGCTTCCCCTCCCCCCTGACCTAGGGTCTGTGTGTGACACGGGGCAGCCCCAGAGAGCGGCTTACCCTCCCCCCTGCCCTTTGACCCAGGGTTTGTGTGTGACATGGGGCAGCCCCAGAGAGCGGCTTCACCTCCCCCCTGCCCTTTGACCCAGGGTCTGTGCGTGACACGGGGCAGCCCCAGAGAGCGGCTTCCCCTCCCCCCTGCCCTTTGACCTAGGGTCTGTGCGTGACACAGGGCAGCCCCAGAGAGCGGCTTCACCTCCCTCCCCCCCGCACCCACTCTTTGACCCAGGGTCTGTATGTGACGTGGGAATGTCCAGAGAACAGGAAAGAGGAAAAAGACACATGAAAACAAGACAAAAATAAAGGCATTGACTCGGAGGAGATCAGCTGGTGAACTCCTGCTCTCCTGTGCCAATACCAGCAGGGCTCCGAGGCAAATTCTAGAGTTCATGTTGTTACCACAACGTTCTCAGAAACTGTTATGCAAATCAGATTGAGATAACTATCAAAAAACCATCATTAAACCGTCGTTACTTCAGAAACAGAACCACTCCCGACTCTGGGAACACTGATCCATTCTGAAACAGTGGCCTGAATCACACACAAACACATAGGGGGAAAAATTCGGTTGGTTAGCGCCTCCCATGGGAGCTAACGGGGAGCTAGCAACTTAGTGCCCGAGTGCGGTGATTTTAGCGCCGCTCGCGAAATTCACCTGTCGTTTTGCGCTGGCGCTAAACACGACCACCACGATCTCCTACGCCCGCAGATCGTGACGTCATGCAAGCGTGCAACGCCCCGAACCGGCTACTGAGTCGCGCCCTCTGCCTTAGCGCCTGCCGCTAGGAACGACAGGCATAGGGGAACGTTTTCAAGTCGGGAAGGGGCTGGGGCAGCGCTATTTAAAGGTGTGCACTTCCTCCTTTTTCTTGTCGGCAAAATTTTTGGTTCACGCAGGTTGAGAGGAAGAGAGACGTCTGGAGAGATTCAACGCTGTCCTAAGGAGTTTTGGCCCTCAGCACCACTTTTGAGGTTCCTAAGCGCCGAGCTCTTTCCCTGGGCCTATCCATTAGTGCTTCCAACGCAATTGCTTTTGAGGTCTCTCCAGGCCGAGATTCAAGGCTGCAATGAGCAGGTTGTGGCTGGCCAGCAAGATGGCCCCTCTCCTTTAAGAACTGGACGGCGCCAGTCTGTCTGGCTTCCATGGTAACTGACATCGCCTGAGCTTCGGTAACGTTCTGAGGTAGCGCCTCGCTCCCCGACGTTAGCACCTTAAGAGAGGTCTGTAGCGCTTGATTTAGCGCTCAAATCAACTCCAGGGGCGATAGAGGCAAATTTTGCAGTCGGAGGCAATAATTAGTGCCGGGTGCTAAACTTTGCGCCCGGCCGATATTAGCGCCCTACAATGGGCGATAACCAATTTTTCCCCCATAGAACCCTGTAAACATATCAAGTGCCTGCTAGTTACCAGATAGTGTAGATACAGAGAAAATATTTCTGCTGATGGGGGAGGGGACATAATCTTAAAATTAGAGCTCGGCCATTCAGAAGGGAAATCAGGAAGCACTTCTTCACACAAAGGGTAGTAGAAATCTGGAATTCTCTTCTCCACAAGGCTGGGGGTCAACTGGAGCTGTCAGGACTGAGATCGATAGATTTTTGTATCAAGGGATATGGAGCATATGCGGGTAAATGGAGTTAAGATACAGATCAACCACGATCTAATTGAATGGCGAATGGCCTACTCCTGTTCCTATGTTACTGCATCATATCGGGATGTCTAATCTGAGGCTTGAGGCCTCGTGAGCCCACAGTGCTGCCAATTCAGCCCTCAAAGCCCAGCAACCTGGCCCCATTTTGCGGCTTATATTTCTTACTCACTGGTGTGTGTGCTGTTTAAATTGTGTGGGGCCCGAAGTTTTGGAAACATGATGGTCTTAGCACTGTTGCCTCATTGGTGGATCAACTATAAATCAGAGCAGCTGGTAGCAGCAACCGGAGTTAACTGTTATTTAACGGGAACTGGGATTTAAACTCTAAATGTGCTCGCAAGGCTCCATGATGGTGAGGCCCACAGGGACAAAAATCTGGACTCCTACTCCTATGCTCTCCTACTGTATACAGAGCCTTAAAGAGATTGCTGCAGGCCACTCAAAAAAAAAGTTTAAAATGATTTTTGTGGGCCAGGAGGAGCATTAATGTTCCACTGAGTAAATCGATCATCATCTTCAATGCACAGCCCTCCCCCAGGATCGTCTCCTCTTCCCCCCCCCCCCCACCCCCAATGTACCCGCACCACCTGGGCCTTCCCTCCCCAGTAACATAGCCACTCTGGCTGGGCTCCTCCTCCCCCCCCACCCCCCAATCGTAGCTGCTCTGGCTGGGCTCCCCCTCCACCCCCCCCCCGCACCCCACCAACCCCCTATCGTAGCTGCTCTGGCTGGGCTCCCCCTCCACCCCACCCCCCCCCCCACCAACCCCCTATCGTACCCGCTCTGGCTGGGCTCCCCCTCCCCCCACCCCCCCCCCCCACCAACCCCCTATCGTACCCGCTCTGGCTGGACTCCCCCCGCCCCCCCCCACCAACCCCCTAACGTACCCGCTCTGGCTAGGCTCCCCGGTGCGGTCGCCAAATTTCTCACTTCTTCCGAACAGTTCGCCGGCGAAATGCAAATGAGGCACCACCACAAAAACGGTTCAGGCCTCCGACCACTTCCGTTGGGTGGGCAGCAGCTTGTCCTGCCCTCCTCCCGCCCGCTGGAAGCGGTCACTTGGAAACTGAGCCCTGGGCGTGAAAGTCCAAGATCTCAGCAATTCCTGTTTAGGACATGTAGGTGGTATGAGAGTGAGGGAAGGAAAGGGAGAGGGAGAAGGAGGGATGGGCAGAGGGAGCAGGGGGAGGAGGGAGAGTGAGGGGTACAGGAAGTGAGGTTGAGAGAGACTGACAGGCAGAGGGAGAGAGGCAGAGGCAGTGAGTGGCAGCGAGAGTAAGTGCCAAATCAGAGGGCGGGCAGAGAAGGGTGCTGATAGAGAGTGAAAAGGGGTTAACAGAGAGGTAATGGATTGAAAGGAAGGGGAGGGCACTAGCTTAGTGCTCTCAGCTCCTGCACAACACCCCTTGACAGGATGGGGGTTTAAGAGAAAGGAAACTACAGGGTTGCAGCAGCGGTTTAATGGACTGTGCTAAAAAGCCGTGAGAAACAGTAACACATTGCTCACTAAACCACCCCAATCATTAAGATACTTTCATTCCCTCAAGCTCAGTTCTACACCTCTGACCAACTATACCACCCAGTCCCAGAGTGTGAAAGGACAGTGTCTGACCCACTGTACCACCCAGTCCCAGAGTGTGAAAGGACAGTGTCTGACCCACTGTACCACCCAATCCCAGAGTGTGAAAGGACAGTGTGTGACCCACTGTACTGCCCAGTCCCAGAGTGTGAAAGGACAGTGTCTGACCCACTGTACCACCCAGTCCCAGAGTGTGAAAGGACAGTGTCTGACCCACTGTACACCCAGTCCCAGAGTGTGAAAGGACAGTGTCTGACCCACTGTACCACCCAGTCCCAGAGTGTGAAAGGACAGTGTCTGACCCACTGTACCAGCCAGTCCCAGAGTGTGATAGGACGCCAACTCTCTGACATCTCCTCCTACCTCCACCTGGACCATGACCCCACTACCGAACATCAAGCCACCGTTTCCAAGACTGTCACTGACCTCATCTCCTCTGGAGATCTTCCCCCCACGGCCGCCAACCTCATAGTTCCCCAACCCTGCACAGCCCACTTCTACCTCCTTCCCTGGATCCACAAACAGGACTGCCCTGGTAGACCCATCGTTTCAGCCTGCTCTTGCCCCACGGAACTTATCTCTTCCTATCTCGACTCTATTTTTTCTCCCCTTGTCCAGTCTGTTCCCACCTACATCCGCGACTCTTCCGACGCCCTCCGCCACTTTAACAGTTTCCAGTTTCCCGGCCCCAACCGCCTCCTTTTCACTATGGACGTACAATCCCTCTACACCTCCATCCCCCACCAGGATGGCCTGAGGGCGCTCCGCTTCTTCCTTGAACAGAGGCCCAACCAGTCCCCATCCACCACCACCCTCCTCCACCTGGCTGAACATGTTCTCACATTGAACAACTTCTCCTTTGACTCCACTCATTTCCTCCAAATCAAAGGTGTTGCTATGGGTACCCGCATGGGTCCTAGCTATGCCTGCCTTTTCGTGGGATATGTGGAACACTCTTTGTTCCAGTCCTACTCGGGTCCCCTCCCTCACCTCTTTTTTCCGGTACATTGATGACTGTATCGGTGCCGTCTCCTGCTTTCGCCCTGAACTAGAAAATTTCATTCACTTTGCTTCCAATTTCCACCCTTCCTTCACCTTCACATGGTCCATCTCTGACTCTTCCCTTCCCTTCCTCGACTTCTCCGTCTCCATCTCTGGGGATAGCTTATAGACAAACATTCACTACAAGCCCACTGACTCCCACAGCTACCTGGACTGCACTTCCTCCCACCCCGCCTCCTGTAAGGACTCTATTCCATTCTCCCAGTTTCTCCGTCTCTGCCGCATCTGCTCTGACGATGCCACCTTCCATACCAGTGCTTCCGACATGTCTTTCTTTTTCTTCAACCGAGGATTCCCCTCTACTGTGGTTGACACGGCCCTCGACCGTGTCCGTTCTAACTCCCGCACTTCTGTCCTCACCCCGCCCCTCCCTCCCGGAACCACGATAGAGTTCCCCTTGTCCTCACCTTTCACCCCACCAGCCTCCACATTCAACGGATCATTCTCCGCCATTTCCGCCACCTCCAGCGTGATCCCACCACCAAACGAATCTTCCCCTCACCTCCCCTTTCAGCATTCCGTAGGGACCGCTCCCTCCGCGACACCCTAGTCCACTCCTCTACCACCCCCAGCACCCCTTCCCCTTCGCCCGGCACCTTCCCGTGCAAGCGCAAGAGATGCAACACATACCCTTATACCTCCCCCCTTCCCACTGTCCAGGGCCCCAAACACCCCTTCCAGGTGAAACAGTGATTTACTTGTACTTCTTGCAATTTAGTATACTGTATTCGCTGCTCACGATGTGGTCTCCTCTACATTGGGGAGACCAAACGCAGATTGGGTGACCGCTTTGCGGAACACCTCTGTTCTGTCCGTAAGGGGGACCCCGAGCTCCCGGTGGCCTGTCACTTTAATTCACCGCTCCATTCCCACTCTGACCTCACCGTCCTCGGCCTCTTGCATTGTTCCACGGAAGCTCAGCATAAGCTTGAGGAACAGCACCTCATCTTTCGATTAGGCACTCTACGGCCCTCTGGACTCAACATAGAGTTCAACAATTTCAGATCATAACCTCGGCCCCTATCACATATATATATATTTTTTTTATCCACACTTTTTGTTTGGCCTTTTTTTCTTCCCTCCCACATGGCAGCTGTCCTTCATTCTGCCAGCGCAATTCACATTTCATCGAGAGCCATCCTTTGTTCCTTAACCTGTCCCATTTCCACCTCCTCTTGCCTTGAATATCTCTTAATGTCTCTTAATCTCTCCTGCTTTCTATCCTATCACTGACCTTCCCTTTTGTTCTTTCATCCCCCCCCCCGCTTTTCCCAACCCCTAAACTTGCTTTAAAATCTATTCCATTTCCTGCTTTTTTCCAGTTCTGACGAAAGGTCTTCGACCTGAAACGTTAACTCTGTTTCTCTCTCCACGGATGCTGCCTGGCCTGCTGAGTTTTTCCAGCGTTTTCTGTTGTTAGTTCGAATTTCCAGTATCCGCAGTATTTTGCTATTATGATAGGACAGTGTCTGACCCACTGTACCATCCAGCCCCAGAGGGTGAAAGGACAGTCTCTGACCCACTGTACCACCCAGTCCCAGAGTGTGAAAGGACAGTGTCTGACCCACTGTACTACCCAGTCCCAGAGTGTGAAAGGACAGTGTCTGACCTACTGTACCACCCAGTCCCAGAGTTTGAAAGGACAGTGTCTCACCCACTGCACCACCCAGTCCCAGAGTGTGAAAGGACAGTGTCTGACCCACTGTACAACCCAGTCCCAGAGTGTGAAAGGACAGTGTCTGACCCACTGTACAACCCAGTCCCAGAGTGTGAAAGGACAGTGTCTGACCCACTGTACCACCCAGTCCCAGAGTGTGAAAGGACAGTGTCTGACCCACTGTACCACCCAGTCCCAGAGTGTGAAAGGACAGTGTCTGACCCACTGTACAACCCAGTCCCAGAGTGTGAAAGGACAGTGTCTGACCCACTGTACTTGATCACTCTGTGCTTGGATTCTCTTACCTGACACGAGAATGTCATTCCTCAGGGCGCACACAGCGTACTCAGATTTGGTGAACTCTGGGAGTTTGGCCAGCGACTTCCACTCTCCTGTCATTGGATCATAGCATTCAGTGTAAGGCAGATTGAAGCCTCCCACTCGCTCACAGCCTCCCACCACCACAATAACCTCGGAGTAACCCGTGGACCTGGAGGGAAGGAAAGAGCAGAAAGGCAGGATGGGTACTCGCACTGGATAGCAAAATACTACAGAACACCGATTGGCCAAGTGTGGCCGCGTATCTGCTGCCATGTCGACAAGGGGCTTGACGCACTACAGTGCCATCAGTGAGCCAGGCATCATGCCCGTCAAAAGGATGGGACTCAGCACAGTAACTATGGCAACCAACAGGCCTGGTGGCTGTGATTTGGAGCATGGTTAAAATCTGCCGTTGTTCAGTCCAAATCTCAGTTACTCTGCCCCAGAAATTCCCATCAACCTGCAGGGAAAATAAGTTGACTAAATGGCACTCACCACACACCTCTCCTCAGCGAGCAGCACTGTCCTTTCACACTCGGTGACTGAGGTGGGGTGTGGGAGGTAGGATCAGGGATGCCCACGTTCCCACTATGAGGTCCTCCTACATTACAGACCCAATTCTGACCCAAACCCTCCATTGACCAGCTACGTGTCATTTGGGGCAAGTTGCCTAATTGCAGCCACTCAATAAGAGTGGATCTGAACTGTATGGAGTTGTGTGTCAGAACCAGGACTGACACAGTCTAACCACATGTAGCTCAGTGCTACCGCCTGCTCTCTACAGCTGCCAGTCAGAACAATACTTTCAGCCCGATTCCTCATTAGCAAATGGGGTTGCACCACCTAACGAGTGGTCACCCTGGTATTTCTGACACGCTTGGCTCTCCTGCCAGCTGATCACGATACAGGGCATCGCAAGCTTCGGGGATACTTCAAATAAGAAAGCCGGGTTTTTGTTTCCAGCCCCGCCTCACCTGCGAGGCCTAGTCCGCGGTGACATCATCTCGTTGCCCAGCACATGGTACCTCCTAGCCTCGTGCAGGAGCTGGTAGCACTCGGGAGAGTTCTGGATCAGCTGGTTCCCTTCCACCGTCTGCACAAAATAATTGGGGTGCAGCAGGGGGAGCCTGATGTGGGTCAGCAGCTCCTTCACCATGGGCCTCCGCCGGTCGATGTCATGATAGACCCAACGCATCACCGACTCGTACGCCGTCTCTTCCTTGCCGATGACCAGATCGTCGCTGGAGACGTAATCGATAAGCTCGTCCTTCTCCAGTCCCAGGAACTCCTCGTGCATGGCGACCTCGGAGAACGTCTGCAGGCCGAAGGCTTTGCACTTGGAGTGCAGCGGCTTCAGGGAGTGGGTGTCTGCAAACTTCTGGATGCCCAGGCAGTTGCAGGGGTCGAGCTGCTCCTCCAAGAACTTGGCGCAGGCGTCTCGGATGGAGCAGATTTGGAAGAGGCTGGAGGTCTCAAACAGATATTGCACGTTGTCCGTGGTGATCTTCACCTTTCCCGTGTAGACGTACTGCAGGAACTGGTCCATGGCGTCGGCGAAGATGCCATTGATCTCCACCAGCATCTCCCTGCTCTCGCGATGGTCATTGCAGAACATGGCCCTGAAGTAGCTGCTGCAGGAGGAGAGGACGGCTCGGTGGCAGGGGAACTCGCGGCCCTCCACACAGATGACCACGTCGGTGAAGAGCCGGCTGTCCCTGAACTCATTCAGCATCTGCAGGATGCCCTCAGCGTGGGATGGGCCCGAGGAGAAGTCATAAATGTCTTGACTCACCACGGGCTTCTGGTCCACTTCAAAGACTTTGCGTTTGGTGATGGGCGAGTCACGGAAGCGGCTATCATCCCTGTTAATGCGTCGTCCCAGGATCAGCACCATGGCTTTATCCGGCCACTCACTGCAGCAAGAGGCTCCTGTATGATCCTGGGAGCAGAGAGAGGCAAATTCTATTAAAATTTCAATGACAATATTTACTCATTATACAAAAAGGATATTATTCCTCCACTTATTGTGTACTGCACAAAGGGGCAGTGTTATTAGGAGTAATGGGGTAATATACTCCTTGCTGTATACTGTACACAGGGAAAGTGGACACTGATGCAGGGATTACTCCAAGGCAGAACCAGGTCTGTTGAAAGAATGGCCCAGAAGTATTGTATTTGGCCAGGTGCTGCATTCAATACCTGCCTTATATGACACCAAGGCTTCCTTTTAACCCATTTGAAAACTGAAATATCTCCTTAATATTCAAAACATTTAAATCTTTCTTTTCATAAAATTGTTTTCTGAAACCTTTAATCCTGCTTCTTGCCCATCGATTCTTCCCTATCCTACAGTTGCTGATTCTCCTCTGGGTACAATCCTGAAGAGACTGATTTTCCATTGGGTCACCCTTGGAGTGTGTACAGTCTTGGTCACCCTATTATGGGAAGAATATAAAGCAATGGAAAATGTGCAGCATAGATTCAGGAAGTTGTTACCAGGGGTGAGGGGTTGCAGTTAGGAAGAGAGATTTGAGAAGTTTGGAATTTTTTCACTCGAGGTGAGAAGTTTAAAGGGAAACCTGATAGATGTCTTCAAGGTTATGAAGAGTTATGACAAGGTAAATAGTGAGAGATTGTTTCCATTGGTCAACAAGACCGTAACAATAGGGCACAAATTCAAGAAAGAATTAAGGGGAAGTTAGAAAAAAATTCTTAAGACAGAGTGTGCTTAGAATGTGGAATTCCATGCCAAAAAAGTTAACGAGAGTCTATAATTAGTTTAAAATGGAATTAAATAGTGACGAAAGATTATGGGGAGTGAGGAGAGTGTGATTAGACTGGTGAATCATGTGGAAAATAACACCAGCACAGACATGGTGGACCAAATGGTCAGTTCCTGTGACCCCCCCGGCTCGTCGTGTTGTGTCCACTTTCCTTCTCGTACCACTCACGGGTTACCTTAGGAGCAGCCATATGGGTTAGCCGAGCAGACTGCTGCTGCTGCATGCTCCCTTCCACCTGTAACCTAACACCGTGACAACATTAAAAACCGCTCACAGACACACCGACCACACTTCACAACCCCCTTAACCTGGCGGGCAAGACACTAACGCGATTGAAATAAAATATTAAAAATTATTGTTTCGTCTTAATTGTATTCTTCTCCTCTCCAGTGTTGAGCCGCCCTTGGGGGTTCAGTTCCATGGGTCTCAGTTCCTGAGGCTCAGTGGGTAGATTGATTAGAGGTCTAGAGAAAGCCTGTACCAACCGGGTCTCCATTCACTGCACTGGGTGTCAGTCTGTACAGGGTGATAGTGTATTCCTAGACAGTGACTGTTAGGTTTATGGGACAGTGTTGCCCAACTCCCATACTTTCCAGATAGTTTCAGTGGTTACTCTTTAAGGGCTGGTGGTCTGGCCTATTTTTTCCCTCTTAACTTAGGGCACTGAGGCCAATTATACCCCAATTGAGATCAATTAATTCAGCACAGACTAGGCCCCTCCTGGTATGCACTGTTCAATAATATGAACTGAGCCATGGAAGGGGACTTTATTTAATGGAGGTGTGTTATCTGTATTGGAGGGGCTGTGATTTTATTTAATCGAGGTGTTTATCTGTATTGGGGTGCTGTAAGTTTGTTTAATGGATTGTGCTTATCTATGTGGGGAGGATGCGATCTTATTTAATTAATAGAGGCGTGTATATCTGTATTGGGGGTGGGTTTGCTAGTCTATGCTGCTGCAATGTAAACCAGTCCACACAAACAGGAAAATAACAAGGGTGTTTCGAAACAGGAACTGTTCTGTAACCTTCCAAACAGTGAACCATAACACATGAGAACACAGTTGAACTCGCGTCACTGTATTTATGTTCTCTAATTACAGGGGGCGTGACTTATAGTCCAGGGTCTACAAGGGTGGGATTCATAGTTCCTTGTTTCAGTTAAGACGATGGTCATATTGTGGCGTGGCGGGGCGGGGGGGAGCCAGATACCGTGCGTAGGCTTCGCCGCTGATTTGCATCAACTTCATAACCTCAGCATCAAAACAGCAATTGATCATGTGGCGTGTGTACACATAGAACGTCAGACACGGAACTACACACAAACACAACTACACACAAACATTACACACACAAAACTCCAAATACAGAACCGCACACACATAACTACACACACACACAGAGCTATACAAATATATTGTATAAACACAATTAGACGCAACACTTGACAGACACGCAATTCCACAGATAGAGATCGTCCTGTTGATGTCAGGCAGGGTTCCCTAAAAAGCAAAAGCGGACGTGTAATTATAGATGGTGCATCAAAGCAGGCACCATCTGTCCTAGGAATCTCAGACATGAACAGCAACAGACAGCAAGGAGAACGGTGCTTGGCTCCTCTGGGGAAAACGGTCCCTAACCAGTTCTTCTCCTTTACATTCAGAATGAGTCATGTTTCAATTTTACTGTCACCCAATTGCCAAGTGCCGATCAGGACCGGCCCTGCGCCTATCTAACCCGTGGCTGCTCAGTTCTTGGTGGAGAGACAACAATGGAATAGTATTTTTTTTTAATTCCCCCAGCACGGACAGCAGACAAAAAAAATTACTCCGGCAAATCAGTTTAAGAGGGGGAGGGGGCGAGCTCAATGCTGCGAGGCTCGGGCTAAGGCTGGGTTGCTGGGACATGTAAAGTCCGGACTCGGCTGATGCCAGGCTGGAACAAGGCATCAGCTGCTTGGGACTTCGGAGAACTCGAATCAGCAGAGGGGATAAAGAAACCCATCACATCCGCCTGGAAACTGAGCCTCAGCTGGTAAACAAAGAGCAAGTTTCAGCAGAGACTCTGCGCCCTCTCCTGATCACTCCCTGAATGGCAAAGGCAATCGCAAAACATTCGCTTTGTTTTTATTGGGATTATTTATATATTCATGTTATTTTCAAAAAGACTAAAACGGATCACTGTGGGGCAGAGCTGTGCTCCTGGGAGCTTGTGTTTTCCCCCATAGTTTTACCTAGCCAGGGATTTTATTCCTATGATTTTTTTTTTACGTGTTCCTTAACTCAATGTAAACAAAACTCTCTCCAGATCACATGGAAGGAACAATAACAGTCGGCGTCAGCACCATCTTTATTTTCTTGTGTGTGCCTTTTCTGTCAGTGTCTGGACTGGCACACGACCCACAAAACAAAACCAGCCTCCGCAATCCCCATTTAGTGCCGGAGCCTTCCCGACACCTCGCCAGTCACCTTCTGGGTTGAAATAACCAGAGGTTTGATCTCTCTGCCCACCGGGAATCAGTCCAAACAGGATTACAATTCCTCAAGCGGCGATCCAGTAAACCGCTTTCAAGTTCACTTCTGTTATTTTTTGTAACAAGAATCTATTTCCATGTGTTGGAGAAAAAAAAAGTCCTTATTTATTTCTGTACCAACCTGCTCTGATTCAAACCAGTCAGGAAACAAAATCTCAAAATGTTTTCTAACAGTTCACTCACTTATGTAACAATCACACCTTTTAAATCTGTAAATAACAACCAATTCTTACCGATAAAGGGCGGCGATCTCGTCCACAAACGACTCTCCCCAACAAAATATCCTCTTTAATTTCCTCCTCTTTATTTGTTGATTTCCAGATTAGCGGAAGTTTAAATGCACTTTGCCCCCAGATTAGTGCCACAATATAATTTTGCTCTCTCTCTCTCTCTCTCTGTATGTATATTTGATGTTGTTACAGTCTAGTTGCTGCTGTTACACTGTTGCAGCCACTCTTGCTCGCTTCCCCCTCTCCCATTGCCTGCTCTCACTCTAAATCTGAACAAAGAGCGGCAGCATCAGTACCTACACATTGCATCAGCGCGCCGCGCCGCGCCGCACGCCGGGAGTTGTAGTCCCAGGCCCTGGGCCGCCCCCGACTCCGCCCACACGGCGGGTGCCGGCCAAAGACTACAACTCCCAGCCAGCCTGCGCGCCGCGGCTCAGGTGCGCCTGCTCCCAGTCCCACTCCCCAATGCACAGCCTACCCTACCTGCAGGCGTCACACGAAAGCAGTGTGGAGAGAGGGCTGACAGAAAGCTGAGCCACTTGTCTGGCCACAAACAGAGGGCAGGGAGGCCTGCAAATTGACTGAGTTGCCAAGTGCAAAAATTGAGCCAGCCAACAGCATTTAATGCGGAGATGCCGGTGTTGGACTGGGGTGGACAAAAGTGAGAAGTCGCACAACACCAGGTTATAGTCCAACAGTTTTATTTGAAATCACAAGCTTTCGGAGCTGCTGCCCCTTCGGCAGGTGAAGTCATTTAAGGGAGTGATGCCTGCCGGAGTCGTGTGCAGCAACGCTGTGGTATTCAGCACCTGCACCCGTTCAGTCCTAAGGGGGACCCCGAGCTCCCCGTGGCCTGTCACTTTAATTCTCCGCTCCACTCCCATTCTGACCTCACCGTCCTCGGCCTCTTGCATTGTTCCATGGAAGCTCAGCGTAAGCTCGAGGAACAGCACCTCATCTTTCGTTTAGGCATTCTACAGCCCTCTGGACTCAACATAGAGTTCAACAATTTCAGATCATAACCCTGGCCCCTATCACATATATATATATTTTTATTTTATTTTTTTATCCACACTTTTGTTTGGCCTTTTTTTTTTCTTCCCTCCCAGAAGCTGGCAGCTGTCCTTCATTCTGCTAGCGCATTTCACACTTCATCTAGAGCCATCCTTTGTTCCTCAACCTGTCACATTACCACCTCCTCTTGCCTTGAATATCTCTTAATGTCTCTCAATGTCTCTTAATCTCTCCTGCTTTCTATCCTATCACTGACCTTCCCTTTTGTTCTTTCATCCCCTCCCCCTTTTCCCAGCCCCTAAACCTGCTTTAAAATCTATTTCATTTCCTGCTTTTTTCCAGTTCTGACGAAAGGTCTTCGACCTGAAACGTTAACTCTGTTTCTCTCTCCACGGATGCTGCCTGGCCTGCTGAGTTTTTCCAGCGTTTTCTGTTGTTATTTCGGATTCCCAGCATCCGCAGTATTTTGCTATGGTATTCAGCACCTGCCGGCTCTCGAGCAATTGATCAGTCCATGGTCAGACCTGGCTGCTGTGGGAGGATAAGCAGGTCACCTTAAGTGGAAGCCAACTCATCAAACTTTCTGTAGCAATGCTGTAGCCATGCCAATGATGCTGCACAGCGCATTCCTATACCTAAACGTACCCCTCATCATGTGTAAATAGTGCATCACCCAGTGGCCCTTCCTCAAACTCACTAATAATTACATGTTCCCCGGAGCCGGCAGCTGGACAGGTGCTGGGTGCAGGGGACTGCTTGATGCAACCTGCTCTTCTGTGCAAGAGGTCATCTTGGGAAGAACCCAAAGGTAGAAAAAAGGACAGCAATTGCAATGTATCCCAAGTTTCTGTCTTCAAAAGGAGGACAGAACATAACACTTTTCAGCATGCTTATCCCCAGGGGAGGAGGAAGACAGGGAGTATGGAAAAGAAAAGTTGCCTCCAAACTTGGGAGTGACAAGAGACTCAGCACTCTGAATGTCCAAAGAATGTGGAGAACTGATGAAAGAGTTAATAGGATGCTGGGATATATAACCAGAACAGTGGAGTATAAGACTGCAGAGGTTATCCTGGGCCTTTGCTCGAACCTCACTTAGAATAGAGGTGTCTATACTGTTGGAGACAGGTGCTGGATCCCTGTAATGCAGAGTCATTGTCGTGTAAAAGTGGTTTAAACATTGTTCTCAGCTAACTATAGCTGAGAAAGGAATCCCGTTGTCAGCTGTGGCTCAGTTGGTAGCACTCTCGCCTCTGAGTCAGAAGGTTGTGGGTTCAAAGTCCCACTCAGAGACTTGAGCACATAAAGCTAGGCTGACACTCCAGTATAGTGCTGAGGGAGTGCTGCACTGTTGGAGGTGCAGTCTTTCGGATGAGACATTAAACCGAGGCCCCGTCTGCTCTCTCGGGTGGATGGAAAAGATCCCATGGCACTATTTCGAAGAAGAGCAGGGGAGTCATCCCTGGTGTCCTGGCCAATATTTATCCCTCAACCAACATAACAAAAACAGATTATCTGGTCATTATCACATTGCTGCTTGCTGTGCGCAAATTGGCTGCCACGTTTCCCACATTACAACAGTAACTCCACTTCAAAAAGTACTTCATTGGCTGTAAAACGCGTTGAGACGTCTGGTGGTCGTGAAAGGCGCTATATAAATGCAAGTCTTTTTTTTCAGGGGCTGACCAATACATGGAACTGAAGCAGATTTAAGATGGAAGTGGCATCCCTTTCCCACTTCAAAAAGGAGACCTGGAGATGAATTTGCTGCAGAACAGGCCAGGTTGTTTGATCTGTAAATTAGCCAGGATGCAGAAGTTTACTCTAGGTGCTGATCAAATTCTACATAGTCAAAGCATTAATTGATATGTGAGATCTGGATGAGGTGGGAGTATTTGCTTGTAGAACAGCTTTATGTACAGGGTGCTCCAATGTGTCTTTGGACTTGATTGGTTGACAGCTCTTTATTATACATTTCACTCGTCTAAAGTTTCAGTTCAGTCCACGAGAAAGCTGGATTCTGTGTGATCGGCAGGAATTTTTCATCGTCATTGTATAACCATTATATTGTGAAGTTTTAATACTGGATCATCAAAAAATCTTGCCGCATAATATAGAAACATAGAATCTAGGAGCAGGAGTAGGCCATTCGGCCCATCGAGCCTGCTCCACCATTCAATACGATCATGGCTGATCATTCAAATCCAGTACCCTGTCCCTGCTTTAATCCCCACAGTACACATATCCCACCCTACCCCCGTAACCCCACGTATTTAATTCCCCCTAAGATATCCCATCCTATCCCCATAACCCCACATCTTTAATCCCCCCCGCCCCCCTAACACTAAGGGTCAATTTATCACAGCCAAATCAACCTAACCCGCACATTTTTAGACTGTGGGAGGAAACCGGAGCACCCGGAGGAAACCCACGCAGACACGGGGAGAATGTGCAAACTCCACACAGACAGTCACCCGAGGTCAGATTCGAACCCGGGTCTCTGGCGCTGTGAGGCACCAGTGCTAACCACTATGCCACCGTGTTACACAATGAATTGTACAAAAAATAGGCTCTGGAGAGAATATCTTAATTTCCTGAGGACTCATTCTATCTTTTTCATCTTCTCAGCATTTGTAGCATTAGTAACTTGTTGTTTTGTACTGCTTCAGTGTAATTATCTTACTTCTAAATAAATTCTGATTATTCGTGTTAGACTTAAAGTAACTGTCTGACATGCGGTTTTACAGCTTTTTGGAATTCACAAAGGTTGGTGGACATCCTGCAAAGTCCTCGGGGCAATAGACTATAGTAATTGTTAACACTATAGCATGTTATACCACTCACACCATTAATGAGGTAGCAGGTTTTAATTAATAGGACACTTGGTTTGGTTATGAGGATTACATTTCCATGGTGAAAACAAGTTCCGTGGTGGGAGAGAGCGTGAACCTGTAACACAAAGGACTTAAATGTAAAGTAGTGAAAGATACATTTAAATAAGATGTCAAGTAAACTCAGATTGATATGTATTTGAAATTATTTACTAAGCAAAATAATTGAAGATCCAGGATTTATCAAAGTGCAAATCCATGACTGGGTGGTACAGTGGGTCAGACACTGTCCTTTCACATTCTGGGACTGGGTGGTACAGTGGGTCAGTCACACCTTTTACACTCTGGGACTGGGTGGTACAGTGGGTCAGACACTGTCCTTTCACACTCTGGGACTGGGTGGTACAGTGGGTCAGACACTGTCCTTTCACACTCTGGGACTGGGTGGTACAGTGGGTCAGACACTGTCCTTTCACACTCTGGGACTGGGTGGTACAGTGGGTCAGACACTGTCCTTTCACACTCTGGGACTTGGTGGAACAGTGGGTCAGACACTGTCCTTTCACACTCTGGGACTGGGTGATACAGTGGGTCAGACACTGTCCTTTCACCCTCTGGGACTGGGTGGTACAGTGGGTCAGACACTGCCTTTTCACTCGGGAACTAGGTGGTAAAGTGGGTCAGACACTGTCCTTTCACACTCTGGGACTGGGTGGTACAGTGGGTCAAACACTGCCCTTTCACTCTGGGACTGGGTGGTACAGTGGGTCAGACACTGCCTTTTCACTCTGGGACTGGGTGGTACAGTGGGTCAGACACTGTCCTTTCACACTCTGGGACTGGGTGGTACAGTGGGTCAGACACTGTCCTTTCACACTCTGGGACTGGGTGGTACAGTGGGTCAGACACTGTCCTTTCACACTCTGGGACTGGGCGGTACAGTGGGTCAGACACTGTCCTTTCACACTGTATATCTAACCCCTGCTGTACCAAACCTAGTCGTATGTGATTGGACAGTGTAGAGTGAACTCTACTCTGTCTCCAACTCATGCTATACATTAGCCTTGCTTAATGATAGGTGGTGTTTCTCCTGATGTATGTGATGTCATGAAGTGACATGGTTATTGACGTAAGAAAACTACTAGGCACTTGGTCTAAACGTTAAACAAAGCTTTAATCAACTGTTTTACAACATGGAGATCTAGTTGTGTCCTTTCCTAGTTCCTGTTAAGAATATCCTGCGCAAGCTGGGCCCGTGCCCGAGTATTTATACTCTCCCTGGACAGCGCCACCCGCAGGCCACTCAGTATTATTTCATAAGTCTTTCTTTCATGAATGACAGATCCATGTCAGTTATTGTGCACCATTCCTGGACAGTGAGTTCTTAATCTCTAGTGTAACATCAAAGAGAAAGTCTGGCATCAGCCAAGGCCTGATGGCACGTTACATACCTGCACTTTCTGCTGGGAAGACAGTTCATGTTAAAACCGAGCAGAGAAGATCATCAGCAAGCATAAAATAACAAAATGGGATAGTTTTTGCACAGTGTGTGCAGGAGGGTTTCCTGACACAATATGTGGATAGGCCGACAAGAGGTGGGGCCACGTTGGATTTGGTACTGGGTAATGAACCGGGCCAAGTGTTTGATTTGTATGTGGGAGAGCACTTTGGAGATAGTGACCACAATTCGGTAACTTTCACTATTGCAATGGAGAGGGATAGGGCCTTACGGCAGGGCAGGGTTTATAATTGGGGGAGGGGTAATTATGATGCGATTAGGCAAGAATTAGGGAGTATAAGATGGGAACAGAAACTATCAGGGAAAGGCACAAACGAAAAGTGGAGCTTTTTCATGGAGCAATTACTGCGTGTCCTTGATAGGTATGTCCCTGTCAGGCAGGGAGGAAATGGCCGAGTGAGAGAACCATGGTTCACAAAAGAGGTTGAATGTCTAGTCAAGAGGAAAAAGGAAGCGTATGTAAGGATGAGAAAACAAGGTTCAGTTGGGTCGATTGAGGGGTACAAGGTAGCAAGGAATGAGCTAAAAAAAGAGCTTAGGAGAGCTAGGAGGGGGCATGAGAAGTCCTTGGCGGGTCGGATCAAGAACAATCCCAAGGCTTTTTACTCTTATGTGAGAAATAAAAGAATGACCAGGGTGAGGGTAGGGCCAGTCAAGGACAGTAGTGGGAACTTGTGCATGGAGTCAGAAGAGATAGGAGAGGTGATGAATGAATACTTTTCGTCAGTGTTCACCGAGGAGAGGGGCCATGTTCTTGAGGATGAGAGTGTGATAAAGGTGGATAGGCTGGAGGTGGTAGATGTTCTGAGGGAAGATGTTTTAGCAATTTTGAAGAACCTGAGGGTCGATAAGTCCCCTGGGCCAGATGGGATATATCCTAGGATTCTTTGGGAGGCAAGGGAGGAGATTGCAGAGCCTCTGGCTTTGATCTTTGGGTCCTCACTGTCCACGGGGATGGTGCCAGAGGACTGGAGAGTGGCGAATGTTGTTCCTCTCTTCAAGAAAGGAAATAGGAATGACCCTGGTAATTATAGGCCGGTTAGTCTTACTTCGGTGGTTGGTAAGATAATGGAAAAGGTCCTGAGGGATAGGATTTATGACCATTTGGAAAGGGGCAACTTAATCAGGGATAGTCAACACGGATTCGTGAAGGGTAAGTCTTGCCTAACAAATTTGATTGAATTCTTTGAGGAGGTAACTAAGTGTGTAGATGAAGGTAGAGCAGTTGATGTCGTATACATGGATTTTAGTAAGGCGTTTGATAAGGTTCCCCATGGTCGTCTCATGAAGAAAGTATGGAGTTGTGGGATAGAGGGAAATTTGGCCGATTGGATAAGTAACTGGCTAACTCATAGAAGGCAGAGGGTGGTGGTGGATGGAACATTTTCGGACTGGAGACCAGTTACCAGCGGTGTGCCACAGGGGTCGGTGCTGGGTCCTCTGCTGTTTGTGATTTTTATCAATGACTTGGAGGAGGGGACTGAAGGGTGGATCAGTAAATTTGCTGATGACACCAAGATTGGTGGAGCAGTGGATGAGGTGGAGGGCAGTTGTAGACTGCAAAGAGACATTGATAGGATGCAGAGCTGGGCCGAAAAATGGCAGATGGAATTTAACCCTGATAAGTGCGAGGTGATTCATTTTGGTAGGGCAAATTTGAATAAGGATTACAGGGTCAACGGCAGGGTTCTGAGGAACGTGGAGGAGCAGAGGGATCTGGGGGTTCATATCCACAGATCTCTGAAGGTTGCCACTCAAGTGGATAGAGCAGTAAAGAAGGCCTATGGTGTGTTAGCGTTTATTAACAGAGGGTTTGAGTTTAAGAACCGTGAGGTTATGCTGCAACTGTACAGGACCTTGGTGAGACCACATTTGGAATATTGTGTGCAGTTCTGGTCACCTCACTATAGGAAGGACGTAGAAGCATTGGAAAGAGTGCAAAGGAGATTTACCAGGATGCTGCCTGGTTTGGGGGGGAGGTCTTATGAGGAAAGATTGAGGGAGTTGGGGCTTTTCTCTTTAGAGCGGAGGAGGATGAGAGGCGACTTAATAGAGGTTTATAAGATGATGAGGGGGATAGATAGAGTGGATGTTCAGAGACTATTTCCTCGGGTAGAGGCAGCTGTTACAAGGGGGCATAACTATAAGGTGCATGGGGGGAGATATAGAAGGGATGTCCGAGGTAGATTCTTTACTCAGAGTGGTTGGGGTGTGGAATGGACTGCCTGCTGTGATAGTGGAGTCGGACACTTTAGGAACTTTCAAGCGGTTATTGGATAAGCACATGGAGCACACCAGAGTGATAGGGAGTGTGATAGCTTGATCTTGGTCTCGGACAATGCTCGGCACAACATCGAGGGCCGAAGGGCCTGTACTGTGCTGTACTGTTCTATGTTCTATGTTCTATAAAAGACAAAGAGAAGCTGGCAGCATAACGTGTGACCATTCCAGCCGCTCAGAGTGGAGCTGGTGGAGATCTCATCTGATATCTTGTCCTTAGCGAGACCTGCTCGATCCTCCCCTAACATGATTTGCCACATATTTCATCCATTGGAATTAACACGGCCAGTTACACACAGTACTGGAATGAGTCAGAAACAACACACAGGGATGTTGTGCAATGTCCCTGGGGCTCATTTTGCTGTAAACTCAAAGCATGAGGTGTGATAAGTGTCTGAGGGCAGTAATTATAGATCATTATGTTAATAATTCTAATTTAACAAAGGACAAGTGCAGGAATGACGAATGCCCCAAGAATGAATCCAAATCAAATATGTTTATGAGGCGGCAAGCAGGAAGTTATACAATATCACATTAGTGCTAGTGAGCCTGGTGTGTATCACTTTCAAGCATGTTTGTATTACAGCTGTTCTGCAGTTGAGTCCAGATATACCTACATAAGAACATAAGACGTAGGAGCAGGAGTAGGTCATTTGGCCCCTCGAGCCTGCTCTGCCATTCAATAAGATCATGGCTAATCTGATCTTGGCCTCAACTCCACTTCCCTGCCCGCTCCCCATAACCCTTGACTCCCTTATCATTCAAAAATCTGTCTATCTCCACCTTAAATATATTCAAAAATGAGAAGTCGCACAACACCAGGTTATAGTCCAACAGTTTTATTTGAAATCACGAGCTTTCGGAGCGCTGCTCCTTCGTCAGGATGCTCCTTCCTGACGAAGGAGCAGCACTCCGAAAGCTCATGATTTCAAATAAAACTGTTGGACTATAACCTGGTGTTGTGCAACTTCTCATTTTTGTCCACCCCAGTCCAACACCGGCATCTCCGCATCATGGCCATTAAATATATTCAATGACCCAGCCTCCACAGCTCTCTGGGGAAGAGAATTCCAAAGATTCACGACCCTCTGAGAGAAGAAATTCCTCCTCATTTCCGATTTAAAAGGATTTCCCCTTATTCTGAAATTATGCCCTCTAGTTCTAGATTCCCCCACGAGGGGAAACATCCTCTCTGCATTTACCCTGTCAAGCCCCTTCAGAATCTTATATGTTTCAATAAGATCCCCTCTCATTCTTCTAAACTCCAATGAGTATAGGCCCAACCTGCTCAACCTTTCTTCATAAGACAACCCCTTCATCTCTGGAATCAGCCTCGAGAACCTTCTCTGAACTGCCTCCAATGCAAATATATCCTTCCTTAAATAAGGAGACCAAAACTGTGCGCAGTACTCCAGGTGTGATCTCACCAACGCCCTGTACAGTTGTAACAGGACTTCCCTACTTTTATACTCCATTCCCTTTACAATAAAGGCCAACATTCCATTTGCCTTCCTAATTACTTGCTGTACCTGCATGCTAACTTCTTGTGATTCATGTACAAAGACCCCCAGATCCCTCTGTACCTCAGCATTTTGTAATCTCTCCCCATTTAAATAATAATTTGCTTTTTTTATTATTCCTACGAAAGTGGATAACCTCACATTTTTCCACATTAAACTCCATCTGCCAGGTTTTTTTGCCCACTAACTTAGCTTATCTATATCCCCTTGGAGATTCTTTGCGTCCTCCACACAATTTGTTTTCCCACCTATCTTTGTATCATCAGCAAATTTGGCTACATTGCACTCAGTCATTAATATAGATTGTAAATAGTTGAGGCCCCAGCACTGATCCCTGCGGCACCCCACTAGTTACACTTTGCCAACCTGAAAATGACCCATTTATCCCGACTCTGTTTTCTGTTCATTAGCCAATCCTCTATCCATGCTAATATATTACCCCCAACCCCGTGCGTTCTTATCTTGTGCAGTAACCTTTTATGTGGCACCTTATCGAATGCCTTCTGGCAATCCAAATACACGACATCTACTGGTTCCCCTTTATCCACCCTGCTCGTTACATCCTCAAAGAACGCCAGCAAATTTGTCAAACATGATTTCCCTTTCATAAAACCATGCTGACTCTGCTTGACTATATTATGATTTTCTAAATGTCCTGCTATCACTTCCTTAATGATGGACTCCAGCATTTTCCCAATGACAGATGTTAGGCTAACTGGTCGATAGTTCCCTGCTTTCTGTCTTCCTCCTTTCTTAAATAGGGGCGTTACATTTGAGATGTTTTAGATGGTGCTCCATTTAGATTGCAGGATATTTTCTGCAGCAAACAGACCCATTTAACTCTAGCTCACTCTCAGTGATCTGTGACTCTATAAATCATCCAAATCTGCTTCATTAGGTTTCAGCCTGTAACTCACTCCTGAGATATCTGTTATCCTATATATACCAAACAAATTCCTTTGATTAGATTCAAAGCATGTAACCCACTCCCATGTATCAGTTATTCTATATATAAACCATCTGTACCCCTCAATTAGATTCCAGCCTGTAACTCATCCACTGGTATCTGTTATTTTATACATAAACCATTCAATTTAAAGAGGACCCTGCTGGCTTGGGGCAGGAAATAAGTAGGTAAGTCCCCCACTTTTAACTGACCCTCAACCCCCCCACCACCCCCAGCCTGGTTTCTGCCAGACAGTAGGAGTTAAAGTTGGCCCCAGGTTTCCATTATTCTATATATAAATCATCTACACCTCACAGTCAGATACCAGCCTGTAACTCACTCCCAGGTGTCCTGGCCAATATTTATCCCTCAATCAACATAACAAGAACAGTTTACCTGGTCATTATCAAATTGCTGTTTGTGGGAGCTTGCTGTGCGCAAATTGGCTGCCGCATTTCCTACATTACAACAGTGACTATACTCCAAAAGTACTTCATTGGCTGCAAAGCGCTTTGAGACGTCCGGTAGACGTGAAAGGTGTTATATAAATGCAAGTCTTTCATCTCTTTTTTCTTTAGAAAGAAAAATCCAAACTCCTGTGTTAGATTCCAGTCTGTTACTCACTGCTGCGTATATGTTATTCTATATAAATCACCTGAACCCTCAATAAGATTCCCGCTTGTAAATCACTCTCAGGTATCCATTATTCTGTATTTAAACCACCTAAACCATCAATTAGATCCCATCCAGTAACTCATTTCTAGGTATCAGTTATTTCATGTATAATCAATGCAAACCATGAGATTAGAGTTCAGATTGTAACTCACTCCAAGGATCCATTGTTCTCTACGTCATCCTGACCATGTGATCTTTAAGCTAAACCCATCCCCTAATTTTAATAGGCTCTTTTCATATGGGAAATGGGTACAGGGCACTTATCTAGCGGCATTTTGGATGGGTGTGGCAGGAAATATGAGAGACAGCAGCTCTTAAAGGGCTGCTACCTGCCATTAAAGGGGAGTGCATTTTTCTTTAGCTGAGCAAACCCTTTTCTGGTAAAGATAATGCAGGTTAGGAGGAATGTAGGAAAAAATGCACCTTTTCATGATGCATTGTAGGTCTTGGTGCAGGGGATGCAGCAAATGAACATGGTCCTCCCTTGGAGGGGATGACCACCCTCATGTCAAAGCTGTTCGGATTGAAGTTAGGGAAAGAATGAATCATAGAATCATAGAAGATAGGAGCAGGAGTAGGCCATTCGGCCCCTCCAGCCTGCTCCGCCATTCAATGCGATCATGGCTGATCATCCAAATTCAGTACCTTGTCCCTGCTTTCTCCCCATATCCCTTGATCCCTTTAGCCTTAAGAAATATATCCAACTCCTTCTTGAATCTATTTAATGAATTGGCCTCTACTGCCTTCTGTGGCAGAGAATTCCACAGGTTCACCACTCTCTGGGTGAAGAAATTCCTCCTCATTTCTGTCCTAAATGGCTTACCCCTTATCCTTAGACTGTGACCCCTGGTTCTGGACTCCCCGACCATCGGGAACATCCTTCCTGCATCTAGTTTGTCCTGTCCTGTCAGAATTTTATAAGTTTCAATGAGATCCCCTCTCATTCTTCTAAACTCCAGCGAGTATAAGCCCAATCGACCCAATCTCTCTTCATACGTCATTCCTGCCATCCCAGGTATCAGCCTTGTGAATCTTCGCTGAACTCCTTCCATGGCAAGAACATCCTTCCTCAGATAAGGTAACCAAAACTGCACACAGTACTCAAGGTTGTAAGGGTTTTTTTGTCTCGGGCTTATTTGTAGGTCAGCCAGTTATGTTTTCCTGGACTTGCCTGCCCGCTGTGCGGTTGCGAATTGCTATCTCCTTATTATTAGTTCTGAGCCCAGGACTTATCGAGCGGCGATAAGGACAAACGAACAGACCCATGGATTGGTGCGAGGAAAACCAATGTTTATTTACAGAAGTAAAACTACAGAGAAACAGTATCATATGAAGACGGTTTTACACTTAGCATGGGAAGAGAATGGACACATCAAGGGAAAATCCTAAAATTACAGTTTTAGCAATATCCCCATTAATCCCCACCCTTATGCCTAACTAAAATTGTCTTGTGACAGCCAGAAGAAAAGATAATGCTCACCGGTGAAATGGATGGAAAAACCTGGCCCTGTGCTCTGTTTCTGCCATCGACACGTGGCGTTTCTGGTAGTCTTCTTTCTGGGCTGCTGGCAGACAGAGCGAACCGGGTCCAGGCAGAGAGAGCGAGAAATGGCTGGGTCTTCCCAGTTATACCCCTCCCGGACGCCCTAATCTTCCTACCGATCAGCACATTTCTATTGTCTGATCTGGGCATGATGAATTTTAACAAAAGGTACTGGTCTCGGCCCATCATGTTAGATGGCCGGTAATGGTGTGATACCAGTTCTTCAACTGCCACCCTATTGTTCGACAGGTTGGATGATTGTCCAGAACAGTTCCGTTGATGGGCCCAGCCCCGTCTCAATGTCCCTGCCGATTACTTGAGCAAACACCTTGAAAGCCTTATGCATAGACCTGATTGTAATGCATAAGGAAAGGTCCTGTCCTGTTGCAGACATCGGAATACACAAGCTGATAGCTTCCCAGCGTCTGAAATGAAACTGCCAGGCTCTCGGTCACGAGGTCCGACCGCGGCCATTTTATGCCCTGGATTTTAAAACTCAGTCTGACCAGGGTTCCTTTATTAATAAGTCCAACAACAAAAATCTTCGGGGGGGAACACATGAAATTTTGCGAATCCTTTCAAGGTGTGGTCTCACCAAGGCCCTGTACAACTGCAGCAAGACATCCTTGTTCCTGTACTCAAACCCTCTCGCTATGAAGGCCAACATACAATTTGCCTTCTAAACCGCCTGCTGCACCTGCATGCTTACCTTCAGCGACTGGTGCACAAGGACACCCAGGTCTCGTTGCACTTCCCCTTCTCCCAATCTATTGCCATTCAGATAATAATCTGCCTTTCTGTTTTTGACACCAAAGTGGATAACCTTGCATTTATCCACGTTATATTGCATCTGCCACGCTTCTGCCCAATCACCCAACCTGTCCAAATCATCCTGGAGTTTCTCGGCATCCTCCTCGCAGCACACACGCCCACCCAGTTTTGTGTCGTCTGCAAACTTGGAGATATTACATCTAGTTCCCTTGTCTAGATCATTAATATATATTGTGAATAGCTGGGGTCCAAGGACCGATCCCTGCGGTACCCCACTAGTCACTGCCTGCCACTCGGAAAAAGACCCGTTTATTGCAACTCTTTGCTTTCTGTCTGCCAACCAGTTCTCTATCCAAGTCAATACCTTGCCCCCAATCCCATGTGCCTTAAATTTACACACTAATCTCTTATGTGGGACCTTATCAAAAGCCTTTTGGAAGTCCAAATACACCACATCCACTGGTTCTCCCTTATCTATTTTACCAGTTACATCCTCAAAAAATTCCAGTAGATTAGTCAAGCATGATTTACCTTTTGTAAATCCATGTTGACTTTGTCCGATCCTGTCACTGTTTTTCAAGTTTTTCATGGACTCTAGCATTTTCCCCACTACCGATCTCAGGCTTACCGGTCTGTAATTCCCCGCTTTCTCTCTACCACCCTTTTTGAATAGTGGGGTAACATTAGCTACCCTCCAATCCATGGGTACTGTTCCAGATTCCATCGAATGTTGGAAGATGACCAGCAATGCATCTACTATTTCCAGGGCCACTTCCTTAAGTACCCTAGGATGTAGATTATCAGGCCCTGGGAATTTATCGGCCTTCAATCCCTTCAATTTCCCTAACACCATTTCCCTACAAATACTGATTTCTTTCAGTTCCTCCCTTTCATCAGACCCTTTCCCAACATCTCTGGGAGGTTATTTGTGTCCTCCTTTGTGAAGACAGAACCAAAATATGTATTTAATTGGCCTGACATTTCTTTGTTCCCCATTATAAGTTCCCCTGATTCTGACTGCAAGGGACCTATGCTTGATTTCACTAATCTTTTTCTCTTCACATATCTATAAAAGCTTTTACAGTCAGTTTTTTATGTTCCCTGCAAGCTTACTCTCGTATTCTATTTTCCCCTTCTTAATTAATCCCTTTGTCCTCCTTTGTTGAATCTTAAACTGCTCCCAATCCACAGGGTTACTGCTTTTTCTGGCCAATTTATATGCCCTCTCCTTGGATCTTATGCTATCCCTAATTTCCCTTGTTAGCCATGGTTGAGTCACCCTTTTTGTTTTATTCTTATGCCAAACTGGGATGAACAAATTCTGTAGTTCGTCCATGCGGTCTTTGAATGTTTGCCATTGCCTATCCACCGTCAACCCTTTGAGTGACATTCCCCAATCAATCCTACCCAACTCGCACCTCATACCATCATAGTTTCCTTTATTTAAATTCAGGACCCTAGTCTCTGAGTCAACTACTTCACTCTCCATCCTAATGAAGAATTCTATCATATTATGATCGCTCCGACCCAAGGGGCCTCGCACAACAAGATTGCCAATTAATCCTTTCTCATTGCATAATACCCAGTCTAAGATGGCCTGATCTCTGGTTGGTTCCTCGACATATTGGTCCAGGAAACCATCCCGTAAACACTCCAGGAATTCCTCCTCCATAGTATTGTTACTAATTTGGTTAGCCTACTCTATATGTAGATTAAAGTCACCCATGATGACTGCTGTGCCCTTATTGCACGCTTCTCTAATTTCCCTTTTAATGCCATCCCCAACCTTCGCATTACTGTTTGGAGGTCTGTATACAACTCCCACTAACGTTTTCTGCCCCTTGTTATTTCTCAGTTCAACCCATACAGATTCCACATCATCAGAGCTAATATCCTTCCTTTCAATTGTGTTAATCCCCTCTTTAACCAGCAATGCTACCCCACCTCCCTTTCCTTTTTGCCTATCTTTCCTGAATATTGAGTACCCCTGGATATTAAGTTCCCAGCCTTGGCCACCCTGGAGCCATGTTTCGGTAATCCCAATCAAATCATATTCGTTTATGGAGTCTCCAAGGTCCAGAGGAGCTGAAAACAAATGTGGTATCAGGAGGAGTTCCCAAAGTATATGTCCTGCATTCAAAGACATTATTTTACTGTTGGGGCTTGCTCATAAGACACAAACGGTCACTGGAAAACTCTCAGGGAGGTAACTTTGCAAAGCAAGGAGATATCCTTTTATTGCAGAAAAACTGTAGGTCATAACTTTTGTGGGGCAGACAAATAACTTCACTGTACTTCATAAATGTTGAAAGATGTGCCGAGAACCAACACTGCCACCAGATAGTGCCCACACATAGCATTGGAATGGTGGAGTGTGGACTGGTCACAGGCCTTGGTGATCTGCCACTTTCTAACATCTGAATGACTTATGCGGGATTCCAAGAGTAGGCTGCTCACAAGCACCACGACTGGACGTGCACTGATGAGAGACGTTCCAATGTTGAACAGCTGCCCGGATTGGAGAAGATGGTCCTCGGCATTTTCGGTTTAAATGGGATTTGACCCCCTTCCCTGCAGGGAACGATTTGCCCGGATCAGTTTTGTTAATTCCCTTCATAATCCTGTAAAGGACATACTAGTCTTGTGTTTCTTTAGTCATCAGGAGTGATTCACTTAGTCTTTTGGTAGGTGTGGTGATATTTTAATTCAGTATCATGAGGCTGGTTTCGAGTCAGGAGGAGTCCTGATTGGAAGCAGGGCTCTAAGCTAGTACTGTAGGCCAGTGCTATACATAAACCCCATTGTCTACATCGGAATCACTTCTGTCAGTCATATATATTGTTCTGAAATGAAGGAAGTGCTCCCAAATCTATCAGTGATATCTGACTTATAGCGAGAAATGTGAGTGAAATCTTTCAACATTCTAATTCCATGAATTATCAACACAAGGAACTTAACAGAATGAATGATCACATCAAACAAACAAATGTTTTCAAAGCCAATTTTAGGTGTATTGCATTGAGTCCTCCTGTTTCTTTTTAAAAAGAGAATGGCCTAGAAATTCGGTATCCCCCAAAAACGGGTGCGGGGATTGCGATGTGATAGCAACCTGCGCCCGTTCGGCGTACTGCAGGCAGCACGCAAAATTTGTGTTGTCTGCTAATTTACATGATTGTAGCATTCAAGGGAGGTGGGGTGGCTATGTTAATAAAGGATGGAATCACTGCAATAGTGAGAAATGATATTGGGTCAAAGGATCAGGATAGTGAAACAGTTTGGGTGGAGATAAGGAATAATAAGGGGAAAAAGTCACTAGTGAGCGTAGTCTATAGGCCTCCTAACAGTTGTAACTCTATTGGTCGGAGTATAAATCAGGAAATAGTTGGGGCTTGTAATAAGGGAACAGCTATAATCATGGGAGATTTTAACTTTCATATTGACTGGACAAATCAAATTGGGCAGGGCAGCCTTGAGGAAGAGTTCATAGAGTGCATTAGGGACGGGTTCCTTGAGCAGTATGTTACTGAACCAACCAGGGGGCAGGCAATCTTAGATCTGGTCCTGTGTAATGAGACAGGATTAATAAAAAATGTCCTAGTAAAGGATCCCCTTGGAATGAGTGACCATAACATGGTTGGATTCCAAATTCAGTTGGAGGGTGAGAGAGTTGGATCTCAAACCAGCGTACTAAGCTTAAATAAAGGAGACTATGAAGGTATGAGAGCAGAGTTGACTAAAGTGGACTGGGAAAATAGATTAAGGTGTAAGACGGTACAGGAGCAGTGGTGTACATTCAAGGAGGTATTTCACAACTTTCAAGAAAAATATATTCCACTGAGGAAAAAGGGGCGTAAAAGAAAAGACAGCCATCCGTGGCTAAGTAAAGTAATAAAGGATAGTATCTGACTGAAAACAAGGGAATATAAAGTAGCCAAATCTAGTGGGAGGATAGAAGATTGGGAAGCATTTAAAAGACAGCAAAGAATAACTAAAAGATTAATTAAGAAGGGGAAGATAGATTATGAAAGTAAACTAGAAAAAAATATAAAAACAGATAGCAAGAGTTTCTACAGTTATATAAAAAGAAAAAGGGTGGCTAAAGTGAATGTTGGTCCCTTAGAGGACGAGACCGGGAAATTAGTAGTGGGGAACACGGAGATGGCAAATACGCTGAACAAATATTTTGTATCAGTCTTTACAGTAGAGGATACTAAAAATATCCCAACACTGGACAAACAAGGGGCTATGGGGGGGGGGAGGAGCTAAACACGATTAAAATCACTAAGGAGATGGTACTCGGTAAGATAATGGGACTTAAGGCGGATAAATCCCCTGGACCTGATGGCTTACATCCTAGGGTCTTGAGAGAAGCAGCGGTAGGGATTGCGGATGCATTGGTGGTAATTTTCCAAAACTCCCTGGATTCGGGAAAGGTCCCAGCAGATTGGAAAACTGCTAATGTAACGCCCTTATTTAAAAAGGGAGGTAGACAAAAGGCTGGAAACTATAGACCAGTTAGCCTAACATCTGTGGTTGGTAAAATGTTGGAGTCCATTATTAAGGAAGCAGTAACAGGACATTTGGATAAGCATAATTTAATCGGACAGAGTCAGCATGGTTTTATGAAGGGGAAATCATGCTTGACAAATTTGCTCGAATTCTTTGAGGACGTAACAAACAGGGTGGATAAAGGGGAACCAGTGGATGTGGTGTATTTGGACTTCCAAAAGGCATTTGATAAGGTGCCACACAAAAGATTACTGCACAAGATAAAAAATCACGGGATTGGGGGTAATATACTGGCATGGGTGGAAGATTGGCTATCTAACAGAAAACAGAGTGTTGGGATAAATGGTTCATTCTCGGGTTGGCAATCAGTAACTAGTGGTGTTCTGCAAGGGTCAGTGCTGGGACCCCAACTCTTTACAATCTATATTAACGACTTGGAGGAGGGGACCAAGTGCAACGTATCCAAGTTTGCTGACGATACAAAGAGTGAGGAGGACATAAAAAACCTGCAAAAGGACATAGACAGGCTAAGTGTGTGGGCGGAAATTTGGCAGATGGAATATAATGTTGGAAAGTGTGAGGTTATGCACTTTGGCAGAAAAAATCAAAGTGCAAGTTATTGTCTAAATGGAAAGAAACTGCAAAGTGCTACAGTACAAAGGGATCTGGGGGTCCTGGTGCATGAAACACAGAAGGTTAGTATGCAGGTACAGCAGGTGATCAGGAAGGCCAATGGAATCTTGGCTTTTATTGCAAGGGGGATGGAGTATAAAAGCAGGGAAGTCTTGCTTCAGTTATAGAAGGTACTGGCGAGGCCACACCTGGAATACTGCGTACAGTTTTGGTTTCCATATTTAAGAAAAGATATACTTGCTCTCGAGGCAGTTCAGAGAAGGTTCACTCGGTTGATTCCGGAGATGAAGGGGTTGACTTATGAGGAAAGGTTGAGTAGGTTGGGCCTCTACTCATTGGAATTCAGAAGAATGAGAGGCGATCTTATCGAAACATATAAGATTGTGAGGGGGCTTGATTGGGTGGAGGCGGGGAGGATGTTTCCACTGATGGGTGAGACTAGAACTAGGGGGCATAATCTTAGAATAAGGGGCTGCCGTTTCAAAACTGAGATGAGGAGAAACTTCTTCACTCAGAGGGTAATAAATCTATGGAATTTGCTACCTCCGAGAGCTGTGGAAGCTGCGACATTAAATAAATTTAAAACGGAGATAGACAGTTTCCTAGCTGATAAGGGAATTAAGGGTTATGGGGAGCGGGCAGGGAAGTGGACATGAGTCTAGGTTCGGATCAGCCATGATCCTATTGAATGGCGGAGCAGGCACGAGGGGCCATATGGCCTACTCCTGCTCCTACTTCTTATGTTCTTATGTTCTTATGTTCAGCCTGTTGAGCCAGGTTTGCAATCAATGAGATCATGACTGATCTGTATCCTAACTCCACCCACCCACCTTGACGCCATATCCCTTAATAACCTTGGTTCGCAAAAATCTATTAATCTCAGATGTAAAATGATTAATTGAGCTAGCATCTACTGCTTTTTGTGGGAGAGAGTTCCACACTTCTCCCACCGTTTGCGTGAGGAAGTGTTTCCTAACTTCTCTCCTGAATGGCCTGGCTCTGATTTTAAAGTTATTGCCCCTTCTCCTAGACTCCTCCACCAGCAGAAAAAGTTTTTCTCTATCTATCCTATCAATTCCTTTCAAACCCCTAAAACCTCACTCAAATCACCCCTTAACCATCTATACTCCAGGGAATACAGGCCTACTTTGTGTAATCTCACCTCAGAATTACACCATTGCAGCCCTGGTAATCTGCTGAATCTGCGCTGCACTCCTTCCAAGGCTAATATATGCAGTGCCCAAAACTGTACACAGTAATCCAGATGTGGTCTAATCAGGGCTTTGTGTAGCTGCAGCAAAACTTCCTCCCCTTTATATTCTCGCCCTCTCGATATAAAGGCTAACATTCCATTAGCCTTGTTGATTATTTTTTTACCTGAACACTTCATTTTAGTGATCTGTGTACATGGATCCCTAAAGCTCTTTGGACCTCCACCATTCTTAGATTTTCATCTTTTGAAAAATACTTGGATCAATGTTCCCTTCAAGCTGCGCAGCCACGCAGCGTTCTGGAGGTCCCGCGCAGCCGGCTCACCGGCTTTTAAAGGGAAAAACCGAGCAGGCGTGGAATTTTGAATGTTCCCACTAATTTTCTTTGGGCCGTGCTGCCTGTTAAAGGGGCCGCGCGGTCGATAAAAACATAAGAGGCAACATTGACTTGGATCTATCCATTTTTGGTCCAAAATGGAATACCTCACACTTACCTGCGTTGAAATGTATCTGCCACAGTTTTGTCCACTCACTTCATGTATCAACGTTTCTTTGTAATGATATGCTCCCGTCTACACTACTTACTATGCCAGCAATCTTTGTGTCATTGGCAAACTTGGATATATGGCTCTCTATTGTTCTATCTAAGTCATTAGGAAATATAGTAAGAGAGTTATAGGTTCAGGAAAGCAATCAGTGGAGACTGATTAGAATTGAGGAATAAGGGAGGACTTAAAACTGTAATGGGAGTTGTCTACAGGCCTCTTGATAGCAGCAACAAAGTGGCAGAATTCGGAGATTAGAGAGGCCTGTAGCAAAAGCCAAGTTGTTTTAATAGGCGACTTTAATTTTTATATAGATTGGGAAGAGCAGAGTAGCTCAAGTCAGAAAAGTAGTGAATTTTTTGAGTACATTCAAAATAGTTTTCTGGGGCAATATGTTCTCCAGTGACTACACTCCAAAAGTACTTAATTGGCTGTAAAGCGCTTTGAGACGTCTGGTGGTCGTGAAAGGCGCTATATAAATGCAAGTCTTTCTTTTTTTAAAAACCCAACAACAGTGCAGGACATACTAGATTTTGCAATGAGTAATGAGCCAGACATAGTTAATAATCTAAGAGTAAGGGAACAGTTATCTAACAGTGATCATGATATCATCGAATTCAATGTTAGGTTTGAAAAGGAGAAATTTAACAGTTAGTAGAGTCTAGATTTTGGTCAGGCTCTCTTTAATGGAGTGAGAATGAGACTGACGACAGCAAAATGGTCAAAACTGTTATCGGGTAAAACTACAGATGAACAGAGGGAGCTGTTCCAAAAAGAATTGAGCTTAATACAGGACAATATACACCCTTAAGGCAAAAGAGATCCACTTAACAAATAAAACAGCCGTGGTCGACAAAAGAGGCGAGAAATAACATAAAACTAAAGGAAAGAGCACATAAAATTGCAAAGAACAGTGTAGATCCAGGGAGTGGGATAGATATAAACAATTTGGGAGGCGACAACACGTTCAAGGACTTTGGAGAGGAAAATGAGGTTACAGATGGGGCAGTAGTTTGCAAGGACTGTGGGGTCAAGGGTTGGTTTTTTGAGGGGTAATGATGGCAGATTTGAAGGAGAGGGGAACAGTACCTGAGGAAAGAGAACTGTTAACAATATCAGCTAACATGGGAGCCAGGAAAGGAAGTTGGGTGGTCAGCAGTTTAGTGGGAATAGGGTCGAGGGAGCAGGAAGTGGGTCTCATGGACAAGATGAGCTCGGAGAGGGCTGGAGGAGAGATCGGAGAGAAACTAGAGAAAGATGTGAGTTCAGGGCTAGGGTAGGGGGGAACCTTAAAGGAAGTTTGAGCTGGTGGGCTGGGGAAGGGAGGGATGTGGCAGAGGCAGTTGATCGGATGGTCTCAATCTTTGTGACAAAGAAGTCCATGAGCTCCTCTTACTTGTTGTTGGAGGTGAGGGTGCAGGAGACAGGAGACAGGGGTTTAAGAAAACGGTTTGCAGTAGAGAAAAGAAGAAGGAGATGACAGTGAAGAAGCAGAAGAAACATCATCACTCGATTTCACACTCCCAGCCACCAGCTCAGATACTGACACTCCGCGTACTTTAGGGAATAGGTTAGACGCGGGATCTGCATGCGGTGAGACACTGGGCACAAGTGGGCTGCAGCCAGGGCAGGGGGAAAGGGTAACGCAGGTGCCAGCTCCCCGGAGGGCGAGGTCACACACGAGTTTTGCTGCACAGGACTCCGGTGACGACGTTGATGGGGCAGCCTACAGAAGAACGCTGAAGGGTATGCACAATGAAATGGCTGGTGCATTGGCAGGCCTGCCAGAATTTATTTAAGAAAGGAGGGAGACAGAAAGCAGGAAACTATAGACCAGTTAGCCTAACATCTGTCGTTGGGAAAATGCTGGAGTCCTTCATTAAGGAAGCAGTAGCAGGGCATTTGGAAAATCATAATGCAGTCAAGCAGAGTCAGCATGGTTTTATGAAAGGGAAATCATGTTTAACAAACTTGCTGGAGTTCTTTGAGGAGGTAACGAGCAGGGTGGACAAAGGTGAACCAGTGGATGTGGTGTATTTAGATTTCCAGAAGGCATTCGATAAGGTGCCACATAAAAGGTTACTGCATAAGATAAGAGCTCACGGAATTGGGGGTAATATATTAGCATGGATAGAGAATTGGCTAACTAACAGAAAGCAGAGAGTTGGAATAAATGGGTCATTTTCCGGTTGGCAAACGGTAACTAGTGGGGTGCCACAGGGATCAGTGCTGGGGCCTCAACTATTTACAATCTACATTAATGACTTGGATGAAAGGACCGAGTGTAATGTAGCCAAGTTTGCGGATGATACAAAGATGGGTGGGAATGCAAGTTGTGCAGAGGAGTCAAAGAACCTGCAAAGGGATATAGACAGGCTAAGTGAGTGGGCAAACATTTGGCAGATGGAGTATAATGTGGGAAAGTGCGAGGTTATACACTTTGGCAGGAAAAATAAAACAGCAAATTATTATTTAAATGGAGAGAGATTACAAAATGCTACAGTTCAGAGGGACCTGGGGGTCCTTGTGCATGAAACACAAAAAGTTAGCATGCAAGTACAGCAAGTAATCAAAAAGGCAAATGGAATGTTGGCCTTTATTTCAAGGGGGTTGGAGTATAAAAGCAGGGAAGTCCTGCTACAACTGTACAGGGTATTGGTGAGGCCACACCTTGAGTACTATGTACAGTTTTTGTCTCCTTATTTAAGGAAGGATATACTTGCATTGGAGGCAGTTCAGAGACGATTCACTAGGTTAATTCCAGAGATGAGGGGGGTTGACTTATGAGGAAAGGTTGAGCAGGCTGGGCCTATACTCATTGGAATTTAGAAGAATGAGAGGTGACCTGATTGAAACATATAAGATACTGAGGGGGCACGACAAGGTAAATGCAGAGAGGATGTTTCCCCTCGTGGGGAAATCTAGAACACGGGGGCACAGTTTTAGAATAAAGGGTTGCCCTTTTAGAACTGAGATGAGGAGGAATTTCTTCTCTCAGAGGGTCGTAAATCTGTGGAATTCTCTGCCCCAGAGAGCCATGGAGGCTGAGTCATTAAATACATTTAAAGTGGAGATAGACAAATTTTTGCAAGATAAGGGAGTGAAGGGTTATGGGGAGCGGGTGGGGAAGTGGCTTTGAGCCCAAGATCAGCCATGATCTTATTGAATGGCGGAGCAGGCTCGAGGGGCCAAGTGGCCTATTCCTGCTCCTATTTCTTATGTTCTTATGTTATTATCGCTATTAGATAAATGTTCATGCACCGTTAGGCAAGTAACTAAATTTGGCTCATTTCTCATTACTAAATCTAATATGGCATGCCCTCCTGTTGGTTCTCGGACATATTGCTGCAGAAAACTATCCCAGACACATTCAAGAAATTCACTACCTTTCTGACATGTGATAGTCTATATGAAAGCTAAAACCTCCCATTAAAACCACTCTGTCTTTACTGCATACTTGTCTAATCTCTGCATTTATACAATCTACCACTTCACAGCTGCTACCAGAGGGCTGATACACAACTCCCACTACAATCTTAAATATTTCTTAATTCTACCCATAAAGTCTCCACTGCCTGCTTACCTCTCGTTATATCCTCTCTTATCATTGAAGGCTAGTCCTCCCTCTCTACCATGTTCCCTATCTTTCCTGTAGACCTTATAACCTGGTATATTTAGTTCCCAGTCCTGACCGTCTTGCAGCCATGTCTCAGTAATGGCTACCATGTAATACCCTCCAAGTTGAATTTGCGCCTGTAGTTCATTCAATTTGTTCCTTATACTCCGTGTGTTTGTATAAAGAACGCTTATTTGGGCGACACACCCATACCTGTCCTTCAGCTTTAATGTTTTACTTACATGTTTCTGATTTCTATCTCCTGGTTTAATCACTTTTCATCTTTTAGTTTTCCCTTCACCTGTAGTGCCTAAAGCATAATTTCTGACTGTTGCTCTACTCTCTTCCCTGTCATTTGCTTTTGAACTATTATTTATACTACATTTTCCACCTGAGCCCTCCCCCCATTTACTAGCTTAAAGTCCTTATGACCGCCCTATTTATTTTTTCCGCGAGGACCCTGGTCCCAGTCCGTCTCAGCGGTACAGTTCCTTCCTGTCCCAATATTGGTGCCAGTGTCCCAGGAAATGGAACCCCTCTTTTCCACACCACTCCTTCAGCCATGTGTTCACCTCCCTAATCTGCTTATCCCTACGCCAATTTGCATGTGGCTCAGGTAATAAACCAGAGATTATAACCCTTGAGATACTGTTTTTTAATTTAGCTCCGAGTTCCTGGTACTCTCCAAACTGGACCTCTTGCCTACTGTTCCCTATATTGTTGGTCACAACATGGACCACAATGACTGGATCCACCCCCTCCCTCTCCAATATCCTTTCAATCCGGTTCGAGATGTCCCTCACTCTGGCACCAGGTAGGCAAAATACCTTGTGGGACTCTTGATCCTGCTTACAAAGGATGCTATCTGTCCCCCTAATTATTGAATCCCCTACAACTACCATATTACGCTTCCCCTCCTCCTCCTCCTCCTCCCCCCTTTGGACAGCCTCCTGCTCCAAGGTGCAATAGTCTGCATTCTGGCTGTCCTTCCGACAGTCTTCATCCTTATCCTCACAGGTAGCTAGTACATTGTGCCTGTTGAATAGGATCAGTTTCTGCAGATCCTCGATCTCTATCTCACCTGGGTTCCCCTTACTCTGCACACTATCAGTCACACCAACCCCGTTCTGAACCTACATGCACCATTATGTGCTTCTGCATAATCAATATATTACGGACATGTGATATAGTATACTGTGCAAATAATAGAATATATCATTAATATGATTTATACCAGTTGGTCTGTACATCCATCTGAAGTTCCAATGCCTTCCAGGTTATCCCTCCCAAATAGCCCAACAATTGCTTCTTCATGCTGGCATAGTGGGTTCATAACATTGTGCTGTGGTACGGAATTATACAGAGCAGAAGGTTCCCAGGTTCACTCCCTGGTCTGTACTGGGTGAGCTGATATCTGCTGGGGTGATAGTAGGAACAATGCAATTATCCTTAGCGCCCCTAGGCTTGAAAGGAAAGTGCATATCTGTGGACATTGGCTGAGGACAGTGTCTTGGTCATGACGCCCCTTATGGTCATATTGCCTGTTAGCTGTGGCTCAGTGGGTAGCACTCTCGCCTCTGAGTCAATAGGTTGTGGGTTCAAGTCCCACGCCAGCAGACCTGAGCACATAATCTAGGCTGACACTCCAGTGCAGCACTGAGGGAATGCTGCACTGTCGGAGGTGCCGTGTTTCAGATGAGACGTTAAACCTGCGCTGTCAGGTGAATATAAAAGTACCATGGCACTATTCGAAGAAGAGCAGGGGATTTCTCCTGGTGTTCTGGACAACTTTTATCCCTCAACCAACAGCTAAAATGAACGATCTGGTCATTTATTTCATTGCTGTTTGTGGGAGCTTGCTGTGCTCGAATCGGCTGCTGCGTTTGCTACATTGCAATAGTGCTTACACTTCAAAAGTACTGCACTGGGTGTAAAGTGATTTGGGATGTCCTGAGGTTGTGAAAGGCGCTGTGTAAATGCAAGTTCTTTCTTTCTGATGACATTCAAAGTTTAGGGTTATGCAGGAATAATGGTAATTTGGACAAATTAGCAGAGGGAGGGCCAGAGCCCACTGAATTATGCTCTAGCAAGAGTCAGTGCCTTCAGGGGTTGGGGGTGGGGAGAGGAGAGTTAGAAAAAGGGCCGATAGTGAATTACGGATATAAACTTGAAGATTGCATTAGTGAAGGCACAATCTTCATGAGTGTTGTAGAGGAAAACGTACGCAAGACCCTCACATAACATTGCGTACTATCACACAGCACAGAGGTGAGGTGATAATGGCCCAAAAATTAGTGCCTCTACGCGAGAGTACGCACTGTGTACTCTCGCGTATTCTGTCTGCAATTGCCGGTTTTCTGCATGCACTGCGCATGCGCTGAAAACTGGCACTTGGTGATTTCAAAAGGGGGCGGTTCCTAGGTGAACCGCGTGCGCGCTACAGGCTGCGCGCACGCAGTGCACTTAGTGCTTTAAACGCGCAGGTAAGCATGGAAGATTTTGCACATAAAGAAAGGAGGCGTAAGACCCTCTTTTAACAAGGTAAGTAGTTAATTAAGTATTATTTTGAAATTTTTTCAACAGGTATATCTTTTTTAGAGACTTTAAAGAAAGGTAAGTTTATTTTTATAACTTTTTAAAAGATTTTACATTTTTTCAAAAATTTAATTTTTTGTTTAAAGTGGTTAATTTATTTAACTATACTTATTTTATTAATGTGATGTTTTTTTTAAAATTTAATTGAGGTTTAGCTGTTCTTTTGGGGGGGTATAGATTCATAGCTTTCACAGCACTTGATGTGAAAACTATGAATGAAAGATGGTGTGCTGCCATTGACTCTAACTGAATCACGTGATCCCACAGCTCGCACGAATTAACTGCGCCTGTGGGATACGCAAGCACTGCCCAGCTGCTGTCTAGAAAATCAAGTTCGTGCGAGCTGGGAATGAAAAAGCCGGCGCGCAGTGAGATATCGCGGGGAAGCCTTACCCCCGCACGAAGGCTCCCTCACTAATTTTTGGGTCAATATGCTTTGTATGTTTGAAAAGAAAGCTTTGTAAAACACTTTTTTCACAAAGATTGTGCTTGTACCTCTGAGGCCCCTCCCTCCTCCCCCACCTCCCACCCACCCCATGAAGAACAGGAATTGTCCACTGATTTCCTGAGATTCCACAAGACTTTACTTGCAAACATGGTGGAAGAGAACAGGGCAAAGGTTGGGCTTTAAAATGTCCCATTGGAAATGGCATGGCCGAGGGGAAGGGGACAAAACTGGAAATTTCAAAGTGAGACAGGATATCCTTGATAGTCAGGAGACTGTCGCAATGGAACAGATGCTTCTGCAGAACAATAGGCCCACTTCTACCAGCAGCACAGTGGAGTTCAAAGGTTAAAGTGAACTTCCTCTGATGCAGGGTAGCAACAAATCCAATGGTCTGGATGACAGCCAGAATATAACTTTAAATGACTCTAAGCAGATCGCTAGATTCAGCTTACTGTGTGGATATATATTGCATATTTGTCTGAGCCTTCAGAATACAGTAACAGTATTAACTCGGTGGGCAAAAAAAAAAATGATCATTTAGAACAGGCCGCAATTTTTAGGCCCTGAGATTACACTTTTTGCAAGCTATATTAACTGGACATTGTAGACCATTCAGCCCCTCAAGCCTGTTGCGCCATTTTATTAGATCATAGCTGGTCTGTACCTCAACTCCATTTACCCGTCTTTGCTCCATATCCCTTGATACACAAAAATCTATCAATCTCAGTCTTGAAAATTTCAATTGACCCAGCATCCACAGCCTTTTAGGGGAAGAGAGTTCCAGATTACCAGTATCCTTTGTGTGAAAAAGTGCTACCTCATTTCACTTCTAAATGGCCTGGCTCTAATTTTAAGATTGTGCTCCCTTGTTCTCGATTGCCCCACCAGAGGAAATAGTTTCTCTGTATCTACCCTATCGAATCCTTTTACCAGTTTCAAAACCTCGATTAGATCTGCCCTCAACCTTCTAAACTCAAGGGAATACAATCCAAATTTATGCAACCTAGCCTCATAATTTAACCCTTTAAACCCTGGTGGGTCTGCACTGCACCCCCTCCAAGGCCAATATATCCTTCCTCAGGCGCGTTATCTAAAACTGAACGCAGTACTCCAGATGGGGTTTGACCAAAGCTCTTTACAACTCACGTAGCACTTCCTCATTTTTATATTCCAGCCCGCTTAAGATAAACCATACTGCTTCTCTTCCTTTTGCAGGCAAAACAAAACACGCAGAGCATTCAAACAGCTGTTTTCCATTCATCTAACCCACTACAAAAATTACCACCAAAAGATATGCGGCGTCATGGCAACACTGTAATGAATGAACAGAGACCGAACTAACCAACGTGAATTAGCAGTCACAGTTCATCAGACACTGTCCTTTCACCTCTGGGACCTGAATGCAGGTCAGACTGATAAGATGGAGGTCTGCGTATGCTTTATGGGTTTCATCTGCACTGTGTTTGGACAGCTTATACCCAGTTTCTAGCAGACATGTGATCAGCGCATGCAATTGCTCAAAGTACGGCACAAATTGGAACTGAATTAACAATCTCACTCAGAGAGGTCACGAGGATACACTAATGCAGTAGGAGGTGCTCTTCTGAGCCTGAGATTGGGGTTGGGTAGAATTGTTGGGGTAAGGTATCTAACTCATGCTATACATAGCTTCGTAGTGTTTGCTGGAACAGTGTGGAGCTTTGCTCTGTATCCAACCTGTGCTGTACCTGCCCTGGGAGTGTTTGATGAGACAGCTTAGAGGGGGTTTTACTCTGTATCTAACCCCTGCTGTACCTGCCCTGGGAGTGTTTGATGGGACAGTGTAGAGGGAGCTTTGCTCTGAATCCAACCTGTGCTGTACCTGCCCTGGGAGTGTTTGATGGGACAGTGTAGAGGGAGCTTTACTCTGTATCTAACCCCTGCTGTACCTGCCCTGGGAGTGTTTGATGGGACAGTGTAGAGGGAGCTTTGCTCTGTATCCAACCCGTGCTGTACCTAACCTGGGAGTGTTTGATGAGACAGTTTAGAGGGGGTTTTACTCTGTATCTAACTGTGAAGTATGTGACCTGGGAATACTTCAGGGGACAGTGTAGAGGGAGCTTTACTCTGTATCTAACCCGTGCTGTACCTGCCTTGGCAGTACTTGATGGGACAGTGTAGAGGGAGCTTTACTCTGTATCTAACCCCTGCTATTCCTGCCCTGGGAGTGTTTGATGGGACAGTGTAGAGGGAGCTTTACTCTGTATCTAACCCGTGCTATACCTGCCTTGGCAGTACTTGATGGGACAGTGTAGAGGGAGCTTTACTCTGTATCTAACCCCTGCTATACCTGCCCTGGGAGTGTTTGATGGGACAGTGTAAAGGGAGCTATACTCTGTATCTAACCCCTGCTATACCTGCCCTGGGAGTGTTTGATGGGACAGTGTAAAATAAATTTACTCTGTATCTAACCCTGCCCTGGAAGTTTTACTCAACTTCTAACCCATGCTGTTCCTGACTTGGTGGTGCTTGATGGGGCACATGAACAAAAAGTGGAGAATTGTCCAATTCCAGATGATATCCCACAACCCCAAAAGATATCACTTGTTGGTAGGCCTGCCTCACCTTATTCTAATGACTAGATCTTGTGTGAGACGTTGATGGTTTTGGTGCTCTCAGAGACTCCGGCACTGCTCTCAGGCCAAACGTAACGAGAATACTCAGCATTCCATGGTTATGAGTTTCCACGATTGACCCCCTAATCAGCCTGGTGACTGTATTTTATTGGGAGCCATTGCGTACTCGGTTCATCACACTTGCTGCACTGGATCTCCTCATCCTGCAGCAATGCAACTTTGTATTAGTGCCAGAGTTTGTGAACTCACAGACAGAGGCAGTGTTAGCACCGTGCAACCCAGTGTATGAACTGTCCAGAGCCCAAGGGACCCAGCCTCAACAAGTGTCATTGTCCTCGGGAGAGATGGAAGGAAAAAAAAGAAATTGTACGGCGGGAAATCGTTGCTATCTAGCTGTGCATCCCCTTGATCAGTAAACACCATGCTTTGGGGAAGGTTATCCTTAGGCCAGGAACTGACTGCAACATGGTTTGAGGATTCAGATCATTATTGAGCCTCTCGATCTTCAGTCTCATGGTTTTTGAGGTCATCCAAGCCCTGCTTCGACCCTAACACCAAATGCGCACCCGGCATAGAGTGCCACCCTCTCACGTTCAAATTCCTTTTACGCAAAGGAAATTCGACTGAGACAAGATATGTTGATTTAGTAACATTCGGTGGGCTAACTAAACATCATGAAAAAAAGCATGTTAGTGAAGGGTGAACAAAAAAATGAGAAAGTGCAGCTCTTCCTGTTCTGCGTGTGTGTTGGTCTCTGATAAGAAGCGAGTCATGAGCAGGAAATCCGTCAAAGGGCAACATTACAACCAACTCCAAAAACCTCAAAACGCTGCTACAGTCAGCGGAGAGTGGAGCAATCAGACAGTAGCATGCGACATGGCAGACGTGGTGGAGAGCAGCAGCGACAAGTCTCCCAGCCACCAAGCCGGCAAACACCCCCAGGGGGTCGAGGGGCTGACAGAAACCTCGTCCGACGGGAGGGTGACATTCGATGACACCGGGCTCTCCGCCGTCCTTCAGAGCGGCCTGGAGAACCTGCGGTTGGAGAGGTCCCTGACAGACGTCGTGCTGTGTGTGGAGGGCAGGGAGTTCTCCTGCCACCGGGTGGTCCTGGCAGCGGCGAGCAGTTACTTCAGGTAGGCCAAAAAATAGACCATCTTTACTTTGTTCACACGACGAGAACGTTTGATATTTCCTTTGCCCCGTTGTTGGCGGCCGTGCCTTCAGCTGCCTAGGCCCTGAGGTTTGGAATTCTCTCCTAAACCTCTCCACCTCTCTCCTCCTTTAAGATTCTCCTTAAGACCTCACTCTTTGATCAAGCTTTTGGCCCACCTGTCCTAATAGCTCCTTATGTGGCTCAGTGTCATTTTTGTGTCTGGTAAAACCCCTTGGAATGTTTTTACTACGTTAAAGGCGCTATGTAAATATAAGTTGTTCCGTTGAGTTAAGCTGCTCCATGGGAGTCTCTTTTTTGAGCTGGAGACGGCAGTCTAAAAAAAAATATTCAACAACAATCCTCCAGCCCCTCACTATGGTGTGACTAACTCCTTTGCTCACTGAAACTCTGTACCCATCCCTCCGTTCACTGTTGAATCGCCGCCACCGATAAATAAGGTTCGCGTCAGCTGGTTGTTCCTGACGCCTCAGTGTGGTTTCCTCTTGCACACAGTGACTGCTGATCTGTAATTGTTATGGTAGAACATTGGGGAAACGCGAGGCGTGAGCTTTATGAGCAAACAATGTTAATCTCCTGGTACTGCTGCGAGCAATCCAGGGGGAAAATCATAGGGACATTAAAAAAAACAATTTTTTTTTTCGTTTTCTTTGAACACTTTCATTTATTAGTGATAGAAATATTGGAATTGGGAAAAAAAAAGGCTATTTGATTTTACAGGGCCGTTGGAGGTGGGAGGTCATGTGATGAGGCCTCCGGGAATATGTCCAACTTGAGTTGGCAACCCAAAGCGTGAGACAGATCACAGGCCCGTTTAAAAGCGCAAAGGAATGTGAGGTACCTCAAAAGAGATGACAAAATGAGTGTGTTTCGCTGCAGACAGCAAGCTGACAGTCCTGCTCACACACGGGTGCACCAGGCAACTTTTCATTGCGTGCATTTTGTTTTGTTTCTGTTTTAAATTGATAAAAAAAGAAACTGTATTACAACTTCTACATCATCAGAACTTTCAAAAGCACTTCAAAGCCAATTAATTACTTTCGAAGTGTAGTCGGTGCTGTTATGTAAACAAACGCAGCAGCCAATTTGCACAGCGAAAGGTCGCACAGACAGCAATGAGATAAGGACCAGTTAATCCACTTTTCGGCGGGTAATTTTGACTTTGGGCGATAGTGTAAAATCGGCGATATTGTTTCAGCCGCCCATTATACATCTCCCGATTCTCATTTCCAGGAGAGAGGTAAACCGGGCGGCTGAAACGATGTCACACACGTTACACTATCACCCAAAGTTAACATGACCCTCTTAGTGTTGGTTGAGGGATGAATGTTGGCCAGGACACCAGGAGAATGCCCTTGATCTTCTACAAGTAGAGCCAGTTTAACACTTCACCTGAAAGGTAGCATCTCTGACAGTGCAGCACTTCTCCTCAGCACTGCGCTGAAATGTCGGGCTAGATTATGTGCACAAACCTAGATTGGGGCTTGAACCCATTATCTTCTGACTCAGAGACAAATGGTACCACTGAAACACCCTGGCATTTACATGCAGCTTCCAGCAGGCTAATGTGGGGAGAGTGAGTCTCCGGGGGTCAGTGTGGGTGAGTGAGTCCCCGGGGGTCACTGTGGGAGAGTGAGTCTCCGGGGGTCAGTGTGGGGAGAGTGAGTCCCTGGGGGTCAGTGTGGGGAGAGTGAGTCTCCAGGGGTCAGTGTGGGGAGAGTGAGTCCCTGGGGGTCAGTGTGGGGTGAGTGAGTCCCCGGGGGTCACTGTGGGAGAGTGAGTCTCCGGGGGTCACTGTGGGGAGAGTGAGTCCCCGGGGGTCAGTGTGGGGTGAGTGAGTCTCCGGGGGTCAGTGTGGGTGAGTGAGTCTCCGGGGGGTCACTGTGGGAGAGTGAGTCTCCGGGGGTCACTGTGGGGTGAGTGAGTCCCCGGGGGTCAGTGTGGGGTGAGTGAGTCCCCGGGGGTCAGTGTGGGGTGAGTGAGTCTCTGGGGGTCAGTGTGGGTGAGTGAGTCTCCGGGGGTCACTGTGGGAGAGTGAGTCTCCGGGGGTCACTGTGGGGTGAGTGAGTCCCCGGGGGTCAGTGTGGGGTGAGTGAGTCTCCGGGGGTCAGTGTGGGTGAGTGAGTCTCCGGGGGTCACTGTGGGAGAGTGAGTCTCCGGGGGTCACTGTGGGGTGAGTGAGTCCCCGGGGGTCAGTGTGGGGTGAGTGAGTCCCCGGGGGTCAGTGTGGGGTGAGTGAGTCTCCGGGGGTCAGTGTGGGTGAGTGAGTCTCCGGGGGTCACTGTGGGAGAGTGAGTCTCCGGGGGTCACTGTGGGGTGAGTGAGTCCCCGGGGGTCAGTGTGGGGTGAGTGAGTCCCCGGGGGTCAGTGTGGGGTGAGTGAGTCCCCGGGGGTCAGTGTGGGGAGAGTGAGTCTCCGGGGGTCACTGTGGGGTGAGTGAGTCCCCGGGGTCACTGTGGGGTGAGTGAGTCTCCGGGGGTCAGTGTGGGGTGAGTGAGTCTCCGGGGGTCAGTGTGGGTGAGTGAGTCTCCGGGGGGTCACTGTGGGAGAGTGAGTCTCCGGGGGTCACTGTGGGGTGAGTGAGTCCCCGGGGGTCAGTGTGGGGTGAGTGAGTCCCCGGGGGTCAGTGTGGGGTGAGTGAGTCCCTGGGGTCAGTGTGGGGTGAGTGAGTCTCCGGGGGTCAGTGTGGGTGAGTGAGTCTCCGGGGGGTCACTGTGGGAGAGTGAGTCTCCGGGGGTCACTGTGGGGTGAGTGAGTCCCCGGGGGTCAGTGTGGGGTGAGTGAGTCCCCGGGGGTCAGTGTGGGGTGAGTGAGTCCCTGGGGGTCAGTGTGGGGTGAGTGAGTCTCCGGGGGTCAGTGTGGGTGAGTGAGTCTCCGGGGGGTCACTGTGGGAGAGTGAGTATCTGGGGGTCACTGTGGGGTGAGTGAGTCCCCGGGGGTCAGTGTGGGGTGAGTGAGTCCCCGGGGGTCAGTGTGGGGTGAGTGAGTCCCTGGGGGTCAGTGTGGGGTGAGTGAGTCTCCGGGGGTCAGTGTGGGTGAGTGAGTCTCCGGGGGGTCACTGTGGGAGAGTGAGTCTCCGGGGGTCACTGTGGGGTGAGTGAGTCCCCGGGGGTCAGTGTGGGCTGAGTGAGTCCCCGGGGGTCAGTGTGGGGAGAGTGAGTCTCCGGGGGTCACTGTGGGGTGAGAGAGTCCCCGGGGGTCAGTGTGGGGTGAGTGAGTCTCCGGGGGTCAGTGTGGGGTGAGTGAGTCCCCCCCCTGGGGGTCAGTGTGGGGTGAGTGAGTCCCCGGGGGTCACTGTGGGGTGAGTGAGTCCCTGGGGGTCACTGTGGGTGAATGAGTCTCCAGGGGTCACTGTGGGGTGAGTGAGTCCCCGGGGGTCAGTGTGGGTGAGTGAGTCCCCAGGGGTCAGTGTGGGGAGAGTGAGTCTCCAGGGGTCAGTGTGGGGTGAGTGAGTCTCCGGGGGTCACTGTGGGGTGAGTGAGTCACTGGGGGTCACTGTGGGGTGAGTGAGTCTCCGGGGGTCAGTGTGGGGTGAGTGAGTCTCCGGGGGTCAGTGTGGGGAGAGTGAGTCCCTGGGGGTCAGTGTGGGGAGAGTGAGTCTCCAGGGGTCAGTGTGGGGAGAGTGAGTCCCTGGGGGTCAGTGTGGGGAGAGTGAGTCTCCAGGGGTCAGTGTGGGGAGAGTGAGTCCCTGGGGGTCAGTGTGGGGAGAGTGAGTCCCTGGGGGTCAGTGTGGGGTGAGTGAGTCCACGGGGGTCAGTGTGGGGAGAGTGAGTCTCCGGGGGTCACTGTGGGGTGAGTGAGTCCACGCGGGTCAGTATGGGGTGAGTGAGTCTCTGGGGGTCACTGTGGGGTGAGTGAGTCTCCGGGGGTCACTGTGGGTGAGTGAGTCCACGGGGGTCAGTGTGGGGAGAGTGAGTCCCTGGGGGTCAGTGTGGGGAGAGTGAGTCTCTGGGGGTCACCGTGGGGTGAGTGAGTCTCTGGGGGTCAGTGTGGGGTGAGTGAGTCTCCGGGGGTCACCGTGGGGTGAGTGAGTCTCTGGGGGTCAGTGTGGGGTGAGTGAGTCTCCGGGGGTCACCGTGGGGTGAGTGAGTCTCTGGGGGTCACTGTGGGGTGAGTGAGTCTCTGGGGGTTACTGTGGGGTGAGTGAGTCACTGGGGGTCACTGTGGGTGAGTGAGTCCCCGGGGGTCAGTGTGGGGAGAGTGAGTCTCCGGGGGTCAGTGTGGGGTGAGTGAGTCTCCGGGGGTCAGTGTGGGGTGAGTGAGTCCCCCCCCCGGGGGTCAGTGTAGGGTGAGTGAGTCTCCGGGGGTCACTGTGGATGAGTGAGTCCCCCCCCCGGGGGTCAGTGTGGGGTGAGTGAGTCTCCGGGGGTCACTGTGGGGTGAGTGAGTCCCCGGGGGTCACTGTGGGGTGAGTGAGTCTCCGGGGGTCAGTGTGGGGTGAGTGAGTCTCCGGGGGTCAGTGTGGGTGAGTGAGTCTCCGGGGGTCAGTGTGGGGAGAGTGAGTCTCCGGGGGTCACTGTGGGGTGAGTGAGTCCCCGGGGGTCAGTGTGGGGTGAGTGAGTCCCCGGGGGTCAGTGTGGGGTGAGTGAGTCCCTGGGGGTCAGTGTGGGGAGAGTGAGTCTCCGGGGGTCACTGTGGGGTGAGTGAGTCCCCGGGGGTCAGTGTGGGGTGAGTGAGTCCCCGGGGGTCAGTGTGGGGAGAGTGAGTCTCCGGGGGTCACTGTGGGGTGAGTGAGTCCCCGGGGGTCAGTGTGGGGTGAGTGAGTCTCCGGGGGTCAGTGTGGGGTGAGTGAGTCCCCCCCCTGGGGGTCAGTGTGGGGTGAGTGAGTCCCCGGGGGTCACTGTGGGGTGAGTGAGTCCCTGGGGGTCACTGTGGGTGAGTGAGTCTCCAGGGGTCACTGTGGGGTGAGTGAGTCCCCGGGGGTCAGTGTGGGGTGAGTGAGTCCCCGGGGGTCAGTGTGGGGAGAGTGAGTCTCCGGGGGTCACTGTGGGGTGAGTGAGTCCCCGGGGGTCAGTGTGGGGTGAGTGAGTCTCCGGGGGTCAGTGTGGGGTGAGTGAGTCCCACTCCGGGGGGTCAGTGTGGGGTGAGTGAGTCCCCGGGGGTCACTGTGGGGTGAGTGAGTCCCTGGGGGTCACTGTGGGTGAGTGAGTCTCCAGGGGTCACTGTGGGGTGAGCGAGTCCCCGGGGGTCAGTGTGGGTGAGTGAGTCCCCGGGGGTCAGTGTGGGGTGAGTGAGTCTCCGGGGGTCACTGTGGGGTGAGTGAGTCTCCGGGGGTCACTGTGGGGTGAGTGAGTCACTGGGGGTCACTGTGGGGTGAGTGAGTCTCCGGGGGTCAGTGTGGGGAGAGTGAGTCCCTGGGGGTCAGTGTGGGGAGAGTGAGTCTCCAGGGGTCAGTGTGGGGAGAGTGAGTCCCTGGGGGTCAGTGTGGGGAGAGTGAGTCTCCAGGGGTCAGTGTGGGGAGAGTGAGTCCCTGGGGGTCAGTGTGGGGAGAGTGAGTCCCTGGGGGTCAGTGTGGGGTGAGTGAGTCCACGGGGGTCAGTGTGGGGAGAGTGAGTCTCCGGGGGTCACTGTGGGGTGAGTGAGTCCACGCGGGTCAGTGTGGGGTGAGTGAGTCTCTGGGGGTCACTGTGGGGTGAGTGAGTCTCCGGGGGTCACTGTGGGTGAGTGAGTCCACGGGGGTCAGTGTGGGGAGAGTGAGTCCCTGGGGGTCAGTGTGGGGAGAGTGAGTTTCTGGGGGTCACCGTGGGGTGAGTGAGTCTCTGGGGGTCAGTGTGGGGTGAGTGAGTCTCCGGGGGTCACCGTGGGGTGAGTGAGTCTCTGGGGGTCAGTGTGGGGTGAGTGAGTCTCCGGGGGTCACCGTGGGGTGAGTGAGTCTCTGGGGGTCACTGTGGGGTGAGTGAGTCTCTGGGGGTTACTGTGGGTGAGTGAGTCTCCAGGGGTCAGTGTGGGGTGAGTGAGTCCCCGGGGGTCAGTGTGGGGTGAGTGAGTCCCCGGGGGTCAGTGTGGGGAGAGTGAGTCTCCGGGGGTCAGTGTGGGGTGAGTGAGTCTCCGGGGGTCAGTGTGGGGTGAGTGAGTCCCCCCCCCGGGGGTCAGTGTAGGGTGAGTGAGTCTCCGGGGGTCACTGTGGATGAGTGTGTCCCCCCCCCGGGGGTCAGTGTGGGGTGAGTGAGTCCCCGGGGGTCACTGTGGGTGAGTGAGTCCCCCCCCCTCCGTGGTCAGTGTGGGGTGAGTGAGTCTCCGGGGGTCACTGTGGGTGAGTGAGTCCCCGGGGGTCACTGTGGGTGAATGAGTCTCCAGGGGTCAGTGTGGGGTGAGTGAGTCCCCGGGGGTCAGTGTGGGGTGAGTGAGTCTCCAGGGGTCAGTGTGGGGTGAGTGAGTCTCCAGGGGTCAGTGTGGGGTGAGTGAGTCCCCCCCGGGGGTCACTGTGGGGTGAGTGAGTCTCCAGGGGTCAGTGTGGGTGAGTGAGTCCCCCCCGGGGGTCACTGTGGGTGAGTGAGTCTCCGGAGGTCAGTGTGGGGTGAGTGAGTCCCGGGGGTCAGGGAGGGGTGAGTGAGTCTCCGGGGGTCACTGTGGATGAGTGAGAACTGGAAATCACTATTGATAGAGAGACTTTGGGTTTGTAAAGCTCCTCTCATGCCACTCAAGTCTTTGGAGTGCAGTTTGAACCCACAATCTTTAGACTCATAGGCAAAACTGCGACCTCTGACACCTTGCTGATATTTTTAGACAAACACTGGAACTGGTCCAGGTTACAGAGCTGGGCCTTGGTATACAGCAGGGCCTGGTTACAGAGCAGGGCCTGGTTGCAGAGCAGGATTAGTTATAGAGCAGGACTGGTTACAGAGCAGGGACTGGTTACAGAGCAGGGCCTGGGTACGGAGCAGGATTGGTTCCAGAGCAGGGCCTGGTTGCAGAGCAGGGCCTAGTTACAGAGCAGGGCCTGGTTATGGAGCAGGACCGGTTACAGAGCAGGGCCTGGTTACGGATAGGACCGGTTACAGAGCAGGGCCTGGTTACGGATAGGGCCTGGTTACAGAGCAGGTTTGGTTACAGAGCAGGTTTGGTTACAGAGCAGGGCCTTGTTATGGATAGGGCCTGGTTACAGAGCAGGTTTGGTTACAGAGCAGGTTTGGTTACAGAGCAGGTTTGGTTACAGAGCAGGGACTGGTTACAGAGCAGGGACTGGTTACAGAGCAGGGACTGGTTACAGAGCAGGTTTGGTTATAGAGTCGGACTGGTTATAGAGCAGGACTGGTTACAGAGCAGGGACTGGTTACAGAGCAGGTTTGGTTACAGAGCAGGTTTGGTTACAGAGCAGGGACTGGTTACAGAGCAGGTTTGGTTACAGAGCAGGACTGGTTACAGAGCAGGGACTGGTTACAGAGCAGGACTGGTTACAGAGCAGGTTTGGTTACAGAGCAGGTTTGGTTACAGAGCAGGTTTGGTTACAGAGCAGGGACTGGTTACAGAGCAGGTTTGGTTACAGAGCAGGTTTGGTTACAGATCAGGATTGGTTACAGAGCAGGTTTGGTTACAGAGCAGGTTTGATTACAGAGCAGGTTTGGTTACAGATCAGGATTGGTTACAGAGCAGGTTTGGTTACAGAGCAGGTTTGATTACAGAGCAGGGACTGGTTACAGAGCAGGGACTGGTTACAGAGCAGGACTGGTTACAGAGCAGGGCCTGGTTACAGAGCAGGTTTGGTTACAGAGCAGGTTTGGTTACAGAGCAGGTTTGGTTACAGAGCAGGTTTGGTTACAGAGCAGGGACTGGTTACAGAGCAGGGACTGGTTACAGAGCAGGACTGGTTACAGAGCAGGTTTGGTTACAGAGCAGGGCCTGGTTACAGAGCAGGGCCTGGTTACAGAGCAGGACTGGTTACAGAGCAGGTTTGGTTCCACAGCAGGGCCTGGTTACAGAGCAGGGCCTGGTTACAGAGCAGGGCCTGGTTACAGAGCAGGGCCTGGTTACAGAGCAGGACTGGTTACAAAGGAGGTTGCACAGAATGTAATATGAAACAAGAAGTTTCTTATTACTTTTTGTGCATCCTTTTAATTAAATAAATTCATTTTCTGCTACTCATCCTCTGTTGCTTCCATTACTCCAGATCAGTGAACATTCTCTGCCTAACTATTTATTCAACAAGATGTTTGATTTGATGTTGAAGAATGCGAGCTGGTTCTGTAACCCAATGCCAAGCAGATATTGAAACCGACACATACTCAGCTTGTTACAGATCGCACTTCATGAGGCGATGAAAATCAAACCTCAGTTTCTGTTTCGAATGAAAGTTGTTGTTCCAGACTGCTCTTGCTGTAACTTTGTTAACCAGTGAATTTTGGAACATCCCTTTTCAAACTGCCATTACAGATAGTGGCATTTCTGTTGGGGGATTGGGTGGAAACCGAATTAAAAACGATGCATGATAAAAGTTGAAAGCTGGTGAAAATATGGGCCCTCGGAGTAAACGGAAGGGTCGCTTGGTAAATAAATCGCAGATATTTATAAGGGGGCTTTCCCATATTGAAAGTCCAAGCAAACATCGGGTGGGAAAGGGACAGGATTGGGGTGTCCAAACAGCTGCCAGATGAAGCAAAGGACCACCTGGAATGGCATGACATTGAGTGACCCAGGGACTGTAGATATCTTAATGATTCTATTGCTGCCCTAACTATTTATCTGCTCTGAGATAATCCACAAAAATAAGTGGCGGTGTTTTATCGACCAGATCAATAGGAACACAATCTACCTGCACAACCTACTGTAAATGGCTAGTCAACCAGTAGAGGCAACCAAGTCATGCACAGTCTGAGTCCCAAGGTTAGGTGTATCTTTGTACCTGCCACACAGCTCTAGCCTTTAGTCATAAGTTTGGAAGGTCGCTCCCTTTCCCACCTGCCCCCCCGTCCCACCCCCCCCACTCCCCGACCCCAGAACCTTGTGCGATACAGGGGGTCGATTTTGATATCTAAGAGCTGGTCACCCGTACCTGCAGCATACAACTTACACATAGGCCTATATTTCCCCAGTATTAGCTGCTGTGGCTCGCACACATATTCAACCAGAAGGAAGAGGGCTTGGGGAGTGTTGGAGTTGGTTCTATGCCCCATCTTCTCTCCCGGGCTGCTTCAGGAATGTAGCCTTTTGCTATGGTGGAATGTCAGGATGGCTCAGACTTCAGGGTGCCATGGACTCCTTTCACAATGCTAAGATCTTCCAGCCCGAGGAGCTGGCGAAGGCTCAGTCAAGTGCTGATGGCGTGAGGTGGAGCAGATTTGCTGGGGACTTAGGGCTACTTTACACCCCCAGAAGGGTTGGGTTGTCACAGACCTTTCATATATTCCGTTTGATGGAAAATATGCCGACTAACTATGGACTGACAGAAACATACGTGTGCTAAAACTGCAGGTAACTATCCAGAAATGAGGGTGAAACCTCAAAATGAACGGGAGTTGGAGGGTCCTCAGTAAGATACTACTCATGGCTTTTGGCAGCCTCCCAATCCTCATGCGTTGGAGTGGCTTATTCCTTTTTCAGCTTCTCCCAGGATGCTTACTGAGCTCGGGCCTACTTACTGAGGCTCTAGCAAGGCAGTTGTTCTTTGAAAAGGAGTGTGATGATTAGCTCACCATAGAAGCCCTCTTGTTTTTCCAGCAATGAGCTATTTAACACTAATTTCATGTTGGCTGCTGTGTAAAGGAGGCAGCTCTGGGACTGAGGGAGGTGGAGGAAGTCGGGGGGGGGGGTGTCCATTTCCAAATCAGAGATGGAATTAAGTCGACTTGGGTTGTCCTCCTCCAAAACAGCTTCTTGTTGTTGGACGTCAAGGCTTTGGAAAGGGTGCAGTGGAGATTCACCAGAATACCAGGGATGAGGGACTTCAGTTATGCGGAGAGACTAGAGAAGCTAGAAATGTTCTCCTTAGAGCAGAGAAAGTTAAGGGGAGATTTGATTGAAGTGTTCAAAATCATGAGGAATTTTGATAGAGTAAATAAGGAGAAACTGTTTTCACTGGCAAGAGGGTCGGTAACCAGAGGACGCAGATTTAAGATAATTGTCAAAGAGGGGAAATGAGGAGAATTTTTTTAAGCAGCGAGTTGTTATGATCTGGAATGCACTGCCTGAAAGGTGGTGGAAGCAGATTCAATAGTAACTTTCAAAAGGGAATTGGATAAATACTTGAAAAGGAAAAATTTGCAGGGTTACGGGGAAAGAGAGTGGGGAGTGGGACTAATTTGATTGCTCTTTCAAAGAGCCGGCACAAGCAAGATGGCCTAAATGGCCTCCTTCTGTGCTGTATGATTCTATGATTTGTTGCTTGATCACGGGGTGGAATTTGATGATGGCCATGGAACAATTTACAACCAAACCTGCCTCGCCCTCCAACTGGCCCTGGGTGATCTGGTTTCAACCAGAGGAAATACAGAATTGGCAGAAAAAAAAGAAAATGAATGAATCCTTGTCTCATGTGAGATTTCCTTTCTCTCCCAGGGCGATGTTTTGTAATGACCTTAAAGAAAAGCATGAAGAAAAGATAGTGATTAAAGGGGTCGATGCCGATACCATGCAGACCTTATTGGACTATACCTACACCAGCAAAGTCTACATCACCAGACAGAATGTCCAGAGGATCCTGGAGGCAGCCAGTCTCTTTCAGGTTAGTAACAACAAAACCTTCTGCTACGGGGCAGTTTTCATCTTTGTTATGCCGCCGCACATAGAGACAGATGTGGCGCAAAAGGGCATTAAATTGCGGGGCGGTTGGGGGGGGGGCGGAATTGATTCCATATCGATTGCTGCCTATTTCCTGGTTGGGTCTTGGGGGACGTGGCGGGGGAGGGGGTAGAGGTGGTGGAAACTCCCATCCACAGCGGACTGGACCTTCATTTGCATATTAAAATGAGGATGGGAACGCCCATTTTCCAGAATGAGGATGTGCGGGATGCCAATTACAATCTGCACCCATGAAACCTGGCGCCCAGGAAAGCTAGGGACGGATAGCTCAGGAGTTTCCTTTATGGGGCACGGAACGCAATGGTATGCATTTCTGGGCCTTTACTTGGTAGTTTTCCCCCCCATTGTTCTATTCTTCCTACTGCCACTTAGGCTTTCATGAGCCTATGTGCCAGTTGTTCTTAATTAATATATATTTTATTTGCCCGCAGCAAATTACTGCAAATTATGGGTTTCCTAATGGGAATTCTCCGAGGTGAGTTTATAAAAGAAGCGGATGACCTACAGAGGGATACCAGGCGGGTTAGGCTGCCCGAGAGGTGCTCCATGCACTCCCGCTGGCACCCGTACACCCACATCTGGAAACAGAGGTGGAATTAGCTCACTTTGGCAGATCCAATGCTGCTGAAGGCTCCTCCTCTCAAAGGAAGCTGTGACAGCAGATCCCGGGTGGCATCACTAAGATGTGTGAATGACTGGCTAACCGTTGTCCTACGTGGTTCTCCAGAAGCACTCCAATCACAGCAGGTCGTGCTCTACCTCGTACTATATGACCAAAACCCATGCCGAGGTAATCTACAGCCATGTTAGCAGCTGCCAAGATGGCGCCAACCACCTCTGCAGACCCTGGAACACCTTCCTGGCAAAGAGCACAGGGATAAGTCTTCTGAGGGTCTGAGTCAGCAAAGAAACGGTTGCCGAGCTGTGTCATTCGCTGTAAGGAAACCTGCAGCTACCATTGCAACGTAGGGCCTGTACATGTGCAGAAGCAGTAACGGTCTCAAACTTAGCTGCATCTCTTTGCAGGCCTGCTGCAATGCTGACCTATGGAGATAGTACTGTGGCGTGGCACGGAGGGTCACCTTCCTTGCAAGCAGCTCCTGTAGCACCGCCTCAACTTTAGCAGCCATCAAACAGGAGCTCGGCTGATGGGCTGCTCCGTCTCTTGTTGGCAGACATGTGCCTGCCTCTACGGTTCCCTTCAGTTTGGCCTGTCGTGGCTCGATCCCCTGCCCCTCCAGCCTTGACAAAGACTGATCATGAGTTTGGATCCCTTTCTGACAGTCTCCTAAAGCTTTCTGATTTTTCTTACCCACTTTTAATTGGCTCATTCCCTTAAGATGGACGCATGCAATTTTTCTCATCCACCACCAGTTTGAGGTCGCATCTGGTGTTGTGAATAACTATGCAAATAAGCTTTACACCAGAAAATTGAACGCTGTTTGCACTTGAGCTCTCAGGGGGAATTTGCAGAAGTTATTAATCATTTAGAACTAACTTACACCTGTAGACTAAAATCGGCCAAAGGTATCTAAAAGGCTCAGCTCTCATTCAACTACCTAGGGACAGCTCCACTGGCCAGTAAAGATGCTCTGAAACAGCAGGAAATGCCTTTATTCTAATCCTACAGATCTGAGATACAAGCCAACCCATTTGACTTAAATAGCTGATGGCTAACCGTGGAGTGCAACAATTGATTGTCATCGGCAACTCTATGAATGCCGATCAGGGTTGAGGTGGCACAGACTGTTGGAGGTCTGACGTGTTGTTCTTGGTGAGTGACTGGAGAGCACACTGGTGATCACTCCCCACCCACTCCGCACCCCCCAACAGGCAGTCACTGACTCCAATGTTACAGGGAAATATTTTTTGTTTACACATGATTGAATCCAGCACACGGAATCTTTGACACAGACTGAAGTATTTGCATCAAACCACAAACTGTGCATCGCTTCTCTGAATGGGGAAAGATAAAACATATTACAGAATGATAAACATCTCAACTTCCCCCTTCGCGTACTTGCAGTCACTCTGATTTTGGTTTGAAACTGTTCCACAGGCTTCAGCCGCCTCACATTTCCCTGAAGTTGGCGGCACCGCCACTGAATAAGCAGGGCGTCTGGATCCACAGCTCTCTGGGGGTGGCAACTTGTTTGTTGTTGATCTGTCGTCTGTGCTTTGCGGCTGGTATCCCCTGATGGTTTGAACACACACACATGTCCAGATAAGTCTGTAAACAGCAGGATAGTGTGGTTTTCACACCAGTGCACTTTGTTGCCTCTGCAGTAACTTTCTTACACTGAAACCTCCACAGAATCTACAGCACAGAATCAGGCCATTCGGCCCAACTGGCCTGGGCCAGTGTTTATTCTCTACACGAGCCCTAATTACCTCTTCCTATATCTGCCTCCATGTCACTCAATTCCCTTCTCCCTCATGTATGCATCCCCTTAAATGTATCTGCTTCAACCACTCCATGTGGCAGCGAGTTGCACATTCTCACCACTCTCTGTGTAAAGAAATACCTCTTAAATTCTTTATTTGATCTGTTAGCAGCTATTCTTTATTTATGCCTCCTTAGACACACCCACAGTGGCACCAGTTTCTCCACACTCACCCTATCCAACTCCGTAATAATTTTCAAGACCTCTCTCTGGTCTCCTTTTAGTTTTCTCTTCTCCAGAGAAAAGAGCTCTAGCCTGCTTAATCTTTCCTGATAGTTGCATCCTCTCAATTCTGTAATATCCTTGTAAATCTTTTCTGCACTTTCTCCAGTGCTTCAATAATCTTTTTGTAGTATGGAGTCTGGAACTGCACACAGTACTCCAAGTGTAGTCTAACCAAGGTTCTATATAAATGTAACGTTACCTCCCTCTTTATTCATCCTACCAAAATGAACCACCTCACACTTCACTATGTTAAATTTCATTTGCCATTTATCCACCCACTCTGCAAGCCTGTTTATGTCTTCCTGCATTTAGGTGCAGTCCTCCACATTATTAGCTATACCCCCCAATTTGGTGTCATCTGCAAATTTTTACACCATACCTTCAGTTTCTGAGTCCAAATCATTTGTGCACCTGGTGAACAATAATGGCCCCAGCACGGATCCCTTTTCATTTTCTACCAGTCTGATAAACTTCCCTTAACTCCTACGCTCGGTTTTCTGTGTTGCAGCCATCTTTCAATCCATTCTGCTACATGACCTTTGACTTCACACACCCTGACCTTTGTCATGAGTCTGTTATGTGGCATCTTATCCACGGCATTCTGAGAATCCATGTATACCACATCCACTGCATTGCCCTTGTCTAATCTTTCTGTTGTTTCTTCAAACAATTCAGTAAGATTGGTTAAACATGAAACTCCTTTCAGAAATTCATGCTGATTATTTTTATTATATTCTCTGTCTCTCGATGTTTTGCTATTTCATCTTTTAGTGGTGGGTATCTTTCCTAATACTGGTGTTAAGCTAACTGGTCAATAGTTACCTGGATTAGTTCTATCTCCCTTTTTGAAGATAAGAATTACATTTGCTATTTGCCAGTCCTCTGGCACTATTCCTTTTTCTGTTGAATTTTCATACAGTATATGGATACTAATGCCTCTGCTATCTCCTCCCTAGTCTCTTTGATTATCAGCAGGTGCAGTCCAACTGGACTCAATGTCTTGCCCTCCTTATGTTTGTCTAGCTTATCCTTCCTTTCTATCTTAACTGTTGTAATAACCCTCTTGACTTCTATTGTTGTCATTTCCTCTTTGTTAGCTTCGTCAGTGAAAACTGAGGTAAAGTATCTATTCAGTATCCCTGCCACTTCAATGTTGTCTCCTGTGAGCTTATCTCGCTCATCCTTTAGTGGTCCTAGCCCTATCTTAATTCTCCTTTTGTTACTCATGTGCCTATAGAATACTTTACTCTTCCTTTTTATATTCGTTGGTATTTCCATTTCATATTTCCTCTTTATCTTTTTAATCTCTTTCCTAAACTCATCATATTCTCTTTTGTCATCCTCTCCTTTGTTGTTTCTGCACTTTGCCGTATGCCATTTTCTTTAGATTCAATTTTATCCTCACTTAATTATTAATTCATGGCATCGCATTCTAGGCAAGTTTGTTCTTATTTTTTAGTGGAAAATATTTATCCTAAACTCCACTGATCGCTCCTTTTTTCCAATCTATTACTTTGGCCTTTGTACTATTTTATATCTTTCTGAAACATTATCTTAAACATTATTATCTTGTGATCACTACTCCAAAAAATGTTCTCACACACTTTCTTCTCTTATCTGATCTGGTTCATTTCCCATCACTAGGCTGAGCAGTGCTTCCTCTCTTGTTGGGTTTCTTACATATTGGGTCAGAGTCTTGTACAGAATGTAAGGAGACTATGATGGCATGAGAGCAGAATTGATTAAAGTGGACTGGGAAAATAGATTAAAGGGTAAGACAGTACATGAGCAGTGGTGTTCATTCAAGGAGTTATTTTACAACTTTCAAAATAAATATATTCCACTGAGGAAAAAAGGGTGTAAAAGAAATGACAGCCATCCATGGCTAAGTAAAGAAATTAAGGATAGTATCCAACTAAAAGCAAGGACATATAAGGTAGCCAAAGTTAGTGGGAGGATAGAAGATTGGGAAGTCTTCAAAAGACAACAAAAAGTAACTAAAGGATTGATTAAGAAAGGGAAAATAGACTTTGAAAATAAATTAGCAAAAAATATAAAAACAGATAGCAAGAGTTTCTATAGTTATATAAAAAGAAAAAGGGTGGTTAAGGCAAACGTAGGTCCCTTAGAGGATGAGACTGGGAAATTAATGATGGGAAACATGGAGATGGCAAAAATGCTGAACAAATATTTTGTTTCAGTCTTTACGGTAGAGGACACTAAGAATATCCCAACACTGGACAAACAGGGGGCTCTAGTGGGGGAGGAGCTAAATACGATTAAAATCACTAAGGAATTGGTACTCAGTAAAATAATGGGACTCAAGGCAGATAAATCCCCTGGACCTGATGGCTTACATCCTAGGGTCTTGAGGGAAGTGGCAGTAGGAATTGTGGATGCTTTGGTAATAATTTTCCAAAACTCCCTGAACTCAGCAAAGGTCCCGGCAGATTGGAAAACTGCTAATGTAACACCCTTATTTAAAAAGGGTAGTAGGCAGAAGGCTGGAAATTATAGACCAGTTAGCCTAACATCTGTGGTGGGTAAAATTTTGTAGTCTATTATTAAGGAGACAGTAACGGAACATTTAGATAAACATAATTTAATAGGACAAAGTCAGCATGGCTTTATGAAGGGGAAGTCATGTCTGACAAATTTGCTCGAGTTCTTTGAGGACATAACGTACAGGGTGGATAAAGGGGAACCAGTGGATGTAGTGTATTTAGACTTCCAGAAGACATTCGACAAGGTGCCACATAAAAGATTATTACTCAAGATAAAAAATCACTGGATTGGGGGTAATATTCTGGCATGGTGGAGGATTGGTTATCTAACAGGAAGCAGAGAGTTGGGATAAATGGTTCATTCTCGGACTGGCAACCAGTAGCCAGTGGTGTTCCGCAGGGGTCGGTGCTGGGTCCCCAACTCTTTACAATCTATATTAATGATTTGGAGGAGGGGACCGAGTGTAACACATCAAAGTTTGCAGATGATACAAAGATGGGAGGGAAAGTAGAGAGTGAGGAGGACATAAAAAACCTACAAGGGGATATAGACAGGCTGGGTGAGTGGGCAGAGATTTGGCAGATGCAATACAATATTGGAAAATGTGAGGTTATGCACTTTGGCAGGAAAAATCAGAGAGCAAGTTATTATCTTAATGGCGAGAAACTGGAAAGTACTGCAGTACAAAGGGATCTGGGGGTCTTGGTGCAAGAAAATCAAAAAGTTAGTATGCAGCTGCAGCAGGTGATCAAGAAAGCCAATGGAATGTTGGCTTTTATTGCTAGGGGGATAGAATATAAAAACAGGGAGGTATTGCTGCAGTTGTATAGGGTATTGGTGAGACCGCACCTGGAGTACTGCATACAGTTTTGGTGTCCATACTTAAGAAAAGATATACTTGCTCTCGAGGCAGTACAAAGAAGGTTCACTCGGTTAATTCCGGGGATGAGGGGGTGGACATACGAGGAGAGGTTGAGTAGATTGGGACTCTACTTATTGGAGTTCAGAAGAATGAGAGGCGATCTTATTGAAACATATAAGATTGTGAAGGGGCTTGATCGGGTGGACGCGGTGAGGATGTTCCCAATGATGGGTGAAACTAGAACTAGGGGACATAATCTTAGAATAAGGGGCTCCTCTTTCAAAACTGAGATGAGGAGAAACTTTTTCACTCAGAGGGTAGTGGGTCTGTGGAATTTGCTACCCCAGGAAGCTGTGGAAGCTACTTCATTAAATAAATTTAAAACAGAAATAGACCGTTTCCTAGAAGTAAAGGGAATCAGGGGTTACGGGGAGCGGGCAGGAAATTGGACATGAGTTTGAGTTCGGATCGGTCAAGGCCCTATGGGTGGCGGAGCGGGCCCAGGGGCCGAGTGGCCTGGTCCTGCTCCTACTTCTTGTGTTCTTTAGAGTTGAGGTTGGATCAGATCAGCCATGATCTCATTGAATGGCGGAGCAGGCTCGAGGGGCCGATTGGTCTACTCCTGCTCCTATTTCTTATGTTCTTATGTAAAAACTGCATCCCCTACTCCTCGCTCCTGCAGCACCTTCCTTGTTTATGATGTTATTTGTGTGACGTTTATGTTCAAAGCAAAGGAGATTAACCGTGGGCAATAGAGCACTTTCCATTCCATGGATCCAGTGAGCATTAAACATAGTCAGTACAGCACAGAGTAAAGCTCCTTCCACATGGTCCCACCAAACACTCCCAGGTCAGGTACAGTACGGGTTAGATACAGAGTAAAGCTCCTTCCACATGGTCCCACCAAACACTCCCAGGTCAGGTACAGCACGGGTTAGATACAGACTAAAGCTCCTTCCACCTGGTCCCATCAAACACTCCCAGGTCAGGTACAGCACGGATTAGATACAGAGTAAAGCTCCTTCCACATGGTCCCATCAAACACTCCCAGGTCAGGTACAGCACGGGTTAGATACAGACTAAAGCTCCTTCCACCTGGTCCCACCAAACACTCCCAGGTCAGGTACAGCACGGGTTAGATACAGACTAAAGCTCCTTCCACCTGGTCCCATCAAACACTCCCAGGTCAGGTACAGCACGGATTAGATACAGAGTAAAGCTCCTTCCACATGGTCCCATCAAACACTCCCAGGTCAGGTACAGCACGGGTTAGATACAGACTAAAGCTCCCTCTACACTGTCCCATCAAACACTCCCAGGGCAGGTACAACACTGGTTAGATATAGAGTAAAGCTCCATCTACACTGTCCCATCAAACACTCCCAGGGCAGGTACAGCAAGGGTTGGATACAGAGTGAAGGTCCCTCTACACTATTTCACCAAGCATTTCCAATTCAAATATAGCATGGGTTAGCTGCAGAATAAAGCTTCCTTAACACAGTCCCACAAAACAATTCCAGGACAGCTACAGTAAGGGTTTTGAGTAAAGCTCCCTCTGTACGATTTTATCAATGTGGAAAAGAGTTAACCTTAGAAGAACACACTCGACTACACTAGTGTGACATTTTTCCATTTCAGTTTCTGAGTGAGATTGCTCATTAGTGCTGAGTAGGGATAGATTTGCATGTGGCTCCCTGCCTGCTAGATATTGGATTGAGACTGCCCGAACCTTTTTCACATAGAACCTTTACAGCCAGCAAACAGAGGAGACTTTCATCCCATTAGCCTGGACTCCCAGAGGCCAGTGTGTAACTCGCTGCACCATTAGACCTGGCATCCTTTTTTCACATTGATTGTGCTGTTCTCCAGGGAGTGCAGCCAGAGCCCCCTACACTGACCTGTAGTAGTGCTTGGCAACTGCCTTTTGCTTGCCTACTGTAAGAACACGGAGAATTATACAATTTATAGCACAGGAGACTGTTCAGCCCATTGTGCCAGTGCTTCAGCTGTCTGCTCCAATCTCCTTTCCCTGTATCTTTTTTATATTCTTCCTTTACAAATATTTATCCAATTCCATTTTAACTGGTGTTGTAAGCTGTGCCTCAATAGCCACTTGTGGTAAAGTTTCCCATATTTTAATAAATCTCCATATGAAAAGATTTCATCTAACATCCCCCTCACTCTATGCCCCTTTGTTACCGATTTGCAAACCAGTGGAAACAATCTCAAATAATTATTCTCTCATAACTGTTCATATTTTTGAAAACTGCTGTTAGATCCTCCTTAACCTTCTCTGTTCAGTGAAAAGGAACAGCTTTCAAGCTCATGCCCATAACTACAACCTCTCATTACTGATATCGTTCTACTGAATCTTCACTGGCTCCAATGTTCTTCCTATAACGAGGAGCTCAGAACAGCACACAATTCAACTGTGGCCCGTGAGAAACAAAAGAAAGAATTTGCATTTACATAGCACCTTTCGCATCCTCAGGATGTCTGAAAGCTCTTTACAGCCAATTAAATACTTTAAGTGTTTGTAATGTAGGGAATGTAGGGAAACGCAGCAGCCAATTTGCGCACAGCAAGCTCCCACAAACAGCAATAAGATAATGACCAGATAATCTGTTTTAGTGATGTTGGTTGAGGGATAAATATTAGTTAGGACACTGGGGTGAACTCCCCTGCTCTTCTTCAAATAGTGGCCATGGGATCTTTTACATCCACTTGAGAGAGGAGTTGGATCCTCGGTTTAACGTCTCATCTGAAAGATGGCAGCTCCGAATGTGCAGCACTCCATCAGTACTGCACTGGAGTGTCAGCCTAGCCGCTGGAGTGGGACTTGAACCCACAACCTTCTAATCCAGAGTCATTGAACCAAGGCTAACATTTAAAATGTAGTCACTGTCATTTTGTAGGTGAATGTGACAGCCAATTTGTGCACAGCAAGGTCCCACACACAACAATGAGGGAAATGACCGATTAATCTGGTTTTTTGGTGGTGTGGGTTGAGAGATAAACACTTGTCAGGACCCTTCTTCATAAAAGTGATCTTTAATGGCCACCTGAGAGGGCAGACTGGGCCTCGGTTTAATATCTTATCTGAAAGACGGCACCTCCGACAGTGCGGCACTCCCTCTGTACTGGACTGGAATGTCGGCCTAGATTTATTTGCTCAAGTCCTGGAGTGGGGCTTGAACCCACTACCTTCTGACTCGGGCAACAGTGCCAGCAATGAGCCAAGCTGACATGTGAGATGGGAAATTTATGCATGTGATAAGACAGGATCGGGCTTGCTTGTTAGCCCTGGTATAGTTGACTAACCTGTCGACACTCACTATCTAGGCACAGACATGAGATTGGTTCCTACATTACAAAAGTGACTATACCTCAAAAAACTTTTTAATTGTCTGTAAAGCTTTGGGATGTCCATAGATTGTGAAAGGCGCTATATAAGTACAAGTTCCTATTTCTTTTCAATGTACAGCCCCCTGGTCTGTGAAGCTGAATGTTGCTGCTCTAAGTAATAAACAAGCCTCATTTGACTTAGGTGATCTCAGTGTGGGGGGTCGGGGGGAGAGAGGGGGCATGGTAGGGGTATGAAAGGTGCCCTAGGGATAAGGAGGGAACAATATCAGCCAGGGTTTCCATTATCTAGTGGCTCCTATTGGACTTGTGTGGTTGTCAGGATCGGCTTGGCTGTGATACTACTCACGGTTGAATAGTCTGCAGATACTCACAGTCCGAGCTCACATGGGAAGAATGGGCGAAGTGGTGGAGGGCTGTCAGTGCTCGTGGGAATGAGCCCACTGAGGGTCAGAAGAGGAAGGGGAGACAGAGGGAGGGGCAGGAACAGAAAAGCTAAGGGAGTGTGTGGGGGCACATTTCATGACTGTGTGCCTGTTTCCTTGTCCGACAGTTCCTGCGGATGGTGGACGCCTGCGCCAGCTTCCTCACGGAGGCGCTGCACCCGGACAACTGCGTGGGGATCCTCCGGCTGGCTGACACTCACTCCCTGGACAGCCTGAAGAGATGCGTCCAGAACTACATCGTGCAGAACTTCCCCCAGGTGCTGACTCACGAGGAGTTCCTGGAGCTGCCGGCGGAGATTCTGTCGGAAATTCTCGGAAGCGACGAGCTCTACGTCACGGAGGAGGAGCAGGTGTTTGAGACAGTGACACGCTGGGTGCGCTACCGAGAACCCGAGCGGCGGCACCAGCTCTGCCAGGTCCTGAGGCATGTCCGCCTTCCCCTCCTGGACCCCTGGTATTTTGTGGAGCGCGTGGAAGGTGATGAACTTGTTTGGCAAAACCCTGACGTGTTCCATCTGTTGCAAGAAGCCAGGATGTACCACCTGTCAGGCAATGAGGTCGGACTTTTCTACACTGATTCAGTCATTCCAACCTTTCCTATCAGAGTGTGCTGGTTATGATGGTGACTGTGGAAATGGAAAGGGAAGGATTTGCATTTATACAGCGACTTTCATGACCTCAGGACTTCCCAAAGCGCTTCACAGTCAATGACCTGCAGTCACTGTTGTAATGTAGGGAATCGTGGCAGCCAATTTGTGCACAGCAAGGTCCCACAAACACCAATGAGATAATGACCAGATAATCTGTTTTTTAGTGATGTTGGTTGAGGGATAAATGTTGGCCAAAACACCAGGGAGAACTCCCCTGCTCTTCTTCGAAATAGTACCGTGGGATCTTTTACGTCCACCTGAGAGGGCAGACGGGAGCTTGGTTTAACGTCTCACTGGAAAGACGGCACCTCCGACAGTGCAGCACTCCCTCGGTACTGCACTGCAGTGTCAGCCTAGATTATGAGCTGAAGTCTCTGGTAGTGAGGCTTGAACCCATGACCTTCTGACTCGGAGGTGAGAGTACTGCCCACTGAGCTGACACCTATGGACATCGCAGTTCAAAACACCTGGGTTTCAGTCGGCTGAGATGACTAAGAGTGAGCTCTCCTGATGGTCCAGTTGGTAAAGGCCCTGTCCAGTGTGGTGCTGAGTCATACAGTATGGACAGTCTCGGCTTCAATCGAAGTTGATTTCAGCTGAGCAACAGGCGCGGGTTTATGACCGACCTCCATGCAGCTTGACAAGGGAGGGGGAAACCGGCCGCTCCTGATCACTATCCGGTGACTTCCACCGGAAAATGTGCTTGTGCAGACGTCAGTTGAGAAAAGGATTGGGCTTGAAAGTGATGCCCTGCAAATTCGAGCAGCCTAGTGAAACATATGGAGAATGGCCACTTTTAACTGGCTTGACTCGAATTATAAATAAAGTTGGTCCCTATATACCCTGTTAGTTCCCTTCATTATTTTAAACACCTTGATCAGATCCGCCCCCTGAACACCCTCATCCCCAAGGAATATAAAGCAAGTTTTCCCAGTTTCTCATCAGTCCTTCAGGCCTGAGGGGGAATTTTCCAAATCTGTGTTTCTGTGCAGGGTTTTGGCCACTGATGTTGGGAATTAATAGACAGAAAGTCACAGCGGGCACAGGCCCAAATTCCCGATATGTGCTCCCAGCAGGTGAAGCTCCCTGCTGGAAGTGCTGATTCATAAAACGACAAACTACCCCCCTGCTGAATTTGGCCAATATTTGCTCAGGTGGGGTGCCCAAACCTGAGGTCTGACAGCGCTCTGTGTAACTGCAGTAGTACTACCTTGCTTTGATATTCTAAACCTCCTGTGATGATGCCTGGTATTACATTAGACTTTCAATCCCATTTTGCATCTGGGAGCGAGCTATTAATGACTTAGGTAGCTAAACCCCTTTGTTTATCCAACACTGACTTTCCCATTTCGACTGTACTGCCATCTTACATCAAATGTGCACTACCTCACACTTTGTTATGTTACTGGGGGCTGGTGTTGCCCAGGGAGCCATTCGCAGGAGAGGAGAGGGGGAAACCTGATGTAAAAAAAAGAGCTAACTTTGTGCTGCAAATTGTTGTGGCTTGTCCAGAGGGACTGTGCTGTATCCAGCCTAAACTGGGCTGGGATCTCATGGGTCTGGCCAGCAAGATAAAATGGAAATGAAACGCGACGGAGAGGAAAAGTGTGCAAGAGAGAGACAGAGAGTAATGTAGAGAGAGAGAGAAAGAGACGGAGAAAGAAACAGAAAGAGCGAGAGACCGAAAAAAAATGAGAGAAAGTGAGAGACAGAGAGAAAATGAGAGATGGCGGTTCACCACCACCTTCTCAAGGGCAATTAGGGATGGGCCAATGCATGTCAGGGACGCCTAAAAACAGCGAGGATCACTATGGCAGCCGTGTCGGCAACACATATCGACCGCAGGACCTCGCGCCCAGATATTGGTATACGTTGCATCCGTTTTACGCCCGAAAATCAGGCACAACGCATACCAATGTCCCCCCCAGTATGTACGAGAGAAAGATAGAAAGAGAAATAAAGTAGTAGGGAGATGGACAGGGAGGGAAAGCACATCAAGTGCAAGTGAGAGTTGAAGACAACAGCAAATTAATTATCGCTTGCCTCTGTTCCTTTTTCGGGTGTAAGAATTATGCAGCATTAAAGAGTGTCCAGTAAAGGAGCTCAGCTATTTAAGAATGCCCAATGAGAGGCTTTTTACTGAAACACATCACCACACTGCTTCTCCTAACCATCTCTCGGCAGCTACGTCACAAATGAGACATTGAATTCTTGTGGTCCGTGACCATAAAATGGGGCTGGGTGTGGCGATCCCCGAGGCTGATTCAGCGCAGTTACCGTCATTGTGACAGCACCAACATTTGTTGCTAAATGATAGAGCTGTTAGTTGTTGGGGGGTGCGGGGGTACGGAGAGACAGGGGCAACACAGGGTCGACAACACAGGGGGCAAGCCCGGGGGCCCGCATTGGGCCTGGTGCAGCGCAGGAGACAAGAGCTGCTACTGCCGGTAAGAGCAGATAAAGCAGGATTACGGCCTGCACAGGAAGTGAGCCGTCCAGCTCGAAAGCATCTGCTGAGGGACAAAATAAAGTGTGGGGATGGCAATAGCAGCACTCTTGTGTTTAAATGGATCGCAGCATAGGTCAGTGATTGGACAGCTGCTCTTAAACCAATGGTTTTGTGCTCCTGTGGATGCTGTCCCCACTCCTGATCATATCTCCCCTCCCCCACAAAGACAGGGCTTTCTCGGGCTGGTTCTTGGGCATGGTCCGTTTTTTGACTAGGCTCCGTTTTGTATTCCTGATGTCAATGGGGCAATAAATGTCTGGTTCCATGGGTTGTTAATGGAAGTTTTTCATCCGGTGTTGTAGTAAAGTATCCAAATTGGGCTAATTCAAACTGGTCCTGTGGCAGAAAACCAACAGGGCCTCAAAACCAACAGGGCCTTAAAACCAGCAGGGCCTCAAAACCAACAGGGCCTCAAAACCAGCTGGGCCTTAAAACCAGCAGGCCCTTAAAACCAGCTGGGCCTCAAAACCAGCAGGGCCTCAAAACCAACAGGGCCTTAAAACCAGCTGGGCCTTAAAACCAGCAGGCCCTTAAAACCAGCTGGGCCTCAAAACCAGCAGGGCCTTAAAACCAGCTGGGCCTCAAAACCAACAGGGCCTCAAAATCAGCAGGGTCTTGATATGGAAGTCCTACAATTCAGAGAGCGATAGAAAGACTGTGATAGGCAGACAAAGAGAGAGACATAAAGACTCAGGCAGACAGAAAGAAAGAGACAGAGTTAGATATGGAGAAGGTGAAAGAGATAGACAAATAGAGAGAGAGACAGACGGGCACAAGCAGAGAGACTGTACTGAAATAAATGCACCCTTTATAGCAGTTGAACATTGGAGCCATGCAACAGTTTCAATTATTGAGCTCAATACAAGTTTTAAGTACATGTTTCCCCCCAAGCTAGTCTTTGGCTCCACCCCCAGCCTCTGACAATGGGGGGCCGGATCCGTTTCCTCTTTTTAAAGGAAGTGTCTCCAGCACATCCTTTCCCAATGGGCAGGATGCGCTGTCATGGATACTGAGCCAGAGAAATGTATTTGTTTTCCAAGCATTACACGTGTTTTGTGTTAGTTAAGGTGGCATAGGTAATTGCCTGATATCCCAATATTATAACAACAATAACTTGGATTTATATAGCGCCTTTAACATAGTAAAAGGTCCCAAGGTGCTTCACAGGAACGTAATCAGGCACAAAGTTAACAACGAGTCATAGAAGGAGAAATTAGGACAGGTGATCAAAAGCCTGGTTAAAGAGGTAGCTATTAAGGGGGATCTTAAAGGAGGAGAGAGAGGTAGAGAGGTGGAGAGGTTTACGGAGGGAATTCCAGTGCTTAGGGCCTCGGCAGTTGAAGGCATGGCTGGCAAAGGTGGGACAAAGGAAGTGGGGGATCAACAAGAGGCCAGAATTGGAGGAGCGCAGAAATCTCGGAGGATTGTGGGGCTGGAGGAGGTTACAGAGGGAGGGAGGGGCGAGGCCATCGAGGGATTTGAAGACAAGGATGAGAATTTTAAATTTGAGGCGTTGCTACATCGGGAGCCAATGTCGGTCAGCGAGCACAGTGCTAATGGGTGACAGGACTTTGTGCGAGTTAGGATACGCGCAGCAGTTTTGGATGAGCTGAAGTTTACAGAGGGTGCAAGGTGGGAGGCCGGTCATGGGAGCATTGGAATAGTCGAGTCTGGAGGTAACAAAAGCATGGATGAGGGTTTCAGCAGCAGACGGGCTGAGGGAGGGGCGGAGACAGGCGATGTTACAGAGGTGGAAGTAGACGGTCTTGGCGATGGAGAGGATACACCGGAAAATTTTCCCCTGTAAGGGGTGGGTGCAGTCTTGTGTTCAGCAGGCAGCGACCACAGAGATTCACGCAGTCTGGTGTGGCATTTAATTTTTTCTGGCAGGGTCCTTTCATATCAAGTGTAAAAATGGCTGAACACCACCATCAATAGATTTTATTGGTTTTTTTTCCCCCCAGTTTACTAACTGGCCTGTCGCGGAGGTGCTGACTTCTGCTGAGGTCCAGTTCCGTGGGTGGCAGTCACTCTCTTCCAACTCAAAGAGTGTGTGTTGAGTGGACTATTCAACAAGGGGGCAGCACAGCCAGGTCTGTTATTTCCCTTCCCAGGGGTGCTGAGAACGAAATGAGACTTGCCCTTCATGACCTCAAGACGCCCCAAAGTGCTTTACAGCCAATTAAGTACTTTTTTGAAGAGTAGTCACTGGTGTAATGTAGGACATGCGGCAGCCAATTTACGCAGAGCACGGTCTCACAGACAGCAATGTGATAATGACCAGATAATGTATTTTTTAGTGATGTTGGTTGAGGGATAAATATTGGCCAGGACACCGGGGAGAACCCCCCTGCTCTTCTTTGAACTAGTACCATGAGATCTTTTACGTCCACCTGAGAGGGCAGATGGGGCCTCGGTTTAACATCGCATCCGAAAGACGGCACCTCCGACAGTGCAGCACTCCCTCAGCACTGCACTGGAGTGTCAGCCTAGAGTATGCGTTCAAATCTCTTGAACGGGACTTGAACCCACAACCTTCTGACTCAGAGGTGAGAGTGCTACCACTGAGCCCCGGCTGATACCTGAGGCCAATTCTGATGCCAATATTTGAGGCCAAACAGTTGCACGGCTGAGATCAGCCCAAGGATTGAAGCTGGAAACTTCGTATGATTGAAGAGAGTAAAGTTCCTCATTTTTACATTGTTTCAGGGTAATCCAAGAGCGAATGAAAAAAGGAATAACTCAGCTTTTACACTCACCCTTTTTTTCGTTGGCACAGATTATTTCGGAGAGAACGAAGCCCAGGATGCAGGAGTTCCAGTCAGAGGTCTTCATGATAATAGGTGGCTGCACCAAAGATGAGAAGTTTGTGTCAGAGGTGACCTGTTTGGACCCGCTCCGGCGAAGTCGCCTGGAGGTGGCCAAGCTGCCAATCACAGAGCAGGAAATGGAGAGTGAGAACAAGAAGTGGGTGGAGTTTGCATGTATCACATTCCGCAATGAGGTCTACATCGCAGGTGAGCTGCGTCTTTGGAGCCATTTACCCCACTACCCGCTGCAATGGTACTTTTCATTTGCTTAGTTTGCGCTCATCAAGGTGAGGCCTGGGGAATGGTATGCTTTCCACTTCAGACAACCAGAATCAGCAATAAATCTCAGCTCAGGTCAGTGATGGTACAGTGTAGAGGGAACTTTACTCTGTATCTAACCCGTGCTGTACCTGACCTGGGAGTGTTTGATGGGTCAGTGTAGAGGGAGCTTTACTCTGTATCTAACCCGTGCTGTACCTGCCCTGGGAGTGTTTGATGGGTCAGTGTAGAGGGAGCTTTACTCTGTATCTAACCCGTGCTGTACCTGCCCTGGGAGTGTTTGATGGGACAGTGTAGAGGGAGCTTTACTCTGTAACTAACCCGTGCTGTACCTGCCCTGGGAGTGTTTGATGGGGCAGTGTAGAGGGAGCTTTACTGTTTCTAACCCGTGCTGTACCTGACCTGGGAGTGTTTGATGGGACAGTGTAGAGGGAGCTTTACTCTGTATCTAACCCGCGCTCTACCTGCCCTGGGAGTGTTTGATGGGACAGTGGAGAGGGAGCTTTACTCTGTATCTAACCCGTGCTGTACCTGAGCTGGGAGTGTTTGATGGGACTGTGTAGAGGGAGCTTTAATCTGGCCCCGATTTTAAACTTGGTTTCCACCAGGCAGGAGGGTGTGCGGCTGTTAAAATGGAGTGGGAGGCTTACCCACTCTTTTCTTGCCCCGATCTGACCACCTGCAATTTTAAATGCCGTACCTGACCTGGGTGTGTTTGATGGGACAGTGTAGAAGGAGCTTTGTAAAAACTGGTAACCCTCACCCTAATGAACATAAAAATTCAGAGCAAAAAAGCTGCTCATGTCCCATTCCTGGTTCCAGCAGCTCTGTAAACAATTGTTCAGCTGCCTTCTTAAAATTAATCCATGGCAGTTCCGCACAAATTGGCCCACTGCCAGGCTGATTTCTAGAGAGCTCAGTGATGAACAACATTGGAGACGGCGTTCTGAGAGGAAATGAAGATACAAACAGGAAACATGGCAAGAGATTAAGGGGATGCTCAGAGAGCTATTTTTGGCATTCATGAATCAAAGCTGCATCTACTCTGCCAACACAGTCTCCTCCGTAGTGGTGTTAGACCCCAAGCATTTCTAGAGCTTTTTTCTTCCCCCCCCCACCGCCCCCCCGGTTTTCTCCCCTCGCCACATGTAGGCAATGATTCTCGCTGGGATATCATCCTTGATCCTGCTCCGCCATTCAATCAGATCATGGCTGATCTGTACTTCAACCCCATTTACCTGCCTTTGATAACTCTTGCCGAACAAAAATCCAGCAACCTCAGTCTCATAAGCTTCAATTGTTCCAGCATTCACAACCTTTTGGGGAATAGAGTTCCAGATTTCCACTATCCTTTGTGCGAAAAAGTGCTTCCTGATTTCGCCGTGGAATGGCCTGGCTCTAATTTTAAGATTGTGCCCCCTTGTTCTGGATTCCCTCACCAGAGGAAATAGCTTCTCTGTATCTACTCTATCGAATCCTTTTTATCATTTCACCTCTCAACCTTCTAGACTCAAGGGAATACAAGTTTATGCAACCTGTCATCGAATCATAGAATGATACAGCACAGAAGGAGGCCATTCAGCCCATTGTGTCTTGCTAGCTCTTTGAAAGAGCTAACCAATTAGCCCCATTCCCCTACCCATTTCCCACAGCCCTGCAAATTTTTCTCCTTCACGTATTTATCCAATTCCCTTTTGTCACTCACGGCTCAGTGGTTGCACTCTTGCCTCTGAATCAGAAGGTTGTGGGCTCTAAGTCCCATTGCAGAGACTAGAGCACAAAAATCTAGGCTGACACTCCAGTGCAGTACTGATGGAGTGCAGCACTGTCGGAGGTGCCGTCTTTCGGATGAGCCGTTAAACCGAGGCCCCCGTCTGCTCTCTCAGGTGAATGTAAACGATCCCATGACACTATTTTGAAGAAGAGCAGGGGAGTTCTCCCCGGTGTCCTGGCCAATATTTATCCCTCAATCAACATAACAAAAACTGATTATCTGGTCATGATCACATTGCTGTTTGTGGGAGCTTGCTGTGCACAAATTGGCTGCTGCGTTTCTGACATTACACTCCAAAAAAAGTACTTAATTGGCTGCAAAGCGCTTTGGGATGTCTTGAGGTCAGGAAAGTCGCTATAGAAATGGAAGTCTTCCTTTCTTTGAAACTCATTATTGAATCTCTTTCCACCACCCTTTCAGGCAGTGAATTCCAGATCATAACAACTTGCTGCGTAAAGAAAATTCTCCTCATGTCGCCTCTGGTTCTTTTGCCAATGACCTTAAATCTGTGTTCTCTGGTTACTGACCCTTATGACACTGGAAACAGTTTCTCCTTATTTACTCTATCAAAACCCTTCATGATTTTGAACACCTCTATTAAATCTTCCCTTAACCTTCTCTGCTCTAAGGAGAACAACCCCAGCTTCTCTTGTCTCTCCACATGACTGAAGTCTCACATCCCATGTACCATTCTAATAAATCTCCTCTGCACCCTCTCTAAGGCTTTGACATCCTTCCTAAAGTCTGTTGCCCAGAATTGGACACAATACTCCAGCTCTAGCCTAACCAGTGAGTTATAAAGGTTTAGCATAACTTCCTTACTTTTGTACTCTATATCTCTGTTTATAAAGCCAAAGTTCCCTTTTTATTAAACAGCCTTCTCAACTTGTCCTGCTACCTTCAACGATTTGTGTACATGAACCCCCAGGTCTCTCTGTTCCTGCACCCCGGTTAAAATTGTACCATTTAGTTTATATTGCCTCTCCTCATTATTCCTACCAAAATGCTTCACTTCACACTTCTCTGCGTTAAATTTCACCTGCTGTGTGTCTGCCCATTTCACCAGTCTATCTATGTCCTCCTGAAATCTGTCCTCATAATTTAACCCTCTAAGCCCCGGTATCATTCTGCTGAATCTGCACTGCACCCCCTCCAAAGCCAATATATCCTTCCTGAAGTGAGGTGCCCCGAACTTAACGCAGTACTCCAGGTGGGGTCTGACCAAAACTCCGTACAACTGAAGCATAACTTCCTCCACTTTGTATTCCAATTCCCTTAAGATAAGAGCCACCATTCCAATAGCCTTTTTGATTACTTTTTATATCTGTGCACTATCTTTTAGTTATTTGTGTACTTGGACTCCCAAATCCCTCTGCTTCTCCACAACACCTAGTTTCTCACCAGGGTCCAGCTTGACAGACACTGTCTCCAGTACCTCAACCAAGTGACCATTCTTCACGTCGGAGTCGAGTCAATTTGTGTTGGCTTAGCTTGTTGATTGTCGGGGGAGGGGGGAGGCATCATTGCTGAGCCCCGACCTGCCCTACCTGACGATCACACACTTTCCATCAGGGTCAGTGGAACATTGGCTGATTTCCCCCCCCCCCCATCTTGTCCGGGTGTGCTGAGTCCACTCATATCGCCTCAATTGCTACCTCAGGTATTAGCAGTACCAATCAGCACAGACTAGGGATCAAACCTGGGACCTTTCTTGCTGTATGGGTTAGTGCTACACTGGCCATGTTTTTAGCCACAAGGCCATTGGGGGAACCTTCAGAACTGTTCCACGCAAAGCGGAGGATGCGGTAAGACTGTTGAAGGTGTAAGGGGTTTTTGTCTCGGGCTTATTTGTAGGTCAGCCAGTTATGTTTTCCTGGACTGTCCTGCGCCCGCTATGCGGTTGCGAATCGCTATCCCCTTTATTAGTTCTGAGCCCAGGACTTATCGAGCGGCGATAAAGACAAACGAACAGACCCGTGGATTGGTGCGAGGAAAACCAATGTTTATTTACAGAAGTAAAACTACAGAGAAACAGTATCATATGAAGACGGTTTTACACTTAGCATGGGAAGAGAACGGACACATCGAGGGAAAATCCTAAAATTACAGTTTTAGCAATATCCCCATTAATCCCCACCCTTATGCCTAACTAAAATTGTCTTGCGACAGCCAGAAGAAAGATAATGCTCACCGGTGAAATGGATGGAAAAACCTGGCCCTGTGCTCTGTTTCTGCCGTCGACACGTGGCTCTGAAGTTTCTGGTAGTCTTCTTTCTTAGCTGCTGGCAGACAGAGCGAACCGAGGGTCCAGGCAGAGAGAGCGAGAAATGGCTGGGTCTTCCCAGTTATACCCCCTCCGGTCGCTCTAATCTTCCTACCGATCAGCACATTTCTATTGTCTGATCTGGGCATGATGAATTTTAACAAAAGGTACTGGTCTCGGCCCATCATGTTAGATGGCCGGTAATGGTGTGATACCAGTTCTACAACTGCCACTCTATTGTTCGACAGGTTGGATGATTGTCCAGAACAGTTCCGTTGATGGGCCCAGCGCCGTCTCAATGTCTCCGCCGATTACTTGAGCAAACACCTTGAAAGCCTTATGCATAGACCTGATTGTAATGCATAAGGAAAGGTCCTGTCCTGTTGCAGACATCGGAATACACAAACTGCCAGGCTCTCGGTCACGAGGCCCGACCGCGGCCATTTTATGCCCTGGATTTTAAAACTCAGTCTGACCAGGGTTTCTTTATTAATAAGTCCAACAACAAACATCTTCGGGGAGGGGGGGAACACATGAAATTTTGCGAATCCTTTCAAAGGGTCCGAATGTCCCTCAGGATGGGAGTGGCAGCCCAGTAAATTCATGCCCCCCAGTGATGAGCTGTATTTTTCACCATGAGGTCCCAGTTTCAAGACCTGCGACTGCCAAAAGTTTCTTTCATGAGACATCACCATGAAAATAAAGGTCAGGCTTTGTGTGTCTGGAAGATTAACTGTTACATTTTGGTGCGGCTTTCCAGGTGGTAAAGAAACACAGCACGAGGTGTGGAAGTACAACGCCTCCTTAAATAAGTGGATTCAAGTTGAATATTTAAACACTGGGCGGTGGCGGCACAAGATGGCAGTTCTGAGCGGCAAGGTGTACGCAGTGGGAGGATTTGATGGCATTACGCGCCTCAACAGTGTGGAAGCCTACGACCCCTTTCACAACTGCTGGACAGAGGTATCTATCGAGCTGACCATCAAACCGTGTAATGTAAATGTCAAGCCATACTTTATCGAGTTTTTTGTATAGTGTGCATTTCCTGTACATTTCACACTTTATTTCCTGTGTCACAATTTTTCTGTAATGCTACTTCTGTCACGCCTGTGGGGTCAAATCTCTTGGAGAAACAATTTGGATAGTGGCTTTGTACGACCTCAGCACTTCACAGCCAATGAAGTACTTTTTAAGTGTAGTCCCTGTTGTAATGTAGGGAAATATGGCAGGCAAAGTCTTTTACGTGCACCTGAGAGGGCAGTCAGGACCCCGGTTTAACGTCTCATCCGAAAGTTGGCACCTCCGACAGTGCAGCACTCCCTCAGTACTGCACTGGAGGGTCAGCCGAGATGTTTGTGCTCCAGTCTCTGCAGTGGGACTTGAAGCCACAACCTTCTGACTCAGAGATGAGAGTGCTGCCCACTGAGCCACGGCTGACACCTAACATAAAATAAAACTAAACATTTACAGCAGATATAATGCTAACCAGTTTCTTGAACAAAATCAATAAATAATTCCAATCTATATTCTGTAACTATTTTTGTGGTTAACCTTTACGTAAAAGAAAGAAAGAACTTGCATTTCTATAGCGCCTTTCACGACCTCAGGTCGTTCCAAAGCGCTTTATAGCCAATGACGTACTTTTGAAGTGTAGTCACTGTTGTAATGTAGGAAGCATGGCCGTCAATTTCTGCACAGCAAGATCCTACAAACAGCAATGAATTAAGTGACCAGATAATCTGTGTTTTTTTAGATGTTGGTTGAGGGAGAAATATTGGCCAGGGCACCAAGGACAATTCTCCTGCTCTTCTTCGAATAGTGCCGTGGAATCTTTTACGTATAGTTGAGAGAGCAGACGTGGCCTTGGTTTAATGCCTCATCCAAAAGACAGCAGCTCCAACAGTAAGCACTCCCTAAGCACTCCACTCGAGTGTCAGCCTGGATTATGTGCTCAAGGCTCCGGAGTGGGACTTGAACACACCAGTTTTTGAGCCAGGAAACAGGAATAAGCCATTCAGCTCAAATAAGCCCAACTCTTTTTCATAGATCAATCCCACCTACTCGCCTTTTCACTGCATCAGTTAAAAGAATCTAGACTCATCGGCCGGGATTTTCCTTACCTCGGCGGGTCTGGGGCGGGCGATGTCGGCTGCTGGCTTCATCCCGCTCTGGAAAATGAATTTACGTTGATGGGGCTTGTTAAGCCCGCCCAGCGTGTTTCCCGGTCCAATTAGAGGAAGCGGGTCTGGTGACATCATTCATGACGTGTCATCAGCCGGTTTCCTTAAAGGGACCATGGCCAACTTTCCTTTGACATTTGTGCTGTCAGTGTTCTACAGCATTGAGGTGCTGCAAACACTGACAATCACTGCACAGAGGTGCAGGGCTGCACCCAGACTCTCCCATGACTCCCTCCATGTGCTTATGAGAGCAGAGCACGCAGGGAGGTCCTCTTCCCTTCCGACGGGCAGGAGAGACCTCCCCAGTAGACCAAAACAGCCTGGTTGCACATTGCACAGGAGGGCACAAGCAAGGATGTGGTCAGGAGGACCTGGGTGCAGTGGCGCAAACCTTTCAACGATCTCATTAGATCTCGAAATGTTAGTACAAAGCCACACTCAACCTCATCCTGCTGTGCCTCTCATCACATCCCCATCACTCTGCCTTCCCTACCCTACTCCTACACATCCTTACTCACACCAACTTACCTTGCACCTTCACCTATCCCTCTCCCTCTATCGACATTATCACATCCCCATTTCACTAGCCACCCCTCACACTCACCCTCATCCTAGTGCAATCATACCAACTAACAACACACAAGAGTAGCCACTTGGGTGTTTTATCCAATGTTCATGTAAAGTTTCTGTTAATGTTCTGTCAAACATTGAAACCTTTATTTTCAACACTTTCCATTCTTGGACAGATTTTTATGCACCTTTGGAAGTGGCTTAGTGAGTTGCAGTGAATGGTGAGACATAACGGTACCCCCTACAATGGTGGTGAGTGTGAAAAGAATGGCTTGGACATTGTAGGGATGCTTTATGGTGTTGGTGTGGGGTGGTGCCAACCTGGCGCATCACGTGGCAGCCAGGGTGTACAGCGTCAAGTGAAGTAAATCTGATCATGGTGAGGTCATCCCTGGCCTCCCGGGCAGCAATGTGCTCGGGTGCTGATGCCCTGTGTCCTGTGCAGCACCAGCTGATTGCGGAGAAGGTTGGTGTTGTTGTTGGTGCTGTTGGTGTGCCTGGTGCTGCTGGTGGTGGGGCTGATCGTGGTCAGATTCTGAGGACCAAGGTGAGACAGTATAAAGGACACCCATGTTGATGGAATAGATAGCAGGTGAAGTAGAGATGACAGAAGCATTTTGTCAATGGTGAGAGAGTTCTTCCAATGAGGTGAGAGTTGATGGAGCGTGGAAAGTGGAAAGCCTGCAGAATCTGTGATGGAAAAGGACTGAGAAACAGCTTGTGGCTGAGGAAAGTGATGATCTGTCAGGTGGGAGCTTTTACTGTACATTTGAAGCTGTCAAGTAATCAGCTGGAGCAATGACCATTCAACTCCCGCCTCAGGTTCACAGATGTGCTCCCTGAGCAGCGCAGACCCCGTGGGCGAGCAGTGAAAGTTAAAAGGTAAGGTTAAAAGCATTATTATGGGTCTGTCAACAACCCAATAATTGTGTTAATTGGGTCACCCGCCTCTGCAGGCCGGGTCAGATCGGAGATCACACACGTGCCTGTGGGAAAGGCGAGTTGCGGCGGGAAGACAGGGGGTCCCGACCCGCTGTGAAAAAAATCAAATTTCCCACCCGACCTGCCACCGATCCCGCCCGCTGACCCCCCGGAAAATCAAGTCTGTTCCATCCAGAGCCATGTATGATTATTGCATTATGAAATTCTCTTGCATGTCACCTGTTGAACCTATAATTCAAAAGTGAGAAGTCGCACAACACCAGGTTATAGTCCAACAGCTTTATTTGAAATCACAAGCTTTCGGAGCGCTGCTCCTTCGTCAGGTGAAACCTGGTGTTGTGCGACTTCTCACTTTTGTCCACCCCAGTCCAACACTGGCATCTCCGCATCATGGCCCTATAATTCAAGGAATCTCTTTGAAAGACTCAGTCAGTGCTCTAACCTGCACCCACCCCATTCTCAACAGCTCTCTTTTCAGCTCTTTTCTAGAGGTATTAATTGTCCATGAACCAATTCTCTCCTCTCAGAGCCTGTTCTGTCCATGATCCTATATGAGAGAAAGTGTTTCCTAATCTCTAACCTTGCTCTGGACAGATATGGAGCAGAATTCAGTCTGGGCCCATTTCCGGGCCTAGACTCGGTACTGCGGAGGCAGCGCACACCTGAACCAAGAATCCTGAGGATTGGCAGGAATTGGTCCTCGGGCCTCATCTACATATTCGGGACAAGCTGATTACACCTTGGTGAAATGCCTTTGGGACATCCTTCCATGTTAAAGGTGCTCTGTAAATGGCACTTATTGTTATTGCGTTAGTTGTATAAGAAAAATAGCTAGTATTCTTCACCTCATTATTAGCTCTCATTACTCAGGATCTGGAAGCAATTCTTCTGCCTGACCCTGTGCCTGGGGAATGGTAGGTAATGCAGCAATGGGGGTGGGGGGGAAGGGAGGAGAGAGAAAAACCAAAGTAAATATCTTTTTGTTCTCTTCCGTTTCTTACGTCCCACTCCAGAGGCTTGAGCACAAAAATCTAGGCTGACCCTCCAGTGCAATAGTGAGGGAGTGCTGCACTGTCGAAGGTGCCGTCTTTTGGATGAGATGTTAAACTGAGGCCCCGTCTGCCCTCTCAGGTGGACGTAAAAGATCCCATGGCACTATTTCGAAGAAGAGCAGGGGAGTTATCCCTGGTGTCCTGGCCAATATTTATCCCTCAATCAACATCACTAAAACAGATTATCTGGTCATTATCACATTGCTGTTTGTGGGAGCTTGCTGTGCGCAAATTGGCTGCCACATTTCCTACATTACAACAGTGACTACACTTCAAAAAGTACTCAATTGGCTGTAAAGCGCTTTGGGACGTCTGGTGGTCGTGAAAGGCGCTTTATAATTGCAAGTCTTTCTTTCTTTCTTTAAGCAATCACAATCCTTATTCCGAAAGGTGTCCTTTCATTCTGTGTATCAGTTAAACGTGACCCAAATTATTCCTTCTGCCGCAGGTGGTTCCGCTCCTTGTAAACGTGAGTTCATTTGCTGCCACCACCTATAATAAGAAGCTATACGTCATTGGAGGAGGACCCAACGGGAAGCTGGCCACAGACAGGACCCAATGCTACGACCCAGCAGCCAATAAATGGAGCCTCAAGTCACCCATGCCTATTGAAGCCAAGTGCATCAATGCCGTTACATTCAATGACCATATTTATGTTGTAGGTATGTGGACTGCGTTGCTTTGCTGGGAGTGGTGAGTGCAGATGTTAACGCCTGGGCAAAGAGTTTGGGTGCAACTTTCTGTTAAACAAAGAGAAATGATGTTTCGGGATGTGCAAAGGCCACTGGACCATTCATTTAGATCATGGCTGATCTGTACCTCAACTCCATTTCCCACCTTTGATCCATATCCATTTCCACCCTTACCTATTAAAAATCTATCGATCTCAGAATCGAAAATTTCAAATGACCCAGCATCCATAGCTTTTTGAGTGAGAGAATTCCAGATTTCCACTCCCCTTAGTGCGAAAAAGTGCTTCCTGATTTCCCTCCTGATTTTCCTGATTTCGCAATGCGTAGCAGGTCAAAATTTCTCATTATGCTCTGCTGGTAGGCCAACGTCAGGAAATGGCCCTGAAAGACCCCTCTTGTCCAAAGAAATCTCGCCCAGCTTCCTTCACCTTCACTCATAACATGAATTCCTGATGTTCAGAAAGATCTTTGCTGGCACCTCGGTACCCCTCAGTGTCAATAAATGGTTTTAAGCTCTTCTGAGGCTTGCTGTGAAGATAGAGGGCCGTGGAGACGTATCTTTGCTGCTTGTTGGCGGGTATTTCTGACTGGCTGGCCCGGTGGATTTAACGGTGGGATATAGAAGGGCCTGATTACCCCATGTCCGGCACCCAGCACACGAGCAGCGCGGGATTGAGTCAGGTGGCATCACACTATCGACTTAGCGGCAGAAAAACTTTGAAGATTTCAAAGTGTGCGCCCCCCCCCCCCACCCCCCACCACTATTTGGCATCTCATTCTAGTCTTGAAATTTATTGAAAGATGACAAACGCTTTTTCACTGCTTTGGGTGTTGCTCGGCATTTAGAACTGCCGCTTCGGGCTTCTGTAGCGTTCAGTGAAGAACATCCATTCCTAATACTGGGCCTGACTAGTTTTTTTGGACACTTGCCTTGCGATGCTGCTATTATTGTCTCAGCACACTGTCCTTTCTGCACATTATTGTTTGCCCAATCATTCCCCCCCCCCCCAACCCCCTGCTGTTTGGTATCAAACTTTTGTAATACAGGAACTCCCTTTGCACACATCTCCAGCCACATCTGGCTAGCCATAGTTGCCAACCAAGTGCTTTTTTTTTGAGCGAGCAATCAGCAATTCTGGCCCGTCTCCGTGCTGCTCGAGCAATGCTCTCCTGGCCAGCCTCCCCTCTTCCAACCACCCCCCCACCCCACCCCCCCCATAATCTTGAGCTCACCCAAAACTCTGCCGCCCGTATCCTAACTCGCACCAAGTCCCGTTTACCCGTCACCCCTGTGCTCACTGATCTACATTGGTTCCCGGTCCGGCAACACCTCAGTTTTAAAATTCTCATCCTTGTGTTCAAATCAGTCTATGGCCTCACCCCTCCAGCCCTCCAGCCCCCTGAAATCTCAGCGTTCCTCCAACTCTGGCCTCTTGTGCATCCCCACTTCCTTCACCCCACCATTGGTGGCCGTGTCTTCAGACGCATAGGCCCTAAGCTCTGCAATTCCCTCCCCAAACCTCTTTGCCTCTCTCTTCTCCTTTAAGATGCTGCTTAAAACTTACCTACCTCTTTGACTAAGCATTTGGTCATCTGTGCTATGTTTCCTTCTTTGGGTTGGTGTCAATTTTGTGTTTGATTATGCTCCTGTTAAGCTCCTTGGGACGTTTCACTATGCTAAAGGAGCTATATAAATACAGTGGCCTAGAAATTCGTCTCGGGCAGTGGCGCAAAGCAGGCGGTATCAGATCGGCTTCCCGTTATGCGCAGCGCCTGGTACTCAGTTCTATTGCAGTCAACGGAACTGAATATCAGGCACTGTGTGACGTAAGAAAACTACTAGGCACTTGGTCTAAGCGTTAAACAAAGCTTTAATCAACTGTTTTTCAACATGGAGATCTAGTTGTGTCCTTCACTAGTTCCTGTTGAGGAATGTCCTAAGCAAGCTGGGCCCATGCCCGAGTATTTATACTCTCCCTGGACAGCGCCACCAGCAGGCCGCCCAGTATTACTTCATACATGAATGGCAAGATTCATGTCACTGTGTATAACGGGCGGCCGAGCCAATACCACCCGTTTTGCCCCACCGCCCGAGACGAAATTCTCGGCCAAGTTGTTGTTGGTGAAAACATTCTCAAATTGTGGGACTATTCAAACCTTCTCTTGGTGCTTTGCCAGAGGTCACTCCTCTGAACGTACTGCACGTGTCCTTCGTGCATGTTGCATCGGAGGCAGTTGGTGACAGCATGATTTCGATCAGGAATGCTGCTGCGGGAACAGCAGTAGGGAGCGATGTGAAACAATAACAAGTCGGACCACAGCCAAAACACCTCTCGACCAAGACACACGGGGGAGAATAGCGATGCTTCAATGTGCTGGCTATGATCTGATCCCGTGCTGATCTTTACATGTGTATGAGTGAGATGGGGAACAGACGGTAAAGGAAGGAATTTCAAAGGGTGCAGTTTGAAGTCAACATCAAAGTGTTTGTCAGCTGACATCAGGGCACTTTGCCAAGCAGCTATCACAGGCAAACGATAAAAAAAAATCAGCATCCGAATAGGAAGCACAATGCCGATAGGCTATAAGCTACGCATTTAGTTCCCAATTTTATTTGGAACTTTAAGCCATGAAAAGCTCAGTATCATTCTTGCGGAATTTATCCGTTTGTGACTACAAAAAACACCAGCAGGGCTACTGGGTAAAAACGACAAGGAAGTTTCCAACAGTGGCAGAGTTTCAAAATCTTGTCGCTCGTGAAGTAAACATTTCTTTGGAACCACATTATTGTATTCCGTGGAAAAATACCATGGTGTTTGGAGCCGGGGGTGGGACTACAGACTGTCAACAATGCTATTCCACCAGGCAATGGAACAGACTGCCTTTTAATCTAGTTTACGTGGGAGTGACAACTCTAACAGAATATACATTTGGTGAAATATATTTGAATTGGCTTATTACATACACAATTCAACCCAATTTAAGGTGTCTGGCACTTTAGCCAAATTATAGTGATTGCACAATCCAGATTACTGTAGTAAAACACTTAGGAATTGCACATTTTCTGCTTGAAGCAATTGCCTTTTTCAATGGAAGGGGTGGAAGGGTATGGTAGTGTCCTGGTTATATTACTGGACTAGTAATCCAGAGGTCTGGGCTAACAATCCAGAAAATGTGAGTTTAAATCCCACCATGGCAGTTTGAGAATTTGAAATCTGTTTTAAAAAAAATCTGGATCTTAAAATCTAAAAAGCTGATACCAGAAAAGGGACCATGAGCTGTCGGATTGTCGTAAAAAAAAACCAACTGGTTCACTAATGTCCTTTAGGGAAGGAAACCTGCCGTCCTTACCTGGTCTGGCTTATATGTGACTCCTGTCCCACACTGATGTGGTTGGCTCTTAACTGCCCCCTGAAGTGGTTTAGCCAGCCACTCAGTCAATTCAAACTCCTGCAGCAGTTCCAGAGGGCGGCCCACCACCAACTGCTCCAGGCAACCAAGGATGGGCAAGAAATGCTGGCCTTGCCACATGAGAATGAATAAAAAAATAGTATCTTTGCCTATTCTCCTCTGAAGTAAAGGTTGTGATACTTTCTTTTGGAAAAGGGTTGGTGTAAAATTCCCAAACAATAGGAAATCCCCACACGGTTATGATCGTGAAGCGTTGAGGTGTTGTGTGTTACCCCCCTGACCGAGAAGATTGCTTAGTCTCAAATTATAATGGAGACCCATTTAAATCCAGCAACAGCTTGTGTAGTTGGCTTAAATAATAAAGAATATACAGTTCAATGGATCAGGATTCAATACTGAATCGCAATACATTTAAGTGCCAGAAAATGCACCAAAACATTTCAAAAATCTAAATTTACTTGGGGTGGGGCCAGGCCCCCAGACTGGTAAATTTGCACCAACATAGCTCCACCACCATATAAATTGTACGTTTTATTATACAACTGATAGAATATTGAGTGTAACTGCAGCATAAGTCATGACAAGTTCATGTCCCACTGCACTCCCATTGGAACCACTTCTTTTCATATGTACATACAAGTTTGCAGAAGACACTAAGTTAGGAGGCACACTAAATTGTGTGGGTGGGAACAGAAAGTTGCAAAGGGTCAGAGACAGATTAAGTGAGTGGGCAAAACTGTGGCAAATGGAGTTCAATGTGCGGCAGTGTGAGGTCATCCACTTTGGATCCATTAAAGACAAATCGGAATATTTTCTAAATGGTGAAGACGAGGAACTGTGGAGGAGCAGAGAGATTTAGGTGTCCATGTATAGATCACTAAATGGTAGTGCACAGGCACAGGCACAAAAAGTAATACAAACGGCTAATGGGATGGTGACCTTTATCTGAATACAAAAGTGAGGCAGTGATGTTTCAGTTGTACAGAGCCTTGGTCAGACCCCATCTGGAGTACTGCCTTCAGTTTTGGGCACTGAACCTCAGGAGGGATATATTGGCCTTGGAGTGGGTACAGCGCAGATTCACCAGAATGATTCCAGGGCTTAGAGGGTTAAATTATGAAGCCATGTTGCATAAACTTGGCTTGTAGACCCTTGTGTTTAGAAGGTTGCGGGGTGATCTAATTGAGGTGTTTAAAATGTTGAAAGGATTCAACAGACTAGATACAAAGAAGATATTTTCTCTGGTGGGGGAATTACAGAACAAGGAGGCATAGGCTGGATTTTGAATGACCCGTGGAGTCGGGTTTGGAGGTGTGTGGGGGGTTAAATTTGCGGGGTTGGGGGTCCCGACCCCATCCCGACTCCATCCCGCCTCCACGCAATTTTGATAAAATCAGTCGCGGGGTTCCCGACTCCGCCCCGCCTCCAAGAGGCGGGAGAGGCCATTAAAGCCCTTAACAAGCCCTAAATTGGCTCTGTAATGCCATTTTGAAACGTTTTAGCTAGTTTAACCCTTTTCCGACGTGAAGTACGCCTGGTGTGAAACACTCCAGTGAAACCTGGCGGGAGCACAAGTGGATAGCTGACTATCAGGTATAGGTCCACTATTAGAACGGAGATGTGATGAAGGTAGTAGTAGTATTAGGTGTGAAAGTCGCCTCTGATGCTGCTGCATTGAATGTCTTCAGAGACTGCATGGCCTTTGCTGTGAGAGGACTTGGATGCAAAACAATCAATCTCTCTCACACATTTTGCATCAAGGTCCACTCACATCAAAAGCTAGGTAGGTCCTCTCTCACCAACATCCAGTCAGTCTCTGACCTGCAATGCAGCAGCAATGATGACATCATCAGAGGCGACTTTCAGACTGAAACCACTAATTAGTTCATGGGTTCACACATGCTGGAACTCAATTGCCCAATTGAGTGAAAATTGCATCATTCATCCACATTAATCTGGAGTCGGGGGGGGGAACACGAAATGCGGATGACACGACCCCAACCCGACCCCAAGACAAAATCCAGCCCAATCTTAAAATTAGAGCTAGCCCATTCAGGAATAAAATCAGGAAGCACCTTTTAACACAAAGGGTAGTGGAATTCTAGAACTCTCTCCCCCTGAAGGCTGTGGATGCTGGGTCAATTGGAGCTTTCAAGACTGAGATCGATAGAGTTTTGTTAGGCAAGGGTATCAAGGGATATGGAGCAAAGGTGGCTAAATGGGGTTGAGGTACAGATCAGCCATGATCTAACTGAATGGCAGAACAGACTCGAGGGGCTGAATGGCCTCCTCCTGTTCCTATGTTTCCTTTACATGATTGAGAGGTCGCACAACACCAGGTTATATACATGATGCCATTGGGTTTCAGCTTCACAGAACGACAAACTGAATTGCGGAATGTGATCCCAAAACATCAATAAAAATACTGAAAGCCGAGTGCAATAAAAAGCAATTTAACTTATTCAGTCATCTTGAGGCGGTGGCCTAGGTCATAGGCCTATATTCCGGGTTGGGTTTCACTTGTACTTTGTTTTATTGAGTTGTCAGGTTTTTGGGGCTGTGTCAGATTTTCTGAAGCTGCTTGTCAGCTTTTCCGAGTTTTGTAAGTTGGCATCTGTGAAAAATACAGCTCTCATGTATTGGCAATCGCTGCTGTAACAGCTGGTGCTATTTTTGTTGTGGGACATATGCTAAGAGCAACCAACAGCACCATCTTCTGGACAATCTTTTGTTACTGAAGAAGCCTCTTTACAGTAGTTCCATGAGATTTATTTCTATTCAGTGTAACTATCAGATGGAGAAGTTAAAATAAACCCAGGGCGGGTACCAAAAGAGTCGCTGACAGAAGAATTGTTTTTGAGAAACTGGGTTATAATTTATAATTATAATTTCAAAAGTTATAATTTCAAAAGTAGAGAAGTCAGGCAGAACCTTTTGCAAAAAAGGGGTTGAGGAAGAAGTTACCTGGGGAAGGACATAGAAACGTAGAAAAATAGGAGCAGGAGTAGGTCATTCGGCCCTTCGAGCCTGCTCCGCCATTCAATATGATCATGGCTGATCCTCTATCTCAATACCATATTCCTGCTCTCTTCATTGAAGTGGACAGTGTAACTGGGGTCAAGGGATGGTTAGATGTGCTTCTGGAGAGAGAAGAAATTGAGGGATATTGGGAGAAGGTGGGTAGGTGGAATTGAGGGATATTGTGAGGTGGGGTTAAGGGATCGGGTGAAAAGGTGAGTAGGTGTGATTGAGGGATATGGTGGAGAGTTGGGTGGATTGTAGATGTAAGCATGGGGAAGGCAAGTGGTACGTGAGGGGGAGAACTTTGATCTCCCTTTGGTTTTCATTACACTGTAATACTGGAATATTGAGCTGGAGTGTCGTTGGGCAAACCTCTATCCTTGGTTTCCAGTCTACCATGTTGCACTGCTCCAGCCTCAGTAATCTCTGACCCAATCACCCGTTTCCACTCCTTTAACCTCTCTCTCTTTCCCAAGGCGGTGCAATGAAGGCCCTTTACTGCTACAGCCCCGCGGAGGACTCGTGGACTCTCGTCACGCAGTTTGGTCACGAGCGCGCCAGCTGTGGGATCGCGGCATGCAACAACAAACTCTTCATCACGGGGGGCCGCGACGAGAAGAACGAGGTCATCGCCACCGTGCTGTGCTGGGACACGGAGAAGCAAAAGCTGACGGAGGAGTGCGTCTTGCCCCGCGGGGTATCGCACCACGGCAGTGTCACTGTCAGGAAGTCCTACACGCACATCCGTCGCATTGTTCCAGGAGCGGTCTCTGTATGACAGACGGCGGAATTGCAGGCACCTTACTCGCCTCCTGAGGGCATGCCCCGGGGCTTTCGAAGAGACTGCATTCTCCGGAATTTCTATCTCGACAGTTGGATGCTTTCAACAAAACATTTTCCTTTCACCATCATCCGTTCCCTCCGGACATCAACTGTACAATCATTGCAGCCGATCCTTGTGGGACAAACACTGCAGCGTCGAAATATTTGGAAACCGGAATCTGATCCAAAAAGATTCCTTGCATGTTTTTTTGTGTATAAAGAAGTACACACTATATATACAGGATACACACTGGGTAAACAGTGGGATATAAAGGAGACACATTGGGAACAAAGGGGATATAGAGGAAATATGCCAGGAACAGAGAGATACAGGCCGGAATTCTCCCCTAAAAAAACAGGTGGGTTTGGAACATGGGGGCAGTTAAATTGTTAAAAATTAGATTCCCGACCTGATCCCGCCTCCAACCTGGCCACTTCCGGTTTTGACGGAGGCGGGTTGGGGCAGGACAGGGAGCGGGCGACCAATCCGTTCCCAGGAGGCGGTACCTTAACTTAAATACTGTAATGAGGCTGACAGCCTCCATTTTCTCCTCCATTTTGAATTTAACTGCCTGGGGACGGGTTTCACAGTTTGTGAAACCTGGCAGTTAAAGATCCCCAATCCCCGGCCGACCCCTGACCCCCCCACGATCCCCGACCACGCCGACCCCTGACCCCCCCACGATCCCCAACCATGCCAACTCCTGACCCCCCCACGATCCCCAATCCCCGGCCGGCTCCGACCCCCCCACGATCCCCGACCACGCCGACCCCTGACCCCCCCACGATCCCTGACCATGCCGACCCCCCCCCACAATCCCCGACCATACCGACCCCGAATCCCCCCCCCACAACGATCCCCGACATGCCTACCCCGCCATCCCTCCCCCGGACCGACTCCTCGCATCTGAGGCCTATCCGCCCGCAGCCAGCCAGCCTCTCAATCTCGCTGGCTGTGGGCGGGAATCCGAGGCCTCACATTCAAATCAGGCTCTGCCGTTAAAGTCGTTAGGACCTGCGGGAAATCCGGCCTCCTGGGTTTCCCGCCCAGCTCGGAGGTCCAGCGCCCCCAACTCGCCTCCCTTGAGTAAATTCCAGCCATAGAGAGGGGACAGACTGGCTAAAAGGGTTAAATTATGGGGGCAAGTTGCATAGACTAAGCTTGTTAGGCAAGGGTACTAAGGGTTATGGAACCAAGGCAGGTAAATGGAGTTAAGATACAGATCAACCATGATCTAATTGAATGGCAGAACAGACTCGAGAGGTTGAATAGCCTACTCCCTTTCCTATGTTCCCATATGTCCCACTATTCCCCAGTGTTGATCCTCTCTATATCCCACTATTCCGCAGTGTTTTTTTTATACATTCACAGGATGTGGGCGTCGCTGGCAAGGCCAGCATTTATTGCCTATCCCTAATTGCCCTTGAGAAGGTGGTGGTGAGCTGCCTTCTTGAACCACTGTAGTCCGTGTGGTGAAGATACTCCCACAGTGCTGAGTTTTTCCTAGCGGTTTGCTAGGCCATTTCAGAAGGCAGTTAAGAGTCAACCACATTTAACCTCTCTATATCCCACTGTTTCCCAGTGTTTAACCTCTTTATATCCCATTAATTGGAAATTTTCATTCTGGATTTATTTAGCTCCAAAACTCTTGAATTGTGATTTGATGATGTTTTCTGAATGTGAAATTTGAGCCAATGAGTGTTAGAGTGACAGAGATTCTGATACATGATGGATGCTGGTGGGAGTGCTGTGGATGGCCCTGAGATCTGAGAACACTTGGGAGGGGATCGTTTGGAAGATTGGCAGGGGTTTCTGGGGTCTGGGAACACTGAATATGGAGAAGGTAGTCCTGGGATCAAACAGAACTGAGAGCACTTAGATTCTGGGAGCACATGGTATTCTGTAGCATTGTGGAAATGGGGTAGTTGGGTCCCAGACTTTAGCAGCACTGTGGAGGTGGGTGGAGTCTTTGGATCGAGGAGGCGGATCCCAGGTTTAGCGGCAGTGTGGGGGGTGGTGGTGGATCCTGGGTTTGGCAGCAATGAAGAGGTGAGATGTGGCAGCATTAAGCAGAAAGTGGGCTCAGTGGACACTGGGCTGAGCTGCCCTGCATCAGCCTCAAATGCCAGCTTTCCATTCGGCCCCCTCTGTTGTATGTTTGTGGAGACTGTATTCAGTCAGCAAATTCAGTATTAACTCACTTCCTACTTAAAACCATCCTCAGTGAATCAGTGAAGGAGATGGCGGTGCCGATCGCCAGGAGTGGGTTGGAGCAGCAAGGACAGTACTGATCTGGGGTGGGGGCGGAATCTCAGGGTTGTGTGTGTGTGTGACTCAGTACCTGGTGTGTGTGTGTGTGTCTCAGTACCTGGTGTGTGTGTGTGTCTCAGTACCTGGTGTGTGTGTGTGTCTCAGTACCTGGTGTGTGTGTGTGTGTCTCAGTACCTGGTGTGTGTGTGTGTCTCAGTACCTGGTGTGTGTGTGTCTCAGTACCTGGTGTGTGTGTGTGTCTCAGTACCTGGTGGGTGTGTGTGTGTGTCTCAGTACCTGGTGTGTGTGTGTGTGTGTCTCAGTACCTGGTGTGTGTGTGTCTCAGTACCTGGTGTGTGTGTGTGTGTGTGTGTGTCTCAGTACCTGGTGTGTGTGTGTGTGACTCAGTACCTGGTGTGTGTGTGTCTCAGTAGCTGGTGTGTGTGTGTCTCAGTACCTGGTGTGTGTGTGTGTGTGTCTCAGTACCTGGTGTGTGTGTGTCTCAGTACCTGGTGTGGGCTTCTCAATTTCTCACTACACATTAACGTTACTCAGTGGCCAGCAGAGGATGCAATAGCAGCTTTATTTGAATCAGGGTTGATTTAAACAGCTCTTACATCAGTGAACATGCAGGCTCTATATTGAATGTTCAAGTTAAACATCATCCTGTGTACACAGGATCTGGAATGATCCATTCAGTCACAATTTACAGCTGTTTGAAACTAAAATGCAAAGAGCACAAACTAATTGCAGCAAAATAAAATCTTGGACTGCGCCCTCTCCTTTGAAGCTTGTTTAAAGCAACGCGGACTAACAGAGCTCAGTGCCTCTGGTGCAATCGGCCATTACCAGGGCCACTGATTTATGGTGAGCCAAATTCCCTGTTTGTTGCATAGGAGTCTGAGATTTTTACCAATGTTTTGGGGATCAAATTCAACAATTCTGCCCGTTTTACTATGAAAGAAGGAAAGATCTTGCTTTTATATCGAGCCTTCCATGACCTTGGGATGTCCCAAAAGCAATTCATAGCCAAGAAAGCACAGTCACTGTGGTAATGTAGGGAAACGTGGCAGCCAACTTGTACATAGCCCCACAAAGAGCAATGAGATGATGGTCAGATGATCTGTTTAATGGTGTTGGTTGATAGATAAATATTGGCCAGGACACCAGGAGAACTCCCTGTCTCTTCAAATAGGATCTTTTACATTACCTGAGAGGGCAGATAGGGTCTCAGCTTAATGCCTCATCTGAAAGGCGACAGCACTTCCCTCAGTACCAAGATTCTATGCTCAAGTCTCCGGAGTGGGACATGAACCCAAGACTTTTCTGATTCACAGGCAAGAGTGCTACCACTGAGCCAAGGCTGATACCTGAACAACATTAATCGAAGGTCTTTTCTTATTTCCAGTCCCTTCTACCTGACACAGCAGCACCGGTAGCAGACTGGGAATTTGATAGCGCTTGGCAGTGCCCTCACACCAGGGTGCATTGTGGGAGGGATGATTTAAAGGGGATCTGTCTTCATTGTAACCAAAAAGAGAACCCATCAAAGCCTGGTGTAATTCGCCATACCTCGATACACTCTGATTCCACGTTTCCGGAGTGGAGCCATATCCACCGTGAGCGCATATCAGAAATCCAAGCTCGTGGTCGGAAAGTCGTGGACAGCACACGTCTGAATTTTCCACATCTGAACATACATACGAATTAAGAGCAGGAGTAGGCCACTCGGCCCTTCGAGCCTGCTCCGCCATTCAATAAGATCATGGCTGATCTGATTACTCCACATTCACTCCTACCCCCGATAACTTTTCACCCCCTTGCTTACCAAGAATCTATCTACCTCTGCCTTAAAAATATTCAAAGACTCTGTTTCCACCGCCCTCTGAGGAAGAGAGTTCCAAAGACTCACGACCCTCTGAGAAAAAATTTCTCCTCATCTCTGTCTTAAATGGGCGACCCCTTATTTTTAAACAGTGACCCCGAGTTCTAGATTCTCCCACAAGAGGAAACATCCTCTCCACATCCACCCTGTCCAGACCCCTCAGGATCTTATATGTTTCAATCAAGTCACCTCTTATTCTTCTAAACTCCAGCGGATACAAGCCTAGCCTGTCCAACCTTTCCTCAAAAGACAACCTGCCCATTCCAGGTATTAGTCTAGTAAACCTTCTCTGAACTGCTTCCAACGCATTTACATCCTTCCTTAAATAAGGAGACCAATACTGTACACAGTACTCCAGATGTGGTCTCACCGATTCCCTGTATAACTGAAGCATAACCTCCCTACTTTTGTATTCAATTCCCCTCGCAATAAACGATAACATTCTATTAGCTTTCCTAATTACTTGCAGTACCTGTATAGTAACCTTTTGTGATTCATGCACCAGGACACCCAGATCCCTCTGCATCTCAGAGCTCTGCAATCTCTCACCATTTAGATAATATGCTTCTTTTTTATTCTTCCTGCCAAAATAGACAACTTCACATTTTCCCACATTATACTCCATTTGCCAGATCTTTGCCCACTCACTTAACTTATCTATTTCCCTTTGTAGCCTCCTTATGTCCTCTTCACAATTTACTTTCCTACCTATCTTTGTGTCATCAGCAAATTTAGCAAAAAATACCTTCAGTTCCTTCATCCAAGTCATTTATATAAATTGTAAAAAGTTGAGGCCCCAGCACTGATCCCTGTGGCACACCACTCGTTACATCTTGCCAATCAGAAAATGACCCATTTATGCCTACGCTCTGTTTCCTGTTAGCTAGCCAGTCTTCTATCCATGCCAATATGTTACCCCCTACACCATGAGCTTTTATTTTCCACAATAACCTTTGATGTGGCACCTTATCAAATGCCTTCTGGAAATCTAAGTACAGTACATCCACCGGTTCCCTTTTATCCACAGCACATATTACTTCCTCAAAGAACTCCAATAAATTGGTTAAACATGATTTCCCTTGCACAAAACCATGTTGACTCTGCCTGAGTACTTTGAACTTTTCTAAATGCCCTGCTATAACGTCTTTAATAATAGCTTCTAACATCTTCCCTATGACAGATGTTAAGCTAACTGGCCTGTAGTTTCCTGCTTTCTGTCTCCCTTCCTTTTTGAATAAAGGAGTTACATTCGCTATTTTCCAATCTAATGGAACCTTCCCCGAATCTAGGGAATTTTGGAAAATTAAAACCAACGCATCAACTATCTCGATAGCAAAATACTGCGGATGCTGGAAATCCGAAATAACAACAGAAAACGCTGGAAAAACTCAGCAGGCCAGGCAACATCCGTGGAGAGAGAAACAGAGTTAATGTTTCAGGTCGAAACCCTTCGTCGGAACTGAGAGAAGAACAGGAAATTAAACAGTTAAAATGCAAGTGGGAGGCTGGGGGGAGGAGGGGGGGCATCAACTATCTCACTAGCCACTTCTTTTAAGACCCTAGGATGAAGTCCATCAGGACCCGGGGACTTGTCAGCCCGCAGCTCCAACAATTTGCTCAGTACCACTTCCCTGGTGATAGTAATTTTCTTGAGTTCCTTCCTCCCTTCCATTTCCTGATTTACAGCTATTTCTGGGATGTTACTTGTATCCCCTATAGTGAAGACCGATGCAAAATACCTGTTCAATTCAACTGCCATCTCCTTATTTTCCATTATTAATTCCCCAGACTCACTTTTTATAGGACCAACGCTCACTTTGTTAACTCTTTCTTTTTTAATTATCTATAGAAACTCTTATTATCTGTTTTTATATTTCTAGCTAGCTTTCTCTCGTACTCTAATTTTTCTCTCCTTATTAATCTTTCAGTCATTCTTTGCTGTTTTTTTATATTCTGTCCAATCTTCTGACCTGCCACCCATCTTTGCGCAATTATATGCTTTTTCTTTAAGTTTAATACTATCTTTAACTTTTTTAGTTAACCACGGATGGTGGGTTCTCCCCTTGGAATTTTTCTTTCTTGTTGGCAAGGCTCCCTGTCAGAGGTGTGGAATCGTAAAAATACCGCCCCCACCCCATGTAAGAGACCAGGGAAACCTTCCGATATGATTCCTGTCATGTCATGTACTTGGAAATCAGAAAATAAAGTTAGCCGGACTTTTACCTTGAATAGCTTCACCTCTCCACCACCTCTCGACCCCTCCGCTACTTCAGTGGAAGTCTATTCTATATTTTGATCACTCTCTGTATGAAAAACTGTTTTCTAATATCAGTTATCTTTTGCTAGTATGAACCTGTGTCCCTTTGTTAATTTAAAATGATATTTACTTTTCCCATTCCCTTAACTATCTCACATATCTCCATAAAATCACCTCTCAGGAATCAGCATGTGATACACGTGTGGTCAGCGCATTGACTGATACTGAAGAGCATCCCTATGTTAACCTGGAAGGAAACACAGAAAAAAAATGTTGAGGGAGGAGGTGTGTTTCACTGGCACTGGCACTGGTGTCTCTATGATGCAGACTGGCTGCTGATGTCCTTACAGAAGGATTGCCTCTGGCACTTGAATGTCTTGGTGACCATAACTGGATGCAGTGTTCAAGCTTCAGTCTGACCAGAGCACTGTACAGTGCGATCACAACCTCCACTGTCTTGGCTGAGTAGTTTAACAACCTATTGGCTTAGTTGATTGTTGCACTGCCTTGGTTGGACCTGTTTGGCGTTGCGTCTACTAAGACCTCTAGCTCTCTTTCAGCTTCATTCTTGCGTATTTCAACTCCATTCAAGGCAACTTGCAGTTACCTAGCAACCTTAACTTGAAGAATGTCCCAGGCACTTCACAGGTGGGCGTAAGGAGAGCGGATGCTGCAACAGGATGAAGGGGTGAGGAGGGGTAACTAGAAGCTTGGTTGAATGGATGGATTTTTAGAAGGAGGATTGACCTGTTTTGCTCCCATGGGTACTTTCCCCAAAGGGCAGCAGTGAAACATGCATGACATGGTCAATGCTGTGTGCAGTACCTGCAGGACCTGGGAACAGGTAGCACTCTTTAAGATACGACTATCCTACAGCACCTCTTGCCAGCTAGATGGTCCGAGTATACTTGCAACAAACTGGCAAAAAAACCCAGAAGGGAGATGAGACATTTTTTTACACAGTGAGTTGTTATGATCTGCAGTGCACTGCCTGAAAGGGTGATGGAAGCAGATTCAATATTAACTTTCAAAAGGGAATTGGATAAATACTTGAAAAGGAAAAACTTGCAGGGCTATGGGGAAAGGACAGGGGAGTGGGACTAATTGGATAGCTCTTGCAAAGAGCCGGCACAGGCACAATGGGCTGAATGGCCTCCTTCAGTGCTGTATGATTCTATGAAATTGTTTCCTGTCAACCTGTTCCATGTTTGCTGCTCCCCAGGTCAAGCCTGCACACGGCTTTACAGCTCATTCATTGCTTATCATACATACCCACATTCAAGCTGCAATTTACAAATTACAGTTTTGGCATACTCACATATTCACAGGTATTCACACATAAAATTATTGCAAAGCATGGTCACTGATTGACCAACAGGAGGGGCTGCAGAATGGCATGTGACTACCACCAATGTGCAGTGCAGTGACATGCTGCTGTTGCTATTCAGTGGGAAGGGAGATCAAAGTGATACCCCTGCTGACCGATGTATTAATCACCCATTTGATACACGTGTGGTCAGCGCATTGATTGATACTGAAGAGCATCCCTATGTTAACGTGGAAGGAAACACAGAAAACAAATGTTGAGGGAGGAGGCGTGTTTCACTGGCACTGGCACTGCTGTCTCTATGAGAAGGTAGGTCATACCAGCAACGGGCTCCGTGTTGACCCAGAGCCTACAGAGCCAATTCCCTGTGTAACCTGTGCTCCTCAGCAACCCATTGCAACTCCATTTCTTCTTCTGCTCCTCTAGCTGTAGCTGAACACCAAATTACAGAGCTTGGATCATTTGTCAGCTTTGGGGTCAGTGGCCCTCAGGTTGTGGGTTCTTTGCAGACCTGTTGGTGCTGCATCTGTAGGGATGCCCCAACACAGGGGATCGGTGCTGGGTCCTTTGCTGTTTGTAGTGTACATTAATGATTTAGATATGAATGTAGGAGGTATGATCAGTAAGTTCGCAGATGACACGAAAATTGGTGGAGTGGTAAATAGCGAGGAGGGAAGCCTCAGGCTACAGGACGATATAGACGGGTTGGTCAGATGGGCAGAACAGTGGCAAATGGAATTTAACCCTGAAAAGTGTGAGGTGATGCATTTTGGGAGGACTAACAAGGCAAGGGAATACACAATGAATGGTAGGACCCTAGGAAGGACAGAGGATCAGAGGGACCTTGGTGTGCATGTACATAGATCCCTGAAGGCAGCAGGACAGGTAGATAAGGTGGTTCAAAAGGCATATGGGATACTTGCCTTCATTAGCCGAGGCATAGAATATAAGAGCAGGGAGGTTATGATGGAGCTGTACAAAACGCTAGTTAGGCCACAGCTGGAATACTGTGTGCAGTTCTGGTCGCCACACTATAGGAAGGATGTGATTGCATTGGAGAGGGTGCAGAGGAGATTCACCAGGATGTTTCCTGGGCTGGAGTGCTTCAGCTATGAAGAGAGACTGGACAGGCTGGGGTTGTTTTCCTTAGAGCAGAGAAGGCTGAGGGGGGACCTGATTGAGGTGTACAAAACTATGAGGGGCATAGATAGGGTAGATAGAAAGGAACTTTTCCCTTAGTAGAGGGATCAATAACCGGGGGGCATAGTTTCAAGGTAAGGGGCAGGAGGTTTAGAGAGGATTTGAGGAAAAACTTTTTCACCCAGGGGGTGGTTGGAATCTGGAACTCACTGCCTGAAAGGGTGGTAGAGGCAGGAACCCTCACAACATTCAAGAAGCAGTTAGATGAGCACTTGAAACTCCATAGCATACAAGGCTACGGACCAAGTGCTGGAAAATGGGATTAGAATAGACAGGGTTTGATGGCCGGCGCGGACACGATGGGCCGAAGGGCCTCTTTCTGTGCTGTATAACTCTATGACTCTATGACAGAGGCCCTAAGGGCAGTCTTAGCTTCAGGCATGGAGGCTCAGACTGCTGCCATGGAGGTCTAGAGTAGTCTTTCTCAATTGACTTAGCGGCCTTGCAGACAAGCATCTCTCAGGGCTTCTCAGATCTCATTGGATCTGTTTAGTCAGCTCTCCCACTGACCGGTGGCCGAGCAGATGCTGTTCCCAGTACTAGTGGGATGGCACGAAGGGGCATTGTATGATGCTACTGTCTCTCAGAACAGCAGCACATGCTTCTCCCTTTACTCCCCCCTCAGATGCCTACATATGTGGCGAGGCAGGCCTTGTGGCGCAACAAGAGATTCAGCCAATGGTAGGTCCATCTCAGGACTAAGATTAGGGTCACTTCAGACCCGCGAGGCTTATATTGCAAGTAGATCAGCCAAACACTTCATGCACTGCTGCTCCTCGCATTCCAGCCAGGGGAAATAATGCATTCAGGGTTAGTGGGACTAAAGAGGGAACAGTCACCAAAGGTGAAACACAGTGCAAAGAGAAAATAATCATGAACTGTTGCCTCAAAATACAGATTGTGTTTTCACTTTTATGCAGACATTATTTTGCCAGATATAGTAAAGGGTTTTGGAGGAGGTGTATAGAATGTAAACAGGAGGAAATCGTGCTCTTCGATTGTTAGGAGATGCATGCATGTTTGTGATATTGCCAGTTAATGAACTGAGGAAAATTGAATTTAAGAAACGGTTTCATGAGTGAGACTGGCATGAACTTCTTCAGCCAGCTACAGGTAGTTGCCCTCTTCCTCATTTTGGTGCTGTTCCTGCTGACCGCCAACGACCTCACTCAGCTCATCCTGGTCGGCCTCTTCTTCCTTTTGCTACTGACCAATCGCTACTCACCAGCTAGCCTTGGTCGCCTTCCTCTTGTTACTGCTGACTGTCAGCTTCCTCACCTGGTCCATCCTGGTCACTTGCTTCTTGTTTCTCCTGCTGCTGACCGCCAGCTACATTGCCCGGCAGACCCTCGTCTCCTTCCTCTTGCTCCCCCTTTCCAATGCAAAGCACACTACAACAATCCTGGACAATCTTTTTGAGTGGTACTGCAGGATGCCCCCTGATCAACCCAGGCAGTGAAATCAGGACCTCAGAATCCCAATGGTCTGCTTGGCGTGCTGTCTGTTGCTGGTGATGCGAATCCATGGGGAAGCTCGTGAAAAAGCTCAGTGTAACATGCAAAGGCATCGGTCACTTGTTTAATGCATCTATGCACAACTGATTGGATTATGTTACAGATGTTGTCACTCGATACAGCCTGAAATGCCCCCGAGGTATACAAATTCAAAATTCATTGTGACTTTCACGGACACTGATGGTGCAGTGGATGAAGTGGTCTTCAAGTTGGGTTCCAATATGTCACACAACTTGTATATGGTTTCTCCAGTGAAGTGCAGCCTCCGAAGGCTGTTGGGACAAGTTGAGGTAGGAGTGCCTTGGTTGGTATATGCTGCTGGTGCTGCTGGACCCGTCATATCTACTGCAGGAATGTGATGGTATCCCTCACCCCTATATCTGCTGGTGAAGATGTGATGGTGTATCTCCCCGCCCGCCCATATTTGCTTCAGAAAAGTGATGGTATCCTTCTCCTCATTATCAGCTGGTGAAAATGTGATTGTATCCTACCCCCCACTCCCCCTCCACACCCACATATCTGCTGGTGGGGATACAGTGGTAACCCTCTGGCCGGAATTTTCTGGGGTCCGTGCGGGCGTGATCGGAGGCGGGTCGGGTGGGAAATTTTAAATAAGTTGCAGCGGGTCGGGAACCCGCCGTCATCCCGCCCCCACGCGCCTTTCCCTCGGGCGTGTTTGCCGGTGCAGCAGCGACCCGACCAGCAGAGGCGGGCGACCTAATTCAAATCATTAACAGGTACTTGTCAGACCCTTAAGCGCCTTTTTCAGCCTACATTTCAAATTTCCCTGGCTGCCCACGGGATTCACGCAACTCGGGAACCACGTCTGTCAGCCTGAGGCGGGAGTTGAGTGGCCATTGCTCCAGCTGATTAGATGACGGCATGAAATGTACTATAAAAGCTCCCACCTCACAGCTGGTCACTTTCCTCAGGCAGAAGCTGTTGCTGACTGCATTCCCAGCACACATTTAGGTTTCTACAGGCTGCAAGTGTTTCCAGCAAAGTCGCCATCCAGTCTCACCTCATTGTTACAACCTATCACACCATTGACAGCTTGCTCCTCTGATCTCTACTTGACCTGCCATCTATTCCATCAGCATGGGTGCCGTTTATACTGTTTTACCTTGGTCCTCAGAATTGGACCATGATGAGCCCCAACACCAGCAGCACCAGGCACACCCGCAGCACCAACAACAACACCACCAACCTTCTCCTCGGCTACCTGATGCTGCACAGGACAGAGGGCATCAGCGCAGGGCTGAACGCACCGGAGGCGATACCCCCAACACAGGGTATACAGGCAGAGGATGAGCTTCCTCAACATGACTGAGCAGCAGCGCTAAAAGAGGCTCAGGCTATCGCGCCAGGTCGTCGCAGACATTAGCAGCTTGCTGGAGCAGGACCTGCAGCCCAGAGGAGCGGGTGGACTCACCTTACCAGTGGCTGTCAAAGTCACCAGTGCCTCAACTTCTTCACCTCAGGCTCCTTCCAGGGATCTGCAGCAGACATTTGCAGAATCTGACAGTCGGCCGCCCACAGATGCATCACACAGGTCACCGATGCCCTATTTGACAAGTCAGCCAATTATATCAACTTTGCCACTGATGAAGCCAGTGTTACTGAGCGGGCACTCGGCTTTGCCGCTCTGGCTGGCTTCCCATGGGTGCAGGGCGTCATCGACTGCACACATGTGGCCATCAGGGCACCCCATCATAAACCAGGAGTGTTTGTCAACTGCAAGGGCTTCCACTCCCTCAATGTGCAGCTGGTCTGCAGCCATAGGAAGATCACCATACATGCATCTGCCAAATTCCCTAGCATGACTCTTTCATCCTTCGCCAGTCCACTCTCCCTCAGCTCATCGCTCCTACAAACAGATTTTCCAGCTGGCTGCTTGGAGACAAGGGGTATCCACCAGATGTGTCATAGAGCAAACAATAGGCATGCTCTAAATATGCTTCAGATGCCTTGACAGATCTGGAGGAGCCCTTCAGTACGCACCAGCCAGGGTCTCTAGAATTGTCGTGGTCTGCTGTGCCCTGCACAACATAACGCAGCAATGAGGATTAGCGCTGCATGAGGAGCAAGGCACTGAGTGCACAGCCTCTTCAGAAGAGGAGGAGGAGGAGGCGGAGCATCAGCTGGAAGACGAGGAGGAGCAGGAGCTGGAGGAACCTGCGGCCCAGATCCCACCAGCACCCGAGCACATTGCTGCCCGGGAGGCCAGGGATGGCCTCATCATGGACAGATTTACTAAACTTTACGCAGTACACCCATATGGCTGCCACATGCTGCGCCAGGCTGGCACCATCCCACAGCAACACCATAAAACATCTCTACAGTGACCAAGCCATTCCTTTCACACTGACCACCATTGCTGGAGGTACCGTTATGTCTCACCATTCACTGCAACTCACTAAGCCACTTCCAAAGGTGCACACAAATTTGTCCAAGTGGTGAAAATAAAGATTTTTATGGTTGACATTACATTAACGGAAACTTGACATTAACATTGACTAAAACACCCAAGTGACTATCTTTGTGAATCTACTTGTGTGTCATCTTTCTCTTACGCCTGCTTCTACGAGGTGCTACCCCTGTGGCTTCAGCAGAGGTAGAGGCAGCCTGCTCACTTCCCTGCTGCGACTGCTTAGACACTCTTGGCGGAAGTCCTCTGGGTTTTGGAGCCTCTGATTGCCCGGCCAAAGTCTGCTCCTCCTGCGACTGTGCAGGGGCAGACTCGGCCATCGCTGTCCGAGGAGGCATCTGGAGCTCTGACTGAGGGGGTGGCAATGGAGGAGAAGTGTGGGCGCTTTGAGCAGAGCCCCAACTTCCATATCCCCTCTCACCGTCATCCCTCTCATGGGTCACCCACACTTCCCTGCTAACAAGGAGCTGGAGAGCACCTCGCTGCACATCAGTGGGGCCATGAGGACCCACGTCTACGCTGACATCCCTCCTAGAGAGGAGGTCTATGAGCCTCTGCCATCTATTCTCCATAGAGACCATGTGCTCCTGTGAGTGGCACATTAGCTGCTCCATGCAGGTGGCCATCCTATCCATGGAAGAGCCTACAGTCACCTTCGCCTGCGACATGGTGGTGCTCATGTTGGAGATGGACTCCTCCATTCTCTGCACATTTGCAGACATCACGCTCGCAAAACCTGTCAGAGCCTCCTGCACTTCTTGCTGCACCTCCAGGATCGTCCTCTTTCTGGATGGCCACCGAGGCTCAGCGTCTGCATGCAGCTGAGCAGAGCTGGGAGCGTCCTGCGCCCTCCGGCGAGGAGTCTCCACTGCTGTCCCTGTCTCCACCATCTGCTCTTGCTCACTTGTGAGTTGTGAGATACCAGGTGACAACACTACTCTATCTCGCGTGGGACCCACCGAGGTGTACGTCTCTGCGCTGGTGCTGGGTGCACTTAAGTCTGGCGATGCTGCGCCCTCAGAGGCTGGAGGCTCCTCTAAGGAGTCGTCTTCCTCTTCCTCCTGAACAATGGGGTGGTGGGGGGACTCTTGATGGACCTGTGGGAGAGTAAAGAGATGAGTTAGATATGTCATATGAAGAATGGGTACAGATACCATTATGCACATGATGACCATTCAGTGGTTGATGACATCAGTCCCCATATGAGTGACTGATGTATGCCATGTAGCTATATATGATGTAATTCTGTCACCAGATTGCTGAGATGCCCCCTCTCACCGTCTCTCACCTCCAGCTGCTCGGCCACTCCTGATACTTCCAACGCAGCCTCTTCTGCTGTTGTGAGGGTGGCAAATGATGGAGGCCCACCTCCCGTTCTCTCCCTCTCATTGTGGGCTCTCTTTTCCTGCAAGGAGGGAAAAAAGAGAAGGTTGAGTGAGAGTGATGGAATGAGTGTAAAGAATGGATGGGTTACATCTTTAGAGGGAGACTATGATAGATTGGGGTGGCAATGCCAAGTGGCCTCCTTGTGTGTTGTTAGTTGGTATGATTGCATTAGGATGAGGCTGAGTGTGAGGGGTGGCTAGTCAGATGGGGATGTGATAATGTAGATAGAGAGAGAGGGATGGGTGGACGTGCAAGGTATGTTGGTGTGAGTAATGATGTGCAGGAGTAGGGTTGGGAAGGGAGAGTGATGGGGATGTGATGAGAGGCACGGCAGGATGAAGTTGAGTGCGGCTTTGTATTCACCTTTCCTGATCTCATGAGATCATTGAAACTTTTCCGGCACTGCATCTAGCTCCTCCTGACGACATCCCTGCTGTTGACCTCCTCTGCAATTTGGAGCCAGGCTCGTTTTGTCTCCTGGAGTGGTCTATTCCACCCATTCGAAGGGAAGAGGACCTCCCTGCGTGCTCTGACTCCCTCCACAAGCATGTGGAGAGAGTCATCGGAGAACCTGGGTGCAGCCCTCTGCCTCTGTGCAGCCATGTCTCCAACTGTTTGGAGCAATCAAAGCCTCCACTGCAGTGACTACACACTCCTAGATGAATCTTCAAATGCAATGTGGCCATGGCCCCTTTAAATATCCCAGCTGAATACGCGTCATGGATGATGTCATCAGACCCGCACCATTTAATAGGGCCGGGTAACGCGCAGGGCAGGCTTAATAAGCCCCATTAGCGCAAAGTCGATTTCTGCAGCGGGATGGAAGCAACAACGGGGTCGCGACCCGCCTCGCCAACCGCCCGCATCCGACCCGCCCAGGTAAAGAAAATTCCGGCCTCTGTCTCCATTTTCCACAGCTGCCTGCTGAGATAATGTCCCAGAAGGCCCATTTGCCCCATTTTGTGGCAGCAGATTTGAGCATTCTTTAACATAACTATTTTGAAAAATTCCATTTCGTAAAATTTACTTTTCAAATTAAATCATGACATGTGCATGCAAAACAAAATGCAAGAAGGGTTCATGTGCTTCATAACTCATCAAGGCATGAAATTAGAACTAAATGAATAATTTTTTTGAGGCTTCTATCCAAGTTAAGAGCAGGAAACATACTGGCCGAGATTTTCCTTACCTCGGCGGGTCTGGTGCAGCCGGGGTCGGTGGCGGGTCGCGACCCCGCAGCTGGCTCCATCCCGCTCTGGAAAATGTATTTCCATTGATAGGGCTTGTTAAGCCCGCCCAGCGCTTTTCCTGGGCCAATTAGAGGAAGCGGGTCTGGTGACGGGATCAGCCGATTTCCTTAAAGGGACCATGGCCAACTTTCCTTTGACATTTGTGCTGACAGTGTTCTACAGCATTGCAGTGCTGCAAACACCGACAATCACTGCACAGAGGTGCAGGGCTGTACCCAGGTTCTCCCATGACTCCCTCCATATGCTTATGGAGGGAGTCACAGCACGCAAGGAGGTCCTCTTCCCTTCTCATGGGCGGAAGAGACCTCCCCAGGAGACCAACACAGCCTGGTTGCACATTGCAGAGGAGGACATAAGCAGGAATGTGGTCAGGAGGACCTGGGTGCAGTGGGGCAAACCTTTCAATGATCTCAGTAGATCACAAAATGTTAGTACAAAGCCACACTCACCTTCATCCTGCTGAGCCTCTCATCACATCCCCATCACTCTGCCTTCCCTACCCTACTCCTGCACATCCTTACACCAACTTACCTTGCACCTCCACCCATCCCTCTCCCTCTATCTACATTATCACATCCCCATCTCACTAGCCACCCCTCACACTCACCCTCATCCTAGTGCAATCATACCAACTAACAACACACAAGAGTAGCCACTTGTGTGTTTTATCCAATGTTCATGTAAAGTTTCTGTTAATGTTCTGTCAAACATTGAAACCTTTATTTTCAACACTTTCCGTTGAATGGTGAGACATAACGGTACCCCCTGCAATGGTGGTGAGTGTGAAAGGAATGGCTTGGACATTGTAGGGATGCTTTATGATGTTGCTGCGGGGTGGTGCCAACCTGGCGCATCATGTGGCAGCCAGGGTGTACAGTGTCAAGTGAAGTAAATCTGGCCATGGTGAAGCCATCCCTGGCCTCCCAGGCAGCAATGTGGTCAGGTGCTGATGCCCTCTGTCCTGTGCAGCATTAGGTGATTGTGGTGAAGGTTGGTGTTGTTGTTGGTGCTACTGGCGAGCCTGGTGCTGCTGGTGTTGGGGCTAATCGTGGTCGGACTCTGAGGACCAAGGTGAGACTGTATAAAGGGCACCCAAGTTGATGGAATAGATGGCAGGTGAAGTAGAGATGACAGAAGCGTTCTGTCAATGGTGAGAGAGTTCTTTCAATGAGGTAAGACTGGATGGAGTGGAAAGTGGAGCGCCTGCAGAATCTGTGCTGGAAATGGACTGATAAACAGCTTGTGGCTGAGGAAAGTGATGATCTGTCAGGTGGGAGCTTTTACTGTACATTTGAAGCTGTCAAGTAATCAGCTGGAGCAATGGCCACTGAACTCCCGCCTCAGGTTGACAGCCGTGGTCCCCCAACAGCATGGTTCCCGTGGCCATGAAGTTAAAGTGAAAAGGTAAGTTAAAAAAGCCTGTTAATCATCTGTCAGCTAGATGCTAATTAGTTTAATTGGGTCGCCCGCTGCTGTCTGTCGGGTCTGCTCAGCGCTGACAGACCCGACATTGGGAAAGGCGTGTTGCAGCGGGTTCTTGACCCGCTGTCAAAAAAATCAAATTTCCCACCCGACCCGCCACCGATCCCACCCGCTGACCCCCCGGAAAATCTCGGCCACTCTATTAGCACAGTGACAGTATTCAGAGCTGGCTGGATTGCGGGACATTATCTTTCATGAAGTCAAGGGTTTGAAACAGAAGTGTTTAGAACCTCTTATCTCCGCATTAAAACTTTGCCAGGAAACGTTGCCGTGGTAATACCACTGAAAGCGCCAGGAAATGGTACCGTGTAATTCCCCTGCCTGAAAGTCGATACTTGTTACATCTTCACAGCAAGCCTTTGTAGTGAGGATTTATTTTTAAGATGGCTGCCATCGGCTCTATTCTCACGCAGCTGTGCGACAGAGCGCTGGCGATTTACTGCTGGTCAGCATAATCTGCACCTTTAAAATGTGTAATCCACTTTAACTGCCCACCCTTGCTGCCCTCCCCACCTGTGACTGTGCTTATCAGGGGCATTAAGTGGCATGAGCATCATGGTACCTGTTGTGTTCTTTATTTGCTCAGTTACTATGGCAGAGATAGCCTTGCCTGCTTATTCAGTGCTGATGATAATGGCGTTATCACTTCATTTCCCAATCAGTCAATAGCAGCAATATTTACTGAAACGGCTCCATTTCCATCCAGGAGGTGATTGGCTGCAGAGAGGTTTACTTAACAGTGACTCCACTTCCAAACGCACTTTACCGCCAGCCCGGCTCAGTCAGGTGAGTGGAAATCTGAATTTATTTTATGTACAGTTAATGCATGGTTGCACTGGCTGGAAACATTACACTTTTAATGGGCTTTGCTTTTTTTAATCTTACTACTTAAAATAGAATGAGATGTGAATCTAGAAATTGTGGCCCAGTCAGCCCAACGTTTGTATGGGGTACGCTAGCTAAGAATTAGAAAGGTGATGTGGGACCTGGGAGGGGATGGGCAGTACATTCTGAAGGGCTCTGCTCTTCACTCTTACCGCTTAGTCCCCTCCCGCTTCAGCCTTGCCAAAGGCTGCTGATCAGTTGAGATGCCATTGAGCTTTTCAAAGCTTACAGAATTTTGTCCCCTAGTGGGACACAGCCCTTTAACTGTACTCTTCCCCTTAACTTTGACTTACAGGTAATTTTTCACTCGTGCTCTCCCTGCACATCCATAAGTTTGCAACTGGAGGTGTGCATAATTATAATGATGAGCTGACATCGGAGAAGTGGCGGGTTTCTGATTGGCGTTGGAGCAAAACCTGTTTCTAACCATTTGGGTGAAAACTGCACCCATATTGGAAAATTCCCCTTCATCTGCGTATTCACTCAGTCACTCACTCCACCCACACCCCCCAAGCCCCTGCACCCCCGATCCAGCACCTCAAGTTAAGGCAAAGGAAAAAGGAAATCTTGTCAGGAAAATCCATTTTAAACATTGTACAGTTCAAATAAACAAGATACAGCAACAACAACCTGCATTTATATAGCGCCTTTAACATAGTGAAACATCCCAAGGCGTTTCACAGGAGCGTAATCAAACAAAATTCGACACCGAGCCACATAAGAAGATATTAGGACAGATGACCAAAAGCTTGGCCAAAGAGGTAGGTTTTAAGGAGCGTCTTAAAGGAGGAGAGCGAGGTAGAGAGGCGGAGAGGTTTAGGGAGGGAATTTCAGAGCTTAGGGTGCAATTTAGAAATATTATATCATTTGAAACAGGACAGATCCTTTCAAAACTTCTGTTAAAAAAAATCTGGAAAATCAAGAAAAGCAAAATCCAGAGGAATTAGAAAATGATGAACTTCCAGAAAATATTTTTTAAATTGCGATGAATTATTGATACATATACAGAGTGAATGAATGATAAATACTTACCAAATATCTGAAAAATTAAAACAAGTAAAAAATAAATTTAAAGAACCAGAGACATAGAAATACTGTCAGCCTTAAAAAATGGCGAGTTCCTGATTTCAAAACATAACGATCTATATAATTAAGTGTTGTGTATAACATGCATTACACTTTAAATCTGTCACACTTTAAATTTGTCACAGTTTAAATCTGTTACATTTTAAATGAATCACATTTAAAATCTGTCACTGTCTAAATATAAATATAAAATATCTGCTTGTCCCACCCATCGCTGCATTTACATACACTCCGATTTTCTGACAGATGCAATTCCTGGCACCAGAGCCTGAAATACAAAATTTTAAGTGTGGAACCCTCGACAAATATTGGCCCGTAATTTCCGATGCCTACGGGTGTGTGGGGACATTGGAAATGCCGGTTTCAGGCATGCGAAGCGCATGCGCTGAAAACCAGCATTTCCGATCTGTCAAGAATGCTCTTGACAGATCGGACACCTGCCCTGGAGAAGGGCCTCAGTGGGTGGAGAGTTCCGCTTTCTGGAGAACCTTCGCCCGCAGAAAACCCTTAGAAATCCTTTTAAAAAAGGTAAGTTTATTTTTAGCTCCATAAAAAACTTTAACTATTTTTTTCAAAAAATTAAATTTTTGTTTCAAATATTTAATTTAATGTAATTTTAACTGATTTTAAAAACATGATGGTTTTACAAAAAATGTATTTAATGTTTTAGTGTGTTTTTTTCATTGATCTCCATTCATACTTTTGACGGGTCTATCTAGTCAAAAGTATGAAGGGAGATTCCCTTCTCCTATTGGCTGGCCTGGCCCACGTGATCCCAGGGACGCTTGCGAACTGCACGCGCCCCTGGGATACGTGGGCCCTGCGCATTTCGACTGTGGAGAGGCCCAGGAGCAGAAGTGTCCGCACCTCGGGAGCCCTCAGGTAAGTTCGTAGATTTTTTTCCGATAGGAGGCATCCGCACGCAGGAAGCCTCCTATCGGAAATTACGGGCCATTGTCATACTCCCAAGGACTAATGTTTCCTACATGACAACAGTGACTACACTTCAAACGTACTTCATTGGCTGTAAAGCGGTTTGGAGCATCTTGAGGTCGTTAAATGCGCAGTATAAATGCAAATCTTTCTTTTGTTTTTCTTGCAAATATTGGCAAACTCCACAGAACCCCTGTTGCAAATACTGAAACAATTCCTGGGGCCCCCTGAAAATATTGACACACTCCCAGCACGTCCTGAAAATATTGACACACTCCCAGCACGTCCTGAAAATATTGACACACTCCCAGCACGTCCTGAAAATATTGACACACTCCCAGCACCTCCTGAAAATATTGACACACTCCCAGCACCCCCTGAAAATATTGACACACTCCTGAGGACCTCCTGAAAATATTGACACACTCCCAGCACCCCCTGAAAATATTGACACAACTCCCAGCACCCCCTGAAAATATTGACACAACTCCCAGCACCCCTTTCAAATATTGACACAACTCCCAGCACCCCTTTCAAATATTGACACAACTCCCAGCAACCCTTTCAAATATTGACACACTCCTGAGGACCTCCTGAAAATATTGACACACTCCCCGTACCGCCTACAAATACTGACGCACTCCTGAGGACCCCCTGCAAATATTGTATTCAGCATTGGCAAATCGAGGGGCTCGTCTCAGCCTTGGCGCCAGTGATTAGTCCGCCAAAAAACTCCCTCTCCTCCAAATTGCTGCTGCAGGTGTTTAAATCACTATAGTCAGTGCCAGATTTCCATCTCACCCTTTCATCGAACAGTGAGCTCCCATTGACTGATGTATGCGATGCCAGGAGTGCAGGGTGAGCAATTCTGATCTTGATGCCCTCTCGATCTGCTAACGTTGGAGAAAATCCATGCAATTTATTCCTAAACTACCACCTTGGTTGGACCTGGCGGAGGAGGCTCAGCAAGAGCTTGACATTCAATATCAGTAACATAGGAACAGGAGGAGACCATTGAGTCCCTCGAGCCTGTTCCACCATTCAATCAGATCATGGCTGATCTGTACCTCAACCCCATTTACCCGCCTTTGCTCCATATCCCTTGATAACCTTACCTAACAAAAATCTAGCGATCTCAGTAACCTCTTCCTCATATATTGCCAACAGATTCATCAACATACACTTTTTAAATATAAATCAACTGAAGTGGGTGTTGGATAAGGTGATGTTGGAGGCAATTCTAATTCCCTGTTACTGTTTGATTTTGGAATGGCTGTGAATCTCTCTCTGTAAAATTCCCACAAATATTAAGGGCTTGGTAACACTTTCTGCCAACTTTGTTGTTACATTTCAATCAAGACGTTCATAATATCAATGTTTATTGACAGAAATCAAAGAGACGAGAATCAAACGTTAGGTGATGCCCTCAAGCCTGCCGACCTAGGACGGGATTAAAGCTGGATATCGATTGGCGAAGAAAGAAAGTGCACAGTAAAAATATTGACATGTCCCTTTAACCATATCATTGCGACTGGCTGAAGTTTCCTTTTGTGACTCAGGTCCCAAATTCAGGGAAAAGTACATCAACAGTCAGCGATCGGAAAGTGTGCAGAAGACACCAAAGCTGAGAGGTTGGCAATTCTGAATGCTGGTTCCATCCGACTGGACGCACAATGGCTTTTCTTGGGGTCAATGTTTCCAATTTTAGAGTGACCTTGTCGGCCATTGTGCTTTCCAAAGCTGCCAACGGCAGTGAGAACTGCGGCGACTCGGTGAAAGGTATCCCTTACCAGCACTTAAACTTGTTGCTGATATCTGTAGCTCTGTGTCTCACGGGCACATTGTCGGCCAACCCACTGCTCCTGGTGCTTATTTTGTTAAAAAAAAAGTTTCGCCAGGAGACGAGGTATCTGCTTCTGGCCAACGTGATGGTGTCCGACCTTATTTTCCTACTATTTAACAGCTTTATAGCCATGAGCAATGTAGCGCAGCAGTGCATGCCCAAGTTCCTTTGTGATGTGGCAGTTAGTGGCCTAACCATATCCTACGCCAGCAGCATCATTACCATCACCGTTATGGCCATTGACACCTACATAGCGGTCAGTTTGCCGCTGCGCTACATGGCACTCGTATCCCCGTCGCGGACTGTCAAACTTGTCATCATGATTTGGGTTCTAGCATCAATGTATCCGTTCTCCCTCTTATCTGTGATCTTGGCAAAGCAACCGGCTCTCGCTCACCAATACAAGTTGTGCCACGTGCTGCTGGTCCTAGATTCGGCCTGTTTCAGCCGTCAGCTGACATTGGGTGTCCACATCTTCCTGGTGTGCAGCATTCTGACATGCTTGTCGCTGGTGCTGTACTGCTACATCATGCTGTACCGCAAAACCAGGAGATCGGGGATCTGGAACAGTGTCAACTCCAGGGCAAGAATGACGCTGCTGATCCATGGGATCATGCTCTTCCTATATTTCGCTCCCAGTTTATTTTTTGGCATTGGAATACTGTTCCAAGGCACACACCTCATCAACCACCGCACCGGAATGTGGCTCAACAGCATCAACAGTCAAGTTTTCATGATGCTCCCACGGCTGCTATGCCCTTACCTTTATGGGCTGAGGTACAGAGAACTAGCAGAGACAGTCAAGAGGCTATTCATCATGAGAAGGCATCGCGTACATTCAATAAGCACATAGGGGTCCAAAATATTTGGAAAAATCATTTTTGGGATATGGGCGTCGCTGGCAAGGCTGGTATTTTACTGCCCATCCCTTGTGAAGGTGGTGGTGAGCCACCATCTTGAACTGCTGCAGTCTGTATGGTGAAGGTACTCCCACAGTGCTGTTAGATAGGAAGATCCCAGATTTTGACCCAACCACAATGAAGGAACGGCGATATACGTCCAAGTCAGAATGGTGTGTGACTTGGAGGGGAACTTGGAGGTGGTGGTGTTCCCATGCTGCCCTTGTCCTTATAGGTGGTAGAGGTCGCGGGTTTGGGTGCTCTACTGGCACAAGTGAGGCGAAGTGGAATCCCTTCCCATACTAGCTCCAGGTCCCCAATCCCAGTGAAGGGGTCACGTGCACTGCTGGGGTGGGTTGCTCGTCCCTGCAACGGCGTATCAGCGGTGCCCAGCCTGAACCACTAGCGGAATGTCAGAGCGTCGCTGTGCTACTCTAACGGCGGAGAGAAGGCCCGGCGAGACCCCATGAAAAAGTACCTTTTTCGGATCAGCTCTCAAAGGAGCAAGCGAGCCAGTTGGGGAGGTGATCAATTCCCTCTGCGATCGATTAGCTTTCCCGAACAAAGATTTGTGTTTTTTAATGGGCCTTGGAAAATGTCCCTCTGCGATACAAGATCTGCTGGGATTCTGCCTTGGCCCCGACTGGAATTTCAGGGCCATTGTTTATTTGGGCTGTTGATGATGTTGTGGTGTTGCCCCTACCTGCTTCTCAGCCCGTCTAAGTCTGGGATATCTCTTAAAGCTTGGAGCAACTGTCAAAAGCCAGTCTGGACAACCATAAAACATTGATATTGGATTGACATGCTTGAAGACTGTTCTGCTTTAAGGGCTCCTGCCCAGAGCCCAGATCTAGAACAGATTGGTCTGTACCTCAAAATGTGACCTTGCCGCTCCGTTTCTTAAAGAATCTTTTACTGGAAACATTTGAAAAATAAAATGACAGACAGGTGGAGAACTGTCACAATCCTTAAATATATTTAATAAATCACTGGAGATATGCTGCCTTTAATTTGTACATACATGTATATAGATTCTTAACATACATATTTGACAGATCAGTTAATAATTTGTGGACATTGTGAAACCGGAATATTGTTGGAGAGAAGGAGCTGAATCACACGGCATTTTAACATTGCTTTGCATTTGTAAGATAGAGAGTGGAGTATGGGAGGTAGAAAGGGTAACTTATCCTAATTGTAAGAATCATCTATATATTATTAAATTTGTCACATTTTCCATGGAAAAGTCTGATGTAAACACTTCCTTTAGAGTTTTGCATGTTAATTCTGCCTACACCTACCTGCTAGATTTGTCGAGTCTACAGCACAGAAACAGGCCATTCGGCCCAACTGGTCCATACTTCGCATGAGCCTCCTCCTACTCTAATTACCTCTTCCCACCCTGGCCCCCATATCGCTCTATTCCCTGCTCCCTCGTGTATGCCAAATTGGCAGGATTTGCCCAGCTGTATGCAATGCTGCAAGCTTAACAGCCATCACTGCCCCAGTGTCATGGCCCGGATTCAAGCCTGTACCAAAAGGATGAGGAGCCTTAACCATTTGTCCACCTTGGGTTTGGAGGTAACTGTTTTCCCCTGCAATGCCTGTAGGTGGTGCTGAGTAGGACTCTCCCAACTTAGTGGAGTTTGGTAACATTACGGCTGTCACAAACCCTTTGATCTTCCACAGTTCAGGGGGAAAAAATGCTTTAAGTCTGCATGCAGTTGCAGGCTTTGGTTACATGTTAGTGCTGTAGAGTTTTTTTAACCTTTTACAAGCCGCATGCTCTCCGCCATCTTCCTTCCCATGTGAGGTGGGAAATTGTGAAGTGGCAGAGAATCCAATTTACATTCAATGCAACCTAACATTTAAATATTCAGATATGGTCTTCTCCTTTCACCTTCAATACCCCCTCAGCTTATTCCATCTTCCCTAATTCCCCTCAGCTTTCCTCCTCAATTGCTATCTCTATCCCAACCCATCATAAGTCACCTGAAAGTTTTTGGATTCAATAAAACCCCCTCCTGCATCCACTGCCTAATCTCTGTCGGTTTTGCTGGTTTTTCATGCACGATAATAGCTTATAACATATTTGTTGACGGTAACAGTGCTTTGAAAACTAAAATACCAGTGAAACTATGACAAAAGTATCACAAAATCATGACACAGGAAGTAAGTGTGACACACAGTATATTAATAGTCTTGCATCTAGTATACACCTCCTGTGTTAGGATTCTGCTATATTCTCCCCTCTTAACCTCTCCACGCTCATCTTGTCCATGAGACCCACTTCCTGCTCCCTCGACCCTATTCCCACCAAACTGTTGACCACCCAACTTCCTTTTCTGGCTCCCATGTTAGCTGACATTGTTAATGGTTCTCTCTCCTCAGGTATTGTCCCCCTCTCCTTCAAACCTGCCGTCATCACCCATCTCCTCAAAAAAAACCCTTGACCCCTCCATCCTTGCAAACTACCACCCCATCTCCAACCTCCCTTTCCTCTCCAAAGTCCTTGAACGTGTTGTCGCCTCCCAAATCCGTGCCCATCTTTCCCGGAACTCCATGTTTGAATCCCTCCAATCCAGTTTCCGCCCCTGCCACAGTACCGAAGCGGCACTCATCGAAGTCTCAAATGACATCCTTTGTGACTGCGACAAAGGTAAACTATCCCCCCTCATCCTTCTCGACCTTTCTGCAGCCTTTTATACGGTTGACCACTCCATCCTCCTCTGAGGCACCTCTCCACCATCGTCCAGCTGGGTGGGACTGCACTCGCCTGGTTCCACTCTTATCTATCTAACCGTAGCCAGAAAATCACTTGCAATGGCTTCTCTTCCCACTCCTGCATCATTACCTCTGGGGTCCCCCAAGGACCTATCCTTGGCCCCCTCCTATTTTTCATCTATATGCTGCCCCTTGGCGACATCATCCAAAAACACAGCGTCAGTTTCCACATGTACGCTGATGGCACCCAGCTCTACCTCACCACCACTTCTCTCGACCCCTCCACAGTCTCTAAATTGACACACTGCTTGTCTGACATCCAGTACTGGATGAGCAGAAATTTTCTCCAATTGAATATTGGGAAGACCGAAGCCATTGTCTTTGGGACCCGCTGCAAACTCCGTTCCCTAGCCACCAACTCCATCCCTCTCGCTAGCATCTGTCTGAGGCTGAACCACACTATTCTCAACCTTGGTGTCATATTTGACCCTGAAATGAGTTTCCGTCCACATATCCGCAGCATAACTAATACCGCCTATTTCCACCTCGGTAACATTGCCCGTCTTCGCCCTTGCCTCAGCTCATCCGCTGCTGAAACCCTCATCCATACCTTTGTTACCTCTAGACTTGACTATTCCAATGCACTCCTGGCTGGCCTCCCACATTCTACCCTATGTAAACTTGAGGTCATCCAAAACTCGGCTGCCCATGTCCTAACTCGCACCACGTCCCGTTCACCCATCACCCCTGTGCTCGCTGACCTACATTGGCTCCCGGTTAAGCAACGCCTTGATTTCAAAATTATCATCCTTGTTTTCAAATCCCTCCATGGCCTCGCCTCTCCCTATCTCTGTAATCTCCTCCAGCCCTACAACCCCCCGAGATATCTGTGCTTCACAAATGCTGGCCTCTTGAGCATCCCTGATTATAATCGCTCAACCTTTGGTGGTCGTGCCTTCAGCTGCCTAGGCCCTAAGCTCTGGAATTCCCTGCCTAAACCTCTCCACTTCTCTACCTCTCTCTTTCCTGCTTTAAGACACTCCTTAAAACCTAACTTTTTGACCAAGCTTTTGGTCATCTGCCCTAATTTCTTATGTGGCTCGGTGTCAATTTTTTGTCTTATAACGCTCCTGTGAAGTGCCTTGGGATGTTTTACTATGTTAAAGGCGCTATATAAATACAAGTTGTTGTTGTATATATATAATGAATGCAAAAACTCTTCTAGCATCAGAGGGAAGGGAGTGACTCCTGGATATAACTCATCCATTAAAATAATTGCCCATGAACCCACACCGCCCCCACCACATACACACTAACAAGACCTTCCGTTGGAAATTGCATCAAAATGATTGAGCACATCTGCAAAGGTATTGAAGCTAATGTGTGGCTTGGCAGACATGGCACAAAAGGAATGGACAGCTCATACGTCTTCATTCTTCTTGTATTTCCCACTTTACACAATTGCTAAAATTGTCTTACGCATTATTGATTGAGGGACATATCGGACCTTCCAGAAATAGAGAAAAATGTAAAGTGTAATATATTATTATGGAAGCACTTAATAATATCTCCACTTAGCAATATTCTCCTGGCCGGCCTTCCATCCTCCACTCTCCATAAACTTCAACTCATCTGCTGCCTATATCCTATCTCGCACCAAGTCCCGCTCACCCCTGTCCTCAATAACCTACATTGGCTCCCAGTCCCCCAACATGTCAAATGTCAAATTCTCATAGCTGTGTTTAAATCGCTCCATGGCCTTGCCCTCCCTATCTCTGTATTCCCCTCCAGCATTATAACACCTCCTGCCTGGAGCTCTCTGTTTCTCCTGACTCTGACCTACTATGCAATCACCCCTTTCCTTCATCCCTCCATTGACAGCCGTGCCTTCAGCTACCAAGGCCCCACATTCTGGATTTCCCTCCCTAAATGGATCCACTTCCCCACCTCCCTCTCCTCCATTAAGACCCTCCTTATAACTCATCTCTGACTAAACTTTTGGTTATCCCTCCTAATAAGTCCTTCTTTGGCTCACTGTCCATTTTTCCTTAAGCCTCTGTAATGTGCTTTGGGATGTTTTTCTATGTTAACAGTGCTATATAAATTAAAATTATTGTTGTTAATCCAAGCTCACTCTGCTATTTGTTTCTATGTTATTCCAGGCTTACTCTGCTGTGCGTTATTCTAAGCTCACTTCTGCCTATTTCTCTGTTACTCCAGAGTTATTCTGCTCTATGCTTCCTGTTACTCCAGGCTCACTCTGCTATCTGTTTCTCCATTATTCTAGTTTCAATCTGCTGTATGCTTCCTGGTATGCCAGGCTCATTCTGTTCTCTATTTCCTCGTTATCCCAGACTCACTCCGCTCTCCGTTATCCCGGACTCACTCCGCTCTCCGTTATCCCGGACTCACTCCGCTCTCCGTTATCCCGGACTCACTCCGCTCTCCGTTATCCCGGACTCACTCCGCTCTCTGTTATCCCGGACTCACTCCGCTCTCCCGGACTAACTCCACTCTCCGTTATCCCGGACTCACTCCGCTCTCCGTTATCCCGGACTCACTCCGCTCTCTGTTATCCCGGACTCACTCCGCTCTCCCGGACTAACTCCGCTCTCCGTTATCCCGGACTCAGTCTGTTATCCATTATCTCTTTTTCTAGGATTTGCTCTCATTAATGTAGGGTCACTTGCTCCCTGTTATTCCAAACTTCCTCTTCCATTGTCTCACTTTTAACCAATTCCCTTTTCTTCTCGAAGTTTGTGGAACCTATATCTCATGGATGATGAGAGTCTGTACAGAAAGGAGAGAGCGAATACTCGCAGTGTGCCTGGACCAAGCTGAAATTTTTACTGTTTTGTCCCTTTTGAAAACAGGCTGATAAAAACCTTTTGTTAAGATTAATTGAGCTGTTTACACATTCAGCGGAAGTCTCTTTGCATTATTTAGTGTTTAGTGTACTCTGTTACTGCACAAAGGTACCATGTATATTGATCCCCTAATGCACCGAGTGTTTATGCTGAACACAGCTGGGTTCTCGTCCATTATGCGCTAAGCAATGTTCCCTGAGCAACTGTGCTGCCAGCAATGAAAGTCCTAGTGATTGGAGACCTAAACAAGCCAATGAACTTGTGCTCGATAGTTGTGACAACAACTGTGTTTCCTCTATGACAGCATGATTGCAGCGCATGCTACATCACCTGGACTTGTGGTCAATCCACCTTCAGTTTAATTCATATTTTCAGAATGTTCTCATTCACACCATTCACTCTTATAGCCAGCATCTTAATCTCAAGGGGGTGGGAATATAAAAGGGAAGAAGTTGTGCTTCAGTTGTACAGAGTATTGGTCAGACCCCATCTGGAATACTGCGTTCAGTTTTGGGCACCGCACCTCAGGAAGGATATATTGATATATTTATATATTGAGTGGGCGCAGTGTGGAATGATACCCGTGCTTAGAGGATTAAATTATGAGGACAGGTTGCGTAAACTTGGCTTGTATTCCTTTGTGTATAGGAAATTGAGGGGTGATCTGAGAAGCTGCAGAGGAGATTTACTAGATTGGTACCAGGCATGTGGGATTTCAGTTATGTGGAGAGACTAGAGAAGCTGGGATTGTTCTTAGAGCAGAGAGGATAAAGGCAAGATTTAATCGAGATTGTCAAAATTATGAACATCTCATCTATATGCTGCCCCTTGCTGACATCATCCGAAAACACAGCGTCAGTTTCCACATGTACGCTGACGACACCCAGCTCTACCTCACTACCTCTTCTCTCGACCCCTCCACGGTCTCTAAATTGTCAGACTGCTTCTCTGACGTCCAGTACTCGATGAGCAGAAATTTTCTCCAATTAAATATTGGGAAGACTGAAGTCATTGTCTTCAGTCCCAGCCACAAACTCCGTTCCCTAGCCACCGACTCCATCGCTCTCCCTAGCATCTGTCTGAGGCTGAACCAGACTGTTCACAACCTTGGAGTCATATTTGACCCCGAAATGAGCTTCCGGCCATGTATCCACAGCATAACTAAGACCGACTATTTCAACCTCCATAACATCGCCTGTCTCCGCCCTTGCCTCAGCTCATCTGCCGAAACCCTCATCCATGCCTTTGTTACCTCTAGACTTGACTATTCCAACACACTCCTGGCTGGCCTCCCACATTCTACCCTACGTAAACTTGAGGTGATCCAAAACTTGGCTGCCCGTGTCCTAACTCGCACCAGGTCCCGTTCACCCATCACCCCTGTGCTCGTTGACCTATATTGGCTCCCGGTTAAGCAATGCCTCGATTTCAGAATTCTCATCCTTGTTTTCAAATCCCTCCATGGCCTCGCCCCTCCCTATCTCTGTAATCTCCTTCAGCCCCACAACCCCGCAAGATATCTGCGCTCCTCAAATGCTGGCCTCTTGAGCATCCTTGATTATAAACGCTCAACCATTGGCGGCTGTGCCTTCTGTTGCCTAGGCCCTAAGCTCTGGAATTCCCTGCCTAAACCTCTCCGCCTCTCTTTCCTCCTTTAAGACGCTCCTTAAAACCTACCTCTTTGACCAAGGCTTTGGTCATCTGCCCTAATTTCTTCTTATGTGGCTCGGTGTCGATTTTTTGTTTGATAACACTCCTGTGAAGCACCTTGGGACGTTTTACTACATTAAAGGCGCTATATAAATACAAGTTGTTGTTGTTGTTGTTTTGATAGAGTAGCTAGGGGGAAACTGTTTCCACTGGCAGAAGGGTTGAAAACCAGAGGATACGGATTTAAGATAATTGGCAAAATAACCAGAGGCAAGATGAGGAGAAATGTTTTTTACACAGCAAGTGGTTATGATTTGGAATGCACTGTCTGAAAGGATGTTGGAAGCAGATTCAATAGTAACTTTCAAAAGAAATTGGGCATATTCTTGAAAAGGAAAAATTTCAGGCTTATGTGGAAAGAGCAGGAGAGTTAGACTAATGGGATAGCTCTTTCAAAGAGCCGGCACAGGCACGATGGGCCAAATGGCCTCCTTCTGTGCTGTAAGATTCTATGGGGTAAAAATTCACTTGGTTGCGCCTCCCGTTAGCGCCTTAAGAGGGCGCTAATGGGGCGCAAAGCCGCTAACGCCCGGGCGCAGCGATGTTTGCGCCGCTCGAGAACTTAACTTGAGATTGTGCGGCGGCGCTAAAACTTACCGCTGCGACCACCTGCGCGCGCAGATTGTGACGTCATTCCATGGTGCAACGCCCTTGTGGTGCCCCGGAGCGGAAATTGAGTGGCGCCCCCTGCCTTACCGCCTGGCGCTTCCAACGACCAGAAGATTGGAACGCTATCAATCGCTGTGGGGCTGGGGGGGGCGCTATTTAAAGGGGGCCTCTTCCTGTCTTTTATTGTTGGTGGCATTTTTGAACTACGCATTCTGAGAGAGAGAGGGAGAGACTTCTGGAGAGATTCAACGTTGTGTGAAGGAGTTTTGGGTACTGAGCAGCACTTTGCAGGTTCATTTTGATTTGCCATTCCTTGTATCGATTTAGCAGAGACCGTGGGAGCTGCACTCTGAGCTCTTTGCCTGGTACGCTCCATTGTTCTTTCCAGCACATTTGATGTGCAAGTCTCTCCAGGCCGAGATTCAAGGCAGCAATGAACAGGATGTGGATGGAAAGCAAGATTAACCATCCCCTTTAAGAACTGGCCCGTGCCATTGTGTGTGTGTTCCATTGCTGACTGACATTACATGAGCTTCGCCAGCGCTCCGAGTTAGCGCCTCTCTGCTCGGCCTTTGCGCCTTAAGAGAGGTGTGCAGCGCCTGCTTTAGCGTTCCACTCACCTCCCGGGGCGGTAAAAGTGAAGTTTCCTGTCAGTGCCGATAATTAGCGCCAGGCGCTAATATTTGCGTCCGGACGATATTTGCGCCCCAAACGGGGCGCGACCTAATTTCTACCCCTATGAATCTATCCTCACTTTACCACTGTGGCATTTCGATCCCTGTCTCATTGGGGTAGCTTACTTTGGCTGCTTTTTTTTCTGGGGAATCGATTCGAACGGTTTAGAATTTTGCCTTTCTGAAATACTCCATTTGTAATTCCATATGGAATAATGGACAGATGGGAGTGACCACAAGGCAGTAATCGAAATGACTGGTTTGGATCATGCTACAATGTCTGAGAGAGAAACTTCAGGAACATCATCTGATTAAAGCCACAAACCACCTCAGGATGTTTGCTTTTGTAACACAGTCTGTGATCTTCAAAGGAGAGTTTTAGTTCTGTGCTATTTTTTTACAGGTGCGATAGTTCTGGCAGGTAGCAGAGGTCTTCTGGTGCGCCACAGCAATGTTGCATGGTGATGTGGATGATTGATATCTGTGATACATTTATTGCAAATTTACCTCGTGACAACCAGCAGTTGTTTACTTGGAAATGATAAGCTTGCTATTGACTCAACATGTTACATAATGTAGGATCAAAACATACTGGGTACTGAGTCAGGATATACTATACAATACATGGTCAATATATATCAGTTACCGAGTCAGAATATATTGTATAATATAGACTCATTATATACTACGTACCAAGTTGGAATATATTATATAACACAGACACAGGCCCAGGACATATTAGGCACTGAGTCAAGAAATATTATATAATAAAGGCTCAGTATATATTAAGTGCTGAGTAAGAACACAGTATATAATTGTCAAGTTTCGGGATCTTTTGACCATTTTTCTGCAGAAAGGATTTGGAAAAAGTTACTTTAAACGTTGTGTTTTAAGGCATGTGTATTAATACGTGTTAAAAAGGGGTCTGCGATAAAAGCTATTAAGATTCTAATGAGTTAGCTTTAATTATGTTTCCTCATAAACTGTAAATAAGCAATTCATTAGTCTGTCTTGGTAATCAAAAAAAAAACTCCCTCACATCCACTCTATTGGAAAATTTTTGATCCCCTTTCTGGTTCATAACAGCACAAGATAACACGCAGATACACACCCAATCAGAAAGGTTTTTGAAACATAAAGCTGAGAAGTATTGAGTCCCAGAAAAAGGCTGCATCAAGGATACAATATAGGGGTAATTAGAAATTAGTTTAAGTCAAGCAAAGTGATCCATTGGTGTGAAGCATAGCGTGTTCATTATTTTTCTACTATTATGCAATTATACCAATTGAACTAAGTGAATCGGATCAGAACTGTTGCTCTGTATGTTCACTCGCTGCAAATTAAAAGAACTCAACAAATTCATGTGAAGCCTCGTCTCACCAAGTGTTTGCTCAGTCTGCCTTCAAAGAGATTGAAGAAGTACACGTGGAAGACACGAATATCTGGCTCAGATCGCAATGGGTTACTATTGTTACACCCCCCAGGTTACAATATTGTGCAAGTAGAAATAGGACAGTGTGCATTAAATTCCATAAAAGATGCTCAGAACACTTCTGGAAGTGACTGACGCCACTGAAATCCAGAAGGTATCTATGGAAGACCCAAATTTGTAATAATAATATCCAGGCTTTTTATGTATTAGGTACTGAGTTGAATATCTTACATAATACAGGCTCAGTATGTATTAGGTACTGCGTCAGGAGATTTACATGGTGATCTGTCATTTATTATGCTAAAAATCTTGTGTACTCATGTAATTCCTGTCCACAAACCTTACTTCTTGTTGTCGTGATTGTTGGTCATATTTTTTATGCCAACTTTTAACAATAAAAGTAGCTGTGTAATCAGTTATAATAGGAGTTCCCTACGTAAACAGGTCCCAGTGACATGTTGGTCACAGAGTGTGGCCACTAGGTGTTGGTGTAGCCCCACTGTATCCTCGGACACACTGTAAGCAATGCCACTGCTGATCTATTATAATATATTAATAATCTCACACCTATAATTATACCATCCTTCCTGTGGTGGCGCTGCAACATCTCAGTTCTGCATCTCCCCAATCCTCAGCCTGCACTGTAGGGAAAGTCCTATGCTCCAACAAGCTAATTCTACTTCTCCACTTCCCGAATTGCCATATGATTCCACATTTAACTATAATATTATATAACAATTAGGACAGGATATCAACGTTTCTTATTATGAATTTGTTTGCCCACATTTATAATGGAAACTACCTATGTAAACTTGTCACACTGTAATTATACCTTCCTGCCAGTGGTGGCACTCTAGCTCATTAGAGTTGCATTTCTCAACTCTTCAGTCTATACCAGGGGTACTCAACCTTTTTGCTTCTGAAGCCCCCCCTCCTGTGTTATAAAAATTCCACGGACCCCCTGTAACACAACACAAGTATTTTTACTGTATAAAAATTCTCTCAGCGCCACTCCCACTCACCATGTTTACTGCTGCTGCTGCTATCCCAGCACTGCAGAAAATACTGGTCCCCACGCCCATCCCACTCCCTCTTTCCCTCCACATGAGCCCCAATCACCTGACCCCAGTCTCCCTCTTTCCCCCCGCAACCCCCGACTCCCTCACCGACTGTTCCCGGCACATCAGCTGGTCCCGGTTCGCTGCTTGGTTGTCAGTCAAACAGCCTTTTCCCCCCATCTTCAATATTTTCATAATTAATAAACAAAAATGTACAATGAAAATGAAAGAAACACAATTTTTTAAGGCCTGTATGATTTTTCTCCCAAACTGCTCGCAGCAGTGTCCAGATGAATGTTTTATTTCCGGTGACTCCAGGACAATCCTGGAAAGTTGAAATCCGAGCTGGGGGTCAACATTGGGTGTGAACAATCAGGTCTGCCTCTGATGCCCTCCTTGGTAGAGCAAGACTGCTTTGGAACGATACAGAGAAGATTAGCACTCAAGGTATAGGCTTGCAGGTGAAGGATGAATCAGGTTTGGCACCGAAGGGCAGCCAGCACCCTTGTAATTATTACAGTGTGGGTCAAGACTCTTGCTAAAATCTATCTGGGAGTTTCCGATATTGCACAGAATAAGTTAAGGGTGCAGTCGGATGCTTTTGGTGGCGAGTCTAGATGTTGAGTCGGTTGGACACGTAGGTGGTTCTGGCGGCAGTCTGCTGGTTGCACTGCAACTGTTTGGCCAGCAGGCCAGTCCGCCCGTATATACAGCGGGACCTGGCGAGAGGAGAGCGGAGGATGGAAAGCTCGAGCCGGGGGATCTGCACTCAGCTACCGCCGCCTCGCTCCCTTCTCAGCAAGTGGAGGTCTGGGCTCAGCCGCAGCTGCCGCCATCATTGCACAGACTTTTGGGAGGGGGGGGAAACAGAGGTCGGTGTCGGGGCCGGAGCCGCCAGTTTGCTCAGTTCGATCCCATCTTAAATCCCAAAGGTTATTAATGGCGGACCCCCTGAAACCCTCTCGCAGACCTCTAGGGGGCTGTGGACCCCCGGTTACGAACCCCTGGTCTATACTGCAGTGAAACCCCTATGCTCCAACCAACTCTATTTCTGTATTGCTCAAATTGTCGGGAGTTTTGCTATTTAACTATAAGTAATAATATATAGTTCAGCCGTGGCTCAGTTGGTAGCACTCTTGCCTCTGAGTTGGAAGGTTGTGGGTTCAAGTCCCACTCCAGGGACTTCAACACAAAAATCCAAGCTGACACTCCAATACAGTACTGAGGGAGTGCTGCACTGTCAGAGGTGCCATCTTTCAGATGAGATGTTAAACTGAAGCCCTGTCTGCTCTCTCAAGTGGATGTAAAAGATCCCATGGCACTATTTTGAAGAAGAGCAGGGGAGTTATCCCCAGTATCCTGGCCAATATTTATCCTTCAATCAACATCAATAAAACAGATTATCTGGTCATTACCACATTGCTGTTTGTGGGAGCTTGCTGTGTGCAAATTGGCTGTTGTGTTTCCCACATTACAACACTGACTACACTTCAAAAAGTACTTCATTGGCTGTAAAGTACTTTGGGATGTCCTGAGGTCGTGAAAGGTGCTATATAAATGCAAGTCTTTCTTTTTTCTTTTAAAATTAAAATATATTGTAAAAAAATAAGAACAGAATATATGACTTTAAAATGGAGACTGCATTACATCATCATGCCCTTTTCCAATTATCCAAACCCCTCTAGCCCCAATTCACCTGAAGACTACATTTGGTCTTGAGTCCCTGTGTGCAACATCATAGGCTTTTGCTTATGGCACTCATTGTAAACAGCTATGTAAACATTTCTAATGGGAATTCCAATGTTAAAATGTTAACATTTACGTGTTACACTTACCTGTAATGACCTCCTCTCATGCACTAGGTGGCACTCTGTTGGAATTCCAATGTTAACCTCCGCACTAAGCTGTAACAGCTCCCTGTCACACCGTCACGTGGTGCTGTACAGCCTGCTCAACCCCTTCCAGTCTCCTCTGCTCGGCTTAATCTGTTGCATCCTCCATAGCAGTCGATAAATAAATATGAATTTTAAAATGATGTCCCCACAGTGCCTGCTTTATCTGTGGGCTGGATTGAACCTGCTTCCCTGGGCTCTGTTTCAACTCTTCCCCATGAGCTCTGCTGCAAGACCTGCTCCCTGCCACCCCAGTTCCTCATGCTCATGAACTGCTTTTTCTCCCCACTGGATTCAGTGCCAACATTGTTTCATTTTATTTTTCAAATACTTCCCCCTTCAGCTCTTCAGAATCGCTACATTCCTGTGCCTGGTTGTTTTATTTTCCATTAGCTTACTCATTAAACTCCACCCCCCCCTCCCCCCGCTCTTTAGACACCCGTACCATCATTGAAGCTTTAGCACTTTGACAGCGTCCCAGCTGATTCTATTCCTTTTCTATACTATTCTGAATGATTTTACACTGTTCCTAACTTCCTTTCCATGTTCGACTGAAGTAAGTTTTTAAAAATTCATTCTCGGGATGTGGGTGTCGCTGGCAGGACCAGCATTTATTGCCCATCCCTAATTGCCCTTGAGAAGGTGGTGGTGAGCCGCCTTCTTGAACCGCTGTAGTCCATGTGGTAAAGGTACTCCACTCCTAGTGCTGTTAGGGAATGAGTTCCAGGATTTTGACAGAGTGACGATGAAGGATCAGCGATATATGTCCAAGTCAGGATGGTGTGTGACTTGGAGGGGAACGTGGAGGTGATGGTATTCCCATGCGCCTGCTGCCCTTGTCCTCCTAGATGGTGGAGGTTGCAGGTTTGGGAGGTGCTGTGGAAGAAGCCTTGGTGAGTTGCTGCAGTGCATCTTGTAGATGGTGCACACTGCAGTCACAGTGTGCCAGTGGTGGAGGAAGTGGATGCTTAAGCTGATAGATTGGGTGTCGATCAAGCAAACTGCTTTGTCTTGGATGGTGTCGAGCTTCTTGACTGTTGTTGCAGCTGCACCCATCCAGGCAAGTGGAGAGTATTCCATCACACTCCTGACTTGTGCCTTGTAGGTGGTGAAGAGACTTTAGGGAGTGAGGAGGGGAGCCAGTCACCACAGAATTCTCAACCGCTGTAGTAACCACAGTGGCTGTTCCAGTTGAGTTTCTGGTCAATGTTGATGGTTATGCTATTTCTGAGTTCATTTGACTCGTTTCCATGCTGTACTGAATTAACTTACTGACTCATTAATGCCTAATATAGACCAATTTTCTGGCAGGCCTGTAAATGGGCGTGCAGCCTGGCTGCCTGAAACAGACGGGAGGCTGCTTAACTATGTAAATCGGAGTACTACGCCAGTTGTGGGACTCTGATTGCAATTATCAGGTACAAATGGACAGACTGTGTGCCGCGCATGTTCCACCCATTTGTATCAGTGGCCTAAAAGGGACTGCTGGAGGGTGCTCACTAAACGACCCAGAAACATAAGAATATAAGAATTAGGAGCAGGAGTAGGCCACACGCCCCTTCCGCCATTCAACAAGATCATGGCTGATCTTCGACCTCAACTCCACTTTCCCGCCCGATACCCATATCCCTTGATTCCCCTAGAGTCAAAAAATCTATCTATCTCAGTCTTGAATATACTCAATGACTCAGCATCCACAGCCCTCTGGGGCAGAGAATTCCAAAGATTCACAACCCTCTGAGTGAAGAAATTCCTCCTCATCTCAGTCTTAAATGGTTGACCCCTTATCCTGAGACTATGCCCCCCAATTCTCGACTGTCCAGCCAGGGAAAACAACCTCTCAGCATCTACCCTGTCAATCCCCCTCGATGGGCCTGAAATGACGGTGGTTTCGACAGCGTGCGCTCAGCATACGCTGTTGGAAGCCTTCCGAAAGGCCCCGCAAGTTCTGCGTTTCTGCATGCGTGAAAGCCCGGAACTTGCGATCTGTCAAGTTTCGCTTGGACAGATCGTTCGCAACCGCTGCAAAAACACTTTCGCTGGTGCAGAGTTGGGCTATTTGCCCAACTACTGCCCACGAAACCCTTATGCCTGGTAAAAGCAGGCGTAAGGCCTTCTTTTACCAGCGTAAGAGTTAAAATAAATGTTAAAATAAAATTTAAAAAATGATTAAAACATGCACATACATTTAAGATTAATTTAGGTAAATTTTGGCCCGTTTTAAAATGTTTAAATTTACTTTTCAAAAAATTACACTTTTATTTTAAATGCTGAATTAAAGGGTCTTTTAATTAATTTTGAACATGGGGACATTTATTTATTTTTATTTAAGGGGTGTCAATTCTTATTTATTTGGGGATTTCTAATATGCTTATGGGGATTTCGCACGTAAATGGAATCCCCATAAGCATCATAGGAATCCTCCTTTTTAATTGGTTGACCGGGCCCACGTGATTCCAGGGATGCTTGCGAGCCGCGTGCGCCCCTGCGATCCATGGGCCTTTACGCAGGCATATGCCTGCAGGCCTGAGAAGGGAACTCTCCCTAGCTGTGGAGCCAGGAGGTAAGTATGGAAATATTTCGCGGGGCAGAGGTGTACTCCAAAGGTAAGCCTCCGACCACAAATTGAGGGCCAATATCTTATATGTTTCAATGAGATCACCTCTCATTCTTTTGAACTCCAGAGGGTATCGGCCCAATCTACTCAATCTCTCCTCATAGGACAACCCTCTCATCCAGGGATCAATCTAGTGAACCTTCGTTGCACCGTCTCTAAGGCTAGTATATCCTTCCTCAGATATGAAGCGTTTATTTTTTTCCCTTGTGCTTCTCCTGGGCCCCTCTGGCCTGCTGCTGACCAATTCGGGACCCCACCCCAGATCACCTCCCCTCCCTGGGCCCGAACTTCTGGCCGGCTGGGTGTGGGAGCTGGCTGAATTACCGCCCTCCCGGAACAAGTGAGTCGTAGACGAGTGCCCGCTTGGCGCCCGTAGCTCGCCAGCAGCCTGACGATGAGGTCGGGGCTTCACGCCGGCACAAACGAGCAGCAAGTGCGGCCACTTTGCTCCCGTTTTGGGCGCTATTTGAAAATTGCCCATGAGATGTCACAGGCCCTTGTCCTGCTAGCTGGTACCACCAGATGGAGCTGTACAGAAAGTCTGATCCTCAAACACAGTCAGCAATCTGTGAACACCTCAATGTCTCTGCCTAGGTTCAAATAAGTTTTTATCTTTTCCTTCTAGTCTTCAAAGTTTTTTGTTAAATGTTGTTTTCCTTGCTATCTCCCACTCCTTCCCCAATGCTGCTTGCCACACACTCTGCCCCCTCTCTTACACACTGATTGCCTCTGCCAACTTTCCTGGCCTTTCTCGCCATTTACAACAACAACTTACATCAACAAGAACAATAACAACTTGCACTTGAATGTAGTGAAACATCCCTAGGCGCCTAATGGGAACGTAATCAGACAAAAATTGGCACCGAGTGAAAGAACGAGACATTAGGACAGGTGACCAAAAGCTTGGTCATAGAGGTTTTAAGAAGCGTCCTAAAGGAGAAAAGGAGGAGAGGTGGAGAGGCGGAGAGGTTTAGGGAGGGAACGCCAGAGCTTAAGGAATAGACGGCTCAAGGCACAGCTGCCAAAGGGGCGAAGGGAGTGGGGACGCACAAGAGGCCAGAATTGGAGGAACACAGAGTTCTCGGTGGGTTGTAGGGATCGAGAGGTTAGAGTTAGGGAGGAGTGAGGCCATGGAGCTATGCTGCACCCTGTTGGGTACATTTGAAAAAACATCTTATGACCTACTGCCCGGAATAAAATTTTAACTTCGGGCCTCTGGCCCAGCTCTCTGCTACTGTCTGCCCTGAGCCTGCTTCACTACAGCTGTCTTATTAATAAATCTCCCTAATCTAAATGAATAAATCCACATTTTCCCCATGTTAAAAAACATAAGTAAATGGTCTCACCTTACCATAAATAAATACATCCCTACAAATCTCTTGCCAAGTGTTGCCTTCTACAAATTTATCCTTCTCCCAATCTTAATGGCAATTCATTCCATTTCCATTCCAAGGCTGGCACTTCAGAGCAGTACTGAGGGCGTGCTGCACTGTCGGAGGTGCCGTCTATCGGATGAGATATTGGGCCAAAAATTCATCCCGGTGCGCGAGAGTACGCACTGCGTACTCTCGCGTATTCCCTCTGCAATTGCCGGTTTTCTGCATGCCCTGCGCATGCGCTGAAAACCGGCAATTGGTCTTTTGAAAAGGGGGCGGTTCCTCGGTGCATCGCGTGCGCGCTACAGGCTGCGCGCACGCTGTGCACTTCATGCTTTGGACGCGCAGGTAAGTACTGAAGATTTTAGAAATGGAAAAAGGAGGAGTAAGACCCACTTTTAACAAGGTAAGTAGTGAATTAAGTATTTTTTTGAATTTTTTTTAACAGGTATATCTTTTTTAGAGACTTTAAAGACAGGTAAGTTTATTTTTATAACTTTTTAAAAGATTTTAAATTTTTTCAAAAATTTAATTTTTTATTTAAAATGGTTAATTTATTTAACTATACTTATTTTATTAATGTGATGGTTTTTTTTTTTAATTTAATTGAGGTTTAGCTGTTATTTTGGGGGGGTGTAAGATTCATAGATTTCACAGCACGTATGTGAAACTTATGAATGGAAGATGGTGTGCTGCCATTGGCTCTAACTGAGTCACGTGATCCCACAGCTCGCACGAATTCACTACGCCGGTGGGATACGCAAGCACTGCCCAGCTGATGTCTGGAACATCAAGTTCGTGCGAGCTGGATCTGAAAAAGCACAAGCGGAGTGAGAGATCGCGGGGAAGGCTTACCCCCGCGGGAACAGAGCGAGATCAATTTCTGGGCTATTAAACTGAGGCCTCGTCTGCCCCCTCATAAAAGATCCCATTGCACTATTGGAAGAGCAGGGGAGTTCTCCCGGTATCCTGGACAACATTTGTCCCTTAACCAACAACTAAAACAGATGATCTGGTCGTTTATTTCATTGCTGTTTGTGGGAGCTTGCTGTGCGCAAATTGTCTGTCACTTTTTTTTCCCCGTACATTATAACGCTTCAAAACTATTTAGTTGACTGTAAAGTGTTTGGGACGTCCTGAGGTCATGAAAGGCGCTACAGAAGTGCAAGTACTTTCTTCTTTTACTCTAACTTACCATGAACAAAGCCAAGGGACATTCACTGGTCTACTATATGAGCCAGTGAATATATTATATAATGCGTAACTGGTATACTTTATAATCACTTACTTTCAGTGTATTTAAAACAGAGAAAGGGAGACACATATATAACCGTACAACACTTGTAATAATCTTAGTTTAGTGTAAATGCATTCTGACAGCCCTGAGGAGGGTTATGCAAATACTGTGTTCTCGCGGGTTTAACATATGGGTTCCACCTGATTGACGTCTTTTAAAAAGAAGAAAGATTTGATAACCTTTGCTAACTCTCTGTACCTCATTCCATACAGGTAGGGAGCCAGGGCCTTTGGCACCATCATTATTATATTAGACGTGGTCCGAGCTATGAATATGACCGTCTCGAACTTGACCATGCCGTAATTATATAAAATCCTTTCCACTACCAGCAGTAACATTGAACAAAAGTAAAAAGCAAAGACAACGGAGTGCATTAGAAAGGTGAGTCTCGCCCTGGAGGAAAAGCCGCTCCATATCCCGGAATTCCTCGTCTTCCAGTACAACATGAAATAGCAGCTCAGCAGCAAACACAAGCATAACAGCAACAGGACAATGCTCAAGGTATAAAAAAGGTGGGAGAGGACGGCACCATGCGGGACTACCAGGAAAATGTAGTCTACCTCACAGAATTGTAGCTCGCAAAACGGAGACTGTTGGGTTGTTAGCATTACTAGGGTGATGATGAACTGCGGCAAAGCTACCAAGATCCATATAAAGTTGACCAGTCTAACAGCCCTGGAGGGAGGAAGCAATGTGATATAATGCAGAGGCCAGTTGACAGCTAAGTAGGTGTCTAGCACCATGGCTGTGATTGTCATTATCCCACAGAAGCATGCAGTCGTTTGAGAAAAAAGCAGCAATTCACACACCACCTTGGGAAAGCTCAGCTGGGAAACGTTACAAAGCTGGATGCAGAAGTTTAGCACTGAGTAAATTAAGTCGCTGATCAAGGTGTTGCTGAGCAGCAGGAATCTGGATTCTTGGCGGAGGCGGCTGCTGGTAAAAATGGCTAGCAGGATCAGCGGGCTGGCTACCAAAGATGCAAAGAAGCAGATTGTTCCAGGGATGAGGATGAACCTGCTTTGGCCCTGCATCAAAGCATGAACCCAGTGCAAGTATATTTCAGCAATCGTACTGGAGGCGTTTGTGGAGTTTGTTGACGAGTCGTTGGAGTGAAAATGAAAAGTACATTCAGCATCGGGTAGAACCATCCTGCTGCATTTAGTGAAGATTCACAAATCAACTATCTTCTTCATCCTCTAGAAAAAGGGAAAGTGATCCCAAATAATTAGAATCTCTTCTTTCCCAAATTTCATTCAGTTCCAATATTCTTCCTAGATGAACCTCAAAACCACATTGCACATCTTTCCCACAGGAAACAATTATTTAAGGTTCAAATTGCTTTACTGTGAGAAGAAAGGTACGGGCACAGTGCACCTCTCCTCTTACCTGCACTGGAAATCCAGATGCCCATATCCGGTGCACACTTTCACTGTGGCCTCTGAATGTAACAGCATGGAAGCCCCATAGCTACTCCAAGCTCAATTAGCTATGGAACGCAACTCCTCCCTGCGTCTCTCTGAAACTTCAGAGCAAGTGTAGCTCTCCAAATCGTCGCAACTGATGTATTTTTGTTTCACGGTGGGTGCATGGCAGTGAACAGATGGAGTAGTCAACAAAGTCAAACAACTGGACTGCTGCTAATGCACACATTCCACTTTTCCTAATGTGTTACACAAACTCTGGCAGGAGACTTATGACAACAATGTGTTATCTGTTTGTTTAACAAACACATTTATTTATTACCTGTTAATTTATCTGATTATTTCTTTTTCTGAGAATGCCTAAAAATATCCTTTGAAACCCTCTAGTAATGATTTCTTGCAGTGCCATTTTTCCTATATTTCAAGGCTTCAAGGACACCCTCAAAACCTCCTTGAAAAAGTGCAACATCCCCACCGACACCTGGGAATTCCTGGCCCAAGACCGCACAAAGTGGAGGAGAAGCATCCGGGAAGGCGCGAACACCTCGAGTCTCTTCGCCGGGAGCAAGCGGAAGCCAAGCGCAAACAGCAGAAGGAACGCACATCAACCCAAGCACCCCACCCACCCGCCCCTTCAACCACCGTCTGCCCCCCCCGTGACAGAGACTGTAGGTCCCGCATTGGACTCAGCAGTCACCTGAGAACTCATTTTTAGTGTGGAAGCAAGTCATCCTCGGTTCCGAGGGACTGCCTAAGAAGAGAAGATATTTCAACCAAACAACGAAAGGAAGACTTGGGTTCTTGGAGTCCATTTCGACACTTAAACTTCACTGCGAAGAAAGGCAAGCCAAAGCCAAGAGATTGTTGAGGCTGCCGCGAAACACGAATTAAGATTGAATCCATGTGTGGAAAACGAGAGACTTTTTAATACAACTGCATGGTACAAAATGGCTGAACAGACTGCTCCCAGAATTCTCTGGAAAAATCCTGAGGCCCCGCCCACTCCTGCCTTAAAGGTAAGGTGCCTTAAAGGGAAGGTGCTCGATATTTGTCCACGGACGGAAAAGTGGATTATGCCCGTTTAGGTGGCGATCCGCCACACAGCTCCCCCCAGAATTCGCTTAGGAGGTGTGGACGAGACAGTGCGGCGGTCTGATGGGCCGGCCGGAGCGGCTCTTGTAGGACGCGGGTGGACGTGGAACGGCCGGGCGTGGAGCAGCCGGGTGAACCGGCTTGAGGGCAGGTCGGCCGCGTGGAGGTGGACGAGCTACAGGGACCTGCTCACCGGGCTCCGAGTGTGCTGGCTTGAGTCGGTCAACCGACACTTTTTCGGTCCTGTTGCCCACTTGCAGGGTGAAAAATTTGTCCCCAGCCTGTAGCACCTTGTAGGGCCCATCGTACGGGGGTTGAAGGGGTCCGTGGTGGGCGTTGTGCCGGACGAAAACAAACCGTGCCTGGTGCAGGCTTAGTGGGACGTGTGAGGTGGATTCGCCGTGTGGGAGCAATGGGCACCGGGGCGAACTGCAGCGCCGGTGAGGCGAAGTCGTGGCGTTGCTGGTCGGCTGACCAGGGTGTCGTGGCGGTGGGCAGGAACTCGCCGGGTACGCGCAGCGGCTGACCGTACACGAGCTCTGCTGCCGATGCGTGGAGGTCTTCTTTAACCACGGTGCGCAGGCTGAGGAGGACCCACGGAAGTCGGTCGGTCCAGGCGCCGTCCTGGAGGCTGGCTCGAAGAGATGCCTTCAAGGATCTGTGGAACCGCTCACACAGTCCGTTGGCTTGGGGGTGGTACGCTGTGGTGCGGTGAATGGTCACCCCGAGATTTCGTGCGACGGCGTCCAGAGTTCAGAGGTAAATTGCGGACCTCTGTCCGACGTCATGTCGGAGGGGACGCCGAACCGTGCGACCCAGGTGCTGACGAAGGCTCTGGTGATGTCGGCGGTGGTGGTAGAGGTCAGTGGAATTGCCTCGGGCCAGCGTGTGGTGCGGTCAACGATCGTCAGCAAGTGCGTGTGGCCTTGCGACGGCAGCAGGGGCCCGACGATGTCCACGTGGATGTGGTCGAATCTCCGCGAGGGGACGGTAAACTCCTCGAGGGGTGCTGTCGTGTGTTGCTGTACCTTGGCCCGTTGGCAGGCTAGGCAGGAGTTGGCCCAAGTACGCACATCCTTGCGAAGGCCGCGCCAGACGAAGCGGTTGGCTACCAATTTGATGGATGCATGGGCGCCGGGGTGGGAGAGGTTGTGGAGAATGTCGAATACCCGGCGGCGCCAGGAAGCTGGGACGACGGGCCGAGGTTGACATAGGGATATGTCGCACTTGACCGTGACTGCGGTCGGGCCACAGGCGACGTCGGCCAGGCGTAGCCCTGGTAGGTTGGTAGGTGCGGAGAGCAGATCAGGGTCGGTGATCTGGTCTGCTGCGAGTTGAGCGTAGTCGACGGCCAGGTGTGCGGCGTGGATGGCGGGGCGGGAGAGGCAGTCGGCTACCACATTGTCTCGGCCGGAGACGTGTTGGATGTCCGTGGTGAACTCGGACACTGCCGCGAGCTGGCGCTGCTGCCTGGCGGACCAGGGGTCGGTTGTCTTTGCCATTGCGAATGTCAGGGGCTTGTGGTCGACAAACGCAGTGAAGGGGTGGCCCTCAAGCAAAAACCGAAAATGGCGGACCGCCAGGAACAGCGCGAGGAGCTCGCGGTCGAAGGTGCTGTACTTGACCTCCGGGGGGCGTAGTTGGCGGCTGAAGAAGGCAAGTGGTTGCCAGGCGCCGTCGACCCACTGCTCATACACGGTGCCGACCGCGTGGTCGGAGGCGTCCGTGGTGAGCGCTACCCTGGCATTGGGCCGTGGGTGCGCGAGCAGGGTGGCGTTGGCGAGCGCGGTCTTGGTGGAGTCGAAGGCGGCGGACGCGTCTGCCGTCCATTCGACCACCATCTTGCCGCTCCTGCCCCGGAGGGCTTCAAACAGGGGCCTCATGAGGGACGCCGCTTTGGGGATGAAGTGGTTATAGAAATTCACCATCCCGAGGAACTCCTGGAGGCCTTTGATGGTGATGGGGCGGGGAAATTGTTGGACGGCCTGCACCTTGGTGGGCAGGGGAATGGCCCCAGCATGGGTGATGTGGTGGTCGAGGAAGTCGATCTTGTCCAGGCCGAACTGGCATTTGGCTGGGCTGAGGATGAGCCCGTGGTCGCTGAGGCGCCCGAACAGGATGCGAAGGTGTTCGAGGTGTTCCTGCTTGGAGGAACTGGCTACCAGGATGTCGTCCAGGTAGACGAACAGGAACTTCAGGTCCTGAAGGACCGAGTCCATGAGCCGTTGGAATGCCTGGGCCGCGTTTTTCAGGCCGAAGGGCATCCGCAGGAACTCGAACAGGCCGAAGGGGGTGATTACGGCCGTCTTGGGGCCGTCCGCGGGGTGGACGGGGACTTGGTGGTAGCCGCGCACCAGGTCGACCTTGGAAAAGACTGAGCTGCCGGCCAGTCTAGCCGATAAGTCCTGAATGTGCGGCACGGGGTACCGATCAGGGGTGGTGGCGTCGTTGAGGCGGCGGTAATCCCCGCAGGGGTGCCAACCTCTGCCTGGTTTGGGGGCGATGTGGAGTGGGGAGGCCCAGGGACTGTTGGAGTGGCGGATGATGCCGAGCTGTTCCATGGTGGCAAACTCGGTCCGCGCGATCTCCAGTTTGGTCGGGTCCAGCCTGCGGGCATGGGTGTACACTGGGGGGCCTGTGGAGGGGATGAAATGTTCCACCCCGTGTTTGGCGGCCTCCGCGGAGAAGGTCGGATTGGTAAGGGCCGGGAATTCGGCCAGGAGTGCCGAGTAGTCATCCGTGGCCCGGGCGTGGCACTGTGACGCCATGTCGGTGGGTTGACGGGGGGCCATGGCGCCCAGGATGGGGGACATGGTGTTCATGTCCACGAGGCGGTGACGGAGGATGTCTACCAGTAGGCCGTGGGCGCACAGGAAATCTGCGCCGATGAGAGGGGAGAGCACCTTGGCAGTGATGAACTCCCATCGGTAGCGGCGACCAGCGAGGTCGAGGGTGACTGTCCAGGTGCCATACGTCCGGATTTCCGAGCCGTTAGCAGCAGCCAGTGCCGGTCCTCGTTCGCCCTTTTGGATGTCGAGGGAGGAGGCCGGGATGATGCTGTGCTGGGCCCCAGTGTCGCACAGGAACCGGCGGCCGGTTTTGTCATCCGTGACGAACAGCAGGGAGCCCGCGTGGCCCACGGCCATCGCGGGGGATGGTACGGGGGCGGACTTGAAAGAGCAGGGAGGTGTGCACCGTTGTGCCCTGGCGCCGAACTGTGCGTGGTAGTAACAGTGGCCCGGGTTAGTGGGGCGCGAAGGCCCCGTGGGCCTGGTGGCCGGTGAGGGGCACGCCCAGGCATTGGCTGCCAGGTCCGGAGTGACGTCGCGGCTGGAGTGAGCGGACAGCAGCTTGTCGGCCTCATCGGCCAGGGCTTCCAGGTTCGTGAGGCCGGACGCCACGATCGCTGGGCGGATGCTGAGAGGGAGCTGGCGGATGAACAGTGTGCGGAAGAGGGATCCGGATGGGCTCTCGTCGGTGAGGGAGAGCATGTGGGAGAGGAGGTCTGACGGTGAGGCATCACCGAGGCCTGGAAGGTCGAGGAGGTGGCAGTTTCGCTGATATGCCGAGGCCATACATTTTTTAAGGAACGCTGCCTTGAGATGTGCATACTTGCCTTCCTCTGGTGGGTTCTGCAGCGCTGTCCAAACCTTCGAAACTGTGGCGCTACCGAGTGATGTGATGAGGTAGTCGTACTGCGTCCCATCTGTGGTGATGTTTCGCAGCCGGAAGCGAGATTCAGCTTGGAGAAACCAGGCTTCGGGCTGGTTTTCCGAAAACTCTGGCAGTTTCACAGAAACTGCGTTCGTGTCCGCCATTGCAGTGCTCGGAATACGTTCTGAGCGTCGGGGTCACCAATGTTGAGGCTGCCGCGAAACACGAATTAAGACTGAATCCATGTGTGGAAAACGAGAGACTTTTTAATACAACTGCATGGTACAAAATGGCTGAACAGACTGCTCCCAGAATTCTCTGGAAAAATCCTGAGGCCCCGCCCACTCCTGCCTTAAAGGTAAGGTGCCTTAAAGGCAAGGTGCTCGATATTTGTCCACGGACGGAAAAGTGGATAATGCCCATTTAGGTGGTGATCTGCCACAAGATTACTATTAGCAATATCAGTGGGAAAATGCTTAATGCCTTCATATGACGTTCCTGCTTACTATTTTAGCTGAGGTGTTAACCAATCTTAACTATGAGGATTATCCTTTGTCAAAGTAGCAGACCGTGGAATGTCATCCAAACATGCCAAGTGTTCACCCGCTAAAATCAATCACCTCTCTCCTTAACTTTACTGTCCTGTGTCAGAGTTACTGGTGACATAGGCCCGGAATTTCCTTATGCTGCTCCCGTTCCACCTCCGTAACTTTACCAGAAGTCCAGTGGAAACCCTGTTTACGCTGCACTTCCGGTGAAGTTACAGCGGTGGAGCAGGAGAAGTTTCGAGGAAATTTCGAGCCGATAATTTAACAGAATCTCTGCCATGCGCTGTACATATGTGGTTTACTGTGCCTGAAGCAACTGTACCCTTATACTTATAGGACCAGCATTGCACTCTTAACTTCATCACATAAAGGCAAGATTCTCTCATGCATCAGACTGAAAGTTCTGACTCTACAGTACCCAAAGATCGCAGTGACAAGATCAGACCTGGATTTCAAACAGAGCCCCGCCAATTTATGGTTTATTGGGGAGTCCTTGAATTTTGCCTATTTTGGACAGAAGTTAGCCTGTCCTTTTAAAGCAAATGGCACAGCAGAGACAGAAGATACCCTGGCATTCTGTACTGCCATGTACACTCGTGATGAACAAGTGACTGTGATTTGTGGCTGAAGTTTGGTGTGGGGTGGACAACCAGGTTCTTGGCCATCTAATTGGGAAAGGAGCTGGGGAACTTCTATTACATTCAGACTTTTAATCCATCAGCCAGCCATCTTTGGAGAGGCAACTAGTTTGGGAGAGAGCTGGGAATCTGCAGCAGATTCCTGGAGTGTAGTGGTAAATGTCCACGTGTTATCTTTTTGGGAGATGCATTTGTATTTTCTGGCGGTTTAAACTGAGCAGCCTGCTGGATGGTAGGATCAGAATAATTGCTGATTTTGCAAATGGTCAACAACTAAATCCTTACTTGTACTGATTTGCATAACTTTGGTGAAGATGGTGTTTGACAACGCGAACAAGAAACATGTCGAAAAGAACCTGTTAAAAGATTCACAGGGAGAAAAATAACAGATAAGAGCCGAGAAAGTACTGCTGGTGACATTCTCAGTGCATTCTCCTTACATTCCTTGGTCGACTATTGTAAACTGGGAAACTGTAATGACTGGAAGGGATGGAAAGTGGGATCACCCCTTTGTCTGTTAAGGACAATCTTCAAAGAGACTGGATTTATATCAAAGGCAAAAGACACATGTGTTCGATCTGGGATTCTGAACCTGGAGTCCATTCAGATTGATATGCAGGGTTGTAGATGGCTCAGTGAATAAATAAATTGCCTGGTGTGGTATTGAGCTACACAGACCAGGAAAGTCATGTGCTCAATCCCTGGTCTGTGCTGATCTCAGCTGGGGGGCAGCAGTGGTACACCATGGTTTGCCTCAGTGTCTCGAGGCTAGAGAGGGGAAAATAAAGAAGCGATTTACATTTTTTGACTCACATTCAAAGACCTCCCAGCAGGAAATTAAGAACCAGCATTGGTAGAGAGCTGGGAGCAGGTCTCCAGCAAGTATGCTGTCTCTGACGGGGAATGTGCACGGTGTTGCGGGGCTATAATAAACTCACAGAAAAAACATAATGGGGGTGAAATTTGTCTTGGGCGAGAGCAGATCCGCAACCCGTTTTACTCTCTACTCAATTTTCTTTTCCATTGATTTTAATGCCGCCTAAGACAAATTTCACCCCCATAAAAAATAGTGTACTTGCCAGGAGCACTTGAGTATTTTGCCATTAATTATGTCAGTAAAATTAGTCAAAAGAACATAGGAACAGGAGTCGGCCATTCAGCCCCTCAGGCCTGCTCCGTCATTCCATTAGATTACAGCTGATCTACATCTCAACTCCATTTTCCCGGTTTTGCTCCATATCCCTTGATACTCTTACGTAACACAAATCAGTCTTTTTGGGGGAAGAGAAGAAGATGATATTAAAGGGCTGGATTTTCATTGACCCGTGGAGGTGGGTTTGAAGGCTTGTGGGGGGTTAAAATTGCGAAAACTGGCGGGCGGGCACAAGCCCACCTCCATCCCGCCTCCACGCAATTTTCATTCAATCGTGTCTGCTGGTCACGACTCCGTCCCGCCTCTAAGAGGCGGGATAGGCTGTTAAGGCCCTTAACAAGCACTAAATTGCCTCTATAATGCCATTTTGAAAGGCCTTTGTGATTTTAACCCTTTTTCTACGTGAAGCACGCCTGTTCTGAACCACGAATGTGAAACCGGGCGGGAGCACATTTGGATAGCTGACTATCAGTGGCTGGCTGGCTGGGAGTGGTGGAGGAGACATATCTGGGAGTGGTGGAGGAGACATATCTGGGAGTGGTGGAGGAGACATATCTGGGAGCAGACTTAGGGCTGCTGCTGCTCATTTTGCATCCAGGTCCTCTCACAGCAAAGGCCAGGCAGTCTTTGCAGACCTTCAATGCAGCAGCAATGATCAGAGGCGACTTTTAGACTGAAAACACTAATTGGTTCATGGGTTCCCACATGCTGGAACTCAATTACCCAATTAGGGGAAAATCGCATCAATCTCCCACATCCAATTGCAGTCGGGTGGATAACACAAAAAGTGGATGACACGACCCCAGCCCGCCCCAGTATCAAAATCCAGCCCATTGTGTTTGAACTGCCAGAGGCAAGCCTCGCCCACCGAGCTCCCAGAATGGGAAATTACAGACGTGCCATCTGCAATTTTGACAACATTTCATTTGAGGCTCACTACCAGCCGGACAAATTCAGGAAATGGCCCCATTGTTCTTTCAGCAGACCTATCACATCAATTACAGATGGTGCAAACTTTGAATTTTCACGAAGAAAATATTTTTCTCTCCTCATTCCCTCAATTCTTTCGCCTTCTCGCCTGCTGCTGGATTCACAGGCCTCTGATTTCCCCGCCCAAGGAGCCATTCCTCAGCTGTGAACCAAGACAGCGAGGGTTGGCAGCTCCCATTCTCACCTGCTGCCCACCCGCACTTACGTCACAATAGGGATTACTGGGCTGTGGTCAAGAGAGGGAGCTCGAGCTAATTTTCCCCTCTCTAGTCCGGGGAAACTGGGGCTAATTATCGCATCCTAACTGCAGCCCCAGCTGAGATGAGTGAACGCAGCACTGACGAGGTATTGGAGCTGGGACCTTCTGATCTGTATCACTTAGTATTGAACCAGGCACTGCCTTCAGGGTTCAGCGATGTCCAAGTTTTCTGCCTTCATAGAATATAAGAGCAAGGAGGTTATGATGGAGCTGTATAAAACACTGGTTAGGCCACATCTGGAATACTGTGTGCAGTTCTGGTCGCCACACTACAGGAAGGATGTGATTGCTTTGGAGTGGGTGCAGAGGAGATTCACCAGAATGTTACCCGGGCTGGAGTGCTTCAGCTATGAAGAGAGACTGGGCAGATTGGGTTTGTTTTCCTTGGAGCAGAGGAGGCTGAGGGGGGACATGATTGAGGTGTACAAAATTATGAGGGGCATAGATAGGATGGATACTAAGGAGCTTTTTCCCTTAGTAGAGGGGTCTATAACAAGGGGGCATAGATTCAAGGTAAAGGGCGGGAGGTTTAGAAGGGATTTGAGAAAGAACTTTTTCACCCAGAAGGTGGTTGGAGTCTGGAACTCACTGCCTGAAAGGGTTGTGGAGGCAGGAACCCTCACAACATTCAAGAAGCATTTGGATGAGCACTTGAAATGCCATAGCATACAAGGCTACGGACCAAATGCTGGAATATGGGATTAGATTAGACAGGGCTTGATGGCCGCGCGGACACAATGGGCCGAAGGGCCTCTATCCGTGCTGTATAACTCTATGACTCTATGACTCTATGGGCTGCATAGGTAGGTACCATGGTGCCTCAGAGGCCAAAATTATACAAAGTTTAAATTCATGTTACATTAATTTACATCTTAAGTTGCGAATCATAAAGCATCTCATTCTGATTTTGGATTTATCCAGCAATGAGGCAACCGTGCTAAGAACAATCCTTTTCAAACCTCTAAGTCCACAAAATTCAAATCGGAGAAGACATGCACAAATAGGATGGAGCTACTAGAGCTTGGGGGCTGCATGGGGCCTAGGGCATTTGTTTGGGCACCCCTGCATTAGGCCACTGAGGCGGCTAACAAGAGAAGTTGATAATAAAAAGGTTAACACTCAACAAATTCCTGAGATCAACTCAATGTGAGGATTTCACGAATCCGATGGACTGGAACGCTTGCATCAATGGCAGCACACTGCTCATCCCAGGGTGCTGGGTAACAGCAACCTCCCCTGAGCACTAGCTAGTGAGTCACTGTGGTATACGGCTATGGTCACCAACCCCCTACATCATACTCTCACCTTCTGGGTGCTCAGCTCCTCTCGGTACCTGTTACTGAGTCGTTCCCCGCTACATGAGGCAGTGTTCGTTTGACTCAGTCTACCCTTGCATTGCAGAATGTTTCATTATTTTCCATAGAAAAGTAACCAGAATTAAGGAGTGGTGCCCCATGGCAAGGGCAGCACTGGTTACCTGCGGGTAGAATACCTATCTTGCAATCCAGGGCACTGCATGTTCGAGCATCGACGCTGTGGAAAAGTACAAAGGGCACTTAGAAATGTTGCAGTTTGAACAAAATAGACAGAAATAAGTGATTGTTTTGACAAGAAACACCTCCCTCTCATTCTAAGGGTCTTGGCTTGTGTTGGCGTTGTGGGTGCTGCTGAGTGGAGCACTTTATAAACAGCATAAAGATCTACCCAATAAATTGACCATTCAGTGGAAGAGCCACAGTCACCTGGCGCAGTGATTAATTTCAGTGAGCTGGTCCTGCATCACTGAAGCACATTAATTTGCCTGCAATTAAGAAGTTCTTCACTTAGAGCTGTTTACACAGGTACTCTGGTACACGAGGTATGTCTGCATTAGCCACTTTCAGTCCACGTAATGGAGATAAGCCATCCACTATGCCATCTGTGCACCTGATTCCTCAGTCGATGAGCATCAAAGACGCAGTATCTCAGTTCTCAAATATTACCTTGAATGTTTTGCGATTTTTTTTTAAGCAACTTGTCCTCATAATTTAACCCTTTAACCCACGGTATAATTCTGGTGAATCTGCGCTAAACACCTCTAAGGCCAGGTGCAGCACTCCAGATGGGGTCTGACCAAGGCTCTATACAACTGAAGCATAACTTCCTCCGCCATTGTATTTCAGCCCTCTTGAGATAAAGGCCAACATTCTATTAGCCTTTTTGATTTCTTTTTGACGAGCTTTTAGTGATTTGTGTACCTGGACACCAAAATCTCTTTGCTCCTTCACAGTTCCTAGTTTCTCACCATTTAGACAATACTCCGATTTGGGTTCAAACTGGATGATCTCACACTTCCTCACACTTCCCCACACTGAACTCCATTTGCCACAGTTTTGCCTACTCAATTAATCTGTCTATGTCCCTTTGTAACTTCCTGCTCCCATCTGCAGTACTTACCGTACCTCCCAACTTAGTGTCATCTGCAAACTTGGATATACAACACTCACGGAGCGCTTTGAGCCCCGCTGCGCGCCCGTTTTCGGGCACAGCCGAGTTTTTAAGCCAGGGTTTATCCAGCCTGTGCATGTCATTAATCGGTCACCTGATGCGATGTTCTTGCACAAGTTGGTTCTGAAATTGCAAAATTGGAACCTCCTCAGAGAACTAATTGTGCCAGTTTATATTTGTGGCAAATTTCTTTTATCAATGGGTCCTGAACCAAATAATGTCTATTTACAGGCTGGCCTGGGTAAACATAATATATCGTTCATTGGGATTGGCCATGCATTGTGTGTGTGCACTGAAGTGTCAAATCAAACAGTTTGTCAAAGGTAATATCGCAGAGGAGGGAAAACACAGCAGTGAGTTGCAGTGAATCTCTGCACGAGTGAGAGCGACAGATCTGGTGCTATACTCTCCATGAGGATTTGCCCACTTCTCTGTAAGGATCGTGGTCAATGATGTTCATAAGAGGATGATGACGCTCGGTATTTAGATGGAATGTCTCCGGGTGGCACTGGGATAAGTCTGATCTCTCTGCTGTCTTCAGCTTCTGCAGGATTGACTTCTACGCACATGGTTCTGGAAACTAAACAGGACAATATTTTGAAGCCGGATTTGTGTCAGAACTGAGTGGTTCCTGCCAATTTATACAGAAGGATTTGCTTTCGTCATGTTTGGAGAGTTTACAGGTACTGCTTGTATCTGGCTGCAGACATAATCTGCAGTAACCCTGTAGTAAATACCCAGAAAAAAGGCTTTAGCCTAAGTCAGAGCATTAAGTAGGTTGAAGAATTTGGAAACCATTGCTACACTGGATACAAGCAGATACAAATCCTCGGAATCGTGACCTTCTTTAAGCAGCACAGAATGAATTTATCTAAATGTGAAAATTGTGATTCCTACAATGAGATGCCTCTCCTGGGGCAAGAAATCGTTACTGTGCAATTCTCTACAAATGCCTCCCATCCTGCAGTCCTATATAACCTGGTGCAGGAATGGTTTCTCAATATGCCACACTGGGGAATGGCTGGTTTAGTTATTCCTCCTGTAATCTGTCTCTTTGCCTCACTGTTGGCCACTCCTCTGGTCCTGCTGGCCATCTTTTCAAACAGCAGCCTCCGTCAGGAGACCAGGTATCTGCTACTTGCCAACACTTTGGTTAATGATTTGCTTTATTCAATATTGAACACCTTCATTGTCATCCTTAACGCAGCAGGTATAGGAATGCCTAAAGTAGTTTGTGAAACACTCTTGTTCTTGCTAACGGTGGCTTATTCTAATGGGATTCTGACAATCACTGCCACGGTGGTGGACACTTACGTGGCCATTGGTTGGCCCCTTCGCTATATCTCACTTTTACCCCGTTCCAGGACCCTTAAGATCATCGCTTGCATATGGATGCTCTCTGTCAGCTTTTCTTCTGTCCTGTTCATAATAACACTGGGGACACAAGAGAATCCATTCTCCCTGTTATTGATGTGTATGGGGCCTTTAGTGCTTTTGTCCTCTCCATTTGGAACATTTTTGTTAAAAAGTTCTTACGGTATTGCAGTGCTATATTTTCTAATATGTTTCGTACTGATCTCAAGTTTCTATGTCATGTTATACTGCAAAACTAGAACATCAGAGATATGGGCTAGAAACTCAAGGGCAAGGCAGACCTACCTCATCCATTCCGTGCTGTTAATTGTTTACTTCTCACCTTTGGCATTGCTGGTAGCAGGGGGAGTGCTTTATGGTATTCACTTAATTGGGTTGCAGTCAGCAGTCTGGATGATTGTATTGGTAAATGATATACTGATGGTACCAAAGGCAATGAGCCCTTATGTCTATGGGCTGAGATATCGAGAAATCACAAACACAATCCGATCGTTCTTCATTTTGAAGCCCGTAGCTCAAGTAAGGCCCCTGTAAGAGAAAAGCTATGTGACTGTGAGACTCTTTACTTCCTCTTATCATTTCCAGATTGTACTGAGAACAGGATTTTACACAGATAATACACATTCTGCACTGTATTACACAGCACCTGAAGTGTGTCCTGGCTCAATACAAACTGATATTTTGCAGATCCTACCTGGGAGATATCTAAAGTCCAAGCAGTGGTGGTTTCTGATTTACATAGAATTTACAGCACAGAAACAGGCCATTCGGCCCTAATGGTCTATGCCGGTGTTTAAGCTCCACATGATTTCAGCAATCAACATGCCCAAATGATGCTTAAAACATTTTTAAACATCTTAAAGTAAAGTTAAATCTTTAGACTGTTAAAACCTAAACTTGGTGTCATCTAATCACTACTTCCTGATCTACCACATCTTCTCTTTGGGCCTTAGCCCTTCAACTCGGTTTCTCAACTTAAAAAGAAATCTACGGAGGACACACGTCAGGAGTCAGAGCGCGACGATAAATAACCATAGAGTGTCACAGTCCTCATCGGAGTTCGTTTATCACAACAGGAGTGGATTATTTTTTGTGAAGCACTTGTATTCAGTCTGTATTCTATTTGGGCACAGAGGCCTGAGTTTCGGCCTTCAGTGCTTCTGACAACCGGGTTTCCAATCGGCGGTCTTGGTGGACAAATCTCTACAACTGGAGGCTAAAGATGAGATTTGATTTTTTCGGTGGCAGGTTGGTGTTTCTTGAGGAGGGCTCAATGGTTTGGGCGGGGGGCGGGGGGGGGAGGGTTGATTTTTTGGGGGTAACTTTGATGTTTTGAAGATTGAGTGTTTTTGGGGGCGCTTTAGGCGTGTATTATTTTTAACATTTCCTCCAAATTCAATGCTTATCAGTACTTTTCTTCGGGGGTGGGGACTTTAACTCCCTCTGCCCAGTAGAAACAGGGTGGTAGCAGAGTTGAAAATTGAGGTGGTTGACTTACCGCCCCATTCCCACTCAACAGCCATTTTTCCCGGGGTGTTACGCTGGGCAGCCGGGGCGCCTGCCTGAATCAGGCAGGAGCTTCATTACTGTCTGCAAATAGGGGTTCCTATGATGTACATAGTGGGGGAGCATGAGCCGTGGGAGCCGCGCTCAGTAAAAGCTGGCGGTACAGCAGAATACACCCGAAAAGGTAAGTGGAGCAGGATCTCCACAAGAAAAATGTGGGCTACTGCAGTCCCAAGCTCCCCCATCCCTGAAAGCCTGCGAGCCTTTTGCTTGAGTAGGTTATGCTTGAACTGTACAAAACACTAGTTAGGCCACAGCTAGAGCACTGTGTACAGTTCTGGTCACCACATTACAGGAAAGATGTGATTGCATCAGTGAGGGTACAGAGGAGATTTACGAGGATGTTGCCAGGACTGGAGAATTTTAGCTATGAGGAAAGAATGGATAGGCTGGGGTTGTTTTCTTCGGAACAGAGGAGGCTGAGGGGAGACTTGATTGAGGTGTATAAAATTATGAGGGGCCTAGATAAAATAGATAGGAAGGACCTATTTCCCCTAGCAGAGAGGTCAATAACCAGGGGGCATAGATTTAAAGTAATGGGTGGAAGGGTTAGAGGGGATTTGAGGAGAAGTTTTTTCACCCAGAGGGCGGTGGGGGTCTGGAACTCTCTGCTTGAAAGGGTGGTAGAGGCAGAAATGCTCATCACAATTAACAAGTACTTGGATATGCACCTGAAGTGCCGTAACCTACAAGGGGATGGACCAAGTGTTGGAAAGTGGGATTAGGCTGGGATAGCTCTTTTTCGGCCGGCACAGACACGATGGGTCGAACGGCCTCCTTCTGTGCCGTAAATTTCTATGATTCTATACTGTAAAGCCTGCGAGCCACTGGGGAAGCCCCGTTCACAGATGAATGTTAATAAGGCCCAGCCTTCGAAATGGACCGGCTCTCCTGCTGGAGGGATTGGACAACCGGCTGGACCAATAGTTAAAATACACCACCCCCTTTGCCTCTTCACCTGACGAAGGAGCAGCGGTCCGAAAGCTCGTGATTTCAAATAAAACTGTTGGACTATAACCTGGTGTTGTGCGACTTCTCATTTTTGTCCACCCCAGTCCAACACCGGCATCTCCGCATCTTTGCCTCTTAGGTGAGACTTTCACTGAACCTGAGTTTTAGCATTATATTCAGTCAGATTTCTTCTGTTGAAATAATGCCTCCCCAGTTTGCCACCTGTCCCTCCTTTGCCGGCCTTGCTGCCCGCTCCTCAACTAACAGGACCCAGTTCTTCGCTTGGAGCGGGCACTGCTAACCAGCCATCGCCAATGTTACCGCCAACTTTTTTTGGGGGGGGCTGCGCGGCCCATTCAAAATTGCGCGCATGCGCAGTTTTTCCCGTTTAAAAGCTGGTGAGCTGGAGCTCAAAACTGCGGAGCAGCCGCAGCTTAAGGGGAACATTGATCACCGCCTGGACAGGTTAGAAGCAAAAATGGCACCTGTCCGCCCCCGGGACTCAGCCTGAACAGTCGCTATGCTGATGACTCATTGTCCACTACGCTTCTCTCAGTTTCTACATTTTTTTGCCACTGAAAACCTGTGCGACCCCGATTGGTTGAGTTGAGTGAAAGAAACAAACAAACCTAAGGATGTGTTGTCAGCACTGAATAAGTTCCATCGAGCTGTGCCAAAACGTCTTATAGTAGTGAAGAGAAATGCTATGTTTAGAATGTCCTGTTTCCAAATTTGTTGAGTTTTATCTGTGCTACTGAAATAAATGACTTTAAATCTTTCTGTCTTGTGGAGTTTTATTGATTAAACCTTGAAAACCGGAACCATATTTATACAATGGGTACGCAGATAGAAATACTTTTAATTATTGATTAATAGAGTGTGGCTAAGACACGAGTGAATTTGCGCAGGAGTCAGGTGAGTCATCTGGTAGAATCCTGTCAATATAAAATTTCAGAGTGCAAATGAGAGGCGACCTGAGCTGCGAGAGGCTGATTGAGTGAGACACCGACGGAATGAGTTTGCGCTGAGAGACGATAAAGACGGGAGTTTGGCCTGAGCAGGAATTTGCACTGAAATGACGTGGGTCTGAATCTACAGAAGCAGGCAGGGAACTGAGAAAATACACATGTAGTGGTTAAGGCACTGGACTGGCAATTCTATGTTCAAATGGCAGCATGAGAAGTTCTTAAATTGAATTTAGTAACTGAAGGATGTTCCTGAAATAGGGAGGGGCAAGGCCATGAAGGGCTTCAAAAATGAGGATGAGAATTTTAATGATGCGGAGATGCCGGTGTTGGACTGGGGTGGACAAAAATGAGAAGTCGCACAACACCAGGTTATAGTCCAACAGTTTTATTTAAAATTACGAGCTTTCGGAGCTGCTGCCCCTTCGTCAGGTAGAGGTACATTGAGGGAATCTATTACACAGTTGATACACAGAATTTTAAAGTTGAGGTGTTGGGGGACAGGAAGCCAATGTCGGTCAATGAGAACAGGAGTGATAGGTGAGCTGGATATAGTGTGAGATAGGATTATGGGTAGCAGAATTTCATTTCCCAGAACTAATTCTAGCATTGCCCCCTTCCTTGATGGGCTAAAAATAGAGGGGCTGAATTTCCATGGGGTCCTCCTACTCGACCACCATAACTTCGGCGGAAGAGCCACGGAAGTGCCAGATTTTTCCGGGATTTCCGCGATTCATCCACTGAAGTTACGGTGGAACGAGCAGGAAGAACGTTGGTGGAAATTCACCCCCATACTGATCTAGAATGCAGCCCTGGACACATTATTGAATCCCCTCCCCTTCTTTGCCACTTACATTACTATCTTTGGATCATTAAAGTCACTATTAGTTCTGCATTTTTTTCTAATTTGTCTATATAGCTTTTCCTCTATCTCCTTTCCAGTGTTCGGTGGTCTGTAATATACTCCCAATAGATTAGCAGTTCCCTTCACTCTAACCAAATAGATTCAGCTTTTTAATCACCTGCTGTAATGGCCCATATTTTCTGACCCCCACGGGTGCATACGAGGTGTGTACCCGCCCATAGGGGCCGCGCAAGTTGCGGGTTTAGAGATGCGCTGAAACCCGGAACTTGCGATCTGTCAAGAATTCCCTTGACAGATCCGCATGCGCCCCTGGGATACGTGGGCCTCTGCGTATTTCCAAGAGGAGAGGCCCAGGATGGGAAGCCTCCGTATCTCCGGAACCAGCAGGTAGGTTTGTAGATTTTTTGCTGATCGGAGGCATCCGATCGGAAATTCAGGACCATCATCTATATATTGTAGTGTTGTAATGGAGTCTACCCCTACTCTTACTCTATTACTCCTGAATATTTTGTAGGAATGTTTAGCTTCCAGTCCTGCCTTAGCTTAAGTCACATTTCTGTTAATGCTATTATATCATAACCAGCTCCATCGTAATTTGTGCCTCTAGGTCACCAATTGTATTCACAATACACACAACTCAAACCTGCCGCTGTCTGTTTATCAATCTTACTCTTTTAGTCCCTCTTCTCTCTGAACTGTTCTTTATAACTCTCTTGTATTTCTCTTATCTGTTTCTATACCCTACCCCCTTTGCTTTCCTTTCAGCTTCATTGTCTAGATTTTCCCTTGCCAATATTCGCTTAAACCCTTCGTCATAAAACCAGTTACTCTCCCCAGCTCTGTTCAGATGTGCATCTAGCAATAAATATGTTGCTAAATGTACTAAATATGTATATATACCATTAAAGTCTGCTCATCCTGTGCAATCCAATCCTGGCGCAGAAATGGTCCTACTGTCCCAAAAATCTAAATCCTAAGTTATAGATTTATAACAAAATTCATATGTAGCCAGAGAGCTATTCCCTAATTGTCCAATTAAAAGGGCTTGTGTGCGTTGAACCTCACCCAATATCATCAAACTCATGTGCATCTAGCAATAAATATGTTGCTAAATGTACTAAATATGTATATATACCATTAAATGTGACACAGGGGAATATAGTGTTCCATTACAATTTAAATAATCCATTTAATGGTACATGCTTACTGTATGTCAAAATGAAATGGTACCATCCCTTCCGCCGCTCTTTCTTTTAAAAAAACTTTTGGGTTAATGTTTGTGCTGGGAAATGGAAGACATAATTTACGCCCAGTGTTAGCATCAAGCTACAGCACAGGTTTGATACAGTGTAAAGATTCTTCTAAATTGCCCCATTAAGCACTCCAAGGCCAAGTCTTCAGTGGTTAGATGCTGAGTAAAACTCTGTCTACATTGTTCCATCAAGCACTCCAAGGCCAGGTATAAAACAAGATGAGGCCCCCCTAAGTCAATCTTACCCCCTCCCTCCCCCATCATAAGGAGATCACCCATTACTTGAACAATTTAACACCAACTGTTGCTGAACTACAGGTAGCTTTGTTCTGTATGCCAACGCCTAAAGCACCAGGCATTTTGAAAGTGATGCTGTGTCAGGTGGAATAGTCTATATGATTTCAGGTGGTGCTTTGTACTCTATGGCAGATTTTGATTGGGTAGCAGTAAAATCAGCAGCATACCTCATTCTACAAAGATCACATTTCTGGCAATGAGTGACTTATAGTTACATCCATGTATCTAGGGACACCACCTTTACTCAAATATTCCTCTTTTTTTCATTTTCTGTCTCCATTTGAAGTTTTTTAATTTCTCAAATGTGCATCACAACTGAGTGGGGTGGTGTCAGGCAAGTGCCAGCTATCAAGCTACGTCAAACGCCCATCTTGCTCTAGCCATTACAAAGTTTTAGAGTGACGTAAGGTGACGCATCCAGTGATTTTTCACTCTCTACCTTAGAGACGCACCTGGCCTCTGCAGATCAAGAACGGACTATGTGGGGGATTCCTCTTGTGAATATACTTCTTCAAGCTCTCTGGTCTGATCCAGGCATCATCTCATTTACCATCTTGATCTGAGGTAGATATGACTGAGGTAGGAGCACCTCTGTGAGCTATTCTTTGGACAAACCTGGCAAACCTCTGCTACCTCTTCAGACATTTTGAACAATAATCTTTTGAAATATGCCATCTTTGTTAAAAAAACAAACTGTCCTACCGTATACTAATATAGATAGGTGTGACATGGTGCATTTTGGTAGGAGGAATAAGGAAGCCACATACTCCTTGGAAAATACAAATCTAAATGGGGTAGAGGAGCAAAGGGTTCTAGGGGCACACATTCACAAATCTTTAAAAGTAGCAACGCAAGTTAATAATAAGGCCATAAAAAAAGCAAACAAAGCACTAGGGTTCATTTCTAGAGGGATAGCATTGAAAAGCAGAGAAGTTATATTAAACTTGTATAGAACCTTGGTTAGACCACACTTAGAGTACTATATACAATTCTGGTCTCCATATTACAAAAAGGATATAGAGGCACTGGAGAAGGTGCAAAAGAGATTTACAAGGATGGCACTGGAACTGAGAGGTTATAACTATCCGGAAAGACTGAACAGGCTGGGGCTCTTTTCTCTGGAAAGGAGAAGGCTGAGCGGTGACCTAATAGAGGTCTTTAAAATTTTTAAAGGGTTTGATAGGGTAGATGTAGAGAAGATGTTTCCACTTGTGGGGGATTCAAAAACTAGGGGCCATAAATATAGGATAGTCACTAATAAATCCAATAAAGAATTCGGTGTGAAACGTCTGTACCCAGAGAGTGGTTAGAATGTGGAACTCGCTACCACAGAGAGTAGTTGAGGCGAATATCATAGATGCCTTTAAGGGGAAGCTAGATAAGTACATGAGGGAGAAAGGAACAGAGAGATATGCAGATAGAGGTAGATGAAGTAGGGTGGGGAGGAGGCTCGTGTGGAGCATAAACACTGGCACAGACCAGTTGGGCCAAATGGCCTGTTTCTGCGCTGTAAATTCTATGTAATTCAGGAGGTAACTCACACCTTTATCAATCTGCATGCAACTTACACAACAGTACAAGCAATTTGCCACTCATTTTCACAGCGTTGAAGCCACTGGTGGAACTTTAAGATTAGTGAAATCTGTTCCTCATCATCAAGTGACAACCTCATCATCAACTGCAACAACACTTGGAAACCAAATATCATAAATCTATGACCATAGCACTGCCAGGGTGATTGTGGGATGTGCTAATCTTCTCTTATGCTGTAGCAGGAACGTCCCCCATCCTTTCTTTTTCTTCTCCTCATTGAGATCATGAACAACCTAAAGATTTAAAATTTACCACGGCCTCTGAGACACCCAGAACCATAGCATCGTATCTACTGCTTCCTCTTTTTGCTTTAACCCGCACTCCTGCAACATCCATAAGGTCTCGCCTCGAATCTTGATTCTGTCCACTTCCATCTCCAATCATTTTGGCTTCAACTTCTGTTTCTTATTAAAACTAAGTTTCAACTCTTTCTGTTTCTTCACCTTTCTAGTTTCCCTCTTATTCTTTCTACTTTAACTTCTGATCAAAGAGAGTTGCTATCTCTCTTATAAAGCTGACCTTTTGGCTCCGTTCTCTCCTCCAACTCATCTTGATGCTTTTGATAAACAGCTTCCAAGCATTACTCAATAATGTTTGACCATATGGCCAACATTAAGTTGTATCTCTGTCAGATCCTCTGCTCTCTGAATTGCAATAAGACCGTTAGTCTTGATATTACTTCTGACTATCCTCAAGATGTGTGTCTCCAAAAGCAATTTCATCAATCTTTGAGTCCACCTTCCCTTCTCCTTGGGAATTTTCATCTATTCACTCTGTAGGGAATGGGAGCATAGTCATTATGTCACTGGGCTAGTAACCCAGAGGCCAGAACTAATGATCCAGAGACCTGAGTTCAGATCATACCACGGCAGCTGGGGAATTTAAATTCAGTTAATTAAATAAACCTGGAATAATCCTCCTCACCAACATCTGTGCCAAAATTGGGAGAACTGTCCCACAGACTAGTCAAGCAACAGCCTGACATAGTCATACTCACAGAATCATACCTTCAACCAATGTCCCAAACTCCTCCATCACCATCCCTGGGTATGTCCTCTCCCACCAGCAGGACAGACCCACCACGGGTGGCATAGTGGTATACAGTCGGGAAGGAGTGGCCCTGGGAATCCTCAACATTGACTCTGGACCCCATGAAGTCTCATGGCTTCAGGTCAAGCATGGGCAAGGAAACCTCCTGCTGATTACCGCTCTCCCTCAGCTGATGAATCAATACTCCTCCATGTTGAACATCACTTGGAAGAAGCAATGATGAAGGGCACAGAATGTACTCTGGGTGGGGGACTTCAATGTCCATCACCAAGAGTGGCTTGGTAGCACCACTACATACTGAGCTGGCTGAGTCCTGAAGGACATAACTGTCAAGTCTGGGCCTGCGACAGGTGGTGAGAGAACCAACACGAGGGAAAAACCTACTTAACCTCGTCCTCACCAATTTACCTGTCGCAGATGCGACAGTAGCAGTGGTAGCAGTGACCACTGCACAGTCATTGTGGAGACGAAGTCCCATCTTCACACTGAGGACACCCTCTATCGTGTTGTGAGGCACTACCACCGTGCTAAATGGGACAGATTCAAAACTAGCAGCTCAAAACTGGGCATCCATGAGGTGCTGTGGGCCATCAACAGCAGCAGAATTGTATTCCATCACAATTTGCAACCTCATGGCCCGTCATATCCCTCACTCTACCATTACCATCAAGCCAGGGGACCAACCCTGGTTCAATAAGTAGTGTAGAAGAGCATGCCAGGAGCAGCACCAGGCATACCTGAAAATGCGGTGCCAACCTGCGGAAGCTGCAATACAGGACTAGATGCATGCTAAAAAGCGGAAGCAGCATGCTATAGACAGAGCTAAGCGATCCCACAATCAACGGATCAGATCAAAGCTCTGCAGTCCTGCCATATCCAGTTGTGAATGGTGGTGGACCATTAAACAACTAACGGGAGGAGGAGGCTCCATGAATATCCCCATCCTCAATGATGGTGGAGCCCAGCATGTGAGTGCAAAAGACAAAGCTGAAGCATTTGCAATCATCTTCAGCCAGAAGTGCTGAGTGGATGATCCATATCGGCCTCCTCCTGAGGTCCCCACCATCATAGAAGCCAGTCTTCAGCCAATTCGATTCACTCCACGTGATATCAAGAAACAGCTGAGCGCACTGGATACAGCAAAGGCTGTGGGCCCCGACAACATCCCAGCTGGCGTGCTGAAGACTTGTGCCCCAGAACTAGCCGCGCCTCTAGCCAAGCTGTTCCAGTACAGCTGTAACACTGGCATCTATCCAACAATGTGGAAAACTGCCCAGGTATGTCCTGTCCACAAAAAGCAGGACCAATCCAATCCAGCTAATTACCACCCCATCCGTCTACTCTCAATCATCAGCAAAGTGATGGAAGGTGTCGTCGACAGTGATATCAAGCAGCACTACTCACCAATAACCTGCTCACTGATGCCCAGTTTGGGTTCCAGCAGGACCACTTGGCTCCAGACCTCATTACAGCCTGGGTCCAAACATGGACAAAAGAGCTGAATTCCAGAGGTGAGGTGAGAGTGACTGCCCTTGACATCAAGGCAGCATTTGACCGAGTGTGGCATCAAGGAGCCCTAGTAAAACTGAAGTCAATGGGAATCGGGGGGAAAACTCTCCACTGGCTGGAGTCATATCCAGCACAAAGGAAGATGGTTGTGGTGGTTGGAGGTCACTCATCACAGCCCCAGGAGTTCCTCAGGGCAGTGTCCTAGGCCCACCCATCTTCAGCTGCTTCATCAATAACCTTCCCTCCATCATAAGGTCAGAAGTGTGGATGTTTGCTGATGACGGCACAGTGTTCAGTGCCATTCGCAACTCCTCAGATAATGAAGCCATCCATGCCCGCATGCAGCAAGACCTAGATCACATTCAGGCTTAGGCTGATAAGTGGCAGGTAACATTCGCGCCACATAAGTGCCAGGCAATGACTATCTCCAACAAGCGAGCGTTTAACCACCGCCCCTTGACATTCAAATGCATTACCATCACCGAATCCCCCACCATCAACATCCTGGGGGCCACCATTGACCAGAAACTTAACTGGACCAGCCACATAAATACTGTGGCAACAAGAGCAAGTCAGAGGCTGGGTATTCTGCGGCGAGTGTCTCACCTCCTGACTCCCCAAAGTCTTTCCACCATCTACAAGGCACAAGTCAGGAGTGTGATGGAATACTCTCCACTTGCCTGGATGAGTGCAGCTCCAACAACACTCAAGAAGCTCGACACCATCCAAGACAAAGCAGCCTGCTTGATTGGCACCCCATCCACCACCTTAAACCTTCACTCCCTCCACCCCCCGGCGTACCGTGGCTGCAGTGTGTACCATCTACAAGATGCACTGCAGCAACTTGCCAAGGTTTCTTTGGCAGCACTTCCCAAACCCGTGACCTCTACCACCTAGAAGGACAAGGGCAGCAGGTGCATGGGAACGCCACCACCTCCAAGTTCCCCTCCAAGTCACACACCATCCTGACTTGGAAATATACTCCCATTCCTTCATCGTCGCTGGGTCAAAATCCTGTAACTCCCTCCCTAAAAGCATTGTGGGAAGGCGGCTCACCACCATCTTCTCAAGGGCAACTAGGGTTGGGCAATAAATGCTGGCCTTGCCAGCGACGCCCACATCCCATGAACTAATAAAATAAAATAAAGATTTCTTCTTGCCCTTACATCAGTACTTTCTAAAGTTATGGAAGTTGCTGTAAGCTCTTAAAATGATCCATCATCTTGCAAATTCTGTCTTAATCCATGATCACTCTGCTCTTGAACACTTTGGTAAATTAAAAGCCACGTCCCTGAACAGCTCCAAAGAATTCAACTTGGTCTGGCACCATACACTCCGAAAGAAGATTCTATCATGTGGCCTGCATTTATGCTCATCAAGTTCCCTTTCAAATTGTTCTATCTGTTCTGTGACTGGTGGATCAGCCACTGGCTCTTTTCCCATTAATTTTGGAGTTCCCCAGGGCTCTGTCCTCCCTACCACTCCAGTCCTTTTTCATAGCAATGATCACCTGCACTTATGATCGAACTGTCTTGTAATGTAATGGCTGAATCACTACATCTTTGCCTTTTGCAAGCCTTTTGAAGGAGCTGTGAAAATCTTGTTTTTCACATATTTTGCAAAGTTTGATAACTTCACACATAGTCCTTCTTTCTCAATCAACATTCCTGGTCTTATTGTCTTCTCTTGCCACAAATGGAACTCCCACATCTCCTTCATTGCAAAGGCTGCCTCCAAGGTCTTGTCTTCCTTTTTCATGCCAAACTTTTCTTTTGCCTCGACAGGTCAATTTTCTATAAAGCTCAAGTCAGTCTAAGACTTGAATCTTGCTCCCGTATTTAGAGAGCCTCTTCTAGCACTTATCTCACACTCCTAGATAGGATATAAGGAAAAGTATATTATCTGATAACTGATCCCTCCAAGCCTGCTCTTCACTGCAATTTTTCTTCTTTCTTTCAGCTTATCGGTAATACTGTGGTAATTTCTCCTCTGAGCTTTTGTCTCGTTCCTCCTAAGCTCGAGATATACTATCCTAGATGCTCTTCTCCTCCATATATTCTCACTATGTTGAGATCCAGACTCATTGCACCACTGGGCAATCCAGGCTCAAATATTCAGTTATTTAAAATCGAGTTACTCACAGGTGGTGGACTAGACACTCTTCGTAAAAATGCTGATTTTTTTGAGATTAACCCATTTTCAGCGGTATTAATAAAACTGCACCAGGTTACCATTTAAAAATATATCAAGGAATATTTTTTAATGCAAGGAAAGAAAGAACAATTATGTTCTAAAACGCTGCCCCATTGCGCTGGTTCATGGAAGATTTTAAGTTTGTGATTATACAAATGAGTTTGAGTCAAGCTTGAACCTTAACTTCACTTAGGAAAACTAGCACAATTTTGAGCACAATTTGCGCCCGGATTGCCGATTGCGCCCAAAGTGGAAACTCTACCTCACAAGGTTTAAAATAATTATATGAAGCATCGCACACACAGGAACATAGGGGGTGATTTTATCAATGGAGACATGATGGAGGCGGGACTGCTGCTTGTCGGGTTTTAGTCCCGCCTCCATTGATATCCGGCCAACCCATGCTATTTTCCCTTGATTGACCTTGTTAAGCCCACCCAGCGGGCTTAGCAGGCCAATTAAGGGAAAGCCGGTGACAGAGAACGTCAGTATATAACGTTTCATCTGTCGAGATTTTTTGACAGATGAATTGTCATCATTTGACAGCTCGGTGAAGCTGCCTCCTGGGAAGATGGCACGGAGGCGGGTTGGGGGCAAGATGGGTACCCGCTCCCAGATTCTGCCATTTTCCTGGCAGTCCCGCCTCCATACCCACCTCCCCAGGGCTGGGAAAATCACCCCCTTTGTGTAAGAAAGCTGGGTTTTCATATCCTGACAAATATATGCTGAGGGACCAGAAAAATCCTTAGCACTTTCCTTTAACTCCTCACTAAGGAACCGTCATAGGTCTAGGGATGAGTGATGCCTGACTCAGCTTGTCAAACTGTCTTACATTTAAAACAGTTCGGATCAAAATGAATTTAATTTACTAACACTCTATTAGGTTACCCTCAAACTGCTGAGTGAGTGAATTAACTCTTTCTTGCCAAATCATCAAGGAAGAAGCCAGACCACAAGTCATACACTAAACGCTATTTATTGGTCACAAATCACTAACTTAAAGTTGGGTACACGAGCAAGTAATACACATGCATAAATGTTATCTTGCAGTTCAGTAGCAAATAATTAATGGGCAGTTATTTAACAAAACGAGTAGCAAAGGTTACACAGGCAATTCAGTGCATCACTATAAATCTGCACCAACAGATGCTGAGTATTAACTATAGCAGTTACCAGAGTCTGAGGTTATAAATTGGTCACTTTACTTTAACAGTAATTCCTTAGATTGCTGACAAGTTAACAGCTTTTAAAAGTTAATCTATCAAATAGCTCAAGTTTGTGTGTGTGATTAACAATGTTCAGAGCGTACACAGCCTCATCCTCATGAGTGGCGTGGTTGGGTCAATCTCTTTGCTTTCCTGAGACGCAGTTGTTAGCTTCTGGAGTGTTGAGTTGATGAACCCCTTTGCAGCGGGGTTATCTGTTTCACTTGGATCTTTGGCTCCTTACATGAGTAGCGGTATTTGAGCAGGCTTCCCTCTCAGATTACTCATAATTAAAATGACACGCTGTAGCCACAATTTAGCTTCTAACCTCGGACACTCCGTCCTTAAAGGTATGTTGTACTGGGAAGGATACCTATTACACCTGCTAGATAAAACTTTATTCAGAAGAAGAATTGAGGAAATAAAAGGCTTCTTCGGATTAACACAAAGATTGCTACTTCTCGCAAACACAAAGAAAAACTCGACTGAGTGACCGACATTCAGAAGGACTTGCCCCTTTTTGTATCAATCATCCTCAACAAGAAATTACTGAAGCACGGATTTCCAGACAGGTTGGCTCCAGTTTTACAACCTGCCTTTATCTTATAGCCTTACTTTTAACAAAGAGACTCACAATTATGAGAGGTCGTGATCTGTTTACGACTCACTAAGAGCTTCTTCTCTGGAGCCGAGCCAGGGATAACGACTTTACAGCTTAATCGCTTAAAAGCCTGTATTCACTGTTTACTTCCCGGTACTCAGTTCAACAGCTGAACTCCATACTGTGAGTGTATCCCCAGCCAGTTTACAGGGTATTTCCCCATTAGAATCTCAAAGGCAACCATTTGGCAATTTTACTGGGTACTGTTTCTACAATAGCAAACAGAAAGCTTTGCTCGATGGAGTCACAAATCAACAGATTTGCTCAGTCTAATGTACTAACCTGTGGGATTTACTCGCCTAACGTGCCTTAGCATTGATAAAGATCGGATTGTTTTTGTGACTTCTCGGTACCTCAGTGCATAAACATATGGGGAAACTGCCTTGGGTATCATCATAAGTAGATTCGCCATTGACAGAGTGATCCAGAGTCCTGCGCTATAGGAAATCAGGTTCAGTTCTTGGAGTACGCTCCCTGCCACGAGCACAATCAGGGGAAAGAAATAAAAAACTAACAGCACTGAATGGATGACGTAAGTCTGCCTCGCCCTGGAGTTGCCAGCCCATATCCCTGATGTCTTCGTTTTGCAGTATAACATGACATAGCAACTGAAGATCAGTACTAAACATATTAGAAAATAAATTACTGTGAAACTGTAATAAATTTTTAACAAAGGTGTTCGAAGGACAGAGAACACAAATATTAAAGGTAATATACAAATCGACAGTGTGGAGAACGGATTCTGTTGAGTTCCCAGTGTTATTATATAAATGACGGATGGAGCAACGGCAGAGGCAATCCATATACAAACGATGATCTTAAGAGTCCTGGAGTGCGGTAAAAGTGAGGTATAGCGAAGAGGCCAACCAACAGCCACATAAGTGTCCACCACCATAGCAGTGACTGTCAGAATCCCATTACAATAAGCCACTGTTAGCACGTACAAGAGCGTTTCGCAAATGACTTTAGGCATTCCTACACTTGCGGCGTTAAGGATGTCAATGAAGGTGTTCAGTATTGAATAAATCAAATCATTAACCAAAGTGTTGGCAAGTAGCAGATACCTGGTCTCCCGACGGAGGCTGCTGTTTGAAAAGATGGCCAGCAGGACCAGAGGAGTAGCCAACAGTGAGGCAAAGAAACAGATTAACAGAGGGAGCATCAAAATATCTGTTTTGGAGTGCCCCATAGCACTGACCCATGCCTGGATGACTTTGTGTTGAAGATGAAGGTCCTTAGGAAGGGAGGCATTTGCAGAGAATTGCACAGTCACGATTTCTTCATCCAGAGGAGACATCTCATTGTAGGAATCTCAATCTTCACATTTAGATAAATTCATTCTCTGCTGCTTAAAGAAAGCTCCTGATTCCACAGCTCTGTGTCTGCTTGTATCCGGTGTAGCAATGCTTTCCAAGCTCTTCAGCCAACTCAACTCTCTGACTTTGACTGAAGCCTTCTCTGAGTTACTGCAGATTATGGCTACAGCCAGAGGCAAGCAATATAAAAACCTGTCTCCTCTCCAAATATGAAGAAGGAAAATCCTTCTGTACAAATGAAAAGGGAACCATTGTTCACTCAGTTTCCCTATGCAGCACAAAATCCGTTCCAATATACTTTATTGTCCTGTTCAGTTTTCAGAACCATGTGCGTAGAAGTCAATCCTGCAGAAGTTAAAGGCAGCAAAGAGATTCGGACTTATTCTAGCGTCTCCCGGAATTATCCTCATCTCCTAAAAATCAGTGGACTGTAGCAACAATGATCTTCACATGGAATAAGTATAGTGCCCTCAGGTACAGCATGACACCAATACCTGCCGCTCCCAGTTGAGCAGAGATTCACTGCAACTTCCTTTGTCAAAAGCTGGATGACTAATTGTTTGATTTGACACTTCATTGGACACATACTTTAGCTGACCAATGACAGTGAACAGATGGATTGCTTTACTTAAATCAGCCTCTGAATGAGTAACAGCTACTAAACAACCTCTCCCAAAACAGCACGAAACCACATCAGCCACTTCTAGTGGTGCCGGTGATTACGTTTGTTTTTGTAAAACAATGGGCTGGATTTTCCCGGGTCCCACCTGCACGGTATGGGGCGACCCGGGAGACGGCGGGAAACCCGAAAGTTCAGGTTTCCCGCGGTTTAACTCCACAGCATGCGCGCGACGTAAAGGGCGGGTTTCCTGCCCGGAAGTCAGCCTGATTGACAGGCTGGCTTCCAGTTGTGCGGGGAACGCGGACCAGGAAGCCGGGAGGGTCCAAGCCACGGCCTCGGGGGGGGTGTGTGGGGTTGAGGTCGATCACCGGGAGGGGTCTAATCCCCGACACTGGGGCAGAGTCGCAATCACTGGGGGGCGCGAACCCCGACTCCGAGGGGGTGCGGGCTGACGGCTTGGGGGGCCGGGAGGAAGCACTCCTGCTCCTGCTCCTCCCAGCCCACAAGGAGTGCTCCCCAAGGTCGAGGCCGCCTCATTGCAGCCACCGGGAATCCCGAGCCCCGGGATCCCCGGCCGCCTGCAGGTTAAAGTACAGGTTTCAGGCCTCATTATAATATTTAAATTGCCAACCCGCCTCCTGGTAACGGGTTGACAGCCCGCCACCAAACCCCCCCCCCCCCCCGTCCCTCCTGAGTTAAAGGTGAAAGTGGGCGGGTTGGAGTCGGGGTTCATATTTTTTTCAACTTTCACTTCCCCCCACACCTCCAACCCACCCGTTCTTACCTCTGACAATTCCGGCCAATCTGTTTATTGGTTTTGTACAAAGGAAAATGGAGCCACGGGCATGAAAATGTTAAAATAATATTTAGCAAGTTGGTATTGTTGAAGTTTGAACCAAACCACCTAAATAGATCACTTTTTGATTCCCTGGCATGTTAACATTGATGTACTTATCAGGTACGAGAGGTGGTATAACCAATAGTCTAATTGTCCCATTCTTGCAGCTGTTAGGCATGCCAATAACTACTGAAGTAGTTTGCAACTGATTGTCACAACACAGCAACTTTAGACACTGCACATCAGCTTTCCTAAACTCACCACATGCTTTGGGTACTAGTCTGTATTTTAGTGTCAGGGACACCAAGCTGAGCCGATTAGAAATTCACAACATGGCTTCCAAAAAAGTAGGTTGTGCCTAACAAATTTTATGTGTTTTGTGAAGAAGTCCGGTAGACATCCGATAGACAATGTCTGCCGGGACTGTCAGAAAGCCTTTGATAAAGTACCTCATACTAGGTTACTTCACAACATAGAATCTTGTGGTATCAGTGGGAATTAGGAATTGGCCCCAATCCCGCAGTCAAGACGTTGTAGTTAACAGATGTGGTTCAGCTTGGAGACATGTTGCTAGTGGTGTCCCCCAGGGATCGGTCCTAGGCCCGCTACTCTTCACAGTCTTTATTAATGACCTGGACAGTGGCATTGGGAGTATGGTAAGTAAGTTTGCAGATGACACTAAAAGGGTTAAAAGACAGTAAGAGGCATGCAATCAAATCCAAAAATATTCAGATGTGCAGGGGAGTGGGCCACACAATGGCAAATGGCATTTAATTTAGATAAATGTAGTGCCGTGCATGTTGGTATGGCCAACACAGAATACACATATCATTTGTATTTTCATATAGAAGCAAAGTGTTATTATAGATAACACTGGATCTCCTGAACTGATTTTGATCACCTGTTTTCTGTTTTTTTGCCTCTCCCAGGAGATTGCATGGCTGTGGGGGTGGTTGGGGCAGTGGGAAGAAGTGTTTAGCAATGATGGTCTGGCCATCATGGTGTAGGGCAGGTTTGATGGACCAGCTGGTCTTTTATACACTGTCAATTTTGTATGTTTGTATTAACTGTGACACATTTCTACATCTAAAGATAAATTGGCTAATCTTTTCTTTATTACATCTTGCAGGTCTTTGTTCAGCAGGTATAACAGTATAAGAGTAACATCGGAGTTCCTCGTTCACACCACCTGCCCAACGGGTATTCTTACTGCTTAAAGTTGCCACCAACCTTCCTGAGAACAGAACAGTGTGTAAGGGTTAAGCTCTCCCTCCTTGCCACTTTACTGCACTTTATCTGAAAGGCTATCTAGCCTTGACTGCGGACGTTCTTGCATATTAGACTTTGTGTCAGATAGAGCAGCATTCAGTTCAACATGGAACAATACCCATATTTTGCTTAGTCCTCATTTCCCACCTGGATTTCTGTCAATTGATAAAGAGGTGCTACTAGAAAGGCTGGCTGTACTTAAAGTAGATAAGTCACCAGGACCAGATGGGATGCATCCTAGGATAGTTAAGGTGAAATTGTGGAGGTACTGGCCATAAACTTTCAATCCTCCTTGGATACTAGGGTGGTGCCAGAGGACTGGAGAATTGCAAATGTTACACCCTTGTTCAAAAAAGGGTGCAAGGATAAACCCAGCAACTACAAGCCAGTCAGTTTAACCTCGGTAGTGGGGAAGCTTTTAGAAACGATAATCCAGGACAAAATTAACAGTCACTTGGACAAGTATGGATTAATTAAGGAAAGCCAGCATGGATTTGTTAAAGGCAAATCGTGTTTAACTAACTTGATTCAGTTTTTGATGAGGTAACAGAGAGGGTTGATGAGGGCAATGCAGTTGATGTGGTGTACATGGACTTCCAAAAGGTGTTTGATAAAGTGCCACATAATAGGCTTGTCAGCAAAGTTGAAGCCCATGGAATAAAAGGGACAGTGGCAGCATGGATACGAAATTGGCTAAGTGACAGGAAACAGAGAGTAGTGGTGAACGGTTGTTTTTTGGACTGGAGGAAGGTACACAGTGGGGTTCCCCAGGGGTCGGTACTAGGAACACTGCTTTTCTTGATATATATTAATGACTTAGACTTGGGTGTACAGGGCACAATTTCAAAATTTTCAGATGACACAAAACTTGGAAGTATAGTGAACCGTGAGTAGGATAGTGATAGACTTCAAGAGGACATAGACAGGCTAGTGGAATGGGCGGACACGTGGCAGATGAAATTTAACGCAGAAAAGTGCGAAGTGATACATTTTGGCAGGAAGAACGAGGAGAGACAATATAAACTAAAGGGTACAATTCTAAAGGGGGTGCATGAACAGAGAGACCTGGGGGTATATGTGCACAAATCATTGAAGGTGGCAGGGCAGGTTGAGAAAGTGATTAAAAAAGCTTATGGGATCCTGGGCTTCATAAATAGAAGCATAGAGTACAAAAGCAAGGAAGTTATGATGAACCTTTATAAAACACTGGTTTGACCTCAACTGGAGTATTGTGTTCAATTCTGGGCACCACACTTTAGGAAGGATGTGATGGCCTTAGAGAGGGTGCAGAAAAGATTTACAAGAATGGTTCCAGGGATGAGGGACTTCAGTTACGTGGATAGACTGGAGAAGCTGGGGTTGTTCTCCTTAGAGCAGAGAAGGTTGAGAGGAGATTTGATAGAGGGGTTCAAAAATCATGAGGAGTCCAGACAGAGTGGATAGAGAGAAACTGTTCCCATTGGCGGAAGGGTCAAGAACCAGAGGACAGATTTAAGGTGATTGGCATAAGAACCAAAGGCGACATGAGGAAAAACTTTTTTACACCGCAAGTGGTTATGATCTGGAATGCACTGCCTGAAAGGGTGATGGAGGCAGATTCAATCGTGGCTTTCAAAAGGAAATTGGATAAGTACCTGAAGGAAAAAAATTTGCAGGGCTACGGAGAAAGGGCGGGGGAGTGGGACTAGTTGAAGTGCTGTAACCATTCTATGATTCTATGAATTATTTAAATCTGTATCCTCTGGTTACTGACCCTCCTGCCAGTGGAAACAGCTTCTCCCTATCTACTCTATCAAAACCCCTCATAATTTTGAATGCCTCTATTAAATCTCCCCTTAATCTTCTCTCTTCTAAGGAGAACAATTCCAGCTTCACTAGGTTCTCCGTATAACTGAAGTCCCTCATCCCTGGTACCGTTCTGGTAAATCTCCTCTGAACCCTCTCCAAGGCCTTGACATCCTTCCTAAAGTGTGTTGCCCAGAATTGAACACAATACTGGGGCCTAACCAGCGATTTATAAAGGTTTACTATAACTTCCTTGCTGTACTCTATGCCTCTATTTATAAAGCCAAGGATCCTGAATGCTTTTTTAACAGCCATATCAACTTGCCCAGCTAACTTCAAAGATTTGTGTATGTGAACCCCCAGTTCTCTCTGTTCCTGCACCCCCTTTAAAATTGTACCATTTAATTTACATTGCCTCTCCTCATTTTTCCTTCCAAAATGCTTCACTTCACACTTCATTACATAGAAATTACAACACAGGATCAGGCTGTTCAGCCCAACCTATCCATGTTGGTGTTTATCCTTCACACAAGCAGTAGTCCTAATCTCGTGTGTTCGCCCTGTTCCCATATCCCACTTTCCTTCAAATAGCTGCGCCTGTCTCTGAGTAAAATCTAAGCAGTTGAATTCAACAGTGTATACCAGTTAAATCAAGGACCTTTATCTCCAATCACCCTTTCCTCTCTAAACTCTTTGAACGTGTTGTCGCCTCCCCAATCTGTGCCCATTTTTCCTGCAACTCCCTGTTTGAATCTCTCTAATCAGGTTTCAGTCGCTGCCACAGCACTGGAGCGACCCTAATGAAAGTCGCAAATGACATCCTCTGTCATGGTGACTGTGGTGCATTATCCCTCTTCGACCTCTCTGCAGCTACGGTCAGCCACGCATTCCTCCTCCATTGCCTTTCCTGTGCAGCTCAATGCTACTGCCCTGCCTTGACTTTAATCTTTCTTATCCAATCAAAGCCAGAGCATCTCCAGCAATAGCTTCTCTTCTCACATCAGCACCGTTACATCTGGAGTCCCCCAAGGATCTACCATTGGCTCCCTCCTATTTCTCGTCTGCCTGTTGTCCCTTATCAACATCTCCGCAGACATGGGATCAGCATCCACATGCACGCTGATAACACCCAGCTCTACCTTTCCACCATCTGTCTCAATCCTTGCATTGCTTCTGTGATGTCAGACTGCTTGTCTGACATCCAGTCTTGGATGGGCTGCAATTTCCTCCATTGGTAAGACCAAAGCCGTCATCTTCGTCCCCGTCACAAACTCTGTACTGTTCCCATTGATTCCATCCCCTTGCCCAGCCGCTGTCTCAGGCTGAACCAGACTGTTTGCAACCTCTGTGTCCTATTCAACCCTGAGCTGAGTTTTCAGCCCCTTATCCTCTCCATCACAAAGACCGCCTACTTCTATTTCCGAAACATCACCCGCCTCCACCTATTGGCTGCTGAAACCCTCATCCATGCTAAAATGTATGTTTAAAGCAGTACATCACCATCATAGTTTTGTGAAGCACAGGTATTTTTGAACATATAACTGAAATAATAGCTGAAGCTAAAATTTAATCTTGTAGTATGTGCTATCAACAGCATATTATGATCATTGCATGCAATGTATCCATGTTTTTAAAATAACAAAGCTGTAGCCTTCATCAAGGCTCTTCAGATACACTTCATCTTGTACATTGTGCGTCAAAGCCTATCATCGTTCCACAGTATAAAAGCTGTTAATGGACAGCTTTTCATTCCTTTCTTGTGTCATCTTCATTAGCATAAACATAAATGCTTAGAAGATAAGAATTAGGAGCAGGAGTGGGCCATACGGCCCTTGGAGCCTGCTCCGCTTTTTTTCCCTTTCTTTCCCGATCTCTTTTTTTTCCTGTCTCTGTGCTCCCGCTCTCTATCCCTCCACGCTAGAGCAGGATCTTTAATATCTTTATACCGTAATTTTTTCCCCAGCTTCTTTGGATTCTTTGTCTTTTCTCTCTCTGCGTTTCCTTTCCATTTCTTCAACCCTGCCTTCCTGACCAGGCTCTTTCCTTTCTTTCTGTCGCTTTTCTCAATGTCCACCATAAGGCCCATGCTCCTTGTAGCGTCGCTCATGATCTTCATCTCTAGCTTCAGAAGATCTTCTTTTCTTCTCTTTGCTCTCTTCACTAGTTTCAGTGCTTCTCCCTTCCTTTTCTTTTCGCTCTCGATGTTTTCTTTCTTTTTGTTCATATTTGTCATACATTGCTTAATTGTGCCACTTGGATGTTGATCAGCGCTGTACTTCAGGCTGATGCTTGGGTGACAAGTAATCAGAATGTTGCCCGTTAAGTTTGCTCGCCTATTAAGCTTTGTCACAATGCCTCTTTGAATACCACCTTCATTTTCCTTTTGGCCCACAGGTCATATGCGGTAGGCATGAGACCACACTCAAATTCTGCATGCTTAAAGAACTTACCTCATGTTACCTCCTTTCCAAAATCTGGAGCTGAAAGTTGGGTCCCAGGATGTGGATCCATTGTGTTAGTGATACCACTGTGCATGTTGCATATATCAAGTCAAGTAACATGTGTGATGATGTCAATAACGCGATTGCCCTCATCCACTCAGACCAGGGAGAACTTTGTCTTCTTGCAGCTCAGGATCAGATCAAAATCAGTTATTACCTGATCCACCAACCTGGAAAAATCCAAGAAATTATTGGTAGAATTTGGTTTTAAGAAAAACGATTTTAAAGATCTTTAAATATATTAGCTGAAGAAAAAGTGAAAATTTGTTCTCCATTACTTTTTGAAAGAGTGGGGAGTGAAGAAGCAAAATAAGTCTAACTGGACAAACCGTCTTCCACTTGCAGTGCGAAAACCCTGCCGATGGCTACTGGGGAATTGTGCACCCCACACATGCTCAGACTGCAGCATCTCGCTGAAGCTGACAGTGATTGCTGTGGGTCAACTTGAAGACCAAGCTTTTCAGCCAGGTTGAATGAGGCCTTCAGCTAAAAATCTGAGTGAAGGTACTTAAAGGCAACAAAGACAATTCTATGTATATTTCCAAATTTTAGCATGCACATTTTTTCTTTTTAACTCACTTGGGTACTGTGTCTCATGAGTTTTGCATCCATAGAGTGTGGAAAATGTACATCACATATGATATCATACATGCAAAGTGCCTATTATACATGTACATGATTAGCCCAAATCCATATAATATATATATATACAGACACATATATATTTGACATTACACATGGTAAGTAGTGGATATGGTGCTTCTCTTACTTGTCTGTCATCTTTGTGTTGCTGTTTCTTTGTTTCTGTCCTGTTCTGTTTCTGTATCTTTCTCTCTTCTTCCACTCCTGCCTGTGTTTCTGTTTGTTTTTAACTTATTTCCTTTCAGGTGAGCTTTGGTGGGCAACATATGATAAAATGTATATGATATGATAACCCTGAAATGAGCTTCCGACCACATATCCACAGCATAACGAAGACCGCCGATTTCCACCTCCGTAACATCGCCCGTCTCTGCCCTTGCCTCAGCTCATCTGCTGCTGAAATCCTCATCCATGTTACCTTTGTTACCTCTAGACTTGACTATTCCAACGCACTCCTGGCTGGTCTCCCACGTTCTACCCTATGTAAACTTGAGGTGATCCAAAACTTGGCTGCCCGTGTCCTAACTCGCACCAAGTCCCGTTTACCTATCACTCTTGTGCTCGCTGACCTACATTGGCTCCCAGTTAAGCAACGCCTTGATTTCAAAATTCTCATCCTTGTTTTCAAATCCCTCCATGGCCTCGCCCCTCCCTATGTCTGTAATCACCTTCAGCCCCGCAACTCCCCGAGTTATCTGCGCTCCTCTAATTCTGCCCTCTTGAGCAGCCCTGATTATAATCGCTCAACCTTTGGTGGCCGTGCCTTCTGTGGCCTAGGCCCTAAGCTCTGGAATTCCATGCCTAAACTTCTCCGCCTCTCTTTCCTCTTTTAAGATGCTCCTTAAAACCTAACTCTTTGACCAAGCTTTTGGTCACCTGCCCTAATTTCTCCTTATGTGGCTCGGTGTCAAATTTTTTGTCTTATAATAGTCCTGTGAAGCGCCTTGGGGCGTTTTACTATGTTAGCAACAACTTGTATTTATATAGCGCCTTTAACGTCGTAAAACGTCCCAAGGCGCTTCACAGGAGTATTAAAAGACAAAGGGGTAGAAATTAGGTCGCGCCCCATTTGGGGCGCAAATATCGTCCGGATGCAAATATTAGCGCCTGGCGCTAATTATCGGCACTGACGAGAAACTTCACTTTTACCGCCCCGGGAGGTGAGTGGAGCGCTAAAGCAGGCGCTGCACACCTCTCTTAAGGCGCAAAGGCCGAGCAGTGAGGCGCTAACTCGGAGCGCTGGCGAAGCTCATGTAATGTCAGTCAGCAATGGAACACACACACAATGGCACGGGCCAGTTCTTAAAGGGGATGGTTAATCTTGCTTTCCATCCACATCCTGTTCACTGCTGCCTTGAATCTCGGCCTGGAGAGACTTGCACATCAAATGTGCTGGAAAGAACAATGGAGAGCACCAGGCAAAGAGTGCAGCTCCCACGGTCTCTGCTAAATCGATACAAGGAATGGCAAATCAAAATGAACCTGCAAAGTGCTGCTCAGTACCCAAAACTCCTTCACACAACGTTGAATCTCTCCAGAAGTCTCTCCCTCTCTCTCTCTTAAGGCGCTAACGGGTGGCGCAACCAAGTGAATTTTTAACCCCAAAAACAATTAATTTGACACCGAGCCACATAAGGAGAAATTAGGGCAGGTGATCAAAAGCTTGGTCAAAGAGGTAGGCTTTAAGGAGCGTCTTAAAGGAGGAAAGAGAGGTAGTGAGGCGGAGAGGTTGAGGCAGGGAATTCCAGCGCTTAGGGCCTAGGCCACAGAAGGCACGGCCACCAATGGTTGAGCGATTGTAATCAGGGATGCTCAAGAGGCCAGAATTAGAGGAGCGCAGATATCTCGGGGGGTTGTGGGGCTGAAGGAGATTACAGATAGGGAGGGGCGAGGCCATGGAGGGATTTGAAAACAAGGATGAGAATTTTGAAATCGAGGCGTTGCTTAACTGGGAGCCAATGTAGGTCAGCAAGCACTGGGGTGATGGGTGAACAGGACCTGGTGCGAGTTAGGACACAGGCAGCCAAGTTTTGGATCACCTCAAGTTTACGTAGGGTAGAACGTGGGAGGCCAGCCAAGAGTGTGTTAAGAATAGTCAAGTTTAGAGGTAACAAAGGCATGGATGGGGATTTCAGCAGCAGATGAGCTGAGGCAAGGGCGGAGATGGGCGATGTTATGGAGGTGGAAATAGGCGGTCTGAATTATGCTGCGGATATGTGGACGTAAGCTCATTTCAGGGTCAAATATGACACCAAGGTTGCGAACAGTCTGGTTCTGCCTCAGACAGATGTTAGGGAGAGGGATGGAGTCAGTGGCTATGGACGGAGTTCAAGGCACTATATAAATACAAGTTGTTGTTGTTGATAAGGTGAGACGATATTAAGGGCTGCAAATCACATATTTTTGATGGCGAGTGAGAGGGAAATGTGAACTGCAACAATCAACGGCACCAATCCCATCAGCTAACTGTTGCCCGCCCTCCTCGCGATCTAGCTACTGTCATCCTGTCCTTGACCTCCTACACTGTTCCAATGTAGGTCAATGTAAGCTCGAAGAACAGCACCTCATCTTTCTACTAAGCAATTTACAGCCTTCCAGCCTTAATATAGAGTTTAACAACTTTAGATCTTAACCATTTCTCCCATTTTCTCTCAGACATTGTGTAACCTTCGCTGAACCCATTGTTTGTTTTTACTCTTTTTAAAATGCCAATTAGGATGGCATTGTCATCAATAGAAATCAAATTAACAATAGTGCCCCCTTTTAAATGGGCTGTAAACAATAAACTCCAAATTATAAATAAAACAAAAGGAAACTTGTCAAATCAAATCAATATGTTGTTGCCCGTGTCGACTATGCACGCCAGCCTTGTTTGATTCTATAGTAGTCCCATTGCCATCTCCCTTTGCTTTGTACCACCATCTCTTTTGTCATTTAATCACTCCTGCCCTCCACCCGATCGGACCTTCCCTCCCCCCCGGGCTCTGTATTTGCGTAAATGTTGTTCATCTCGAACACCTTCCAGTTCTGATGAAACGTTAACTCTGTTTCTGTCTGACCTGCTGAATGTTTCCATAATTTTCTCTTTTCATTTCAGATTTCCAGCATTCGCAGTATTTTGCTTTAGTTTCCCTCTCTGTGTCCCCCTTCTCTTTCCCCATGTCCCTCTCTCTCTATCCGCTTCTGCCCACTCCCGACCCTTTACCAAGATGGCGACGCGAGGCCAGCGAGCCGGATGTTGCCCTGTGACCCGGCAGCGAATACTGCTAAAGATGGCGTACTGGGGCTGCGCGGCGCGCGGCTACGGGTTAATGTCGCGCCCGAGCCCGGGGCTGGGGACAGGGAGAGCGCGGGGCAACAGGTAGGAGAACGGCGGCACCGGGGAGCGGAGAGCTGGCAATGAAGGGAGGGGCCTGTCATTGTGAGTGAGTGACAGAGCGGGCGGCAAAGGTGAGCCGACTTCCCCAAATCACCCACCCCCAGCCCCCCTCACCGTCGCCCCCATCCTCACCCACCCCCCGTTACTCCCCAGCCCCCCTCACCCTCCACCCCCCCAGCCCCCCTCACCCTCCACCCCCCCAGCCCCCCTCACCCGTCACCTCCATCCTCACCCCCAGTCACCCTCCCCCCCCCCTCCACCAGCCCCCCTCACCCACCCCCCGTTACTCCCCAGCCCCCCTCACCCTCCACCCCCCCAGCCCCCCTCACCCCCCAGCCCCCCTCACCGTCACCCCCATCCTCATCCCCAGTCACCTCCCCCCCCCCCAGCCCCCCTCACCCTCCACCAGCCCCCCTCACCCTCCACCAGCCCCCCTCACCGTCACCCCCATCCTCACCCCCAGTCACTCCCCAGCCCCCCTCACCCCCCACCTCCGTCGCCCCACCCTCACCCCCCCCAGTCACCGTCGCCCCCACCCTCACCCCCCTAGTCACCGTCGCCCCCCACCCTCACTCCCACCCCCACCCCCAAAATAGTGGCTCTTCAAAATAGTGCCATGGAATCTTTTGCGTCTACCTGAGAGAGCAGACGGAGTCTCGGTTTAACGCCTCGTCCGAAAGACGGCACCTCCGACAGTGCCGCACTCCCTCAGTACTGCACTGGAGTGTCAGCCTAGATTCTGTGCTCAAGTCTCTGGAGTGGAACTTGAACCCACAATCTTCTGACTCAGGTGAGAGTGTTCCTATTAAGCCACAGCTCAACATAACAGTGACTGCACTTCAAACATATTGCTATGGTTGTGAAGCACTTTGCGACATCCTGAGGATGTGATGAGGTGCAATGTAAATGTGAGGTGTTTCTTAATACTGGTGTTTTCACATTGCACTTTACTTAAATCCCAATCACAACACTGAATACTGTTCAGTCCTGATGCAGAGTCCAGCAGTCCTTGAAATCACAGCTCAGGAACCAACAGCAAAGTTTTGCATACAAAATATATGCAGTTCCTGCGGCTCCTGCAGTTTGCAGCTTTTTTGTGTAATAAAGCAGTGGTAGTTGGCTCTGCAGTCAGCGGACATTAACCAGGACTGTGATCCCCGGTTTAATCAAAAATGCAGATAGTTCAGAAAGAACAAACTTGCATTTATATAGCGCGGTCGCTCCAAAGCACTTTACAGCCAGTTAAGTACTTTTGAAGTGCACTGTTGTAATTTAGAGAAATGCGGCAGTCAATTTCTGCACAGCCGAGGTCCCATAAACAGCAATGAGATAAGGCGCCATGCGGGAGACGCATATTGGGAAATTGCACACCCCCAGCCTGCTATTCTCCGTCCAAATGGAGGAAAATCAGAGGCTGGCAGGGCACAAATTCCTGATATGTTGCGGGTGCCGAAGCGCAAGCCTCCCCTCTGGCGGTCAAGGCTACTGGTTTGCGATGTTTTTTTTTGTTGGTGAAGAATGGCTGGATTTGGGGAATGTGATTCCTGCAGTGGTCAAGAATCTTGGAATCCCATGCAATAAAAATGAGAATTTGGTTTTTTGTGTCACTTTAAATCAATATCTTTGAATATGATTAACGCTAGGTAATAGGGACACTGATCTAAGCACAGCATTGCCCTCCGCACTCCCATTGTGTAGAGTGTAGCGAGGGGGTTATGGAGTGGAGGAATAAAATCAAATGGACTAGTTATACAGCAGTGCAGTACATGGAGAGATGAATGGGACTAGGTCAAAATCTGGATCTCTAGTACTAAACCTCCAGTTTAGTGCATGGGATTAAGGGAACTAGAGATTTGTCTCCCCCAAGAACATATTGATATAACAACATCACTATTTCAAAGAGCTGTGGGTAACATAATTTGTTTGGGATTTTTGAGACTTGAGAGTAAATATCCTATTCCATTATGTATGCATGAAACAGGCTAAATGTGTTTCCATCCGTAGATATTGGCCAGCTCTCTGTTTCAGCAGGTTAATATCAGCAGTAAACTGAGACCGTGTGCTGGCCAACAATGCCAGGTGTGGCTGCTTAGCGGCACCTCTTGGTCCATTGCCCGGGGCGGGGGTTCCCCCCATTGCCCGGGGCGGGGGTTCCCCCCATTGCCCGGGGCGGGGGTTCCCCCCATTGCCCGGGGCGGGGGTTCCCCCCATTGCCCGGGGCGGGGGTTCCCCCCATTGCCCGGGGCGGGGGTTCCCCCCATTGCCCGGGGCGGGGGTTCCCCCCCATTGCCCGGGGCGGGGGTTCCCCCCCATTGCCCGGGGCGGGGGTTCCCCCCCATTGCCCGGGGCGGGGGTTCCCCCCATTGCCCGGGGCGGGGGTCCCCCCCATTGCCCGGGGCGGGGGTCCCCCCCATTGCCCGGGGCGGGGTTCCCCCCCATTGCCCGGGGCGGGGGTTGACCCAGTGCCCCGGGCGGGGGGTCCATTGCCCGGGGTGGGGGTTGGTCCAGTGCTGATGCATACAGTACTGTGTTTGGTGTGGCCGTTAGTCCAGTGCTGAGAGTATGTACAGTGAGCTTTTTGAAGTATTTTTAAGCAGTGTAAACCTCTTTCTTGCAGGTTAATTTTCTATACTGAAGCCAGACGTGGGTTTAAAAAAGCACCAAAGAAAAATGAACCTCTGAAAGTGGAGCCGGAGGAAAAGGCTCCGAAAGACTTGGCCTCAGATGCAAAACAGACAAGCAAAAGCAGCTTGACGTCGCTGCTGGAAGAGCCCATCTTATCTAAAACATCATCACGCTCGTTCAGACAGCTCATCAAACCCTTTGTGTTTACTGTAGGGGTAAGTTGGCATTGATGAAGTTATTCCCTCCTCTCCTGAAGACTCTGAGGAATGCTGAGGTACAGTTCCACAGGAGCTGGCCACCCTCTGGTACCTCCCCTGAGGGGCCATTCTTCGCGTGTGTCCCTGGACAGTGAGTGCCAGCAGGCCGTTAGTTGACTGGGCATCCTGTCTTCTCCCAGCATATTCATGTGTGCTGTCACTGCACAGCGATCAGGAGCAGGAACTCTGGTTGATCATTTCCTCTCCCTGGCCTGGGATGCTGAGGCCAATTTTATGCAGGAACATTGAGGCCAGTGAGCCTGCTCCACAGTTTTGTTAGCCATGGCAGCTGTATCTCTTTAATCATGATTCCCCACCATGTCCTTACTTTCCAACTAAGTATTTCCCTTTTACACACCTCTGTTGATTCTGCGTCTGCAACCTTCTGGAGTCGTGCATGCCACGTTCTCACAATTCTTTTGTGTGCAGAAGTTTTTTCCTAGATTTGTTAACCAGTTTAGCTCAAATCTTAAGATGTCCCCCTTGTTGTGGAGGGAAGAGTTGAACCCGATCAATCCCCTTCCTTATTTTAAACACCCTGATCAGATCACTCCTTAGCAACTCATCCCCAGGGATTATAACCCTGGGGATGAGTTTATTCAGTGTTTCATCATAGTTCAGTCCCTTCAAATTAAATTGCATCCTAGTGAGTTGTTGCTGGACTTTCTCCAGGGCAGTATCTACTTTTTAAAGTGGTCTAAAACTGAACAAACTATTCCAAATGAATCTGCCCACTGCTCTATATAGCTGCAGTGGTACTTCCTTAATTTCAAATTCTGCCACCATTGTAATGAAGCACATTAGCCTGTTTGTACCTGCGAGTATTCTTTAATTTATACACCTGGATTCCCAATTCCCTTTGTTCGTCTGCTCGCACTGCCACCCTGACCGACGTCAGCAAAGTCAGCAGAGACCGGGAATTGAACTCTCAACCCTCCTGCTCTGCAGGGTCGAATGGCCTTTTCTTGTTTCTAAGAATTCTTGTGTATTCTACATATTTTAATATGCTATATTCTCCAATGAAAATATTCAGTTCTTTCTGTCCTCATTATGAACTTTGAGTGTCAGAATCATCTATGTGGGAACTTTGAGGAGGGAATGGAGGTAGGGACACTCTGGGTGGGAGGTTAAAAAGACCCTTGGTGAGTGGTAGCCATGTATTTTCATGATTGTTCATTAGGATGAAGGAGGGCATGTACACTTACCTCAATTTCTCTCCTATTCTGTTCAATCTTAGTGATGTCCGGTACTGTGGCCTTTCACCTGGTGCCCTGCACTGTGAGCATTGGTTCTTTACCTGGTATGATATACTGTGGGCCTGGGCCTGGGTCCTTCACCAGGTGTCCTGCTCTGTGAACCTTGGCCCTTTTGCCTGGTTTCCTGTATTATGGGTGTTGCTCTTTCACCTGGTAAATTGCACTTTAGACCTTGTCTTTTCACGGGACAGCAGCAAGGTTGAACAGAGTGGGAGAGAAGACTGGGTTAATCTGACAGTAGTGCTGTATATTAAACTGAGTTATTAACTGGACACTGAGCACTAACTCGTGTAGTTCACAGGGTCCTCATTCGGGGTGGCAGCCATCTGGCAGTATGAATCTCTCAAATCCAGAGTTCAAAGCTACTTCAATGAGCTGCGATTGGATTGGTTGGAAAAACATCAACCGCCTAAAGCAGGCGACATCAGGAAGCAGGTAAATGGTTTGCGAAACTTCCGCTACTTTGCAGACATTTCTTTTTTTCTTTTTCCAGCTTCTATTAAGTTACAGGCTACTGATCATTAAGTTTACGTCTCAGATTTTATTTCCTGGGTGTGGGGAGATAAGCTGACCGTAGACTCACTAGGAGGAGGGAAGGCAGGTTGATGCTGCCACTTTCACAGGACTAGGAGCATGTCACTGCATGGTCACCCTCTCAACCAGTGAATAGTGCTTGTGTGCAGTAGATTGATGGCTATCTTTTCAAGTGACATTAAGGTGTCATTGGATCAGTACTCTGCTAACTCACTGAGTAGAGGTACATTGACCAGAATGGTCCAATTTAATGCTAGCTGGCTTGGCAGCGATGGCGGGAGAGATGCTGTTTGTTCCCTTTGGCTAGACAGAGGAAAATTAACCAGAGCTCTCGCTCCTGCTAGCCATCCAGCGATCTAATGGAAGTGCTTCTGTGTAAATACTGGGACAGGTTGGAGTCAAGTTAGGATGTAAAAGCTCCCAAGCTCAAATAGCTTATTGTGTTTCAGTACGGAGTTTCACTCACAATTCTAATCATGAGAAGTCGCACAACACCAGGTTATAGTCCAACAGCTTTATTTGAAATCACAAGCTTTCGGAGCGCTGCTCCTTCGTCAGGTGATTTCAAATAAAGCTGTTGGACTATAACCTGGTGTTGTGTGACTTCTCACATTTGTCCACCCCAGTCCAACACCGGCATCTCCACATCAATTCTAATCATGAGTAAGTATATGTATTTTAGTCACTATGTATTATAGGAAACCGATGGTCACTTAAATGGAGGAGCGGGAGAATCCACTCTAATGTGATTAGAAATTGTATTCCACAAGCAACGTGTTTAGTGGTCACTGCAGTCAGGCATGGTGCCTTTAATATGTTCAGAAAATGCTGGGAATACTCAGCAGGTGGAGAGAGGACCAGAGTTAACGTTTCAGGTCGCTGACCTTTTGTAAGAACTCTGACAAACGGTCATCGACCTGAAACGGTGACTCTGTTTCTCTCTCCACAAATGCTGCCTGACCTGCTGAGTATTTCCAGCATTTTCTGTTTCTATTTCAGATTTCCAGCATCCGCAGTATTTTGCTTTTGTATTTCCTTTAATATGTTCATGTTTTTAATAGCAAAGACCTTTGGTTGAGCTCTTCCGAAGCACTTCCTGATAATTGCTGGCTTTATTCTAAAAGTAGGCGCATGAAAACAATTGTAGTATAAAAGAGAAAGAAAGACTTGCATTTATAAAGAATCTTTCACGACCTCAGTACGTCCCAAAACGTTTTACAGCCAGTGAAGTACTTTTAAAGTGTAGTCAATGATGTAACATAGGAAAAGTGACATCTAATTTGCACAATGCAAAGTCCCACAAATGTGATCATGACTAGATAATCTGTTTTAATGATATTGGTTGAAGGATAAATATTGGCCAGGACACCAGGGAGAGCTCCTGCTCTCTTCAAATAGTGTTATGGGATCTTTTACCATTATCTGAGAGGGCGGGCGGGGCCATGATTTAACATCTTAGTGCTGCACGGGAGTGTCAGCCTGGATTTTTGTGCTCAAGTCTCTGGAGTGGGACTTGAACCCACAACCTCCTGACACAGAGGTAAGAGTGCCACCTCTGAGCCACGGCAGATGGATAAGCGGTCATAGTCCATCCTGTGAATGAGCCAACCTGTTCTGTTCAAATCTCCTGCCTTATCAGGATGTGCCCCAGGTCCCAGAAGCTTCGTGCGCGAAATACTGTGGATGTTTGACAGCCTGATGCAGTTACGAGGGATACATAATTTGATTTCCTTTGTTCCTGTCAAACTTCAAAGGGCACTAAGGGGGCTATCTCCGGGGAGAATGCTCCCAGTTATGGAATTCTTCTGAGGCCATCGAGAGAGGCAGGAGGCTCTGTGGGATATTAAGCAGTGCTCCCCACCAATGTTCCTGCCTGGAGGTCCTGTGCAGCCAGCTCACCGGCTTTTAAATGGAAAAACCGTGCATGCGCAGGAATTTTAATGGGCTGCGCATCCAAAAAAAATGAGAGAGAACATTGATCCCCACATAAAGTTGTCAAGGGACTCTATCTTGTGTCCAGTTTTACTAAGCAGATTAGCACAGGGTCATCTTTGAATTATTTTTGATATTTGTGAGGATTAGTTGTGATTTTATGTTGCTGCACATCTGCTATAGCATTATATATCAGGGATAACAACAGAAAACGCTGGAAAAACTCAGCAGGCCAGGCAGCATCCGTGGAGAGAGAAAGAGAGTTAACGTTTCAGGTCGATGACCTTTCGTCAGAACTGTGAAGAGCCGGAAATCAAATAGATTTAAGGCCAGAGTAAAGCTGGGAAAAGGGGGAGGGGATAAAAGAACAAAGGGGGAGATGAAGAGACATTAAGAGATATGCAAGGCTAGAGGTGGTGTTAATGTGACAGATTAAGGCTGAAAGAAGTGTGAAATCCACTGGCAGAATGAAGGACAGCTGCCAGCTTCTAGGAGGAAAAAAAAGGTGGGGGGGGCAAATAAAAGGGTGGAAAAAATAAAATATAAATGTGATTGGAGCTGAGGTTATGATCTAAAATTGTTGAACTCGATATTGAGTCCAGAGGGCTGTAGCGTGCCAAACGAAAGATGAGGTGCTGTTCCTCGAGCTTACGCTGCGCTTCCGTGGAACAGTGTAATAGGCCGAGGACGGTGAGGTCAGAGTGGGAGTGAAGCGGTGAATTAAAGTGACAGGCCACCGGGAGCTCGGGGTCCCCCTTACGGACTGAACGGAGGTGTTCCGCAAAGCGGTCACCCAATCTGCGTTTGGTCTCCCCAATGTAGAGGAGACCACATCGTGAGCAGCGAATACAGTATACTAAATTGCAGGAAGTACAAGTAAATCGCTGTTTCACCTGGAAGGGGTGTTTGGGGCCCTGGACAGTGGGAAGAGGGGAGGTGTAAGGGCATGTGTTGCATCTCCTGCGCGTGCACGGGAAGGTGCCGGGCGAAGGGGAAGGGGTGCTGGGGGTGGTAGAGGAGTGGACTAGGGTGTCGCGGAGGGAGCGGTCCCTGCGGAATGCTGAAAGGGGGAGGTGAGGGGAAGATGTGTTTGGTGGTGGGATCACGCTGGAGGTGGCGGAAATGGCGGAGGATGATCCGTTGAATATGGAGGCTGGTGGGGTGAAAGGTGAGGACAAGGGGAACCCTATCGTGGTTCCGGGAGGGAGGGGCAGGGGTGAGGGCAGAAGTGCGGGAGATAGAACGGACACGGTCGAGGGCCGTGTCGACCACGGTAGAGGGGAATCCTCGGTTGAGGAAAAAGGAAGACATGTCGGAAGCACTGGTATGGAAAGTGGCATCATCAGAGCAGATGCGGCGGAGACGGAGAAACTGGGAGAATGGAAGAGAGTCCTTACAGGAGGCGGGGTGGGAGGAAGTGTAGTCCAGGTAGCTGTGGGAGTCAGTGGGCTTGTAGTGAATGTTAGTCAATAACCTATCCCCAGAGATGGAGATGGAGAAGTCGAGGAAGGGAAGGGAAGAGTCGGAGATGGACCATGTGAAGGTGAGGGAAGGGTGGAAATTGGAAGCATAGTGAATGAAATGTTCTAGTTCAGGGCGAGAGCAGGAGACGGCACCGATACAGTCATCAATGTACCGGAAAAAGAGGTGAGGGAGGGGACCCGAGTAGGACTGGAACAAAGAGTGTTCCACATATCCCACGAAAAGGCAGGCATAGCTAGGACCCATGCGGGTACCCATAGCAACACCTTTAATTTAATACACTTCCTCCCACCCCGCCTCCTGTAAGGACTCTATTCCATTCTCCCAGTTTCTCCGTCTCCGCCGCATCTGCTCTGATGATGCCACCTTCCATACCAGTGCTTCCGACATGTCTTCCTTTTTCCTCAACCGAGGATTCCCCTCTACCGTGGTCGACACGGCCCTCGACCGTGTCCGTTCTATCTCCCGCACTTCTGCCCTCACCCCTGCCCCTCCCTCCCGGAACCACGATAGGGTTCCCCTTGTCCTCACCTTTCACCCCACCAGCCTCCATATTCAACGGATCATCCTCCGCCATTTCCGCCACCTCCAGCGTGATCCCACCACCAAACACATCTTCCCCTCACCTCCCCCTTTCAGCATTCCGCAGGGACCGCTCCCTCCGCGACACCCTAGTCCACTCCTCTACCACCCCCAGCACCCCTTCCCCTTCGCCCGGCACCTTCCCGTGCACGCGCAGGAGATGCAACACATGCCCTTACACCTCCCCTCTTCCCACTGTCCAGGGCCCCAGACACCCCTTCCAGGTGAAACAGCGATTTACTTGTACTTCCTGCAATTTAGTATACTGTATTCGCTGCTCACGATGTGGTCTCCTCTACATTGGGGAGACCAAACGCAGATTGGGTGACCGCTTTGCGGAACACCTCCGTTCAGTCCGTAAGGGGGACCCCGAGCTCCCGGTGGCCTGTCACTTTAATTCACCGCTTCACTCCCACTCTGACCTCACCGTCCTCGGCCTATTACACTGTTCCACGGAAGCGCAGCGTAAGCTCGAGGAACAGCACCTCATCTTTCGTTTAGGCACGCTACAGCCCTCTGGACTCAATATCGAGTTCAACAATTTTAGATCATAACCTCAGCTCCAATCACATTTATATTTTATTTTTTCCACCCTTTTATTTGCCCCCCCCCACCTTTTTTTTTCCTCCTAGAAGCTGGCAGCTGTCCTTCATTCTGCCAGTGGATTTCACACTTCTTTCAGCCTTAATCTGTCACATTAACACCACCTCTAGCCTTGCATATCTCTTAATGTCTCTTCATCTCCCCCTTTGTTCTTTTATCCCCTCCCCCTTTTCCCAGCTTTACTCTGGCCTTAAATCTATTTGATTTCCGGCTCTTCACAGTTCTGACGAAAGGTCATCGACCTGAAACGTTAACTCTCTTTCTCTCTCCACGGATGCTGCCTGGCCTGCTGAGTTTTTCCAGCGTTTTCTGTTGTTATTTCAGATTTCCAGCATCCGCAGTATTTTGCTATTATATATCAGGGCCCTATTGAGAGTGGATGTGTGCCGGAGGTCTGGAGAGTAGCCAATGTAGTAACCATTTTTAAAAAGGAGACAGACCTAATGCAGGTAATTGCAGGCCAGTTAGTTTAACATCAGTAGCAGGGAACATTTTAGAGTCTATAATGAAGGATGAAATTTCCACACCGCTAGATAAAGAGAAAATGTCAGAGGTAGACAGCATGGATTTCAAAAGGGACGGTCATGCTTCACAAATCTCCTCGAGTTCATTGAGGAATTAACAGACATGGTAAATGGGGGAAAATGCAGTGGATGTACTGTACATGGACTTTAGGAAAGCCTTTAACAAAATATCACCAAGAAGTTTAAGGGGTATGGAATTAGGAGGAAGATGGCAAACTAGATTAAAAATTGGTTGGGAGATGGAAAACGCAAGAGTAAGAGCTGAAGACAGTTTTTCCAAAGTGGTCGGGAATGGGTAGTGGTGTCGCACAAGGTTTAGTTCTGGGGCCGCTTCTGTTCATTGCATATTGAATGATTTGGCTGAGAGGGAATGGTGTCAAAATTTGCAGATCCCAAAATGGGAGATATATTTAATTCTTGGAAGACGAAAGGAAGTTGCAGAGGGATATTGATAAGATGGGGGAATGGGCTGAACAGTGGCCTATGGAATTCAATGTCAGTAACTATGGGGTGATACGTTTTGGTAAAAGAAAACAGGAGTAATTGTACTCTGAATGGAAGTAAGTTCAGTTCTGTGGATGAGTCGAGGGACTTGGAAGTACAGGTGCACAGGACATAAAGACAACCTCTCAGATTGATTAAGACCGATATAAAAAAAACTAATGGAATTCTAGATTTTATCACAAAAGATATAGAACATTAAAGCCAAGAGGTAATGATGAGCTTATATCAAATCTTAATAAGACCTCAGTTAGAGTGCTGTTTGTAGTATTGGGCTCCACACTATAGGAAGGATATTGAGGCCTTACAATACGTACAACACAGGATGCTGCCTGGTATGAGAGAATACAAATATGAAGAAAGACTTGAAGTTGGGTCTTTTCATTAGAACAATGCAGATTATAGGATGATATAATAGAAGTGTTTAAAATAATGTAAGGATGGGACAGGGTTGATCGAAGCAGACTGTTCCCAGCAGTTGAGTCTGAAACAAGGGCCCATAGATACACGATTAAATGTAAGAGATTAGAAGAGAGGGCAGGAGAAACTTCTTTTACACGGAGACTGGGGCATTCATTTCCAGGGGTAGTGGTTGAAGCATAAACTATGTCAACATTCAAGTTTAGATTGGATAGATGGCCGAAGGAAATGGGATAAAGTATATGGGAACAGGGTGAGTAAATTTGATTAATAATATTTACTTGCGTGGAGCGTAAATTCTAACATGGACTGGTTGAACCGGATAGCTTGTGTTCACCTTGTAATTTCTATGTATTTATTTTCGATAGCTTATCTGTTAATGTTAATAAATCTGTTCAGTAGATTACAGCCTGCACCATGGTCTGATAGAACGTTTATTTCACAGCTTCTCAAAGTTTAAATAACGGTTTTCTGTTCAACCCATTGACTGACTGACTACATTACCAGATATTGGCTGTATATAGGTTCTTGGGGAGTAAAGGCTTGCTTACAGGAGTGGTCTTTGTTGCTGAGCACAAGCTAAGTATCTGAGATAAAAGCCTAAAAATGTGCAAGTATCAGGAATGGATAGAGTCGGGCTAGACTCCGATCGGTCCCAAGGTCAACCAGCTTACTAGCAATACTGTCAAATCTCACATGTAGAAGAGATTCAGTGTTGTCGAGTCATCACTGCAGTGGCACTGTACCCCAGCAGTGTTGCCACCTTTAGGAGATGGAAGATAGATAGAAAAGATATCACTTTTATGTCACAGGACAACAGTACACGATGGATACCTGCTGTACACTCGTATGTTTCCAGTAGGATGAAGGTGACGGAATGTTTCTCCTGGGGTTTGGGTGGGGGGGGGGGGGGGCGCGGATTGTGTCTCTCTTTTACAGAACAGGGAACAGTATAACATTATATATTATATCAAAAAAAGTCATAGGTTTTAGGGATGAATTAAAATTTAAAATATTGAAATGAAAAACTGAGGCAAATAGGAAACTTTCCAAACTTTCCTCCTAATATCTCCTTCTTTAGCTTTATGTTCATGTTTTCCCTTATGGCTGTATGAAGCATCTTGGGATATTTTTCTATATTGGAGGAGTGTTGGGGTACGAGTGGAATGAGTTTTAATGGGAAAGTTAGGGTACAACAGGGGTGAGCTTCAATGGGAGAGTTAAGGTACGAGAGGAATGATCTTTGAGAGAGTTGGTGTACGACAAGGATGAGCTTTGATGAGAGAATTGGTGTACTACAAGGGTGAGCTTTGACGTGAGAGTTGGTGTTCGAGAGGAATGAGCTTTGATGAGAGAGTTGGGGTATTAGAGGGATGAGCTTTGGTGGGAGAACTTCTGTTATTAGAGGGATGGGCTTCAATGACCGCATATGATTCACCATACAAGGGTCTGCTCTCAGATATTTCAAAAACAATTGTTGTTGTGTTTCAGGTGAACCAGTGGTGGAACAACCTTTCTGAGGGGCAGCGGACCATCACAGGTTTGTGTTAAATGCAATGGACGCTCATGGGAAAGCTGAGAGAAAGTGGAGAAGAATACTGAGGAGGTAGTTTTCAATCTCAGGGCAACCGTCCACTTTGGCATCTCAGCTATGATGCTGAAACTTGCTTCAAGGGTTTTTCTTGCTCTGTATACATCTTGTAACAGGACCATTTTGAGGTTTTATTATAGTTGCTTTAGATACCCAGTCATTCTTAATGGTATCCCCTTAAGTCAAAGATTTGGATGAGTGGTATTGAGGGGTCCTTCACTTGCTCCAAAAAGATGTTCCTAACTGAAAGTACCAAGGCCAAAATTCTGCCAGCTGTTTTTTTTAAACCGTATCCGTAAATGATCCCCCTTTTCAGCCGAGCAGTTCATTGTGCCATTGTCACACTCTATTGTAATGAGAATTGTTTGCCATTGCAGCGCAGTGCTGTGGAGAATCACGGTTAATTATATCTTCTTGCACTGTGCCATTGATACCACAGGGTGGTGCTGTGTGATACAAAACTACCAGTCACTCGGCCTTTTTTCTTCAACATTTGGGGATAATTTTTAGTTTGTGCGATAGCGTAGATCTGGCGATGTCGGATCGGCCACTCGTTATACATCTCTCAAGATTTTAATTTCCAAATGAAAATATCAGCTGATCCGATATTGACGCAGAAGCTGCACAAGAGTTTATGATCTGAACAGGCGAGGCCAAAGTCAGAATTACCGCCCTTGAGCTTTGAAGGTGTGATGCCGTCTGATGTTCTCCTTCATACGTTAGGACCACATGACCTATCAACCTTTCACCCTGGGACTGCAGGAATCCCCTCAAGCTGCTAGTTTCACTTTCTGCTCATATTGAGTGTCCCACAGTTTCCCTGTTGTCAGACCCTTAACTTCCTATTATCTCCTAGACGTCGTGTCATGCCTCCCGATCTTAGATCTGTGCCTTGACTCTACTCACCAACATGGACCTGCTGCAGATCCACTGCAAGCCCGTCTCTTTATTTCCCCCTCTCCCCCCGGGCCCTGCCCTCTCCCCCGGCCCACCGATTACTAGTGTGTTGTTGCGATTCGCGCCACGTTCTGGGAGGACTGGAGGTAGATAAACAATGGCAAGCATTTAAAGATAGAATGACAAAATTGCAAAAATTGTTTATACCAATCTGACATAAAAGGAAATCTAAAAAGGTGACTCAACCGTGGATAACAGGGGAAATTAGAGACAGCATAAAATCCAAAGATAGGGCGTATAAAATAGCCAAAAAAGCGCCAGAGCGGAAGATTGGGAACAGTTTAAGATAGAGCAAAGGAGGACAAAGGGCTTAATCAAGAGGGGCAAAATAGCTTACGAAAGCAAGCTGGCGGAAAATATAAAAACTAACTCCAAAAGCTTTTATAAGTATATCAAGAGGAAAAGACTGGTGAAAACCAAAGTTGGTCCATTGCAGTCAGATACGGGGGAATATATAACGGGAAATAAGGAAATGGCAGACCAACTAAATGCATACTTTGGGTCAGTCTTTACGAAGGAAGACACAAAAAACCTCCCTGGGATATCGGGGAAAAATAGGGACATTGGCAAAGGAGGAACTGACGCAAATCAATATCTCTAAGGATATGGTGTTAAGGAAGCTAAAGGGATTGAAGGCGGACAAATCCCCAGGGCCTGATAACATGCATCCTAGGGTACTGAAGGAGGTGGCCCTAGAGATAGCGGATGCACTAAGTATGATTTTTCAGAATTCATTAGACTCGGGAACAGTGCCCATGGATTGGAGGGTAGCTAACGTTACCCCACTATTCAAAAAGGGGGGTAGGGAAAAAGCAGGTAATTACAGACCTGTAAGCCTTACATCAGTTGTGGGCAAAATGCTGGAGTCCATCATTAAGGATGAAATAGCGGAGCACTTAGCAAATGGGGACAGGATAGGACAGAGTCAACATGGATTTACAAAGGGTAAATCGTGCTTGACTAATCTATTGGAATTTTTTGAGGGAGTAACTGGTAAAATAGATGGGGGAGAGCCAGTAGATGTGGTGTACCTGGACTTCCAAAAGGCCTTCGATAAGGTCCCACATAAAAGATTAGCATGGAAAATTGAAGCTCATGGGATAAAGGGGAAAGTATTGACGTGGATAGAGAACTGGCTGTCAGATAGAAAACAAAGAGTTGGAATAAACGGCTCATTTTCTGAATGGCAGGCAGTAACAAGTGGGGTACCACAGGGATCTGTCCTGGGTCCCCAGCTGTTCACAATTTACATTAATGACCTGGATCAGGGAGTCGGATGCAGCATTTCCAAATTTGCAGACGACACTAAACTAGGAGGGGGGGTGGGCTCAGAGGAGGAGACCAGGAAGCTCCAGAGCGATTTGGACAGACTGGGTGATTGGGCGGATAAATGGCAGATGCACTATAATGTGGACAAGTGCGAAGTTATCCACCTTGGGTGCAGGAACGGGAGGGCAAATTATTATTTAAATGGCAATAAATTGGGAGAGGGGGAAGTACAGAGAGACCTGGGTGTTCTTGTACACCAGTCACTGAAGGCGAGCATGCAGGTGCAACAGGCGGTCAAGAAGGCAAACGGTATGCTGGCCTTCATAGCAAAAGGGTTGGAATACAGGAACAGGGATACCTTGCTGCAGCTGTACAGGGCACTGGTGAGACCACACCTCGAGTACTGTGTACAGTTTTGGTCGCCTCATCTGAGGAAAGATGTTCTTGCCATGGAGGGGGTGCAGCGGCGATTCACCAGGCTGATACCAGGAATGGTGGGATTGACCTATGAGGAGAGACTATGTAGTTTAGGGATGTACACACTGGAGTTTAGAAGATTGAGAGGGGACCTCATAGAAGTGTATAAAATTCTGACAGGTCTAGACAGACTAGATGCAGAAGGAATGTTTCCCTTGGCGGGTGAGAACAGAACTAGAGGACATAATTTAAGGATAAGGGCTAAACCATTTAGGACAGAAATGAGGGGGAATTTCTTCACTCAGAGGGTGGTGAACCTGTGGAACTCATTGCCACAGAGGGCAGTGTACGCCAGCTCATTAAATATATTTAAGAGGGAATTAGATATATTTCTACAGGCAAAAGGGGTTAAGGGTTACGGAGAGAAGGCGGGGACGGGATACTGAATTGGAGGATCAGCCATGATCTCATTAAATGGCGGAGCAGGCTCGAAGGGCCGGATGGCCTACTCCTGCTCCTATCTTCTATGTATCTATGTATCTATGTTCTGTTCAGATCCCTGATGAGGTGCTCAGCGAGTCCAGAGAGCCTGTGCCACATTGAGAGGAGGAGGGGTGGGAATCTCTGGGTCTGGGGTTTACAGCCTTGCCTGTTCAGATCATAACCTCTTGTGCAGCTTATGGTCTTTTTCAAAACACTACCCTTGTAGAGTAATTTAAAAATAAATTACCTAAAGTAATTTTTTTTAATTGTTATTTTCAATACAAGTTGTGGCTCCGGCCATCAGATGCAAGCTGCAAAGTGCAGGGAGTCAGCCTGTGCTCTCCACTCCACTCTCGATTTTTGTTTTCCTTGCTCCCTTTTCTGTCAATTTTCTCTCCTGCAGGCATTCACTCCTGAATGGGCTACAGTTCTACTGTTCACCAGGTGCCCTCTGATACCTTGCTTAAGTGGTCATTCCTTCGATCTGAGCCGAGTTAGCATCAGCTTGCTGGGTGAAAGCCTTGCTGCCGATCCCAATCCTGCTCTCACCCAACATCTGCACTTGCGGACTTTCAAGCAGCAGTACCGGGATCACGATCCAAAGCGTGAACCCTGGCTGGTATATCTCTCTCTCCCCCCCCCCCCCCCCCCCCCCAAAGAAATTGGTGGGCTGAGGCCAATCGTAGAACCTTTGCCACCACCTCAGCTGAGATCAGTTAACTCCGTACTGACCAGAGGTGGCCCTCCGAGACCTTCCTGCTCTCTCTGGCTCAGCTACCTAACCCTCCACCTGGAAACCCCATTATTAGTAGATTTTAATGAAAAATCTGTGTGCGTTTTTCTTTGAGTGCGAAAGAAATCTATCAATAAGAACTCCTGCACCTATCATGCGAGATAGAACTAACAAACTTGTATTTAAATAGAGCCTTAATGTGTCCTCCGGGCATCCCAAACCGCTTCACAGCCTGCAGATTATTTTCGAAGGGCAGCGTTTGTTAAATTTGCACATAGCAGGATCCAACAGATAGCAAATGAGATCAATGACCAGTTTAAAAACATATAATGCTGGAAACACACACAGCGGGTCAGTCAGCATCTGTGGAGAGAACAGACTAGATAATGTTTCAGGTGTGGACCCGTCTGGAAAAATAATTCAATCGCACTCATTATTGTGGGCCTGTCGATCAATCATGCCCGTATCGATTGCACTTACCACTGTAGGTCTGTCCATTGGTTGCCCCGGCATTGATTGCACTCCATGCTGTGTCTGTCCATCGAACACTCTGGCATCCATTCTACTCCCTGCTGTCGGGCCAATCGCTCCAGCATTGATTGTACTCACTGCTGTGGCTTAGCCTGATCATCAGCTTGGCATTGATTGTACTCACTGCTGTGGATCTGTCCATCGAACGTTCCGGCATCAATTGAGCTCACTGTTGTGGATTTATCCATTGATCACCGCCAGCATTGATTGCGTTGACTGCTGTGTTTCTCTGAATGTGTAATGCTTCTAGTAATATGGGATGCCTGTTGTATTTGGGTGTGGGCATAAGTGACCTGCACTGCAGAAGTAAAAATGATGGATAGTGCAATGCATGATGCCACCGAACCATTGCCTCCTCGCTGCAATGCTGCCACCTTAGGCAGGTGCGTCTGGCAGAAATGATGCCAGAAGTTCGGTATGGCCGTACAAACAGGCATAGATCTCGTGGTACGAGTCCCTGCCCAATTTTTTGCTTTGCCTGCCCGAGTAACGGCAGAAAACAGGCGCTAACCCAGAGGAAAATCTTATCTCCTTTTTGCCGATGCTGACAGACCTGCTGTTGTTTCAGTATTTGGTGTTTGTTTTAGAGCGCCTCTGCTCTGATTCGCTATTACAAAATGTTAAATCAACGTTATGAAAGTTTGAGGATGGAGTCCTAAGCTCTCGACCTTCTTGGTTCTCAGTAGCTGCCTTGCATATTGTGGAAACTGTTAAAACTAGAACCATGCCCATACCCACCAACACTCGCACCTCGGATGCCGTTTACTGATTAATGTACTCTGCAATTAAATCATTTCACAGTCTTAAGTGATTCTGTTCTTTTGCAGGGATTATAGCGGCCAATGCTTTAGTGTTCTGTTTGTGGAGAGTTCCTTCAATGCAGCGGGCCATGGTGAAATATTTCACCTCTAATCCTGCTTCCAGTAAGTGTGACAAATCTTCTTCAGGATTTATGGTTTATACCCATCAGGATTTACGGGCATTTTCAATGTGCTTTCCGAGCTGCCTTCTAGGATTCTTTGCATGCTTTGAGCTTTCCTTTGTAGCTTTTAAAAGACACATTTTCTGTCGGATACTTGTATATTTTCTCAATATATAATGCTGAAAATTCTAATGAAGGAGGGAGAGACCAATGAATCCAGTCCTGACTGAAGCGTCCACAATCTCTTGCTGCTGCCTGTGTGGGTTCTATATGAAATAAATTTGAAGCAATTTTAACCAAATTCCTGGTGGACGTGGACCCATAATTGTGGCATTCTGACTTGGAGGGCCAAGAATGGTAGCCGTTCTGTACCTGCCCTGGGAGTGTTGGATGGGACAGTGTAGAGGGAGCTTTATTATGCATCTGGTTCATGCTGTATCTGACCTGAAACACTTGATGGGACAGTGTAGAAGGGCTTTACTCTCTCTCTAATCTATACTGTAGCTGACCTGGGAGTTCTTAATGCTGATGTTGGGTACTGAAGGCCTTGGACTATCTGTTAATCTATGTGCATTTGCATTTAAGAAGATGCTAGAATTGAGTTGCAGGGCTGTGTAGTCGCTACAACCCAGTGTGTTGCATTTATCAAATAGAATGTCCGAGCATTAATTCCAGGCTTCACTGATTTTTTTTCTTTCCATTTTGTCTCATTTTAAGCAATTATTCTGCGCTAGTATCCAGGAAGGGAGAGAACAATGATGTCTGCCTCAAATGAGATCCTTGGACATTTAGGACTGAGATGAGGAGAAATTTCTTTACTCAGAGGGTGGTGAACCTGTGGAATTCTCTACCACAGAAGGCTGTGGAGGCCAAGTCACTTAATATATTTAAGAAGGAGATAGATAGATTTCTAGACACAAAAGGCATCAAGGGGTATGGGGAGAGAGCGGGAATATGGTATTGCGACAGAGGATCAGCCATGATCATATTGAATGGCGGAGCAGGCTCGAAGGGCCGAATGGCCTACTCCGGCTCCTATTTTTCTCTGTTTCTATGTTTCTTGCTGGAATTTGGGGGAGGGAGCGGAGGGGCACTCATTTGTTGCAAACTGTCAGGTCCCCTCAGGACTGTGACGCAGGCCTGAAATCTGCTCTTCCGGCTGTTTATACAAAGAGTGAACCGTCTGGATCGAAAGTAGCGCAGTGCTTTCAAACAACATCTCCTTTTAAAGAAAATGTATTTTTTATTTGAGAATCTTTTAAAAAAAAAATGTAAATAACTGGTCTACCACTGAGGCACTTGCACTGGGACCAGTAGCTGCAGTTCATGTTTCAGTTAGGCTGCACTCGGTTTGCATTATCAGGATAAATCTTGAATTCTGCTGCCTCGGAGAGAACATCCTTGTGCTGTCGTTACAGTGTACATGAATCTTGATGCTGAAGTTACAGTGTAACTGTACCCTGATGCTGAAGCTACATTGTACCTACATCTTAATGCAGAAGTTATAGTGTAGCTAGAACCTGATGCCTAATATTTAAGTTTACCCTAACACTGAATTTATAGTGTAATGACTGCCAGGTGCTGTAGTATGTTGAAGTTACAGTGTAACTGCACCTAATGCTGAAAATATAGGCCCGGATTTTGTGGTCAGCAGCGAATGAACAACGCTCGCCATTCATTACGCTTACAGCTGCCCACAGGCTTTTATTGGGCTTTTGTGCAACAACTTGCGGTAATTAGAGAGCCATTTCAGCGTGACACACTCTACAGGGGATCTGGGACCTATGTAAGCAAGGCAAGCAACAGCATGTCTCTTCAACCAATCAGATTGAAGAATCCTTAATGAGATGCGCAGAGTCTAAACCAGGAAGTGCAAGTTTGAATATTTAATGCAATGTAAAATCATGTACAGAAAGCAAAATAAAGATAGGGAAGAAAAGAAAGATGGGATTGAGAGAGAGAGAAAAGAGGCAGAAAGAAAAAGTGAAAAGAAAATTTTAATTAAAAAAAAATCTCCAGCAATAGTTAAAATCTGAAGTTAATTTTCAGTGCCAAAGAGGTTGTTTGGTAATAATTAAGACTTGCCACCAATGTTCCCCCAATTTGTTTTTGGGTGCATGGCCTGTTTAAGGGGCTGCGCGGCCCATTCACAGTTTCGTGCATGTGCGAAATTTAACATTGAAAAAGCTGGTCCCGGGCTTCTCATGCTGTTAAAAATCACTCGCACTTGAATGGACAAGCCCTAATACTCTGGCGTATCTAGTGGGTAAGTAACGCAACTTCACGCTCTTCATGTGTTTTAATGCCGAGTCTCTCTGCGAGCTATAAATGTAGTGAAGCTTGTGGAGAAGCAGGGCAAATCGAACAGCAACTTTCTGATTTCCACATTTAACTGTGCATGTGCGGACACTGGAAGTTGCTGTCCGATTTACTCCATAATAATGGTGAGCGCTGATAGCCTCACCATTATTTTTACCTGCAAAATCCGGGACATAGTGTTAGTACACCTTAATGCTGAAGTTACAGTGTAAAATCTGATGCTGAAGTTATAATATGCATGATTCCTGACTTTTGCATTTGTGCTGCAAGTATTGGAAGATAATTTTATTGCTCTCTGCATATTTGATCTGGGGGAGTGTAATTGCAGATATTTTCATCCCGGGTCTCTGTGACTAGTGCTTTGTCTCACAGGTTTCATGTTGACTAATGCGGTGGTAATGATGCCAGTCCTGCCACCACTTATTGCCTCCTTAGATTGGAAATCTCCTCCGTGGAGAATATCAGTATAACCCTGAATCACATTGCCTTGTTGGCACTCCATTCTGTTTGGCCACAGTGTTTGGGACTGTTGGAGGATGCGCAGTCATTACACAGGAACGTTTGGTAACTCATGGGCAGTTTTATTTCTTGTTTTCAGAGACCTTGTGTTTACCCATGGTCCTGTCGACCTTCAGCCACTACTCATTCTTTCACATGGCAGCAAACATGTACGTGCTGTGGAGTTTCTCCTCCAGCATCGTGTCGCTTCTCGGGCAGGAGCAGTTCATGGCCGTCTACCTATCAGCAGGTAACACACTTCTGTACTACAACTTCTTCTGAGGTAGAATTTAAGGAATTGCTCTTTATTATAAATTGTACAATGAAAATATATATTATATTTGTGTAAGTGAGGCATTTTTTTTAAGGGCAAGAATGAATTAGATGAGGAGGCAGTACGATGAGCCTTTATTTCAACAGTCAGATTATAGGAAGGAGGAAAAATACGTACCACGGTGTATTTGGATCTTGGAGATATAAGTGAGGAAAATTCAGAGCGGCAGAGACAGCACAGATAAAGACACAAGAAAGGTTGGAGGCTAGCAGTGAGATGAATTGGTTATTGGCCTTTTCTTGTATCCTGTCCAGGAGTGAGAGATGTTAGAAGAGTCCTCCCTGGAGATGGGAGCAGGATGAACTTTCAAGTCTTGGATGAACTTTATAGAATTGGTTTATAGAATGTTAAGGATAAAAAAAAAAAGTGTTTAGTACAAGGTGAAACAAAACTTCTTACAGGCAGCATCAGTAAGGCATTTGAGGTCGGAGGAGACGGTCAGTACCAGAGTATCAATAGATTAAAAAGGACTAGAAGTGGAGCTGACTAAGGTAAGAGATGGGGGAGAAAAGCACAATGCCTTAAGGAAATCCTGAGTTAATGGGGGCGGGGGGGGCGGGTGGGGGGGTGGGTGGTGAAGAACTAGGAGGAACCATCAACTATAACAGAGGTAGAAGCATATTAGAGGAAGCTACATAGCCCTGATATTAGCTTTGTGAAAGACCATATAATGGCAAGTTGTTTAGAAGTGCATGCTGGCAGATCCTGAAAAGGGATTTGAAGATGTCCAAGACCATGATGAGTCAAAGTTTTTGGATTAATGAGCACATTTTCAAGAAGAGAAGGTGGACATGGGGTAGGAATGACTTGAGACATAATGGGGTAGGAATAAAATTCCAATGCACACATCTTAAGGATAATAGAAAAGATACCATCAGGATTATTGGTGTCTAGAAAGCAGATGATTTGATGTCAGCCATCACAGTAGAACAGAGTGGAGCAAGTTCTCTGCCAAGATCAGTAAGTCAAATAGGGGAGGGGTGGGGTATGGACCGCTAGCATAACATCAGTAACTTATTGGTACAGAAAGAAGGATTAGAAGAGTGAACAAAGCTGCTAGACCAGGGAAAAGCAGCAAAAATGCTCTAGGTGTCTGATTTACAGTGCCAAATAAAATGCGTCTTTAACTTCGATTGTGATTTGTTGCAGGATGCTCTGCAAACAATAAATAGAAGACAGTGACCAGAGAGCCCAGTGATGAGGCAACACAGTGTATGAGTTAGTGGTGGAGTTCAGGGGACAGATACAGTGTGTGTGGTGGAGGCTGAGGCGATAGATACCGTGTGTGTGGGGGAGGTTGGGGGACAGATACAGTGTGTGTGGTGGAGGCTGAGGCGATAGGTACAGTGTGTGTGGGGGAGGTTGGGGGACAGATACAGTGTGTGTGGCTGAGGCGATAGATACAGTGTGTGTGGGGGAGGTTGGGGGACAGATATAGTGTGTGTGGGTGAGGTTGGGGGACAGATACAGTGTGTGTGGTGGAGGTTGAGGGGACAGATACAGTGTGTGTGGTGGAGGTTGAGGGGACAGATACAGTGTGTGTGGTGGAGGTAGGGGACAGATACAGTGTGTGGGGGAGGTTGAGGGGACAGATACAGTGTGTGGGGGAGGTTGAGGGGACAGATACAGTGTGTGTGGTGGAGGTTGGGGGTCAGATACAGTGTGTGGGGGAGGTTGAGGGGACAGATATAGTGTGTGTGGGGGAGGTTGAGGGGACAGATACAGTGTGTGTGGTGGAGGTTGGACAGATACAGTGTGTGTGGTGGAGGTTGGACAGATACAGTGTGTGTGGGGGAGGTTGGGGGACAGATACAGTGTGTGTGGGGGAGGGTAGGGGTCAGATACAGTGTGTGGGGGAGGTTGGGGGACAGACTGTGTGTGAGGGAGGTTGAGGGGACAGATACAGTGCGTGTGGTGGAGGTAGGGGTCAGATACAGTGCGTGGTGGAGGTTGGGGGACAGATACAGTGCGTGTGGTGGAGGTAGGGGACAGATACAGTGCGTGTGGTGGAGGTTGGACAGATACAGTGTGTGTGGGGGAGGTTGAGGGGACAGATACAGTGTGTGGGGGAGGTTGAGGGGACAGATACAGTGTGTGTGGTGGAGGTTGGGGGTCAGATACAGTGTGTGGGGGAGGTTGAGGGGACAGATATAGTGTGTGTGGGGGAGGTTGAGGGGACAGATACAGTGTGTGTGGTGGAGGTTGGACAGATACAGTGTGTGTGGTGGAGGTTGGACAGATACAGTGTGTGTGGGGAGGTTGGGGGACAGATACAGTGTGTGTGGGGGAGGGTAGGGGTCAGATACAGTGTGTGGGGGAGGTTGGGGGACAGACTGTGTGTGAGGGAGGTTGAGGGGACAGATACAGTGCGTGTGGTGGAGGTAGGGGTCAGATACAGTGCGTGGTGGAGGTTGGGGGACAGATACAGTGCGTGTGGTGGAGGTAGGGGACAGATACAGTGCGTGTGGTGGAGGTTGGACAGATACAGTGTGTGTGGGGGAGGTTGGGGGGACAGATACAGTGTGTGTGGTGGAGGTTGGGGGACAGATACAGTGCGTGTGGTGGAGGTAGGGGACAGATACAGTGCGTGTGGTGGAGGTTGGACAGATACAGTGTGTGTGGGGGAGGTTGGGGGGACAGATACAGTGTGTGTGGTGGAGGTTGGGGGACAGATACAGTGTGTGTGGGGGAGGTTGGGGGACAGATACAGTGTGTGTGGGGGAGGTAGGGGACAGATACAGTGTGGGGGAGGTTGGGGGACAGATACAGTGCGTGTGGGGGAGGTTGGGGGACAGATACAGTGCGTGTGGTGGAGGTTGATGGACAGATACAGTGTGTGTGGGGGAGGTTGAGGGGACTGATACCGTGCGTGTGGGGGAGGTTGATGGACAGATACAGTGCGTGTGGGGGCGGTTGGGGGACAGATACAGTGCGTGTGAGGGAGGTAGGGGACAGATATAGTGTGTGTGGGGGAGGTTGGGGGGTCAGATACAGTGCGTGTGGGGGAGGTTGGGGGACAGATACAGTGTGTGTGGTGGAGGTTGGGGGTCAGATACAGTGTGTGTGGGGGAGGTTGGGGGTCAGATACAGTGTGGGGGAGGTTGGGGGTCAGATACAGTGTGTGTGGGGGAGTTTGGGGGACATACAGTGCGTGTGGTGGAGGTTGATGGACAGATACAGTGTGTGTGGTGGAGGTTGAGGGAACAGAAACAGTGCGTGTGAGGGAGGTAGGGGACAGATACAGTGCGTGTGGTGGAGGTAGGGGTCAGATACAGTGTGTGTGGTGGAGGTTGGGGGACAGATACAGTGTGTGTGGGGGAGGATGGGGGGTCAGATACAGTGCGTGTGGGGGAGGTTGGGGGACAGATACAGTGCGTGTGGTGGAGGTAGGGGTCAGATACAGTGTGTGTGGTGGAGGTTGGGGGACAGATACAGTGTGTATGGTGGAGGTTGGGGGACAGATACAGTGTGTGTGGGGGAGGTTGAGGGGTCAGATACAGTGTGTGGTGGAGGTTGGGGGACAGATACTGTGTGTGGTGGAGGTTGAGGGACAGATACAGTGTGTGTGGTGGAGGTTGAGGGGTCAGATACAGTGCGTGTGGTGGAGGTTGGGGGACAGATACAGTGTGGGGGAAGTTGGGGGACAGATACAGTGCGTGTGGTGGAGGTTGGGGGACAGATACAGTGTGTGTGGGGGATGTTGAGCGGACAGATACAGTGCGTGTGGGGGAGGTTGGGGGACAGATACAGTGTGATTGGCGGAGGTTGAGGGGACAGATACAGTGTGTGTGGGGGAGGATGAGGGGACAGATACAGTGTGTGGGGAGGTTGGGGGACAGATACAGTGTGTGTGGGAGGTAGGGGTCAGATACAGTGTGTGTGGGGGAGGTTGAGGGGACAGATACAGTGTGATTGGCGGAGGTTGAGGGGACAGATACAGTGTGTGTGGGGGAGGTTGGGGGACAGATACAATGTGTGTGGTGGAGGTAGGGGTCAGATACAGTGTGTGTGGGGGAGGTTGAGGGGACAGATACAGTGTGATTGGGGGAGGTTGAGGGGACAGATACAGTGTGATTGGCGGAGGTTGAGGGGACAGATACAGTGTGTGTGGGGGAGGATGAGGGGACAGATACAGTGTGTGTGGTGGAGGTAGGGGTCAGATACAGTGTGTGTGGTGGAGGTAGGGGTCAGATACAGTGTGTGTGGGGGAGGTTGGGGGACAGATACAGTGTGATTGGGGGAGGTTGGGTGACAGATACAGTGTGTGTGGGGGAGGTTGGGGGACAGATACAGTGTGTGTGGGGGAGGTTGAGGGGTCAGATACAGTGCGTGTGGGGGAGGTTGGGGGACAGATACCGTGTGTGTGGTGGAGGGTTGAGGTTGTCCCTGCCACCATCACTTCCTTTCTCAAGGACACTGAGGTTGATTGTACCATCATCATATCTGCCCTGCCTGAAGATTGAGTAGCTTAGTAAAGCACAGCAGTGAAATTGGGACTTTGTGGGTCTGTATGGTTCAGCTCCATATTATTTATTTACTGAGTCAGCAGAGGGATGTAGAGTTATATTTTTGTAAGATGATTTGTATCACTCAAACATTTCTAGCAACTTCAGCTCTGATATTTTCCTCTTTTGTTTAACTGAGAGTCTCTGTATATTAGCTTTTGACAATGTTCATTGCCTTCTGCCTCTTGTGTTTATCTAGGTGTTATCTCCACGTTTGCCAGTTATGTTTATAAAATTGCCACCGGCCGCTTAGGAGCGTCTCTTGGAGCTGTAAGTGCGCCGTAAATTTTGGCAGGCTTTAAATTGTTTTAAAAAAGTTATGTTGTGTTGTGATGTAATACATTATAAAGTCGTGGGAGCTACAACTGTGCTGTAATGTTGTGTAGTGAGCAGTTTGTAATAATACAGTTCCCTGTATTGAAAAGGTAATATGGCATATCTCGAGGCTGGAAAAGACCATAGTCCCAGCTAGTCCACCTTCCTGCTGTCCTAATAGTAATAACCAGCAATGTGTTTCTCTTCAAGATACTTGTCCAATTTGACCATGATGATGTCTAAGCTACTTGCCCCTGTAGCCTTTCTTGGTAAACTATTCCAAAAAAAACCCACCTTCTTGGTGAAGTCATGCTGTTTTATGTTCAGCCTGTTTCTACTGCTTTTCAGCATATACCGTGTCCCCCTTGTTCTTCTATCCTGTACCAAATCAAATAGCCTGACTGATCCTCAGCTTATTGATCTTACTAAAGTCATGTTTTACATCAACATGTTTGATACGTGAAGAGAAAAAGATTGGTGAAGTCAAGCGTAGGTCCCTTGCAGTCAGAATCAGGGGAATTTATAATGGGGAACAAAGAAATGGCAGACCAATTAAATACATACTTTGGTTCTGTCTTCACAAAGGAGGACACAAATAACCTCCCAGAGATGTCGGGGAACATAGGATCTAATGAGAGGGAGGAATTGAATGAAATCAGTATTTGTAGGGAAATGGTGTTAGGGAAATTGACAGGATTGAAGGCCGATAAATCCCCAGGGCCTGATAATCTACATCCTAGGGTACTTAAGGAAGTGGCTCTAGAAATAGTAGATGCATTGCTGGTCATCTTCCAAAATTCTATAGACTCTGGAACAGTTCCCGTGGATTGGAGGGTAGCTAATGTAACCCCACTATTTAAAAAAAGGTGGTAGAGAGAAAACGGGGAATTATAGACCGGTAAGCCTGACATCGGTAGTGGGGAAAATGCTAGAGTCCATTATAAAAGATGTAATAGCAGAGCAGTTGGAAAACAGTGACAGGATCGGACAAAGTCAACATGGATTTACAAAAGGTAAATCATGCTTGACTAATCTACTGGAATTTTTTGAGGATGTAACTGGTAGAATAGATAAGGGAAAACCAGTGGATGTGGTGTATTTGGACTTTCAGAAGGCTTTCGATAAGGTCCCGCATAAGAGATTAGCGTGCAAAGTTAAAGCACATGGGATTGGGGGTAAGGTACTGACTTGGATAGCGAACTGGTTAGCAGACAGGAAGCAAAGAGTTGGAATAAACGGGTCTTTTTCCGATGGCAGGCAGTGACTAGTGGGGTACCGCAGGGATCGGTGCTAGGACCCCAGCTATTCACAATATATATTAATGATCTAGATGAGGGAACTAGATGTAATATCTCCAAATTTGCAGACGACACAAAGCTGGGTGGGCGTATGTGCTGTGAGGAGGATGCAGAGAAACTCCAGTATGATTTGGACAGGTTGGGTGATTGGGCAGATGCAGTATAATGTGGATAAATGCGAGGTTATCCACTTTGGTGGCAAAAACAGGAAGACAGATTATTATCTGAACGGCAATAGATTGGGAAAAGGGGAAGTGCAACGAGACCTAGGTGTCCTTGTGCACCAGTCGCTGAAGGTAAGCATGCAGGTGCAGCAGGCGGTTAAGAAGGCAAATGGTATGTTGGCCTTCATAGCGAGAGGATTCGAGTACAGGAGCAAGGATGTCTTGCTGCAGTTGTACAGGGCCTTGGTGAGACCACACCTTGAGTATTGTGTGCAGTTTTGGTCGCCTTATCTGAGGAAGGATGTTCTTGCCATGGAGGGAGTGCAGCGAAGATTCACCAGACTGATACCTGGGATGGCAGGAATAACGTATGAAGAGAGATTGGGTCGATTAGGCTTATATTCGCTAGAGTTTAGAAGAATGAGAGGGGATCTCATTGAAACTTATAAAATTCTAACAGGACTAGACAGACTAGATGCAGGAAGGATGTTCCCGATGGCCGGGGAGTCCAGAACCAGGGGTCACAGTCTAAGGATAAGGGGTAAGCCATTTCGGACTGAGATGAGGAATTTCTTCACCCAGAGAGTGGTGAACCTGTGGAATTCTCTACTACAGAAGGCAGTTGAGGCCAATTCATTAAATATATTCAAGAAGAAGTTAGATATATTTCTTAAGGCTAAAGGGATATGGGGAGAAAGCAGGGACAGGGTATTGAAATTGGATGATCAGCCATGATCTCATTAAATGGCGGAACAGGCTCGAGGGGCCAAATGGCCTACTTCTGCTCCTATCTTCTATGTTTACCCCCCCAAGTTTTTACCTCGCCAATGATGAGTTCCAGTTCTGTGAGTCTGTCCTCATGTGTCTTCTATAGTCCCTAATTATGCTTTGACTTTATTTCTAATAGCTTTAATAACTTTCTGTTGTACATATTGCCACTGCCTTCTTAATTATCTTTTGCTGTTTCCACTTAGCTCGCACTCCATTACCTTTTCAAGGCATGGTCCATTCTCTTACAGTGTGTGCATCCTCATGAAATCTGCCTCCCAAACTTTAACAGTTTAATGCTCCTGCTACTCTTCGTTCCTTTTCCTTACGGTGAATCTTATGACCCTATGATCACTGTTGCTCAACTGTTCTTCAACTGTTCAACTGCTTCTCCACCCTGCCAGTGCCTTTTGAATCACGTAGGTTCAGTTCGAGGGATTCACATCCACGGTTCTCAATACGATACAGAAGGATCTTCAGCTGGGAACAAAATCCCTAGCTTGAACTCTTCCCCCTTGTGTGCAGGGGTTTAAACACTCAGTTCTCTGTGACGTTTTGCTACATTAAAGGCGCTATATAAAGGCAAGTTGTTGTTGTGACATGCTGAAGCAGCACTCCCAAAGCTTGTGTTAAAGGCTTTGGACATGCACCCAGTATACATTCTCCTGGTGCTGTACAGCATCAAACACCCAGGATCATTTTCATCTTACTGCCTACAGCCTATTTTGCCACCTAGATATTGACAATATGGATCAGGTTTTTTTTTAACCGACTGTTTTGTCTTCTCCTCACTCTAGTCCGGTGCAATAATGGCTGTCCTTGCTGCAGTCTGCTCCAAAATGCCTGAAGCGAAGCTGGCCATCATCCTGCTGCCTATGTTCACCTTCACAGCCAGCAACGTAAGTGTTAGCTGCACTCTCTAGGTATGGTGCAAATTCATTACTGTCTGGGAAAAGTGGGTTGTATCCATCCTGTCGCCTACAAAAAAAAGGAGAATAATGTAATTGACTCGTGTAAATAAATCTCTTTGTTATTAGTTCTTGGGATGTGACTGACACTGGTAAGTCAGCATTTATTGCCTAATAGCATTCAGAGTCACATCTAGGCTAAACCTGATGGGAGTGGCAGTGTCCCTTCCCTGAAGGGCATTTGTGAAGCAGTGGAGTATTTATGACAATCTGGCAGATTGCATAGTCGTTCCAGATTTATTGAAATCAATTTCTCAACTTCACATGGTGGGATTCGAACTCATGACCTCTGGGTTGCTAGGCTGCAGTACCGTACAAGTATTCATACTGCATATCTATATAGTATTTATACTTTTTTGGGTGTAAGTAAAATTAATAGCTGTGCGAATGAGTCATGGTACAGTCATGGAAGCCATTTAAAGTAGAACTGCTTTCAGCGAGATTTGCTGTACCCAGCAGTGTGTTATCTCAAAACTGTTCAGTGTACTAAAAAAAAGAATTCTGTATGTATTAGGGCTTTAAACTGATGAAGTGGAGAGGGGGAGGATTCAGGAAAGAGTAAATTTAAAAGCAGCAAGAGAAATGTCAAGGCTCTAGAGCAGAGTAGAGTTTTGGGTAAAAATAAGCAGAATGGGTCAGGAAGGGACAGAGAGCGTAACAAAAGTAATAAGGCATCAGTGACTAAGGTAACATCAGGGAAAAATAGAAATAAGTCAAAGCTTACAGGCACTATAGTTGAATGCACAAAGCATTCGCAACAAAATAGATAAATTAATAGCGCAGATAGAAATCAATAGGTGTGATCTAATAGCCATTACGGAGACGTGGTTGCAAAGTGGCCAAGGTTGGGAACTAAATATTCCAGGATATTTGACTTTTAGAAGAGATAGGCAAAATGGAAAAGGAGGAGGCGTAGCCCTGATAAAGGATGGGATAAAGACAGTAGAGAGAAAGGATCTTAGCTATGAAAATCAAGAAGTAGAATCAGTTTGGGTGGAGCTAAGAAACAGCAAGGGGCAGAAAACATTGGTGGGAGTTGTTAATAGGCCCCCAAACAGTAGTTGTAATATAGGGCAAAGTATAAATCAGGAAATTAGAGGCGCATGTAACAAGGGTAATACCGTAATCATGGGAGACTTTAATCTACATATAGACTGGGCCAACCAAATTTGCAGTAATAGTGTGGAGGACGAATTCATGGAATGTATGCGAGATAGTTTTCTAAGATCAGTATGTTGAGGAACCAACCAGGGAGCTGGCTATTTTAGATCTAGTATTGTGCAATGAGAAAGGGATAATTAATAACCTTGTAGTAAAGTGGCCTTTAGGGAAGAGTGACCATAATATGATAGAATTTTATATTGAGTTTGAAAGTGATTTAGCTAAATCCGAAACTAGGGTCTTAAATCTAAACAAAGCAAACTACGTAGGTATGAGGGGCGAGTTGACTAAGGTAGATTGGGAAACTACATTAAAAGGTATGACAGTAGAGAAGCAATGGCTAGCATTTAAAGAATTAATACATAATTTACAGCAAATATACATTCCTTTAAGACACAAAACCCCCACAGGAAAAGTAGTCCAACTGTGGCTAACAAGAGAAGTTAAAGATAGTATTAGATTAAAGGAAGAGGCTTATAATGTTGCCAAAAAGAGCAGTAAGCCTGAGGATTGGGAGGATTTTAGAATTCTGCAAAGGAGAACCAAGAAATTGATTGATAAAGGGAAAATAGAATATGAGAGTAAACTAGCGAGAGACATAAAAACAGACTGTAAAAGCTTCTATAGGTATGTAAAAAGGAAAAGATTAGCGAAAGTAAACGTGGGTCCCTTACAGGCTGAGACAGGAGAAATTATAATGGGGAATAAGGAAATGGCAGAGAAATTAAACAAATACTTTGTGCTTGTCTTCACGGAAGAAGATGCAAAAAAACTTCCCGGAAATAGTGGCGAACAAAGGGTCAAGCGAAAATGAGGAACTGAAAGAAATTAGTATTAGTAAAAAAAAAAATAGTACTGGAGAAATTAATGGGACTGAAAGCCAATAAATCCCCTGGACCTGATGGCCTACATCCTAGGGTTTTGAAGGAGGTGGCTATAGAGATAGTGGATGCATTGGTTGTCATCTTCCAAAATTCCATAGATTCTAGAACGGTTCCCGTGGATTGAAAGGTAGCAAATGAAACCCCAATATTTAAGAAAGGAGGGAGAGAGAAAACGGGGAAATATAGACCAGTTAGCTTGACATCAGTAGTAGGGAAAATGCTCGAATCTATTGTCAAGGACGTGGTAACAGGGCACTTAGAAATAATATGATTGGGCAGAGTCAACAAGGATTTATGAAAGGGAAATCGTGTTTGACAAATCTGTTAGAGTTTGTTGAGCTTGTAATGAGCAGAATAGTTAAGAGGGGACCAGTGGATGTGTGCATTTGGATTTTCAGAAGGCATTTGATAAGGTGCCACACAAGAGGTTATTAAACAAAATTAGGGCTCATGCGATTGAGGATTGGTTAACGGACAGAAAACAGAGTAGGAATAAACTGGTCATTTTTGGTGTTTTTTTGTTTGTTTATGGGATGTGGGCGTCGCTGGCAAGGCCAGCATTTATTGTCCATCCCTAGTTGCCCTTGCGAAGGTGGTGGTGAGCCGCCTTCTTGAACCACTTCAGTCCGTGTGGTGAAGGTACTCCCACAGTGCTGTTAGGTAGGGAGTTCCAGGATTTTGACCCAGCGATGATGAAGGATTGGCGATATACTTCTCAGTCAGGATGGTATGTGACTTGGAGGGGAACTTGGAGGTGGTGGTGTTCCCATGTGTCTGCTGCCCTTGTCCTTCTAGGTGGAAGAGGTCGCGGGTTTGGGAGGTGCTGCTGAAGAAACCTTGGCGAGTTGCTGCAGTGCATCTTGTAGATGGTACACACTGCAGCCACGTTACGCCGATGGTGGAGGGAGTGAATGTTTAAGGTGGTGGATGGGGTACCAATCAAACAGGCTGCTTTGTCCTGGATGGTGTCGAGTTTCTTGAGTGTTGTTGGAGCTGCACTCATCCAGGCAAGTGGAGAGTATTCCATCACACTCCTTACTTGTGCCTTGTAGATGGTGGAAAGGCTTTGGGGAGTCAGGAGGTGAGACACTCTCCACAGAATACCTAGCTTCTGACCTGCTCTTGTTGCCACAGTATTTATGTGGCTGGTCCAGTTAAGTTTCTGGTCAATGGTGACCCCCAGGATGTTGATGGTGGGGGATTCGGCGATGGTAATGCTGTTGAATGTCAAGGGGAGGTGCTTAGACTCTCGCTTGTTGGAGATAGTCATTGCCTGGCACTTGTGTGGTGCGAATGTTACCTGCCACTTATCAGCCCAAGCCTGAACGTTGTCCAGGTCTTGTTGCATGTGGGCATGGACTGCTTCATTATCTGAGGAGTTGTGAATGGCGCTGAACACTGCAGTCATCAGCGAACCTCCCCATTTCTGACCTTATGTTGGAGGGAAGGTCATTGATGAAGCAGCTGAAGATGGTTGGGCCTAGGACACTGCCTTGAGGAACTCCTGCAGCGATGTCCTGGGGCTGTGATGATTGACCTTCATTCACCACAACCGTCTTCCTTTGTGCTAGATATGACTCCAGCCAGTGGAGCGTTTTCCCCCTGATTCCCATTGACTTCAGTTTTACTAGGGCTCCTTGATGCCACACTCGGTCAAATGCTGCCTTGATGTCAAGGGCAGTCACTCTCTCCTCACCTCTGGAATTTAGCTCCTTTGTCCATGTTTGGACCAAGGCTGTAATGAGGTCGGGAGCCGAGTGGTCTTGGCGGAACCTAAACTGGGCATCAGTGAGCAGGTTATTGGTGAGTAAGTGCCGCTTGATTGCACTGTCGATGACACCTTCCATCACTTTGCAGATGATCGAGAGTAGACTGATGGGGTGGTAATTGGCAGGGTTGAATTTGTCCTGCTTTTTGTGTACAGGACATACCTGGGCAGTTTTCCACATTGTCGGATGGATGCCAGTGTTGTAGCTGTACTGGAACAGCTTGGCTAGAGGCGTGGCTAGTTCTGGAGCACAAGTCTTCAGCACGATAGCCGGGATGTTGTTGGGGCCCATAGCCTTTGCTGTATCCAGTGCGCTCAGCCGTTTCTTGATATCACGTGGAGCGAATCGAATTGGCTGAAGACTGGCTTCTGTGATGGTGGGGACCTCGGGAGTAGGCCGATATGGATCATCCACTCGGCACTTCTGGCTGAAGATGGTTGCAAAGGCTTCAGCCTTGTCTTTTGCACTCACATGCTGGGCTCCTCCATCATTGAGGATGAGGATATTTCTGGAGCCTCCTCCTCTCGTTAGTTGTTTCATGGTCCACTACCGTTCACGACTGGATGTGGCAGGACTGCAGAGCTTTGATCTGATGCGTTGATTGTGGGATCGCTTAGCCCTGTCTATAGCATGCTGCTTTCGCTTTTTAGCATGCATGTAGTCCTGTGTTGCAGCTTCCCAGGTTGGCACCTCACTTCTAGGTACGCCTGGTGCTGCTCCCGGCGTGCACTTCTGCACTCCTTATTGAACCAGGGTTGGTCCCCTGGCTTGGTGGTAATGGTAGAGTGAGGGATATGCCAGGCCATGAGGTTACAGATTGTGGTGGAATGCAATTCTGTTGCTGCTGATGGCCCACAGCACCTCATGGATGCCCAGTTTTGAGCTGCTAGGTCTGTTCTGAATCTATCCCATTTAGCACGGTGGTAGTGCCACACAACATGATGGAGGGTGTCCTCAGTGTGAAGACGGGACTTCGTCTCCACAATGACTGTGCAGTGGTCACTGCTACCAATACTGTCATGGACAGATGCATCTGCGACAGGTAGATTGGTGAGGACGAGGTCAAGTAGGTTTTTCCCTCGTGTTGGTTCTCTCACCACCTGTCGCAGGCCCAGACTGGCCGTTATGTCCTTCAGGACTCGGTCAGTAGTGGTGCTGCCGAGCCACTTTTGGTGATGAACATTGAAGTCCCCCTCTCGGAGTCCACTCTGTGCCCTTGCTACTCTCAGTGCTTCTTTCAAGTGGTGTTCAACATGGAGGAGTACTGATTCATCAGCTGAGGGAGGGCGGTAGGTGGTAATCAGCAGGATGAAACTAGTGGGGTACCGCAAGGATCAGTGCTTGGGCCTCAGCTATTCACAATCTATATCAATGATTTGGATGAGGGGACCAAATGTAATTGATCCAAGTTTGCTGATGATACAAAGCTAGGTGGGAATGTAAGTTGTGAGGAGGATGCAAAGAGGCTTTAAGGGGAAATAGACAGGCTGAGTGAGTGGGCAAGAACATGGCAAATGGATTATAATGTGGAGAAATGTGAAGTTATCCACTTTGGTGGGAAAAATAGAAAAGCAGAGTATTTTTTAAATGGTGAGAGATTGGGAAATGTTGGTGTTCAGAGGGACCCGGGTGTCCTTGTACACGAATCACTGAAAGTTAACATGCAGGTACAGCAAGCAATTAGGAAAGCAAATGGTAAGTTGGCCTTTATTACAAGAGGATTTGAGTGTAAGAGTAAAGACGTCTTGCTGCAATTATATAGAGCCCTGGTGAGACCACACCTGGAGTATTGTGTACAGTTTTGACCTCCTTACCGAAGGAAGGATATAGAGGGAGTGCAACGAAGGTTCACCAGACTGATTCCTGGGATGGGGGGATTGTCCTGAGGAGAGATTGAGTAGACTAGGCCTATGTTCTCTAGAGTTTAGAAGAATGAGAGGTGATCTGATTGAAGCATACAAAATTCTTTCAGGGCTTGACAGGGTAGATGCAGGGAGGATGTTTCCCCTGGCTGGGGAGTCTAGAACCAGGGGGCACAGTCTCCGAATAAGGGGTCGGCCATTTAGGACTGAGATGAGGAGAAATTTCTTCACTCAGAGGGTGGTGAATCTTTGGAATTCTCTACCCCAAAAGGCTGTGGAGGCTCAGTCGTCGAGTATATTCAAGACCAAGATCGATAGATTTTTGGATATTAAGGGAATTAAGGGATATGACGATAGTGCAGGAAAATGGAGTTGAGGTAGAAGATCAGCCATGATCTTACTGAATGCCGGAGCAGGCTCAATGGGCCGAATGGCCTATTCCTGCTCCTATTTCTTATGTTCTTACCACTTTTATCTGAACCTCAAGATATACCACTGACCAAGCACTTCTCATGATGTCTTGCCCTAACTATAAGATGCACTAAAATGGATGGATAGCTTAGTTCAGTCAGCACTCTGACCGTTTGAGTCCAAGGGTTGTTGGTTCTTGCTGTTTAAAAAAAAACTGGGCATACTGCATTTGTCTCCTAAGGTATAACCAGGAGCAGCTGGGGTGGGTATTTGCAGCAGTGTTTTCAGCTGGTTTTGTTTGTTGCAGGCTTTGAAAGCAATTATTGCCATGGATACGGCAGGCCTGATTCTGCGATGGAGGTTTTTCGACCACGCAGCTCACTTGGGTGGTGCACTTTTCGGAATGTGAGTCTGGGGTCATTTCAGTCTCATCAACTATTTTCTTTTAATCTGTGTTAAGAATCCAGTGGGCACATCACCTTTTCTGTCTGTGTCATAATGATGGAGTGAAAAGATGCTCCAGACAACCTGGACATCATGGCTTCAAAAGACAATGGTTGGGAGAAATTATTAATTGTTAATCTACATACTAACAGTGTAATCTATTAGAGGGTAATTAGTGAATTACTAATCAAGTAAAAGGTACTTCTGGGGTCATCCAACTATGGTCTACAAGTGGTCAGACAAAGGAAGATGACTTAAGGGTGAAGAATGATGACAAGAATGAGAGCTGGGAGAATTACAGAAAGAACAAAGGGTGACCAAGAAAATAATATGGGCCAAGAGGGAGTATTGGGAAACAAAACTTGCTAATAGTATTGATAAGTACCTCAAGAAAAAGAATGGGAAATATGGAAGTAGGCCAGTTTAAAACAAATTTAGGCTTGACCGTAGAGGATTAGGGCATAGAGGAAGTGCTTGATCTTCACAATTAGTATTGAGAGGGAGGAGGTACTAGCGGTTTTAGTGGACTTAAAAGTGGATAAATCCCCAGGCCCAGACGAGATGTATCCCAGGCTGCTGTGTGAGGCAAGGGAGGAGATTGCAGGGGCTCTGACACACATTTCAGAACCTCTCTGGCCATAGGGGAGGTGCCAGAGGACTGGAGGACAGCTAACGTAGTACCATTATTCAAGAAGGGTAGTAGGGATAAACCATGGAATTACAGGCCAGTGAGCCTAACATCAGTGGTAGGGAAATTATTGGAAAAAATTCTGAGGGACAGAATTAGTCTCCACTTGGAGAGGCAAGGATTAATCATAGATAGTCAGCATGGCTTTGGCAGGGGGAGATCATGTCCAACCAATTTGATTGAATTTTTCGAGGGGGTGACTAGGTGTATGGATGAGGGTAGTGCAGTTGATGTAGTCTACATGGACTTCAGTAAGGCTTTTGACAAAGTCCCGCATGGGAGACTGGTCAAGAAGGTAAGAGCCCATGGGATCCAGGGCAATTTGGCACATTGGATCCAAAATTGGCTTAGTGGCAGGAGACAGAGGGTGATGGTCGAAGGTTGTTTTTGTGACTGGAAGCCTGTGTCCAGTGGTGTACCGCAGGGATCGGTGCTGGGTCCTTTGCTGTTTGTAGTGTACATTAATGATTTAGATATGAATGTAGGAGGTATGATCAGTAAGTTCGCAGATGACACGAAAATTGGTGGAGTGGTAAATAGCGAGGAGGGAAGCCTCAGGCTACAGGACGATATAGACGGGTTGGTCAGATGGGCAGAACAGTGGCAAATGGAATTTAACCCTGAAAAGTATGAGGTGATGCATTTTGGGAGGACTAACAAGGCAAGGGAATACACAATGGTAGGACCCTAGGAAGGACAGAGGACCAGAGGGACCTTGGTGTGCATGTACATAGATCCCTGAAGGCAGCAGGACGGGTAGATAAGGTGGTTAAGAAGGCATATGGGATACTTGCCTTCATTAGCCGAGGCATAGAATATAAGAGCAGGGAGGTTATGATGGAGCTGTACAAAATGCTAGTTAGGCCACAGCTGGAATACTGTGTGCAGTTCTGGTCGCCAGACTATAGGAAGGATGTGATTGCATTGGAGAGGGTGCAGAGGAGATTCACCAGGATGTTACCTGGGCTGGAGCGCTTCAGCTATGAAGAGAGACTGGACAGGCTGGGGTTGTTTTCCTTAGAGCAGAGAAGGCTGAGGGGGGACCTGATTGAGGTGTACAAAATTATGAGGGGCATAGATAGGGTAGATAGAAAGGAACTTTTCCCCTTAGTAGAGGGGTCAATAATCAGGGGGCATAGTTTCAAGGTAAGGGGCAGGAGGTTTAGAGGGGATTTGAGGAAAAACTTTTTCACCCAGAGGGTGGTTGGAATCTGGAACTCACTGCCTGAAAGGGTGGTAGAGGCAGGAACCCTCACAACATTCAAGAAGCATTTAGATGAGCACTTGAAACGCCATAGCATACAAGGCTACGGACCAAGTGCTGGAAAATGGGATTAGAATAGATAGGGCTTGATGGCCGGCGCAGACACGATGGGCCAAAGGACCCCTTTCTGTGCTGTATGACTCTGAGAAGCAGCGCGTGATCGCAGAAGTAAAAGGCAAACTAGAGATTAGTAGAGGGGAAAAACTTACAGAACAGTTGGAAAGAACAAAATAATGAGATTGAAGCCAAACAAATCTCCAGGGCCAGATGGTTTCCACTCAAGGCTATTAAAAGAAATGGAAAGGAAATTGGAAATGTGTTGGTTTTAATCTTCCAATGCTCACTGGATTAGGAATAGCACCAGAGAGTTGAAAGTTAGAAAGGGTTACACCTTTTATTGGGGGGGGGAAAAGGAGAAAATGACAAATCAAGTAACTATAACTGCAGTGGGAAAATTGCTAGGATTCTGTCATCATGGACAGAATAAGTGAGCACTTGAAAAATATAAGCTGATTCAGGAGAGTGTTTAAGACACAGCATAGTTTTATAAAAGGTAGGTCATATCCACCTAACCCAGTAGAATTCTTTGACAGTAGAATCAGCGGATGTCCTATACATGGATTTTCAGAAGGCATTAGTTCATGTTCTGCTAGATTACTAGCTGGCATTGTGGATCAGAATTGGAGGCGACCTCATTGCACGGATAGGAAATTGGTTGGGGGATAGGAGGCAGGAGAAAGATTGGGGGAAAAAGGGATGTTCTCACATTGGTGACAACCAGCTTTTCACTCAGTATAAATTAACTGGAGTTGGCAGTAGGGTGGAATATATTCAAGTTTGTAGATGACACTAAGCTAGAATGGATAGTGAATTGTTAAGAGTAGCTACATAGTAGGACATAGATTAAGTAAATAAGCGGAGAATATTAACAACAACAACAACTTGTATTTATATAGCACCTTTAACGTAAAGCGTCCCAAGGCGCTTCACAGGAGTGTTCTAAGACACAAAAATTTGAGACCGAGCCACATAAGGAGAAATTAGGGCAGATGACCAAAAGCTTGGTCAAAAAGGTAGGTTTTAAGGAACGTCTTAAAGGAGGAAAGAGAGGTAGAGAGGCGGACAGGTTTAGGGAGGGAATTCCAGAGCTTAGGACCTTGGCAGCTGAAGGCACGGCCACCAATGGTTGAGCGATTAAAATCAGGGATACTCAAGAAGGAAGAATTAGAGGAGCACAGATATTTTTTTGGGTGGGGTGGGGTTGGAGGAGATTACAGAGATAGGGAGGGGTGAGGACATTGAGGGATTTAAAAACAAGGATGAGAATTTTAAAATCGAGGCAATGCTTCACTGGGAGCGTACATGTGGAAACTGTGTTTTCGGATGATGACGCTGAGGGGCAGCATGTAGATGAGAAATAGGAGGGGGCCAAGGATTGATCCTTGGGGGACCCCAGAGGTAACGATGCAGGGAGCGGGAAGAGAACATCTAAAAGTGTGAAGTAGTATACTTTGGACATAAGAATGACAGATGGGAGTATAATCTAAGTGGGTAACTGTGGATGGGGATAGATGAACAGAGGGTTTTAGGGGTCCAAGTACATAAGTCATTAAAGACCAGCTGGCTGGTGCAAAAAGCAATTAGAATTGGGCTTCTTCATAATGTTTATAGAATATAAAACCAAGAAATACTACTGCAGTTATACAGAGCTGGTTAGATCTTGTGGAATACATTGTTCAGTTTTGGACCCCCCACATTTCGAAGGACACACTGCCCTTGGAGAAATTCCAGCAATGATTCACCATCAAGCACTCCTAGGTTAGGTACAGTATAGATTAGATGCAGTGCAAATCTCCCTCTACATGTCTCATCAATGCGCTTTAACCCAACTTCAGAAAAGCGCTCTCTACTATACCAGTGTGACTTTTTACCACTTCCCACACTGGCCATCCTGAAGCCTCTGAGTGGCGTTGTCTGTTTAATGCTGAATTGGAGGTGATTTTGTGCTGTGGGCTCAAGGGAAGTAGGACCTGAATTGAGACTCCCAAGCTCGTCCATCTCATGTCTGGGCTGGATTTGACCCCAGATTCCAGAGGCGAAAGGCCACTGTCTAACTTACTCCAGTACACAGTTCAGTCCACACTCTTTCCCCCTACCCCCACACACCCCAAAATCTCAAAAGAGCACTGGTATCCACTGTATTTTGGCTCTGATGTATTTTACAAATAACATAGAGCTTTTTGAAACTCTGAAGAAGTGATTTACATGGTGGTGTGATGTGAAACCTTGCAGGATGCCATTTTATTCCCCTGCTGCTAATTAATGAAAGTAGCTCATTTGTTCGCCTGACTGACAGATTTACCCAGCAAGCTAATCCCAGAGTTATCATCTCCGATAATTGGAATAATTCCTGTCGTAGCTGGTTTACTTTAAAATCATTATAATTTTTTTGGTACAACAACAAAAGTGTAACACTTGCGGTTTAACTGAAATGTCTTTACACACAGCCCATCCCCTTCCCCTGTACAGCTGCTGAGAGACCCCAGAAATTGGTACCTCTGGTAAATTGTTGGAAGTGGCGTTCTCGCGTGTGGGATTGGCATCTGCTTCATTAAAATAACTCTCCTCTTTTTCTTTTTCCAGTTGGTATATCTTTTATGGCCACGAGCTGATTTGGAAGAACAGAGAGCCTCTGGTAAAGGTGTGGCATGACATGAGGACTAAGGGTCCTGGGAATGGAGGAAATGGCCCCTCCTAGGCAAGAAGTTGCATTTTTTTTTTATGATATCCTGTACGATTTGGGAGGGGCACAGGACAGAGGCAATAACCAAACAAACTGGGCCCCGGCAGAGGCAGGAGTTTACAGCAAGACCCCGAATTCATACAAAGCTACAAACTTCAGCAAATTTTTAACTTCTGAAGGAGTGTATTTAGACTATTTACAGAACTGTACAGTGAGAAATAAACAGAAGCGTTTAGAAGAAAAGGTTTTGGCCAGACATTTACCCCCCTCCCCCCCCACCCCCCCCAAAAAAAATTGAAACCTGATTTCACGTCAACTGTTTGAACAAAAAACTATCAGCTGCTCGAAACGTTTTAGAATTTGCGATTATTGTTCATGTTTACAATCTGTTCCTGTTCAGGTTAAATGCCATAATGTGTGAAGTTGTAGAAACACCCCCATTCCCTATCTGGAGGACGGATCACCAATAAAAACTAAACTAATTGAAGCTTTTTAATTTTGGATCAGCCAAGTGTATCGGACATGTGGAAATCCATCACCATATTTTAGAAACTTCAAGGAGAACTATTGAGAAATCTACACAGTTGGTGTGTTTGTTTGCCTGATACGGAATGCAAAGGGATACACCCCGTTTACTCAAGTCCAGAGACCTCAGGCCAAGGCTTATAGGGAGCCCAAAGTGCGCACAGTGGGTACTGCTGGAGTTTACCAGCACAGAGTGCATTACAGGGTTCTCTGGAGCCAAATGGGAAGAATATCAGCCCCAATGACAGATTTAAAGGTTGGAAATATTGAGGTATTCACATTTGATTATTGCTTCTGGCATCTAGAATATTTCGGTCCATTGTCAATCACTGTTTAGTGATCAGTAATGAAGGCTTATAGTTTGCTACTATTATGGTTTGAAGTCTGAGACTCCCTTTTCCTGCCATAGCCTATTCATGGTTAGTTGCCACGTTGAGCGGGTAAGCAGCTTGCTCTCCAGCCTATGCCTGTACATGCAAAGGACGGCTGGATTTCTCAATGACTCAGTATGCAGGAGAATGACAGACTTGTGTTCCCCCACCATGTTGCATTTCAAATAGAAGAAGTTCAGTGAACTCTGATGCAAATAAACTGCTCGACTTCATTCCAGTGCTGAAACATTTGGATGCTCAGAATGTAATAACTGAATGTTACGTGCTGCAGATGACGTATCGCCTCTTTAGATTTACTAGTCAGTAAAGGAACTGCTCCATCCCAACACTCAGCCATCCTGCTTATCTCACCATATTACAAGAAAGAATACATCCGAGTCAGCTCAGTTCCAAAACGGCTACCCCATGTTTTCAAGGTCTCAAATGCTGCATCGAGTTGTGTGCACTACTCAGATTACATCAGTGCCAAGCGTTCATCTAAGTCAATTGGATTCTTTACTGTTATCTCCATATTTTACTTGGCATGTCTTCATGTAAAAGCTGGAAAGGAAAAAAGCAAAGGAAACAACAGGTTGCTTTTCAGGTTTATAAGAGCATTTTCCTGATGGGAACAGCCATCAGATGGCTGAAAGTTGAGCCTTGAGTTCCTTTAAAGCACTATCTGTTCTTGTGTCATTTTATTGGATTTGCATAATTACCCTGTACTTCAAGTAGGTGAATCTGGGGTTTCTGTATACATTGTATATTGGCACAGGCTTTTTTTTTGAAGGGGGGGGTGGTGATGGGGAAGAATAGCTGCTGAAGCATACAAAGTACAATCTAATAATGAAAACGAAGTAACTGAAGTATTCATTTCACAATATTTAGAACAGAGATACGAGACAGAGTTGAGCACAGCATTGGTTCCTGAATTTGAGTTCTGCAAACCCTGGAACTTGTATCTCCTCTCTTTCCCCCCCCCCCATTGTCTTTCTCCTAGCTTATGCTCAATCTAGAGAAGCTAATTCACCCCCCACCATGATTTTGATTAATTGTGCCCTCCTCAGAATGAAACATCACAGGAGCCAATAGCTAAATTGATTGAAGAACCAACTAACATTTAGATCGCACTTTATTACGTCCTCAGGATGTCCCAAAGCACTTTATCAATGGTTTACTTTTTCAAAAGCAGTCTCACACGGCAGCCACTTTGTGTACAGCAAGGTCCTCCAAAGAGGAAATGAATGATTGACCAGTTTTTTTGGTAGTATTGGCTGAGCGAAGAATGTTGGCCAGGGCATTAGGAGAGCTCTTCAAACTGTGCCATTGGGTCTTTTATGTCCATCTGAGTAGGTCGCCAAGTTCTCAGCTAATATTCTTCTGAATCATAGCACCTCCCAATGGTGCTGCACTGAAATGTCAGTCTAGATTAGGTGCTTAAGAATATAGTGCTATTTGAACCCAGAATCTTCTGCCTCAGAGACAAGGGTGCTGCCAGCTGGGTCATACTGACAACTAGGTGCAGTGAACAAAATGGTCATCACTGTCACCAGATGATGAAGGCGGAGACTGGGAACATATTTAAGTATAGGAAAACTCAGACTTCTCCATTGCAAAGCCCCCGTACAGTAGCTTTGTTTTTCTGTGCTTCCAGCATCCACCACGGTCAAATATACAAGACATCTTCTCATAACGCAATTCCTGTGGTTGCACCCTTATTAACACATGAAAGAAGATTTTTTAGATTTCAATTAAGTGCTACAATCTGTCACATTGTAATTATTGTTATAATACTACCGCACTGTGTTGCAATGCTATTTTCCAGTGAATTGCCCCATTGTTGTGATGCTCAGCCCTTGATAGTTTGACCTCACCTTCGTCCATATATTATACTTAACTCAGCAAGCCTATTAAAAGTATTAAGTACAGATTAAATACAATGCATTTAGGTATAGTTTTTCAATGGAAGTTCTTTTTAGCCCAACTATTTGTAAATAAGAGGTTAATTGTTAGCCACAGCTATCATCGCCTCAAGCCAACAACTACTTAGCCCAAGGCTTCTGTAGCCAATACAGAGGCATACTGCAGACAAGTAATCCATACTATTATACTTGGCTAACCAAGTCAATTCTTCTTTTTCTTAGGCAGTCCCTCGGAACCGAGGATGACTTGCTTCCACATTAAAAATGAGTTTGCAGGTGACTGATGAGTCCAATGCAGGACCTACAGTCTCTGTCACAGGTGGGGCAGACGGTGGTTGAAGGGGCGGGTGGGTGGGGTGCTTGGGTTGACGTGCGCTCCTTGCGCTGCCTGCGCTTGGCTTCTGCTTGCTCCCGGCGAAGAGATTCGAGGTGTTCGGCGCCTACCCGGATACTTCTCCTCCACTTTGTGCGGTCTTGGGCCAGGGATTCCCAGCTGTCGGTGGGGATGTTACACTTTTTCAAGGAGGCTTTGAGGGTGTCCTTGAAGTGTTTCCTCTGCCCACCTGGGGCTCTCTTGTGTGAAGTATAGACTTAAATGATGTCCATGAACAACAATCGATTATTTCTCAATGTTTTTATTAGCTCATGGTTAAGCGGGGTTTGAAAATCTCCTTGAGAGTTTAACTACAGATAAACTGTATCAGACACAGCTTTTTTCTACCAATAGCCCTGTTTTTCATGCCCTCAATCAATTATGATTGTAAATCAAGCAGGTTACAATTTAACTCCTGTTCCCCTTTTGTGTAATATTTGCTGCTGCCGTTACCTGCTCAGTGTTCCTTGAAAAAACATTGTGTTTTCAATGGAATTTGGTGCTCATGTGTCACGAATCAGTGCTCTACTGAATGTCTGTGGCCAGTCATTGTTTGAAAATAGCATTATATGTGGATCACTGGGTCAAGGAATGTTGCATAGTATTTACAGCACAAAAACAGGCCATTCGGCCCAATAGGTCCATGCTGGTGTTTATGCCCCACCCTTCTCCATCTAACCCCATCAACATATCCTTCTATTCCTTTCTGCCTCATGTGTTTATCTAGCTTCCCCTTAAATGCCTCTATACTATTCGTCTCAACTACTCTTTGTGGTAGCGAGTTCCACATTCTAACCACTCTCGGTAATGAAGTTTCTCCGGAGTTCCCTATTGCATTTATTAGTAACTATCCTATATTTGTGGCCCCTAGTTCTGGTCTCACCTGCAAGTGGAAACATCTACTCGACATCTACACTATCAAACGTTTTCATAATCTTAAAGACCTATATCAGGTCAGCCCCTCAGTCTTTTTTCTAGAGAAAATAGCCTAAGCCTGTTCAATCTTTCCTGATCGTTATAACCTCTCAGTTCTGGTATCATTCTAGTAAATCTTTTTTGCACCTTCCCCATTGCCTCTGTATCCTTTTTATAATATGGAGACCAGAACTGTTCCAAGTGTGGTCTAATAAAAGTTTAACATAACTTCTCTGCTTTTAAATTCTATCCCTCTAGAAATGAGTTCCAGTGCTTTGTTTGCTTTTTTAATGGCCTTATTAACCTGCATCACTACTTAAATATTTGTGTATCTCTACCCCCAGATCCCTCTGTTCCTCTACCCCATTTAGACACTTATTTTCCAAGGAATATGTGGCCTCCTTATTCTTCCTACCAAAATGTACCACCTCACACTTATCTATGTTGATGTTCATTTGGCAATTACACTCCCATTCTGCAAGTTCATTAATGCCTTTTCTGTATTTTTTGCAGTTCCCCCTCTGTATTAACTACACCCCACCCCACCCCCCAATTTGGTGTCATCCGCAAATTTTGAAATTGTGCTTCCGATTCTCGAGTCCACATTGTTTATGTAAATGGTGAACAACAGTGGTCCCAGCACCGATCCTTGTAGAACAGCACTTCCTATCTTTTGCCAGTCTGAGTAACTACCTTTAACCCCGACTCTCTGTTCTGTTTTGTAGCCAGCTTGGTCTTCATTCTGCTACTTGTCCATTGACTCCACATGTTCTGACTTTAGTCATGAGTCAACTATGCGGTCATTCCTTGTCTGAAATAATTGGTAGGTGAGCTCCTCCAGGCCATCTGACAGTGCCACTCCCAGACTGCCTGTTAGACATGAGGCCTCCAGTTTTCGCTCTCTGAATCAGCCCCAACCTAGTCCATGTATATTTTGCACAGGTGCTTTGGAGTCTGTAAAAACCAAAGTAAAATATGAATTACATGGGATACCTCAGACTTTTTGACCTCCGTGTAAGCGGTAGAAACCTGACAGCTCATTACTTCACCTTGACTGTATGACTGAGATTTAACTCTTGCCCGGTGGGAGACCAAGAGATCGTGCTGGATATGGCCAATATATGGCACCATGTGTTTTTGCAATTTTTCAGCTTTTGAAATATGGCACAATTGTTCTGAAATGGTGATTATACAGTTCGTCACTAAACTGCCAGACAACGGTCGCTCATAACAAACCCATTGCCAGACTCCTTGAGAGTTTAACTACAGATAAACTGCATCAGACACAGCTTTTTCTACTGATGATCCTGTTTTTCATACCGTCCATTGAGTACGATTGTAAATCAAGCAAGTTCCAATTTAACACCTGTTCCCCTTGTGTGTGATTATTTGCTGCTGCTGTTAATCTGCTCAGTGCTGCAAGCAAAGTAACATTGGCCCCGGTTTTAATGAGAGCCAGTGGGTGCACTTCCGCGAGTTCCAAAGCGGGCAGTGAACATGTGTCCGGGGACATGGCGGCTCGGCGGATCTTAATGCCCGGGGTGCATTTCCATCAGTGTTTTCTGATTCCGCCTGAACTCAGCCAATGGGCGGGAATGCGGAAGTTGGGTGGCAGGAGGCCCCAGGCAATAAATAAGGGATGTGGGGGGGGGGGGGGGGGGGTTGCTGTGTCAAGGGAGGCCCAAGGCTTCCTTGTGAGGCCCAGAGGTGCACTCCTGCTCCTCATGGCTATAAGGACACTTAAAAGAAAATTAAAAGACCAACCTGGCACTGTTCCCCCGAAACTGCGTGGGTGCGCGGCCACTGACCTATCTTGTGGGGGGCCATGCACTTGCGCAATCCCGCAAAAGCGGGCTCCTCCAGTACGCAGGTGCCAAAAAAGGAGCGCCTGCGGGCCTGAAGAACTGGAGCTTGTAGGACATAGAAACACAGAAGAAGGAGTAGGCCATTCGGCCCCTCGAGCCTGTTCCGCCATTTAATGAGATCATGGCTGATCCTCCAAATTCAGTACCCTGTCCCTGCTTTCTCTCCATATCCCTTGATCCCTTTAGCCTTAAGAAATATATCTCACTCCTTTTTGAATATATTTAATGAATTGGCCTCAACTGCCTTCTGTAGTAGAGAATTCCACAGGTTCACCACTCTCTGGGTGAAGAAATTCCTCCTCATCTCTGTCCTAAATGGCTTACCCCTTATCTTTAGACTGTGACCCCTGGTTCTGGACTCCCCCGCCATCGGGAACATCCTTCCTGCATCTAGTCTGTCTGGTCCTGTTACAATTTTATAAGTTTCAATAAGACCCCCTCTCATTCTTCTAAACTCCAGCGAATATAAGCCCAATCGACCCAATCTCTCCTCATACGTCATTCCTGCCATCCCAGGTATCAGTCTGGTGAATCTTGCCATGGAGGGAGCTGCACTCCCTCCATGGCAAGAACATCCTTCCTCAGATAAGGTGACCAAAACTGCACACAATATTCCAGGTGTGGTCTCACCAAGGCCCTGTACAACTACAGCAAGACATCCTTGCTCCTGTACTCGAATCCTCTCGCTATGAAGGCCAACATACCATTTGCCTTCTTAACCGCCTGCTGCACCTGCATGCTTACCTTCAGCGACTGGTACACAAGGACAGCCAGGTCTCATTGCACTTCCCCTTCTCCCAATCTATTGCCATTCAGATAATAATCTGCCTTCCTGTTTTTCCCACCAAAGTGGATAACCTCGCATTTATCCACATTATACTGCATCTGCCCAATCACCCAACCTGTCCAAATCATACTGGAGTTTCTCTGCATCCTCCTCACAGCACACACGCCCACCCAGCTTTGTGTCGTCTGCAAACTTGGAGATATTACGTCTAGTTCCCTCGTCTAGATCATTAATATATATTGTGAATAGCTGGGGTCCTAGCACCGATCCCTGCGGTAACCCACTAGTCACTGCCTGCCATCGGAAAAAGACCCGTTTATTCCAACTCTTTGCTTCCTGTCTGCCAACCAGTTCGCTGTCCAAGTCAGTACCTTACCCCCAATCCCATGTGCTTTAACTTTGCACGCTAATCTCTTATGCGGGACCTTATCGAAAGCCTTCTGAAAGTCCAAATACACCACATCCACTGGTTCTCCCTTATCTATTCTACCAGTTACATCCTCAAAAAATTCCAGTAGATTAGTCAAGCACGATTTACCTTTTGTAAATCCATGTTGACTTTGTCCGATCCTGTCACTGTTTTCCAACTGCTCTGCTATTACATCTTTTATAATGGACTCTAGCATTTTCCCCACTACCGATGTCAGGCTTCCCCGTTTTCCCTCTACCACCTTTTTTAAATAGTGGGGTTACATTAGCTACCCTCCATCCATGGGAACTGTTCCAGAGTCTATAGAATTTTGGAAGATGACCAGCAATGCATCTACTATTTCTAGGGCCACTTCCTTAAGTACCCTAGGATGTAGATTATCAGGCCCTGGGGATTTATCAGCCTTCAATCCCGTCAATTTCCCTAACACCATTTCCTTACAAATACTGATTTCATTCAGTTCCTCCATCTCATTAGACCCTATGTTCCCCGACATCTCTGGGAGGTTATTTGTGTCCTCCTTTGTGAAGACAGAACCAAAGTATGTATTTAATTGGTCAGCCATTTCTTTGTTCCCCATTATAAATTCCCCTGATTCTGACTGCAGGGGAACTACGCTTGACTTCACCAATCTTTGTCTCTTCACATATCTATAAAAGCTTTTACAGTCAGCTTTTATGTTCCCTGCAAGCTTACTCTCATACTCTATATTCCCCCTCTTAATTAATCCTTTTGTCCTCCTTCGCTGAATCCTAAACTGCTCCCAATCCTCAGGTTTGCTGCTTTTTCTGGCCAATTTATATGTTCTCTCCTCAGATCTTATGCTATCCCTAATTTCCCTCGTTAGCCACGGTTGCGCCACCTTTTTTGTTTTATTTTTATGCTAGACAGGGATGAACAAATTCTGTAGTTCATCCATGCGATCTTTAAATGTTTGCCATTGCCTATCCACCGTCAACACTTTAAGTAACGCTCCCCAATCCATCCTAGCCAACTCGCGCCTCATACCATCGTAGTTTCCTTTATTTAAATTCAGGACCCTAGTCTCTGAGTCAACTACTTCACTCTCCATCTTAATGAAGAATTCTATCATATTATGATCGCTCCTCCCCAAGGGGCCTCGCACAACAAGATTGCTGATCAATCCTTTCTCATTACATAATACCCAGTCTAAGATGGCCTGATCTCTGGTTGGTTCCTCGACATATTGGTCCAGGAAACCATCCTGTATACACTCTAGGAATTCCTCCTCCACAGTATTGTTACTAATTTGGTTAGCCCAATCTATATGCAGATTAAAGTCACCCATGATAACTGCTGTGCCCTTATTGCACACCTCTCTAATTTCCTGTTTAATGCCATCCCCAACCTCAGCATTACTGTTTGGGGGTCTGTATACAACTCCCACTAACGTTTTCTGCCGTTTGGTATTTCTCAGCTCTACCCATACAGATTCCACATCATCAGAGCTAATATCCTTCCTTACTATTGTGTTAATCTCCTCTTTAACCAGCAATGCTACCCCACCTCCTTTTCCTTTTTGCTGTCCTTCCTGAATATTGAATACCCCTGGATGTTGAATTGCCAGCCTTGGTCACCCTGGAGCCATGTCTCCGTAATCCCAATTATATCATATCCGTTTACATCTATTTGCGCAGCTAATTCATCCATCTTATTACGAATGCTCCTCGCATGAAGACAAAGCCTTCAGGCTTGTTTTTTTAACACTCTTAGTCCTTTTAGAATTATTATTTACTGTGGCCCTGTTTGATTTACACACTTGATTTCTCTGCCTTCCACTTTTGCTTTTCTCCTTCCTGTCTTGTGTTTCTATCCTTGCTTCCCTCTCCTCTGTCTCCCTGCACAGGTTCCCAACCCCCTGCCATTTTAGTTTAAACCCTCCCCAACAGCACTAGCAAACACTCCCCCTAGGACATCGGTCCCGGTCCTGCCCAGGTGCAAACCGTCCAGTTTGTACTGGTCCCACCTCCCCCAGAACCTGTTCCAATGTCCTAGGAATTTGAATCCCTCCCCCTTGCACCATTCCTCTAGCCACGTATTCATCTGAAATATCCTCCTTTTTCTACTCTGACTAGCACGTGGCACTGGTAGCAATCCTGAGATTACTACCTTTGAGATCCTATTTTTAAATTTACCTCCTAACTCCCAATATTCAGCTTTTAGGACCTCAACCCGTTTTTTACCTATATCGTTGATACCTATATGAACCACGACAGCTGGCTGTTCACCCTCGCCCTCCAGAATGCCCGGCAGTCGCTCCGAGACATCCTTGACCCTTGCACCAGGGAGGCAACATACCATCCTGGAGTCTCTTTTGCGGCCACAGAAACGCCTATCTATTCCCCATACAATAGAATCCCCTATCACTATAGCTCTCCCGCTCTTTTTCCTCCCGTCCTGTGCAGCAGAACCACCCATGGTGCCAGGAAGTTGGCTACTGCTGCCTTCCCCCGATAAGCTATCTCCCCCAACAATATCCAAAGTGGCATATCTGTTTGAGAGGGGGATGGCCACAGGGGACCCCTGCACTACCTGCCTGCGCCTACTACTCTGCCTGGCGGTCACCCATTCCCTTCCTGCCTGTGCAGCCTTTACCTGCGGTTTGACCAACTCCCTAAACGTGCTATCCATGATGTCCTCTGCATCACGAATGCTCCAGTATATACCCATTCGCAGCTCCAGCGCCGCAATGTGGTCTGCCAGTAGCTGCAGCTGGATACACTTCCCGCACATATGGTCGTCAGGGACACAAGAAGTGTCCCTGATTTCCCACATAGTGCAGGAGGAGCATGCCACGGGGCAGAGCTGTGCTGCCATGACTTACCCTTTAATTAATTCAAATTAAATTAAATCAAATCAATACCACTAATTACACTACAATTAAATGATATACTCAAGGGCCCTTGTTTACTAGCACTGCCTGCTACACAACAGAGACCCTAGAAACTATAAACCACAAAATTTAAGTTTGGAAAAAAGCGAAAAAGAGAGAAATACCAACCAATCACTTACCTGCTTTCTGGTGACGTCACACTTCGATTACTTTTTACTTCTCTCTCCCCCCGCTCTTTAAATCCTCGGTCTCTGCACTCAGTCTCCACCCAGGGCTGCTCTCGCTGGACCGGTTAAAAAGCACTGTGATTATTTGCATGAACACCTTTGTGGCCTTCTACGCATGTGCGCGGTATACCGGAGCCGCACATGCGCAGTACCCAGTTGCCTGCACCCTGGGCCACGCTTTCCTCAGCTCCACATGGCGAAGGTCAGGGAATCCGTTGGTGGCCGGGGGGAGTGGCGGGGAGGATCGAAAGGGGAGAGAGAGAGAGAGAGAGAGGGGTCAGGAACCGGGGCTGGGGATGACGGAGAACGTCAGGAACCATTGTCACGATTCACTTCATACCCAATAAACCAGGAAGAAAGATGAATGTTTATTTCTGTTAAATCATAGCTTTTCCTGCTTTTTAAAAAAAATTTGGTGATGCAAATTGTGAATGTGTTTTTCTGCACTTGTGAATAAGTGCTGCATTTCTGACATGTTACATGGGGGGTGGGGTGTGCTGGTTCAAGAAGACAACGTTTATTAATGGAAGTGATTGAAGTTGGAAATACGGATACCTGTTTTTGTTCAGTTCTTTTTAATACTGTGAACTGAAGAACTACAGCACTTTATATTTGGTTGTCTGGTTGCATTATGATCAATTATTTGACTATTTACAATCTATATTAATGACTTGGATGAAGGGACCGAGTGTAATGTAGCCAAATTTGCTGCTGATACAAAGATAGGTGGGAAAGCAAGTTGTGAAGAGGACACAAAGAATCTGCAAAGGGATATAGATAGGCTAAGTGAGTGGCCAAAAATTTGGCAGATGTGGGAAAATGTGAGGTTATCCACTTTGGTAGGAAAAATAAAAAAGCAAATTATTATTTAAATGGAGAGAGATTACAAAATGCTGCAGTACAGAGGATCTGGGGGTCCTTTTACATGAAACACAAAAGTTAGCATGCAGGTACAGCAAGTAATTAAGAAGGCAAATGGAATGCTGGCCATTATTGCAGGGGGGTTGGAGTATAAAAACAGGGAAGTCCTGCTACAACTGTACAGGGCGCTGGTGAGACCACACCTGGAGTACTGCATACAGTTTTGGTCTCCTTATTTAAGGAGGGATATACTTACATTGGAGGCAGTTCAGAGAAGGTTCACTAGGTTGATTCCTGAGATGAAGGGGTTGTCTTATGAAGAAAGGTTGAGCAGGTTGGGCCTATACTCATTGGAGTTTAGAAGAATAAGAGGTGATCTTATTGAAACATATAAGATGCTGAGGGGGCTTGACAAGGTAGATGCAGAGAGGATGTTTCCCCTCGTGGGGGAATCAAGAACTAGGGGGCATAGTTTCAGAATAAGGGGTCGCCCATTTAAAACGGAGATGAGGAGGAATATCTTCTCTGAGGGTCGTGAATCTTTGGAATTCTCTTCCCCAGAGAGCTGTGGAGACTGGGTCATTGAATATATTTAAGGTGGAGATAGGCAGATTTTTGAACGATAAGGGAGTCGAGGGTTAGGGACAGCGGGCAGGGAAGTGGAGTTGAGGCCAAGATCAGATCAGCCATGATCTTATTGAATGGCGGAGCAGGCTCGAGGGGCCAAATGGCCTACTCCTGCTCCTATTTCTTATGTTCTTATGTTCGATATTCTAATTACTTATGTGGACGTCGAGCATATCGGCGCCATAGGCAAGCCGCTGCTCCTGCTGCTTGTACAGCCACTGCTATAGTGACAAATACGTTGAAAAATTTAAAATTAATACTAATTGCACAAATAGATATGCCTCTTTCAGCTCACTTTGGGCTTTTGGATTGTTTATTGATGCAGAACCGTGTAACTGAGTGATGTTTCTGAAGTGTTGATGCATTATTATGCAGTTCTTTTATATCCCAGTCATTTCTGACAAGTAAATCTTTTTTAAAAATAGAGTTTGTACATGATGAACTAAAAGCTTTTAATTAATTCTACCGTAAACAAACTTGCAGAATGGGCATGTAAATGACAAATGAATTTCAATATAGATAAGTGTGAGGTGGTGTATTTTGGTAGGAGGAATAAGGAGGCAACCTACTCCTTGGAAAATAAGAGTCTAAATTGAGTAGATGTGCAAAGGGATCTAGGGGTTATAGATTCACAAATCATTAAAAGTAGCAATGCAGGTTAAAAAAGCTATAAAAGTGCAAATAAAGCACTGGGGCTCATCTCTAGAGGAATAGAATTCAAAAGCAGAGAAATTATGTTGAACTTGTATAGAACCTTGTCTCATGAATTCAGACGGTGGGGTGGCAATATGGCATTACTGTACATATGCTTTTAAGTGGAGGCTGCTGCTGCCGTTGTTGTAGTAAAATTTGCCCACGGACGAAAAGATTGTGCTCAAAGGAGTTTGTTGCCCGCTCAGTACAAAAAAAAATTAGAAGGAACATTGCTGCCTGGTCCTCTTCTGGCTCACGATCCCCTCCTGACAGATCTGGACTGACTGGGAAGCCATCACTGCTCCTCCGCTCAGACCTCCAACTAAAATTGCAGATTGAGTTCTGAAAACATTAGCCGGCCCCGATCTGCATATTTAAACAAGGCCCCACCAGCTTGGTATGGGTGTCCTGTTCACTTGCCTAATAAAGCAGATTACCATTAGGACATGGCAGGAAGGCAGCGGGATCAGAAGGGGTAACTCGCTGCCCTCATTTTAATACTCCACTCGGTTTCTGCCAGGCTGGGGGAAGAGTTAAAATTGAGGCCTGTGACAGAGTTTTCTATGGAACTTGCAGCTAATGTGTCACAAATCAATGCTCTACTGAATGGCTGTGGTCTGTCGTCGTTTGAAAATAGCAGTAACTATATGACTTGTCCTCTTTTTCAATGTCCCTGGGGACCTAAAATTCCCACAGTGCTTTTTCAGTGTCTTCTTCTGATATCCTGAAGGCTGCTGATTTTTGTGACTGAAGCCCTACCCTCACACAAACTCTTGCCCCAATATTGTTTTACTCCAGAAATACAGGGTCTGGAATTAAAGTGCCTATTACACAGAAACACTTCAATCCGATGCCAATTTCGAGATGAAGACCTCGTGGTTGGCATCAGAGTCTTGGAACAATCCCAGTATCTACACAGGTCACTGCAGGAGTGCACCTGATTTCACCACTGACATAAGACATAAATAATGAGCTTTGTACCTGCCACATTACTACCACAGACTGGTACAGTTATGGCTGATTAATAGAAGCAAACACTGGAGCCCACATAGTACTGACCTAGGCGTGCCAGTTTCATTGTCAGAATCACAGCACTCTCTATATTAACTGAGTGGTTTCGATTGTAGGTAATGCTGGCGGTCCTCCAATGTTGGCGCCTGCTTCCTCCGCCTTTCAGCAAAGATTTTGGGGATGCATTAATGTAACTAGCACTTGCATGCAGCTACCCAACAGGAGCCAGTAAAGAAAATGGTCACAGTTACTAATCTCAGAGCCGCGTTCTTCTCCCCCCGCCCCCTCCCTGCACACGATATTGATTTAATAAAATTATTAAATCTTGGTGCCACCTCTGCCTCCCATTCTATGCATTGACGGCATTGGAGTCTACCAGACATGGACCATTGCTTTTATATGATTATTAATTGTTTCCAACAACAAAGCCCAGCTAGTGCAAATATGAGTCTCTGGTTCAGTCCTAAAGTGCAGTTAGTAACAATCTTTGCACCTGCTGTAATGCCATTGACATCAACAGCGCAGAATTGGCATGCTGCTATGCCATTTAATTTCAGGACCATTACCAGCCGCCAGAAGCTGCCTATTGATTAATTACTAACTTCGAGTTAAACACAATCTAATCTGTTTACAGGCTCCCATGATTTTGTTTTCTTTAGCTCCATTGTTTGGACTCCTTGATCCCTTAACTTAAAAGGGATCTGTGACCCTGAGTGAGAAATTGCTTCAGTGTTTTCCAAGTGGCTGCCACAATCCTGACAGATGATGCAATTTCTGTCTGAAAATAGAAGAAATTAACTCTTGCTCTTCTCCAGTTTCTGCATTTCTTAAGCTACAGAGATACATTGTTTAATGCACTGCTCAGTCCATACAGTCCCCATGTGCTAGTCAGGTTTGTACATCCCACTATAGCCAGTGCACGACACACAAAGCTGCCTGCATAATGTACTCACAGCATCATGCTCCTCTGGGTGACACACTGGTGTTACCTTCCACCCATGAACCTCTCCAATCTGCTCCATCCATTGAAGTTCCCCATCTCAGTCCATGAGTAAAAGCTGTTCACTCCACACTGCTTCTACCAGATAATCCTTATGTGGAACCAGGTCTGGTGGGATAGTCTGCTGGTAGATCACTGGGTATAGAACTAAAAGTCCATCAACTGAAATCTTAGCAAGATCAACCTTCTGTCCTTTCAAGGTCAGTTAATGATCAGCACCAAGAGGTGCCAGTAGCTGCCATGAAATTGCTAAAATGCAATTCTCATTGAAACAGCCGATGGATAAATGAAGGTGAACAGTAGTCTCGAGGAGAACAAACTACAGGGAAATCTCTTCTTTTCCATTGTGGATAGAAAAGCTTCACTGCATCTGTGTATAGACAAACAGCAACCTAACAAAGTACAGAGCCTAGATTTCCCTTCAGAAATCTGTCCATTTCAGGCAGTCCCAGAGTGCCCTACTACTGAATTACTGAAATTTAGTCTCTGAACTTTTCTGCCCCTCCCCAACTGACACAGTCACATGTAAATGACAGTGGGGGTTCAGGGCTTGGGACTCCAGCCGATTTTCCTTGTTTCCTGCTCCTTAACTGTCATTGCTCAAAAAGATTAGAGGAAAGGAAGTAGTTGATGAGAGGTGAGAGGACTGACTGAGGGCAAAGAATAGGCCAGCTCTAAGTCTCCCATCCTGTGTAACAGGTGTAAGTCTCACTGAACTTACGCTCGAAGCACATCCTGGGATGAGACTGCTGTCCTATGATGAGAGAATGTGTAGAATGGGCCTATACTCTCTGGAGTTTAGAAGAATGAGAGAAGATCTCATTGAAACATATAAGATTCTGAAGGGGATTGACAGGGCAGATGCTGAGAGGTTGTTTCCCCTGGCTGGAGCGTCTAGAACGAGGGGGCATAGTCTCAGGATAAGGGGTCGGCCATTTAAGACCGAGATGAGAAGGAATTTCTCCACTCAGAGGGTTGTGAATCTTTGGAATTCTCTACCCCAGAGGGCTGTGGATGCGGAGTCTTTGAGTATATTCAAGGCTGAGATAGATAGATTTTTGGACTCTAGGAATCAAGGGATGTGGAGATCGGGCGGGAAAGTGGAGTTGAGGTCGATGATCAGCCATGATCTTATTGAATGGTGGAGCAGGCTTGAGGGGCCGTATGGCCTACTCCTGCTCCTATTTCTTATATTCTTATTGGCCCTGAATTTGCGGTTGGAGGCTTCTCGCAGGGAAATGCCTCCGATCCGCAAATAAAATGCCTGCGTACCTGGTGGTCCAGGAGGTACGGAGACTTGCGGGTAGAGGCCCACATATCCCAGGGGTGCAGGCGGTTCGCAAGCGCCCCTGGGATCATGTGGGCCGGCCCAACGAATGAAAGAAGGAGTTCCCCATTCATGCTTATGGGGTTTCCGTACATGCGGAATCCCTATAAGCATGAATGGGAATACCCCCAAAAATACATCTACACAGCAAATAAATTTTTAAAAATTACATATTTAAAATGAATTAAAATGCCATTTAATTAAATATTTAAAACAAAAATTTATTTTTTTGAAAAATAAATTTAAATGTTTTAAAGTGGCTAAAAATAAACTTGCCTATTGCACAGGTTTTTTAATGTTTAACTATTTTTATGTTTTTTAAACTCTTACGCTGGTAAAAGCAGCTGCTTTTACCAAGCGTAAGAATTTCACAGGCATTCGCTGGGCAGAAGTTGGGCAAATAGCCCAATTCTTGACAGATCGCAAGTTCTGGATTTTTGTGCATGCGCGAAAACCCGGAACTTGCGCGGCCCTTACAGGCACGTACACACCTCATCCGTACCCATAGGGGCCGCAAATTACGGCCCATTGTAATTATCCATACAAAATGATTCATACGTGTGTATCCTGGTCCCTCTTGCACACTATTTTGTGGGACATTTGTTAAAAGAAAAATACACACTTGCAAAACAGTTCAACTGGGTCTGTATACTTTAGAAAAGTGTAGACTCAAGTGCGATTTGATTGAGGTCTATAAAATAATGAAGGAACTACACAAATTATTTCAATTTAATAGGTTGGGGAGGTCCAGGGTCTGTGTATAAATTACGCAAGGGAAGAAACAGGTTAGATGTTAAGCAGTTCTTCTTCTCCAAGGGAATAATAGACCTGTGGACCAGGCTGCCAGCTGAGTGCTGGTACACTCTGTACCTTCAAGAGAGAGCTGGATCAATTTCTAGCTGGGACAAATATCACAGCATACAAGAGGTATGTACTAATTAATATAAGTTATAGTCAATGTGGTGTTCTGGACTAGCTTCGATTAGCTAGAGGGATTGAAGAGGAATTTTCCAGATTTTTGCCCTAATTGGCATTGGGTTTTTGATCTGATTTTTTGCCTCTCGGGAGACTACATGGCACCTATGGAGATGGGATGGGGGAGGGAGATGGGATGGGGGCGGGTGCGGGGGGGGGGGAAGGAAGGGAGGTGGGATGGGGGTAGGGAGACTCTTGACCTGATGCACAAAGCATCACAACTGTATGGGACAGGTGAAATGAACCAGCTGATCTTTTCCTGTCTGACGTTTTTGTATGCACGTATGTTCAACCTCTCATGAGCTGCTGCTCAGATTCACCAGAACGATACCGGGGCTACAAAGGTTAAATTATGAAGACAGGTTGCATAGACTAGGCTTGTATTCCCTTGAGTGTAGAAGATTAAGGGGTAGTCTGATTGAGGTGTTTAAGATGATTAAAGGAGTTGATAGGGTAGATAGAGACAAACTATTACCTCTGGTGCGGGAGTTTAGAACAAGAAGAGGATAACCTTGAAATTAGAGTTAGGCCATTCAGGGGTGATGTCAGGAAGCACTTCTTCACACAAAGGATAGTGGAAATCTGGACATTTTTCTCCACCCCCCTCCCCCTTGTTGAGGCTAGGTCAATTGAAAACTTCAAGACTGAGATTGATAGATTTTTATTAGGCAAGGGTATTAAGGGTTACGGAACCAAGGCGGATACATGGATTTAAGATACAGATGAGACATGATTTAATTGAGTAGCGGAACAGGCTCGAGGGGCTGAATGACCTCCTCCTGTTCCTTTGTTCCTATGCATTCCTTGCCAAGAAATTAGACATTCTTAGGAATGATGCACTTATGATCTTTTTTGGTGCGTTGTAACTCCTTTGTTACATGGCCCCTGTGCTCCCCTTTTAGTTAAATGTTTACAGAAATCCCATACACTTTGCAGGATTTCATTGGATTTTATGTGCTGTGATCCTGACTTTCTTGTATCCTTAAATGAAAACAGAAAATGCTGGAAATGCATAGCAGGTCAGTCAGAATCTGAAAGAGAGAAATTGGTTAGTATTTTGGGTAGGACCTTTCATCAATAAACATCTTGTTTATTGTTCTGTAAACTTGTACCAGAAAAGGGATCTTTAACTATGGATTTGCTGGCCCCAGTAAACAAATGTGATCATCTTTGCACATTCATTTTGATCTCCGTTTCATTTTGGTTTACCAGTGAAGAATGTCACATTCATTGGCATTGGTTAAATACCAAGCTTCTGCCCATTGAGATAATATATTTTGAATCATTTTTTATAAAGATCGTTAATAAGATTGGTAATTTGAGATGATAGATATCAGAATGTTTGGTGGTGGTAAAGTGAGATGACGGATATCAGAGTGTGCAGTGTTCCCCCAGGTGGTAAGGTGAAATGATGGATATGGTGAGTGTGCAGTGTTCCCCAAGGAACTGTGTTTATGGGCAATGCTGATTTAATCTGAGACAGCAATGTAAACTATGGTTTTATTTCCCTGTTCTTTACGGTAAACTGCAAGTTACTTTTACTTAAGAGCCAAAATTTCTTATGACTAAAGCTATTCATTGAGACCAGTAATGTACACTAAGGTGTGACTTTCCCATACTTAGATATGAGGTCAATTTTAATGTCCTGTTCTTGGAACAAATACCAAATGGCCCTGAACCAGCGAAGGCTTTTCAGTAGGTTGCTCAAGAATAAAGTGCCACTGAGAAATTAACAAGTGCAGCTTGTCAAATCAGGTAACTGAAGAATTTAACAAGATTGTTTTTGTAGTAGGCTATGGCTAGAAGTGCCGTTGAGAAACAGCTAGACAATCACCATACATGCCAACCTAAAAGCTAGCAACAGCTTCAAAAAGCTGACACAGCGCCCAAAAAGCTGACGACTCAAGAATGGACCTCTTTATAAGCCTATGACTTGAGGAAAAAACAACGTAGATGATGGGCTTTGTAACTTAATCTGTAGGTATACCCAACATTCCTTCATTTGTATTGGACCAAAAAAAAAACAAAAGCCTGAAGGGGAAATCCAAATGTTGAAGGGACAAAATTGCTAATGTATTTCTATGGGAATCCAAGGACATGCTCCCTGGAAATTTTTTACATTAAAATTATGCTTTCCAGTTAAGCACTTAAATACTTCACAATTGATAGATTTCTAACCCAAAAAAGGGGTTCTCAATGCCTGTGAATCTGAAGAAATTTCCCCTCAACGCTAAATCTAACAGAGAAATAGAAGAAATAGATATGAATAAACTGGTGAGTAAAAAGACCGTTCTTCCTTTTTTACTGCAGCTCAGAACTTTGCTCCCATGCTGAAATGTGTTTACAGCTATAAACCCCAAAATATTAGCTTATTCAGGCCATATCAAAAGTCAGTCTGTAAAGGATCTTAGCTTTGGAGTTACTCTGTGGATACTAGCATGCAAATCGTAATGAGTTCATTTTAAATTTCTTTGTACGTTATTTTAACAGTCATTTAAAAGCCTTCGAGAATCTTCAGCTAGGCTAACAAAGGACAATTAGCTATGTACTCACATTCTGTGAAATGATAACACAAACTACAGTGCATTGACAGAAAGCAGTGTAGATTTAGGATTGATGTGGGGATGCAGCAGAAACCTATTAATAATCCAACCCAACTGCCAGCTTGGATTCTACCTGACCCAATGAACCTCCACATCGTGCTAGTAAATCAAACTCTCAAATTAAAAAACTTACATCTAATTTGTTAGCCAATGTAAATATGGACAAGATGAACATATAAAGGCGATGAAGTAATGTTTTTAAAAATTAATTTTTGGGATATGGGTTACACTAGCAAGGCCAGTATTTAATTGCCCTTGAAAAGGTGGTGGTGGGCTTTCTTTTGAACTGTTGCAGTCCGTGTGGTGAAGGTACTCCCACAGTGCTGTTCGGTGGGGGTTCCAGGATTTTAACCCAACGACGATGAATGAATGGCGATATATGTCCAAGACAGGATGGTGTGTGACTTGGAGGGGAACTTGGAGAGGAACTTGGAGATGATGGTATTCCCATGCACCTGCTGCCCTTCTGGGTGATAGAGGTCATGGGTTTGGGAGGCGCTGTCAAAGAAGGCTTAGCGAGTTGCTGGAGTGTATCCTGCAGATAGTACACACTGCAGCCAGAGTACGGCATTGTTCAGCATTTATTGGTGAAGAGAGAAAAATGCAACCCATAATTTCCAATTTAATCTTGAGTTGGACAAAAGTTACCAGAGTGGATTTCAAACATGGTGAGGAAATGTGGCAAAACATTCTAATCGATATAACAAATTTGCACTTATATAGAACCTTTCACATCCTCAGTATATTCCAAATCATATCAAAATCATTGAATTACTTGTCAAATGTAGTCACTGTTCTTATGCAGGCAAATGCAGCCAGCTTGTGCACAGTAAGATCCCACAAAAACTAAATAGTAACAATTATTAAGCTCTAACCTCTCAATTTCTTGCCTTGACTTACGATGTTTGAGTACCAAGCTGCTCTTGACATTCCACACTCAGTTCTGACTCCTCGGCTCAGACTGCTCCCAGTCCCCACCTGGCCATGAGTCGTGCCGTACACCAAGTTCAGCAACAAGAGCGGAGGCTGCACAGCTACCTTCACTCACTGTGCAAAGGAAAATGACAAAAAGCCAATCTGGTGACTCCTGATTCTCTCTACCCATGAGCCAAGCTGAATGGTTACTGACTGGTCGGCTCCACAACCCACCCCAAGTGAGGCAGTTTTAGCCAAAGGCCCAAAATCCAATCATCTCCTGATGCGTTACACCTTTCAAAATGAACACTAGGGAAGCAGTCATTTCTCTGGAAACACCGATTTGGGCTGCTATGCTCACCACTCACTGGGAATTGAACCCGACTACCTCCTGGTTTGTATGGCGCTGCACCACAGCGGGCAGTGACCTTTACCCACCAGGCCACGCAGGAGCCCCTCTGTACTTTCAATCAGTTTGCTGGAATTTTGTATTGGACCCGACTGAACCTAACAAAGAAAATGTTCCCTGCATCCCTTGAAACTGATCTAGTACAAAACAGATTTCTTATAAAATACTGGATACATGGCAAAAACCACACAGATCTCCAAATCAAACAGATGCACCAGCCACGCTAGTTAGAGGTATCAACCACTGAGAGGTAGGCTTAAAGGGACTGCGACTCCATGAAAAGTTTGGCATTTTCATTTCCAAACATAGTATCTAATAACATTAAATATTGCAATGCATTGTTGCATTACTGGTGTTTGATGTTATGCAAATGATGATGATAACATGCTGCTTTTAGAACCTTAAACAAAAAATAAGTTCGGCTATCATTTTCATGTGAGTATGTTTAAATGAAACACGGAGTTGTGTTGAGTTGGTGTCTCCAATTCATAAATGCTCTGACACTAAGTGCATGTAGTGAAATTCAATCATTTCAGATTTCAAATCTTGTTATTCCCTTGATTGCCTAATAAATGAATTGAGTAACAAATTATAAACATCCTGTAACTTTCTGCCCCAGAACTCAAGAGCTGGCACTCTGGTGTTGGCTAATCTCCTCCTTCTCTGGCTTGAACTACTTGTGGATGCAATTTTTTTGTTCCTGCTACTTCCTGGTGAAAATTTACATTTACTAAATCAAGTTGGGATTATTGTTCAAGTATCAAAAGAAAACTGATTAGTCGTGGCTATTTGTTCTTTAACGATGTTGAAAGTAGTGAATGAATGACTTTGGTTTCATTTCAGTTAACTCAGCAACTGTTTCTCTTCTGAGCTTTAAATGTGCACGATACATTACGTTGCCATTTCACAGTCTGATTTTTTACATGGAGCCCATGTTGTTGATTAATTTAAGTCTAGTGGACAAAATAGTTAAAAGTGGTTATTTTTGAATCTTTAACTGTAAAGAATGAACCTTATGATATATCTCAGGATATACCAAATGCTTCACATACAGTGAATAACATTGAAGTGCAGTCACTGTTGTGATGTAGAAAAATTTGGCAGCCATTTTGCACTCAGCTAGGTTCCACAAACGGCAATGAGTTGAATGATCTTTTAATCTGTTATTGATGTCGTGGTTGAAGGGGAATGTTGGCCACGACACCAGGAAACCTCCCCGTCCTTCCTTCAGCAGTACCATGGGATCGTTAATGTCTATCTGAACAGGCAGATGGAGCCTAGCCTTGATGTGTCATCTGAGTGACGTAAAGATGTAACCTGTTTTGCCAACTGATTTTGGTTTGCAATGGCTTGCTGCCATGTGTCGGCCTTGGCACTTTTACCTCTCAGTCAGAAGGTTATGGTTCAAACGCTGCTCCAGAGACTTGAGCACATAATCTAGTATGGCACTTCAGTGCTGAAATGTTGGTGGTGCTGTCTTTCAGATGAGACAGGTGGATGCAAAAGATCCCATGGCACTTTTTGAAGAAGAGCAGGGGAGTTGTCCTGGCCAACATTTATCCCTCAACCAACAAAAGAAATAAAGACATGTCTATCTGAACAGGCAGATGGAGACACCACCAAAACAGATTGTCTGGTTATTTCTTATTGCTGTTTGTAGGACTTTACTGTGTGCAAATTGGCTGCTGCATTTCTCTACATTACAACAGTGGCTACATTAGCTGTGCAAGCACTTTGGGATATCCAGAGGTTGGTTAAGGCACTATATAAATGCAAGTTCTTTTGATTTGTTGACAGATCTTAAAATGGCAAGTAATTTTGTTATTTCCCACATGGAGCCTTGAAACCTTGAAACCCAGTGACCAATGTCTGTGATTTGTATACTATGTAAATACAAAGTGTCAACAGAGATTAACTGGTAGTTTACCAGCTGGTTCCACAAATTGTGAATAAGCGTGGTGCATTTAATCACAAATTCCAAAATCTTGCTGCTTAAATGGTGTATAAACCACCCTTTGCCTGGCCCCCATTCACACTTAGGTGGACGTTGTAAAGAAAAATGCAGGAGACTACAGAAAGATATTGGCAGGTTCATGTAGTGAGAAAATAGGTGGCTGATGCAGATTAATATAGAGAAACATTGGTTCAGCCAGAGTTGTAGTATTGCATGAAGTTCCTGGCCCCTCATATAAGGATAAGAAAACGATAGGAAAGGTACAGTGAAAATTCACGATATATACCAGGAATAAGAGGTTATTGTTATGAAAAGAGGTTCGAAAAAAAGGGAACAAGAACAGAAAATGCTGGCAGTTCCACCCAGTATGACCTCATATCTCATCAACAGAAATCTCACCAGCAGAGAACTTGCGTAGATTCCATTGAGGCCCATGGAAATACCCCAGTGGCTGCCTAGACAAAGGCAATTGGTCCCAGGTGAATTTCACCCCCTTGTCTTTAGTTTGGTAACTATATTCTGCAGATCATGGATGCCAATTTTTTCCTAAAGATAGGCTATTTTTTCATAACGGCCAGCAGCCCTCTGGTATCTTGCCCAAGTGTGCAATCTTCATTTGTGGGTCATAACTATGGGTGTCAGTAGACTATTCGATTGTTGGGGGGAGGGGGCATTAGAGCAGAACCCTACCCTGTCCTCTCATGAAGTCCACACTGGAAATCATTGAATAGCAATTAGAAGCCAGAGCCTGACTAATTTTTCCCTACCTAGTCTAGGAGTATTGCCCTGTCACCTCTACTGCTACCTGAGATCAGCTAACTCAGCCCAGGCCAGGTATCAAATCCTGAATCTTTGGGTTTCTATGGACTAGCAGCACAATATGTGATAGTCCTCGGAGCTGAACATGAGAGAAACATCTGATAAAGTCCTAAAATCGCAACACCATCTACAAAGAGAATTCTACTGTGTACTGAATAGAATTTCAGCAGATTGAAGTTTACCTCAGGCAAAAAAAAAAAATAATCACCATGTTATAAATGACACACAATTGCAGGAAATTCCTGACTACTGTCACGGCACTGTGGAATACTCGGCACTGGATTCTCAGAAACGAACAAACAGCACAGCTAATGCTGTGGGAGTAATTTGCAGATATGTGATTGGCAATGGTGATGGTATGTAAGATTTGGATAATCAAAACGTTCCAATTGTGGAATTTGCTGAGGATGTAGCATAAACACACTAAAGTCACAGCTCAATGATACATTATTGGAAAATTACTCTATAGCCTCGTCGACATGCCTTACACTTCAAGCCCAAGCCTTGCTATCCACATTTTAAACTTTGCGGCTGAGATGGGGACATTTTAATAATCAGGGCAAACAGACTTTGCCTGCAGAAACGTAACAGAGGTGTCTGCCCTGAGCTGGATGTAGAAAACTGGAGCGCACCCTGATACTCCAATACTCTTATCAGGCTGAAGATCATAGGGGCTGCAGTCTGAAGGTAATCAATTGCCTTTACTCCTTATTGTCTTTGGTCTTTTTAAGGCCTAGAACATAAGCCATACTTGCTCTCATAAGGTTTGAGATCTGCTGGGCTTAAAGAGGGGTGAGATGGATAGAATTCCAGGTACACCCCCAAACTGTTATCAGGACATTGCGTCATAGGCAGTAGATGCCGTCAACTTCCCCCACACATCAGGATTTCAGATGTAGTTTAAATGTGGTGGAAAAGCAACGGATTTGGGTTCTGACCCCAATTCCACCCCCTCGCTAGCAAAATCCCTTATTTCTGCCCTACCCCAGCCTAGGAAAATCGAGTCCACAATGCATACTTATTTCTTTACATCTAATTCATTTACAACCCAGGGTATGGTTCCCTCTTCAGGGTTGAACCTCACAGTATAGGAAGAGAAGAGGAAGAAAATTTCAAAGAAGGAAGGATACAATCGGTTGACTTGTCAGAGAAAAAGTTTGAAGATCCTGATGAAGCTCGTGTGCCATGACAAATCAAGACATTTTCAGGGCAGGAACTTCTGAAAAGGTGCAGAATATCGAAGGAGGAATCTGTAGAGAGAAAGGGACATACCAGGCAGAGCAGTCAGGCGTTTGACTCAATCCACCCACATAATCAGGGCCATTAATTTAGGGTAATTGGATCCAGGAAAGACAGATCGGAATATTTTCTTAATGGAACTGTGGAGAAGCAAAGGATCTGGGCATCCATGTACACAAATCACTAAAAGCTGGTGCACAGGCACAAAAAGTAATCAAAAAGTCTAATGGAATGTTGGGTCTTCTTCCTCAAGGGGCTGGAATACAAAGGGGAAGAAGTTATGCTTCAGTCGTATAGAGCCTTTGTCAGACTCCATCTAGAGCACCAAGTTCAGTTTTGGGCACCGCACCTTAGGAAGGATCTAATGGCCTTGGAAGGGGTACAGCGCAGATTCAACAGAATGATACAAGGGCTTAAAGGTTTAAATTATGAGGACAAGTTGCATAAACTTGGCTTATATACCCTTGATTTAGACGGTCCAGGGGTGATCTAAGCCAGGTGTTTAAAATGATAAAATGATTTGAGAGTCAATAAAGATATTTCCTCTGGTGGAGGAATCCAGAACAAGGGGGCACAATCTTAAAATGAGAGCAGGGCCAGTCAGAAGTGAAATCAGGAAGCACTTTTTCACATGAAGGGCAGTGGAAATCTGCAATTTCCCCCCCAAAAAAGCTGTGGATGGTGGGTCAATTGAAATTTTCAAGACAAAGATTGACCGACTTTTATTAGGTGAGGGATATGTATTAAAGGCGGATAAATGGAGTTCAGGTACAGATCAGCTGTGTGGGGCACTGGAACTGGATAGTAGGGTCCACGGTCTAGAAGCACTGGAGCGCTTTGAGGATCTGGGAGTAGTAGGGATGCTGGGGTATGACAATCCTTTGAAAAAAAACATCCCTGAGTTTGAAAGCATTAGAGTCAGGTACCAGAGTCTGCCAATTCTGGGGACAGAGGTTCCTGGGGATTGTCCACACGGTGGGGGAGGCGGATGGTTCCAGAACGTCAAAAAAGGAAGGGGGGTCTGGAATCACTGGGAAGGTCCTAGAATCTGAAAGCTCTATTGGGAGTTGGTCTGAGAGCTTTGGGAGAGGTATCACAGTCTCTCAGTATTGTGGGGAAAGGGTCTTGGAGAGTGGCAGCAATGGGAGAGGTGACAGAATGTGGAGTACTGTGTGAGGGAAAGGCTGTGGTAGTATGGAGGGTGCCTCTGTCGTGCATGTACCCACACAAGGGTACTGTGGAGCAGGGTTGTTAGATCTGGATGCAATGGAAAGGGAAGTATGTGGTCCAAAACCACTGATGGGTTTGTTTGTTCTGTTTTCAAATTCTTTTCGGGGAAACTACGCGGAACACAGGGGTCTCAGATTACTTTGGATGCATTCTCAGGGCTGTATAACAATACACCAGCTGATGGGTCCAGATAGCCAAATCTGTTTCAGGAAATCAATGCCATGTTCCCATAAGAATTTGGGTGACGGCGTGAACCTTGTGCTTTTGCTTTGTTTTGTAGTGGTGGCTTCTGTTATGTAGTAGTATTAGTAGCCAGGCCTTCAGGGGATAACCCTGGTCTCCCAGCAGCTATCCATCCAGTAAGCTTGCCGCTTGAAATAATTCTGGCACTGTGGATTGGTGCAAGATGAAAACATAATGGCCACTACAGGGATATCTTGCTGTCACCTGCGCTATTCTGTTCTTCCGATTGAAGACCAGTTGGACATTGATAGAATGAAAGCGATCCCGGATATATGCCACAGTGTAATCAGTGAGGCCTTGCATGTTAGGGCAGCCTGACTTCTGGAAAATGTGCACTCAAGCTTTTGCTGTTTCCCCTGGAAAACAAGGCTTCTGTAACCTGCTTGATGCACTGGTGGACTAAAGTCTGACAGATGTGAGTAATGTCACCAGTGGTGCCTTGAAAGGATCTGATGTAAAAAACAATACAATACTGTGATAATTTTGACAAAGAGGCAGATCCTGTGATAGATCTTGTCTGCCGGTCAGAATCCAGTCGATGGCACAATTATCACAGCCTCCCTAGTGATGCAAACAGCAGAGAATTGTCTCCTCAGACGAGGTAAAGTAGGTCTGCCTGAGTCGAAGAATATAGTACTTTGGCCGATGGCAGGCAGACTGTAAATGCCAGAAGTGCAAGTGCACGTGACCTTATTTGCTCTGCGTGACCTCCTTTTCCTTCTCCAAATCCAGAACAGTCATTAGTAGACTCAAATGCCTCTGCTAAGTAGTGTGGTTGGCATTTGGCGACTGCAGGTCTGTGCCAATGAAGTCCTTAGATTACAAAAATCCAACCATAGGAAAAGATTTACAAGAATGATACCAGAGCTGAGAGGTTATACCTATCAAGAAAGATTGAACAGGCTGGGGCTCTTTTCTCTAGAAAAGAGAAGGCTGAAGGGTGATGTAATTGAGGTCTTTAAGATTATGAAAGGGTTTGATAGAGAAGACATAGAGGAGATGTTTCCACTTATGGGGAGACCAAAACTAGGGGCCATAATTATAAGAGTCACAATAAATCCAATAGGGAATTCAGGAGAAACCTCTTTACCCAGAGAGTGGCGAGAATGTGGAACTAGCTACCACCGAGGCGAATAGCACAGATGCATGTAAGGGAACATATGAAGGAAAAAGGAATAGAAGGATATGCTGATAGGGGTAGATGAAGAGAAGCAGGTGGAGGCTCGTGCGGAGCATAAACACTGGCATGCACTTGTTGGTCCGAATGGCTTGTTTCTGTGCTGTACAGTCAAAAAGAGACATCTGCTTCTGCAGAATTAGAGTTCAGCACCAAGTGTACTTAAGCCTACCTTCTAGAATCTACGGCTTCATGCACTCAGTGAAACTGGGAAATAGGCCCTATTGTTTGCACTTGCAAATAAAACATAGTGGTGGTTGTTGGAAAATTCTGAAAATTGTACACCCTCAGACTGTACTGTGTAGTTGCTAATTCCCTTCAGTTGTACTTGGTGTCTTTTAATACCTTCATTAAAGTGTTTGCTTCAAGACCTCAGCCTGTTTCAAAATCCTTGGCTTCAATTGGATACTTGTACCTTAAAATAGATGTCTGAACCTTTTAATCACGTCTATGCATTCTGAGCATGTGCAGTTTATCAAATTTCCCAGTGCACAAACTGTGCATCAGCACAACTTGCAGGGTAGAAAGATGCGGCCCTTCATCTTCTGGGGATTTGACAGTTTGTTTTCCGCCCCCCCCCCCCCCCGAAAAGAATTTGAAAGAAATAGGAAATTGAATTCTCAAAGCTTTATTTCAGCAAGTCTGCCATTACCAATAAATGCTGTGATCTATTATGAACTGCTCAGACAGAAAACACTGTTGATAATCAACACCCACGCTTATGGCTTCTTTATTAAGGGTTTTTTTTTAAATCAAGAAAGGATTTTTTTAGTCACACTCCTGTTTATTGATATTGAAAATTCAGTTAGAAAAATCTCTCTTCTGAACCATTTTTCAGGAAAAAATAAGTATTTATAATACAAAAAAAAACTTGGAAGCCCCAATACTCAAACTCCCTGTCCAATCCTGCTGGACCTCAGGTACCCCCTCCCAGATATTGCTTGAATCCTCCTTCAGTGCCCAAAACTCTTAGATTACATTTCCAGTACACTGAGCTCAGAACTACCACTAAGGCTTCCAGACTCCAGGGGGGAGAAATTCAGTTGCATTGCGCCTCCCGTTAAACGGGGCGCAAAGCAACTAGCGCCCGGGTGCGGCGCGGCCAACACCTCCCGCGAAATTCAGCGGGAGGTTAGCGGCGGCGGTAACCATTAGCGCCCCGCGGCGCTGCCGTCATCACTGTGCGCAGCGCCGTGACGGGGTCAGGGGGGCCTACCTGCAGCTGGGACGGCGCTAATTAAAGACGAGGTGCCAGGCGGCCATTTTTGTTGCTGGCTGCCTGCCAGCACCTGCCCCCGTTGCCGTCCACGGCCTCCTGAGCACCCCCCCCCCACCCCCGCGGAGTGCCGGCTGCGCTCCATGAGCCCGGCCCTTCTCGAGGGCCGGGCTCTTTTGCCGGCACTCCGATCCTGGTGGCCCAGCTGGGCCCAGGGTCACGCTGTGCAAGGCCCCTCCCCTTTAAGAAGGGAGGAAGGCCTGCAATACCGCAGCGCGACGTGCCGCAGCTAGCGCCGCGATATTCCCTCGCAGCGCCCCAAAAGGGAGGTGGGGCGCTTTCAGTAGCACACCGCTTCCCTCTTGGGGCGCTGCCGATGAATTTCAGCCGCGGGGGCGCTAATTTTTTCGGGAGTAGCGCCCCGGCGAAGTTAGCGCCCCAAAGGGGGCGTGACTCAATTTTTCCCCTAGGTATCCACATCCAGTGATCCCAAATCGTTCCTCTTCAGTATTCCCAGATCAAAGGGGTCCCTTAAAATACTGCTAGACTCCAGACCCTTTTATCGATGCTCCCAGTTCTCGGGGACTGCTATAGGGTGAAATTCTGTGTATAGAATATGATTTTTTCTGTATAATTCCATTAACTTCAAAGAACATTTATAATTATGCCATCTTGTGAGGCTGTTGCATGTTGGATTATTCTAATAGTCATCTGAACACTTTACGTGCTACTGTCAAAAAGGTGATAGAACAAACCCATTGATAAGAAAATACTTGCAGGTAGCCCTCAAATTTCACCAAGTATCTCTGGGTTTCAACTAAAACATCCTCATACACTTTGTTGGAACTCCACTGACTTGCTTCCCCCCCCCGCCCTCCTCCCTTCCTTTACTGAGGCATTGCCACTATCATCTAAATATTATCACTTACTGCATACCTATAGGTCTGTTAGAGGGTACAGTGATATCTCACAACTCTGGTCAGCAATTAGTATATTTTTAGAGCCCTTTATGTCCACAGCAGATATCCAGTTCACTTTCTCTCCATGGTCAATACTGAGTTTTGGCAAAATATGATTACTTTTATTTTCTTTGCAGTCTTTTGCACCATGGTCACTTCCTTTAGACCTGAGACCTTTCTTAGCAGTGGAGCCAGATTTTTTCCTTGCTGATTTTGAAGGGGCTTTGCCATCAGTCAGGATTTGCTCACTGACGTCCCACAGCATGACTTTTGCATCATTCCCTCCAGAAATCAGCCAATAAGGATGGGAAATAGAGTTCAGAAAATGGACCTGAGAAATACCCAGACTGTGACCACGGAACCAGTGTTCCAACTCAAACCTTGTTCCTGTCACTCTGAATAAGCGTATCTTGCCGTCTTCGGCCCCACAGGCAAATATGTTGCCACAGCTGGCAACTGTTGTGAAGTGAGCCAGTGGCGGATTGAAAAGCTGGCACCCAGCTTGCTGCTGCATTTCTTCCTCTTCCCGTGCCAGGTCCTGAAGGTTCACAGTCCAAACAGGGCGAGTTTTCTGCAAGTTCCACAGCATCACCTTCCCGGAGAAATCAGAAAATAAATCATTTTAGAAGTAAATGGCTGACAATTGAGATTAACCGTTCTTACAACTTATCGACCAGGAGTGAACTAACTGACAGGATATTGAGGAAGAGGACTCTGATCACTTAGGATCTTTGGGATGACATTTACATGTTGTCATTCCCATACACAGGAATAGACTCTTAAGAAATTGGTCTTTTTTTCCTCTAGTTGACTGATGTACAACAATATTAGGACTCCGATATTAGGAATCCAGGAAACTTTCATATCTAGATTATCTACTCAGTAGTCATTAAGTCACACAGTCCAGAGGTTACAGGTTGGGTCCCTGGTCGTGAGTTGGCTGATCTCAGTCTGGGCAGCAGACGGGGTGTTACAACTGTCCTTAGGATCTCTGGAGTAGGAAGCAAAAAAAGACAGTCAGGATTTCCATTCCTGAGCATTATCTAGGAACCCCTGCTGGTAAGTGCATGCATGTAGAGGTCAGGCGAGGACCAAACTTGCCTGGGCTGTGATGCCCCACATTCACTGTCTAGGCTCACACATGAAGAATGGCCATCTATGGCAGTTACCAGAGGGCTACCACCACCTGTGGAGTCCAACAAGAGTCAGCACCTTCAGGAGGAGAGAAGAAAAAAAGGAAAATGGGAATTTTAAAAGACTCTGATATCCAATGTACAAGAGTCCAATACTGGACTAATAATCTCAAAGTGGTGGAATCTTACTGTACCCATGATGTCTTCTAGGTTTATAGTCTATTAGTATACAGAACAGGAAATATTGCAGTTAATCCAATACAGTTTAAGATTGTGTTACATACTTCTTGTCTGACACCACCAGTAACAGACATGTAACCATCAGTACTTCACTCCAAGGTTATACAGCTCAATGATTATTACCCAAGTTTAGAAGGATAAATATCTAAAGCTGTACAGTTGAAACTTTTTCATAGTTCAACTGAACATAGTAATAAAATTTGTACCCTGAAATTACAAATTCCCCATCCCACCCCAATTATGCTTTACTGAAATTCTGATAACAACACTGAGCAGGCGTTGTAAGTTTGCTCTTAATCATGCAAGTATATTTGCCAAGTATATAAGTATTTAAAAAAATCTTGTGTAGGACATGCACTTCTTGTCCATAAACCTTATTTCCAGTAGTTATGATTATTGATCATGCTTTTCTGTCAACATTTACCATTGTAAATAAGGAGAAACTGTTTCCAGTGCCAAAGGAGACAGATTTAAGATAATTGGCAAAAGAACTAGAGGCGACATGAGGAATTTTTTTTAATGCAGTGAGTTATGATGATCTGGAATGCATAGCCTAAAAGGAGGCGGGGAGGGGGGATGCGTGGTGGAAGCAGATTCAGTAATAACTTTCAAAAGGGAATTGGATAAGTATTTGAAGTGGAAAAATTTGCAGGGCTATGTGGAAAGAGCAGGGGAGTGGGACTAATCTTTCAAAGAGCCAGGACAGGCACAATGGACCGAATGGTCTCCTTGTGATCATTCTATGATTAATTGTAGAACATCACTGCATGGTGAAAGCTCAGTGAATGGATCTTTATATTGGTTGCATAAGCAAGCTGCCCATCCTTTCGACAATAGGTACTGTATTTAGAATGACATTTGGATATAAAACGGATTACTTTCAAATGTCAGATTTACTTAAACTTTCATTCATTGGAGAAACCGTGTTAACTCCAAGAACAACAAAAGCATTTTAATACCAAAACATTTTAAATTGCTTATTTTTCCCCTTTCTTTGCCAGTACTGGGAAACACAGGGCATTAATACAATGAATAATCCCGCTGACACTAAATCCCAATAGCAGAGCTGAAATATTATCAGCCTAAAGATTCACATTATTATCTTGTGACTTGCTGTTTGTGACCACTATTTACAAGGCACACAATGTTGCAGACTGAACACATCATTGCTGCAGCATTAGTATGACCTAATTTTTAAAAAGAAGTGCCATTTGGCACAATAAAAAAGTAGATTAATGATTTTGCAGTAGATCCTGAAAAGGCAATTTTACAAGTAATGTGGGTTTTTTTTTTAAAAGTACACAGCAAGATGTTTTCCTGCACAGAGAATCAAAGCTGAGCATATGAAAGTTCATTAAATTATCCTGCACACTAGTTACACACAGCATATGTGAAAGAAATGCTGCCATCCTGCACGTCTGCTGTTGACCCATTCTGCTAGTTTAAACTTGGGCATGCTAAAACTAAGTTCATTCACTCTGATGCACCAATGTGCATATCCATATAGGTGCAGGAGGAGTTCAGGACAGAGCCTATTTACATTGTTTAAAAAAAAATTGTGAGATTAAGAAACCATTACAGTGATAATGAAATTACTTTCAATGCAACACGCATTGACTTTTAGACTCTGGTATAAGGGCTATTAAAGCAGGAGTGCTCAAATTATGGCCCCCAAACACAGGCAAATCAGTTTTGCAGAAGGTTATTTCTAGCACTGTTGCCTTACTGATGAATAAATGCATCACAACCCCAAGATCTATTAGTATCAGCAACTTGACACCTATGTAAATTAATAGAACATGGATTTAACTTTATACATAGCCCCTGAAACTTCACAGGTGCACAGTCACAAAGACAAAACATTCCTGTTTTAATTCACTTTATACTGGTGCTCAGCAACAGGGGAGAACGTCACTCAAGCAGATGTCCCTGACCACTGGAAGGCAGCCTCCTTTTTTAACGTACCATTGTCTCCCCAGTCTCCATTGGAGGGCCTACAGAATGAAACTGCTTTTTACTGTTTCCATTCTTGGGACCTGCAAAAACTTGGGTCACAAAAAAGTGCATAGCTTGCCTCATTTTGGCAAAGAAAAGAAAGAACTTGCATTTATCTAGCACCTTACACAACCTCAGGATGTCCCAAGCGCTTTACAGCCAATGAAGTACTTTTACTGTTGCAATGTAAAAAACGTGGCAGCCAATTTGCGCACAGCAAGGTCCCACAAACAGCAATGAGATAACGACCAGATAATCTGTTTCTTAGTGATGTTGGTTGAGAGATAAATATTGGTCAGGACACCGAGAACTTCCCTGCTCTTCTTTGAATAGTGCACGGGATTGTTTACATCCACCCGAGAGGACAGACAGGGCCTCGGTTTAACATCTCATCCGAAAGATGCCACCTCTGAAGTGCCAGACTGGATTACAGGAAACTTTTGTTTACCCGGCACCCAAATATCCGGAATTCTCGCTTAACCGGCAAAAATCATCCTCCGAAAACTCCTCTCAAATAACCGGCAATGTTGCCGAGTCGCAGTCGAGTCTCCGCGAACGCCGAGTGCTCCGAAAAATCCTCTCAAATAACCGGCAATGTTGCCGATCCCGAGTCCGAGAACGCCGATTTAGTCAGTAGGGGTACTTTTCAAAAGTGCCACTACTCGGCCTCCTGGCGCTGTCGCAAGTCCGAAACATTGCAGTAGCATGAGTAGATTCTCCCGCGCTGCCTGGAGTCTCTTTGTTAAAAATAGCCTCGGTAGATATAACTCTCCGTTATCCGGTACTTTCGATAAACCGGCACCACGCCGGTCCCGTCGATGCCGGATAAACGAAAGTTTCCTGTATATGCTCAAGTCCCTGAAGTGGGACTTGAACCCATGACCTTCTGACTCAGAGGTGAGAGTGCTATCACTAAGCCAAAGCTGACACCTAGTACAGTCTTCTTTTTGAAAAGATACATTTACTGGGTCAGTCAGAAATATTTACAAGCAATCTCCTCCTAGGCCACCCATCCTTGGAAAATAAAAGTCTAAATGGGGTAGAGGCGCAAAGGGATCTAGGGGTACAGATTCATAAATCATTAAAAGCAGCAACGCAGGTTAACAAAGCCATAAAAAGTGCAAACAAAGCACTGGGGTTCATTTCTAGAGGAATAGAACTCAAAAGCAGATTAGTTGTTTTAAACCTATATAGAACCTTGGTTAGACCGCAAGTAGAGTCCTCAACAGATTTTCGTTCGGAACCCTGCATGGTATTACACACGCTTGGATAAAAAATAAAGACTGGCCTCCTCTCACAATTCCTTGAAGTGGAGATGCCGGTGTTGGACTGGGGTGGACAAATGTGAGAAGTCGCACAACACCAGGTTATAGTCCAACAGCTTTATTTGAAATCACGAGCTTTCGGAGCGCTGCTCCTTGGTCAGCTGAAGTCTTCACCTGACGAAGGAGCAGCGCTCCGAAAGCTTGTGATTTCAAATAAAACTGTTGGACTATAACCTGGTGTTGTGCGACTTCTCACAATTCCTTGAAGCTGGGTCAGAGCAGGACTGCAGAAGGCCTGATCCAATGCAGGACAACTGTCTGGCATCTGAGCCGAGAACTGATAAACATAGGGACTGATGCATGGAGACACTATAAGAGAATGAGAAGAGGCTTCTTTTTCTGTCTCTCCAGCGCAATTTCTGGCCCATTACTTTCGCACTTCTTTTAAGCATCGCTTCATAACTGAAGCCCAAAGGAACAATTTACAGGTGCAAATGAATATTTGTGCCTCACGAGGAACGTCAGATTCACTTTTTCCTGTATACTGCAATCAATAAATGATCTCAACTCAGAATACTGATGGTGTGAAAGTGTTTAGATTACATAAGGCACCCATCATTTCATATAAAAAGGTACCTATTTTCTCCCAAAATAGATCCAAGACTTTTGCCTTCAGTACAAGCTGCTACACTGTATGTTGTTGAACAGTCAGTACTTTGTCCACCCCAGTCCAACACCGGCATCTCCGCATCATGAGTACTAGGTGTGGCCAAGCTGAAAAATCTGTCTGCTTATCAGCTGGAGTCATGAAAAGTGGTCTCTGGATCTAGGACCCATTCTTTTCAACCTTTGTTGTGTCAAAGAAAACTGCTCAACTGAACTGAGGAAATTATTTCTGGTCCTGTGTTATATCTTGCTTGAAAAATCACATGTTAAATGTCCTCCTGTTCCCTTTCGAACTCCAGTTGTGTGACCACACACGCAAAATGTTTAAAATACTATACACACCTGCATATCTAATCCACAGGAGAGTAAACTCTGCGGTCGCTGAGGTCGGAAGGTCACACAGGAGCAAATATTTGAATGTTTCCGTAGAGAGCGGCTGACCTTCTTGCTTGCCAAGTCTATGACCTTTATTGATCCAGAATCATCCGCAGCTGCAAGATGGCTGTCTGTTTCATTAATGGACAGGCAGTTTATCTCATCCTCGTTCACGCGGAAGCGCTCAGTGGGTTCCTTAAGGGACCGGATATCTAGTACGCTTACTGCTTCGCCGTGAGATGCATACAGTATGCTGTCACAAGTGTGCGAGAATGACACGCAGGTAACATCGTCGCCGTCTCCTAGATTCAGGCAGCTGATGGCAGCGCCCTGGCTGTTCCAGACTGTAAGGGCTCCCTTCTCCGCCCCTGATACCACAAAACCCTCACTGCTGACATCCAGGCACAGCACTGGAGATGAATCCCCTGCGTTCCACTTGGTGGCCATAATAACCTGAACAAGGTGCAAAATAACATATTAAAAGAGGCAATATTTCCCTCACACAAACTGCAGCAAATACTCAGATATTGGGTAGCAGCAGGCAAGGGCCAATCTACAATTGTTAATTAGCAATGATGCACCCAGTGCCTCTCGCCTCGCCAGGTCCAGCACCCTGCCTATCTTCTCTCCTCACCGCGCCCCAGCCCAACTCCAAGACCCAGTGCCCCTCTCCCTCCCGGACCCCTCCATTTACCCCACTCTCCTGGGCCCCTTCAATTTCCCCTCTCCCTCCCGTCCCCCTTTATATTCCCCCTCCCTACCCATTATTCCCCCCCACCCATTATTCCCCATACCCATTATACACCCCCTCCCTCCCCTTCATCCTCCTCCCTTCATCCACCCCTCCCTCACCTGCCCATCTTCTCTCCTCACCGCGCCCCACAACTTCAAGACCCAGTGCCCCTCTCCCTCCCGTGCCCCTCCATTTTCCCCCTCCCTCCCGTCCCCATCCCTTTCCCCACTCCCCCTCCATTTTCCCCTCCCTCCCATCCCCCTTCATTTTCCCCCTCCCTCCCATCCACCTCCCTTTCCCATCCACCTCCTCCCTTCATTTCCCCCCTCCCTCCATTTCCCCCCTCTCCCTCCTCCCTTCATTTCCCCCCCTCCTCCCTTCATTTCCCCCCCTCCTCCCTTCATTTCCCCCCTCCTCCCTTCATTTCCCCCCTCCTCCCTTCATTTCCCCCCCTCCCTTCATTTCCCCCCCTCCCTTCATTTCCCCCCCTCCTCCCTTCATTTCCCCCCCTCCTCCCTTCATTTCCCCCTCCTCCCTTCATTTCCCCCCCTCCTCCTCCCTTCATTACCCCCCTCCTCCCTTCATTCCCCCCCTCCTCCCTTCATTCCCCCCCTCCTCCCTTCATTTCCCCCCTCCTCCCTTCATTTCCCCCCCCTCCTCCCTTCATTTCCCCCCTCCCTCCCTCTCATTTCCCCCCCTCCCTCCCTTCATTTCCCCCCCTCCCTCCCTTCATTTCCCCCCCTCCCTCCCTTCATTTCCCCCCCTCCCTCCCTTCATTTCCCCCCCTCCCTCCATTTCCCCCCCTCCTCCCTTCATTTCCCCCCCCTCCTCCCTTCATTTCCCCCCACCTCCCTTCATTTCCCCCCTCCTCCCTTCATTTCCCCCCCTCCTCCCTTCATTTCCCCCCCCTCCTCCCTTCATTTCCCCCCCTCCTCCCTTCATTTCCCCCCCCTCCTCCCTTCATTTCCCCCCCCTCCTCCCTTCATTTCCCCCCCTCCTCCCTTCATATCCCCCCCTCCTCCCTTCATTCCCCCCCCCCTCCTCCCTTCATTTCCCCCCCCTCCTCCCTTCATTCCCCCCTCCTCCCTTCATTCCCCCCCCTCCTCCCTTCATTCCCCCCCCCTCCTCCCTTCATTCCCCCCCTCCTCCCTTCATTCCCCCCCCTCCTCCCTTCATTTCCCCCCCCTCCTCCCTTCATTTCCCCCCCTCCTCCCTTCATTTCCCCCCCCTCCTCCCTTCATTTCCCCCCCTCCTCCCTTCATTTCCCCCCTCCTCCCTTCATTTCCCCCCCCTCCTCCCTTCATTTCCCCCCCTCCTCCCTTCATTTCCCCCCCTCCTCCCTTCATTTCCCCCCCTCCTCCCTTCATTTCCCCCCCCCTCCTCCCTTCATTTCCACCCCCCTCCTCCCTTCATTTCCACCCCCCTCCTCCCTTCATTTCCCCCCCCTCCTCCCTTCATTTCCCCCCCCCCCTCCTCCTTCATTTCCCCCCCCCTCCTCCCTTCATTTCCCCCCCCCCCTCCTCCCTTCATTTCCCCCCCCTCCTCCCTTCATTTCCCCCCCTCCTCCCTTCATTTCCCCCCTCCTCCCTTCATTCCCCCCCCTCCTCCCTTCATTTCCCCCTCCCCTCCTCCCTTCATTTCCCCCCTCCCTTCATTCCCCCCCTCCCCCTCCTCCCTTCATTCCCCCCCTCCCCCTCCTCCCTTCATTCCCCCCTCCCCCTCCTCCCTTCATTCCCCCCTCTCCCTCCTCCTTTCATTTCTCCCTCTCCCATAATTTCCCCCCTACTCCCTTCATTTCCCCCCTCCTCCCTCCCTTCATTCCCCCTTTCCCCTCCATTCCTCCCCTCCCCATTATTCCCCCCCTCCCCTACCCATTCATCCCCCCTCCCCTACCCATTATTCCACCCTACCCATTATTCCCCCCCTCCCCTACCCATTATTCCCCCCTCCCCTCCCCATTATTCCCCCCTCCCCTCCCCATTATTCCCCTCTCCCCTCCCCATTATTCCCCTCCCCTCCCCATTATTCCCCCCCTCCCCTACCCATTATTACCCCCCTCCCCTCCCCATTATTACCCCCCTCCCCTCCCCATTATTCTCCCCCCTCCCCATTATTACCCCCCTCCCCATCCCATTATTCCTCCCCCTCACCTACCCATTATTCCTCCCCCCTCTTCTACCCATTATTCCTCCCCCTACCCATTATTCCTCCCCTACCCATTATTCCCCCCCATCCCCCACCCATTCCCCCCCTCCCCCACCCATTATTCCCCCTCCCCTCCCCTCCTCCACCCATTATTCCCCCTCCCATCCTCCACCCATTCTTCCCCCCTCCCCCACCCATTATTCCCCCCCTCCCCCACCCATTATTCCCCCTCCCCTCCTCCACCCATTATTCCCCCTCCCATCCTCCACCCATTCTTCCCCTCCCCCACCCATTATTCCCCCCTCCCCCGCCCATTATACCCCCTCCCATTATTCCCCCCCTCCCCCGCCCATTATTCCCCCCTCCCCCCCGTCCATTATTCCCCCCCTCCCCCACCCATTATTCCCCCCTCCCCTGCCTATCATTCCCCTCCCCATTATTCCCCCCTCCCCTCCCCATTATTCCCTCCTCCCCATTATTCCCCCCCTCCCCAACCTATTATTCCTCCCCCCACCCAACCCATTATTCCTCCCCCCACCCCATTATTCCTCCCCCACCCCATTATTCCTCCCCCCTACCCATTATTCCTCCCCCCCACCCATTATTCCTCCCCCCCACCCATTATTCCCCCCCCACCCATTATTACTCCCCCAACCCATTATTCCTCCCCCCCACCCATTATTCCTCCCCTCCATTACCCATTATTCCTCCCCCCACCCATTATTCCCCCCTCCCCTACCCATTATTCCCCCAACCCATTATTCCTCCCCCCACCCATTATTCCTCCCCCCCACCCATTATTTCCCCCCATTATTCCTCCCCCCCACCCATTATTCCACCCTATTATTCCTCCCCCCCCACCCATTATTCCTCCCCACCACCCATTATTCCTCCCCCCACCCATTATTCCCCCCTCCCCAACCCATTATTCCTCCCTCCCAACCCATTATTCCTCCCCCCACCCTATTATTCCTCCCCCTACCTATTATTCCTCCCCCCCACCCATTATTCCCCCCTCCCCAACCCATTATTCCTCCCCCCACCCTATTATTCCTCCCCCTACCTATTATTCCTCCCCCCACCCATTATTCCTCCCCACCACCCATTATTCCTCCCCCCCCACCCATTATTCCTCCCCCCCACCCATTATTCCTCCCCCCACCCATTATTCCCCCCTCCCCAACCCATTATTCCTCCCCCCACCCCATTATTCCCCCCCACACATTATTCCTCCCCTCCCCCATTATTCCTCCCCTCCCCCATTATTCCAACCCCCCCATTATTCCTCCTCCCCCACCCATTATTCCCCCCCCACCCATTATTACTCCCCCAACCCATTATTCCTCCCCCCCACCCATTATTCCTCCCCTCCATTACCCATTATTCCTCCCCCCACCCAATTATTCCCCCAACCCATTATTCCTCCCCCCACCCATTATTCCTCCCCCCCACCCATTATTTCCCCCATTATTCCTCCCCCCCACCCATTATTCCACCCTATTATTCCTCCCCCCCCCACCCATTATTCCTCCCCACCACCCATTATTCCTCCCCCCACCCATTATTCCCCCCTCCCCAACCCATTATTCCTCCCTCCCCAACCCATTATTCCTCCCCCCCACCCTATTATTCCTCCCCCTACCTATTATTCCTCCCCCCACCCATTATTCCCCCCTCCCCAACCCATTATTCCTCCCCCCCACCCTATTATTCCTCCCCCTACCTATTATTCCTCCCCCCCACCCATTATTCCTCCCCACCACCCATTATTCCTCCCCCCCACCCATTATTCCTCCCCCCCACCCATTATTCCTCCCCCCACCCATTATTCCCCCCTCCCCAACCCATTATTCCTCCCCCCACCCTATTATTCCTCCCCCTACCCATTATTCCTCCCCCCAACCATTATTCCCCCCCCACACATTATTCCTCCCCTCCCCCATTATTCCTCCCCTCCCCATTATTCCAACCCCCCCATTATTCCTCCCCTCCCCCCACTTATTCCTCCCCTCCCCCCCACTATTCCTCCCCTCCCCCCCACTATTCCTCCCCTCCCCCCCATTATTCCTCCCCTCCCCCACCCATTATCCCTCCCCCCCATTATTCCTCTCCTCCCCCCCACCCATTATTCCTCCCCTCCCCCCCATTATGCCCCCCTCCCCAACCCATTATTCCTTCCCCCCACCCATTATTCCTCCCCTTAACCATTATTCCCCCACCACCCATTATTACTCCCCCCCCCACCCATTATTACTCCCCCCACCCATTATTCCTCCACTCCCCCCACCCATTATTCCTCCCCTACCCCCCATTATTCCTCCCCTCCCCCCCACTATTCCTCCCCCCACTATTCCTCCCCTCCCCCATTATTCCTCCCCTCCCCCCCCATTATTCCTCCCCTCCCCCCCATTATTCCTCCCCTCCCCCCCATTATTCCTCCCCTGCCCCCCATTATTCCTCCCCTCCCCCCATTATTCCTCCCCCCCATTATTCCTCCCCTCCCCCCCACTATTCCTCCCCCCCACTATTCCTCCCCTCCCCCATTATTCCTCCCCTCCCCCCATTATTCCTCCCCTGCCCCCCATTATTCCTCCCCTCCCCCCCCACTATTCCTCCCCTCCCCCCCATTATTCCTCCCCCCCATTATTCCTCCCCTCTATTCCCCCCCCCCTCCCCCCATTATTCCTCCCCTCCCCCCATTATTCCTCCCCTCCCCCTATTCCTCCCCTCCCCCATTATTCCTCCCCTCCCATTATTCCTCCCCCCATTATTCCCCCCCACCCATTATTCCTCCCCCCCACCCCCCCCGGCTCGGGTCGGGTTGTGCGGCCTAGTACGGGCGCGGCGAGTCCTGCCGGAAAGAAGCAGATTTCCACAAACCCCCAACCGCGCGCGGACCCTGCTCCTCGCCCCCGGGCTTCCCGCTCGCCCGCCGCCGCTCGCGCTCCCGGAGCCTGGGCCCGGCGCCCTCTCCGCGCGCCCTCCCGCTCCCCTCACCCGCACCCGCAGCGCCACATGTGGATCCCGGCAGCCTGTGTGGCGGGGCCGTCCTCCTCTCTCGCTGCTGATGTCAAATGTTGGCTGGGGTGTGTGGAGAGGGAGGGAGTAAGAGCCTGGTCCTCACTATTCGTTCAGGTGATGCGGGCCACAAAAAAAGACTATTGTACAGTCTCTGATTATTGCCATAATTTTACAGCACGGGAAAGTGTTAAGAAAACCTCCACAACTGCGAGGGCCCCGCTCGATGTTAAGGATTCATCCCCTTCATGGAATGAGTGATGGAAGGAGAATCCGTGATAGCTTTTAAGGGGGGAAGGAGAGGGCGAGGGGGTGAGTGTGGATAAATGTTTGATGAAGAAAATATTTAAAAAGTGTATGGGGAAAGGGCAGGGCGATGAGACGAAGCGGCTCGCTGTTTCAGTTAAATGCTATAATTCCAAGTGATTTCTTCCTCCTTCTGATGAGACATTGGGGGTATTTTCCCAGCCCTGGGGAGGCGGGTATGGAGGAGGGACTGCCGGGAAAATGGCAGAAACTGGGAGCGGGTACCGACCCCGCTCCCAACCCACCTCCGTGCCATCTTCCCGGGAGGCGGGTCCCTGAGTCGCGTAGGGACCCGTCTCCTCGAGGCGGGAAGGGGATTAGAGCCAATTAACTGCCTGTTAACAGGCAGTTTTATGGCCTTTCCCCATTTTACGCCTGCAGTTGCGGGCTTCCCGACGGCTGCAAACCTCGCCAGGGTCAGCGAGGCGAGCAGTGGGTCTGCGGGGCGAGCAGTGGGTCTGCGGGGGTGAGAGGGGTCGAAATGTCAGCTGTAGAGGTGAGTGATGGGTGCAAGTGTGGACTGGTAAGTATGAGAGGTGAGTGTAAAGTGTTGGAAAAAGTTTCCTTACCTTTGCTTCTTTCTGCAGGCTTCAACCTTTGAGGATCCGGAGGTGCCTCATCTCAACGGCAGAGATGACAGAATGCAGCAGCCATCTGCTTTCTGCTGAGGAGAGAGGTCTTGGTGTGCCTGTGTGCAAGGGCTCACCTTAGAACAGAGATTGTCAGTGTTTGACAGCTTCTCAAAGCTGTCAAACACTGACAATTCATCTGTCAAAATTTTTTCGACAGATGAAGCGTCATACGCTGACATCATCTGTCACCGGCTTTCCCTTAATTGGCCGGTAAACCCGGAGGGCGGGCTTAACAAGGCCAATCAAGGGAAAATAGCGTGGGTTGGTCAGACGTCGCTGGGGGCGGGACTGAAACCCGGAAACCAGAAGTCCCACCTCCAGCACGTCTCCATTGAGAAAATCCAGCCCATTGAATCTGTTGGCCTGTTCAGGTAGATGTTAAAGATTCCCATGGCACTATTTTAAGAAGAGTCCAGGTCTCCCGGACTGATTTTAATCGCTTGTGGGATCTGAGAGGAGTTTTCCAGAATTCTTTCCTCCTTTTTGCCTCTCCCAGGAGATTACATGGCTGCTGGTGGGTAGGAAGTGTCTGGTCATGATACTCCAGGCATCATGAATGTGGGCAAGCTTGATGGACCAGTTGGGCTTTTCCTGCCCATCATTTTCGTATGTTCATAAGAGCAGGGAGTTCTCCTGGTGCTCTGGTTGACACCTCAACCAACACCTTCAGAAGCATTTTGTGTTACTCCCCTATCCTGTTATGGAATGTACAGGAAAATACGTCTCTTCTCCATCCGTATTACCTGATGGCACGGTGTAGCTCGTGGAATCAATGGAGTGGACACTGGACTTTTTTGTCTTTGCCTCACAATGCTACGATACGACTTGGGGCCTCTTTTTTTTCTCCCTGCCTCCAATCCAGCAGCACCTACTGACATTTGCAACTGTTACCTTGAATCTGTGTCGTTATGGCATTTAACCTTTTTAAAGAAACATCGGCCTGGATGATGATTATTTTTACCACACCTTCAACATGGTTGAGCGATTCTGTTCACTCCGGAGCTGTTGGACTCTGTGGCCTGTAACTCCATCCCAAGTGCTATTTCGAGAGATCTAGCAGACATTAGTTTGTCTTCCTCTGCATCGACATTTTTTTCAAAACATATACAAAGTGGTCTGTTACTGTGTCGTCGAGAAACCCATCAAAGTCACATGCTTTGGACAGTTTCCTCAGTTCTGCCATAAACCGAGAAACATTTTCATCATCTCTTTGTCTCCTCTAGTTAAACATGAACCTGAATCATTTTGCAATAATGAGTGGCTTCGGGTTCAGATGATCTTTGACCACTTCGACTAACTCCTCAAGTGTTTTGTCTTTAGGCTGGGCAGGAGTGATCAGATTCTTAATCAATGTATCTGTTTCAGGTCATTAGATAGTAAGTAAAACTCTTTTTTGTATCCGTTGTAAGTTCAATTGCCTCAAAATAAAAATGATGTCTTTCTACATACTCGAGCAAGACCCTGTTTGGTACTCTTCGATTTTTGCAACTGATGCTGACATGATTAAAAAATTAGTGTCAAGTTTGACTACCTCTACACTTCAGTACTGTGGGAGTACTGCATTTTTTGAAATGCCATCTTTCAGAAGAGATGTTTAACTTTGGTTCTGTCCACCAATTCAGGTGGATGGAAAAGATCCCTTGGCACTGTTTGAAGAAATGCAGGGGAGTTCTTCTGGCGTGCTGGCCAACATTTTTCTCTCAGCCAACATCACTTAGTCAGATTACATAGTATTACATTGTATTTACAACACATTAACAGGCCCAACAGGTTCATGCCGCTGTTAATGCTCCACACGAGCCTCCTCCCACCCTTCTTCATCTAACCCCATCAACATATCCTTCTATTTCTTTCTCCCACATGTATTTATCTAGCTTCCTCTTAAATGCATCTATGCTAGTTGCCTCAACTACTACAATAGCAAAATACTGCGGATGCTGGAAATCCGAAATAACAACAGAAAACGCTGGAAAAACTCAGCAGGCCAGGCAGCATCCGTGGAGAGAGAAACTGAGTTAACGTTTCAGGTCGAAGACCTTTCGTCAGAACTGGAAAAAAGCAGGAAATGGAATAGATTTTAAAGCAAGTTTAGGGGCTGGGAAAAGGGGGAGGGGATGAAAGGACAAAAGGGAAGGTCAGTGATAGGATAGAAATCAGGAGAGATTAAGAGACATTAAGAGATATTCAAGGCAAGAGGAGGTGGTAATGGGACAGGTTAAGGAACAAAGGATGGTTCTAGATGAAGTGTGAATTGCGCTGGCAGAATGAAGGACAGCTGCCATGTGGGAGGGAAGAAAAAAGGCCAAATAAAAAGTGTGGATAAAAAAAAAATATATATGTGATAGGGGCCGAGGTTATGATCTGAAATTGTTGAACTCTATGTTGAGTCCAGAGGGCTGTAGAGTGCCTAAACGAAAGATGAGGTGCTGTTCCTCGAGCTTACGCTGAGCTTCCGTGGAACAATGCAAGAGGCCGAGGACGGTGAGGTCTGAGTGGGAATGAAACATAGAAGATAGGAGCAGGAGTAGGCCATTCGGCCCCTCGAGCCTGCTCCGCCATTCGATGAGATCATAGCTGATCATCTAAACTCAGTACCCTGTACCTGCCTTCTCCCCATATCCCTTGATACCTTTAGCTTTAAGAAATATATCTATCTCATCCTTGAATATATTTAATGACTTCGCCTCAACTACCTTCTGTGGTAGAGAATTCCACAGGTTCACCACTCTCTGGGTGAAGAAATTCTTCCTCATTTCTGTCCTAAATGGTTTACCCGTTATCCGTAGATTATGACCCCTGGTTCTGGACTCTCCGACCATTGGGAACATTCTTCCTGCATCTAGTTTGTCTAGACCTGTCAGAATTTTATATGTTTCGATGAGATCCCCTCTCATTCTTCTATACTCCAGTGAGTATAAGCCCAATCGACCCAATCTCTCCTCATATGTCATTCCTGCCATCCCAGGTATCAACCTTGTGAATCTTCGCTGAACTCCTTCCATGGCAAGAACATCCTTCCTCAGATAAGGCGACCAAAACTGCACACAGTACTCAAGGTGTGGTCTCACCAAGGCCCTGTACAACTGCAGCAGGACATCCCTGTTCCTATACTCAAACCCTTTCGCTATGAAGGCCAACATACCATTTGCCTTCTTCACCGCCTGCTGCACCTGCATGCTTACTTTCAGCGACTGGTGCACAAGGACACCCAGGTCTCGTTGCACTTCCCCTTTCCCAATCTATTGCCATTCAGATAATAGTCTGCCTTTCTGTTTTTGACACCAAAGTGGATAACCTCGCACTTATCCACGTTATATTGCATCTGCCACGCTTCTGCCCACTCACCCAACCTGTCCAGATCATCCTGGAGTTTCTCGGTATCCTCCTCGCAGCACACACTCCCACCCAGCTTTGTGTCATCTGCAAACTTGGAGATATTACATTTAATTCCCTTATCTAGATCATTAATGTATATTGTGAATAGCTGGGGTCCAAGGACCGATCCCTGCGGTACCCCACTAGTCACTGCTTGCCAATGGGAAAAAGACCCATTAATTCCTACTCTCTGCTTTCTGTCCGCCAACCAGTTCTCTATCCAAGTCAATACCTTGCCCCCAATCCCATGTGCCTTAACTTTACACGCTAATTGTCGTAAGAATGAGCCTTACGCGTGGTGAACTTAAAGTAAGCTTTAATCAACTAAAAAGGTGCTACATACAAAAGAGGTCTTACTCTATGCCTCTCCAGGATCCAACTGATCAGCCCTGTATTTATCCTGGACTAATCACAGGAAGTGATGTAATAAAGTTCGAGTCACAGGAAGCTGTATTGTGTTACCACATTCTCCCCCCCCCAAAGATTAGGAGGCCGGGATGAAGTTCGAGTCACAGGAAGCTGTATTGTGTTACCACATTCTCCCTCCATTTCGTAGCCGCTGGACGAGGGAGAGCCGCACCCGTTTGGGTTCTCGTAGCGGTAGAGGGCCCCTAGCCCGTTTACCCGCCGCGGGCCGTGGACCAGAGTCCGAGTGATCCAGCCCGCTCTGTGAGGGGTCAGGACGATCCTGACTGTGTACTGGTGCCCGAACGGGTGTCGGGCAGGGCTGTGGCAGATCCGTTTCCGAGCGTATGGTACGGGGTGGATCGTGGCTGCGCGTGCGAGCCCCGACGGGCTCATAGTCAGTCTGCCCCAGGTCGGCACGCTGGAGTGAGGTACCAGCCGGCGTCAGATCCAGATCGTGATGAGAGGCACCTGGTGAGCCCAGAGATGTGCCTGGTACAATATCATCCCTGGTGTCCCTCTATGTTTCGGCGGGCAGGGAGCCAGATCCCGCAATGACACGGTAGATTCCCGACCGTCAGGATACCGAATATAGGCGTAGGTAGGGTTGACGTCAGTGAGCTCAACCTCATCTACCAGGGGGTCATTCTTAGACGCCCGAACATATCTTCGGAGTAGCACTGGTCCCGGTGCAGTCAGCCACGACGGGAGAGATATCCCATAGGATGAGCGACGCTGAAATCGGAAGAACCGTTCATGAGGCGTCGTATTTGTAGCGGTCGAAAGGAGGGACCGTGTGGAGTGTAATGCGTCTGGAAGTACTGCTTCCCATTGCTGGTTGGGTAGGCCCCGAGATCTCAAAGCCAGACGTACCGCATTCCAGATGATAGCGTTAAAACGCTCGACTTGCCCATTCCCGACCGGATGATAAGGCGTCGTTCTGCTGGCAGCAATACCCCGTTCCGAGAGATAGGCCTTGAGTTCTCCTGACATAAAAGAAGGGCCCCGATCCGAATGAACATAGGATGCCATGCCACAAAAAGCAAATACCTGCTCAAGGCAGCTGATAACCGTGGTCGTCAGCATATTGGGGCAGGGAAAGGCAAATGGAAAACGGGAATACTCATCGACCATGGTCAATAGATAAGTGTTGCGAGTTGAAGAGGGCAACGGCCCCTTAAAATCGATGCTAAGCCGTTGCATTGGCTGGGTCGCATGTATGAGTATACCACCCGAGGGGCGGAAAAACTGAGGTTTCAATTCCGCACAGACTCTGCAGTCCGAGCACATCTTCTTTACATCCCCGGTAGAGAATGGGAGATTTCGGGACCGCACGAAGTGTAGCATGCGAGTAACGCCCGGATGACACAACCCATCATGGATGTCTACGAGCGTAGAGGGTGCCATGGCAGAGCAGAATGCTCGTGTGAGGGTATCCGGAGCCACATTCTCCTTGCCAGGTCGATAGTGGATGGTGTAACCAAAAGAGGCCAATTCCAGCCGCCAAAGCTGGATTTTATTATTTTTAATTTTGGTCCGTTTTCGATTATCGAGCATGAAGGCGACCGATCGCTGGTCCGTGATTAAGGTAAAGTGCTGGCGAGCTAGGAGATGAGTCCACTTCCGTACTGCCTCTATGATGGCTGTAGCTTCTTTCTCGACTGGAGGATAATGTAGCTCAGCCCCTTGAAAAGTCCTGGACAAAAATGCCACCGGACGACCTTCCTGATTCAGAGTGGCCGAGATCGCCACCTCCGAGGCATCACACTCAACAACAAAAGAAAGACTCTCATCGATGGAGTGAAGAGCCGCTTTCTCCAACTGTTTTTTCAGGAGGTTAAAGGCTGCAACAGCCGCTGTGTCTAGTGGGAATGTGCTGGCCTTCAGTAGAGGTTGGATTCGGTCCGAGAAGTTAGGAATCCATTTAGCATAGTATGCAAACAGGCCGAGGGCCCGGCGCAAGGAGGCCGGATTCTTAGGTGGCGGGAGTTCTTGGAGTGGGCGAAGCCTTTCAGGGTCAGGTTTAATGATGCCATTGCCCACACAATAGCCAAGGATGTTGATGGTTGGTTGTGACTCAATGGATTTAGCCGCATTTAATGTCAAATTACGGTGCTGGAGTGCATCCCAAAATCGTTGGAGATTGGCGTCATGTTCCCGCTGATTGCGACCTGCGACAGTAATATTGTCCAGATAAGGAAATGTATCCTTTAAGTCTTCCTGTTTGACCAGGTCATCCATTGCTCGCTGGAAGACAGCCACTCCATTAGTGACCCCAAAGGGGAGGCGACGAAATTGATACAGCCGTCCATTGGCTTCAAAGGCCGTATACTGCTTGTCTGAGACCTTCAAGGGTACCTGATGATAGGCACTTTTCAGATCATATGTTGAGAACACCGTGTACTCAGCCAGTTTATTAACCATATCATCGATGCGCGGCAATGGGTATGCGTCCAAGTCCGTATATTGATTGATGGTCTGTGAATAGTCAATGCACAGCCGTTTCTTGTGAGGTTGTAGAGGGTTCTTAACAATAACGACCTGGGCGCGCCATGGCGACGAACAAGGCTCGATGATATCCTCTGCTAAAAGCCGAGAAATCTCAGCCGCAATAAAAGACTGGTCTTCCTGACTGAAACGTCGTGACTTTGTTATAATCGGTTTGCATCGAGGAGGGATACTGGTAAACAGTGAGGGTTCATCCAGTGAAGCTGCTGACAATGCACAGAACGGTAATCGAGGTCGTATATTAGAAATAGTGAGTTCAGGTTTGGATCCGCCGAACTCAATGGTGAGCTTCTTATGCTGTTTTTGAAAATCTAGCCCTAAGATAAGATCACTACATAAGTCCTTGAGCACCGAAAGCCGGGTGGAGGGATACCTGTGACCATTAAGTGTTATTTCAACCATACAAAAGCCAGAAATTCTGGTATTAAGTGATGACTGAGCCATCGCAATTGCCTGGTCCGATGGGAAAACATGTAGCTTTAACTCTGCAACAATCTGTTCCCTAATGAAACTATCAGTGCTACCTGAGTCAATTAAGGCATCTAAAGTATGTCCATTAATTGATGCTTTTGTAGCTGCATGGAATAGGTTCTGAGGACAAGCAGCTGTAATTGGTGTCGTTGCACAAAGAGTGGCTGAAACTCTAGGTGTGTTTCTTCGAGAGAAAACCCGAGAGGAAGCACGATAGATTTTAGCCGGAACATCTTGATAGGCCCTTACCGGGGCAGTTCGGTAGGACTTAGCTTGATAAGCCCTCGTAGAGGCTCTTGATAGGCAAACCTTTGCAAAATGACCCTTTTTGTTGCAATGACTGCAAAACGCATTGCGAGCAGGGCAGAATTTCCGAGGGTGAAACTCATCACCACAAAAGAAGCATTTCTTAGATTGCCAAGAGGCTGCCACAGTGGGGTCATCATCCTCTTCATCAGTGAAGTCATCAGATTGATCGTCAGGGATAAAGTCCTCCCTAATAGAGTTCACCTGTGGCCTCTTAAATTGCCTGACTGTAGTTAAGGCAGCAGACCGAGGTCTGGGCACTGTATAAAGGTCTGCATTTCTTTTTGCCAGATCTAGAGAGCAAGCCATGTCATAAGCTCTCTGAAGCTCAAGTGTCTTACTTTCCAGTAGACGCTGGCGTATAAATGGGGAGGCAAGCCCGCAGATGAAAGCATCACGGATCATTTCTTCACGGTACAGCTCAGCTGAGGCCGCCTGAAAGTTACAGTCCATACTAAGTCTGCGAAGCTCTTGGAGGAATTTATCAATGGATTCCTCCGGCCCTTGTTGGGCTGTAGCTAGTAGATGTCTGGCATAGACCTCATTCAGTGTCTTAGTATATAGTCTTTTAAGCGTCCGAATTGCCTCCTCGTAACTGCCCCATTCCTCGACATACTGAAATACATTCGGGGTGACACAGTTGATGAGTATCCGCAATTTTGAGTCATCATCAGCCTTGCAATATTCGAGAAAATTGTCAAACGTGCGATACCAGTGTTTCCACACCTTACCGGCTGCTGGGGTGTTTGGGTCCAAGTCAAGACGCGATGGTTTAAGGATGTTTTCCATGATGGGTGATTCCCTGGATCCTTAGTTCCGAGTTCGTACAAAAAGTTTGAGTGCGAAGTTTTTCAAAGTTGATTAAATTGTCGTAAGAATGAGCCTTACGCGTGGTGAACTTAAAGTAAGCTTTAATCAACTAAAAAGGTGCTACATACAAAAGAGGTCTTACTCTATGCCTCTCCAGGATCCAACTGATCAGCCCTGTATTTATCCTGGACTAATCACAGGAAGTGATGTAATAAAGTTCGAGTCACAGGAAGCTGTATTGTGTTACCACACTAATCTCTTATGCGGGACTTTATCGAAAGCCTTTTGAAAGTCCAAATACACCACATCTACTGGTTCTCCCTTATCTATTTTCCCAGTTACATCCTCAAAAAATTCCAGTAGATTAGTCAAGCACGATTTACCTTTTGTAAATCCATGTTGACTTTGTCCGATCCTGTCACTGTTTTTCAAATGCTCAGCTATTACATCCTTTATAATGGACTCTAGCATTTTCCCCACTACCGATGTCAGGCTTACCGGTCTGTAATTCCCCGCTTTCTCTCTACCACCCTTTTTGAATAGTGGGGTAACATTAGCTACCCTCCAATCCATGGGTACAGTTCCAGATTCCATCGAATGTTGGAAGATGATCAGCAATGCATCTACTATTTCTAGGGCCACTTCCTTAAGTACCCTAGGATGTAGATTATCAGGCCCTGGGGATTTATCGGCCTTCAATCCCGTCAATTTCCCTAACACCATTTCCCTGCAAATACTGATTTCTTTCAGTTCCTCCCTTTCATCAGACCGTATGTTCTCCAACATCTCTGGGAGGTTATTTGTGTCCTCCTTTGTGAAGACAGAACCAAAATATGCATTTAATTGGGCTGCCATTTCTTTGTTCCCCATTATAACTTCCCCCGCTTCTGACTGCAAGGGACCTACACTTGATTTCACTAATCTTTTTCTCTTCACATATCTATAAAAGCTCTTACAGTCAGTTTTTATGTTCCCAGCAAGCTTACTTTCATATTCTATTTTCCCCTTCTTAATTAATCCCTTTGTCCTCCTTTGTTGAATCCTAAACTGCTCCCAATCCTCAGGGCTACTGCTTTTTCTGGCCAATTTATATGCCCTCTCCTTGGATCTTATGCTATCCCTAATTTCCCTTGTTAGCCATGGTTGAGTCACCCTTTTTGTTTTATTCTTATGCCACACTGGGATGAACAAATTCTGTAGTTCATCCATGCAGTCTTTGAATGTTTGCCATTGCCTATCCACCGTCAACCCCTTGAGTGACATTCCCCAATCAATCCTACCCAATTCGCGCCTCATACCATAGTAGTTTCCTTTATTTAAATTCAGGACCCTAGTCTCTGATTCAACTACTTCACTCTCCATCCTAATGAAGAATTCTATCATATTATGATCACTCTGACCCAAGGGGCCTCGTACAACAAGATTGCTAATTAATCCTTTCTCGTTACATAATACCCAGTCTAAGATGGCCTGATCTCTGGTTGGTTCCTCGACATATTGTTCCAGAAAACCATCTCATAAACATTCTAGGAATTCCTCCTCCACAGTATTTTTACTAATTTGGTTAGCCCAATCGATATGTAAATTAAAGTCACCCATGATGACTGCTGTGCCCTTACTGCATGCTTCTCTAATTTCCCTTTTAATGCCATCCCCAACCTCCGTATTACTGTTTGGAGGTCTATATACCACTCCCACTAACGTTTTCTGCCCCTTGTTATTTCTCAGTTCTACCCATACAGATTCCACATCATCAGAGCTAATATCCTTCCTTTCAATTGTGTTAATCCCCTCTTTAACCAGCAATGCTACCCCACCTCCCTTTCTTTTTTGCCTATCTTTCCTAAATATTGAATAACCCTGGATGTTGAGTTCCCAGCCTTGGCCACCCTGGAGCCATGTTTCTGTAATCCCAATCAAATCGTATTCATTTACCTCTATTTGCGCAGCTAATTCATCCACCTTGTTCCGAATGCTCCTTGCATTAAGACACAAAAAAGCCTTCAGGCTTGTTTTTTTAACGCTCTCAGACCTATATGAATTATTATTTACTGTGACCATGTTTGATTTAAACCGTTGAGTTCTTTGCCTTCTACTTTTGTTTTTCTCCTTCCTGTCTTTAGCTTTTATCCTTGTTTCCCTTTCCTCTGTCTCCGTGCTCAGGTTCCCAACCCCCTGCCACTTTAGTTTAAACCCTCCCCAACAGCACTAGCAAACACTCCCCCTAGGACATCGGTCCTGGCCCTGCCCAGGTGCAGACTGTCCCGTTTGTACTGGTCCCACCTCCCCCAGAACCGGTTCCAATGTCCAAGGAATTGGAATCCCTCCCCCTTGCACCATTCCTCTAGCCACGTATTCATTTGAAATATCCTCCTATTTCTACTCTGACTAGCACGTGGCACTGGTAGCAATCCTGAGATTACTACCTTTGAGATCCTATTTTTTAATTTACCTCCTAACTCCCTATATTCTGCTTTTAGGACCTCATCCCATTTTTTACCTATATCGTTGATGCCTATGTGCACCACGACAACTGGCTGTTCGCCCTCCCCCTCCAAAATGTTCTGTAGCCGCTCCGAGACGTCCTTGACCCTTGCACCAGGGAGGCAACACACCATCCTGGAGTCTCGATTGCGGCCGCAGAAACGCCTATCTATTCCCCTTACAATTGAATCCCCTATCACTATAGCTCTTCCACACTTTTTCCTCCCAGCCTGTGCAGCAGAGCCACCCATGGTGCCAGGAAGTTGGCTGCTGCCACCTTCCCCTGATAAGTCATCCCCCCCAACAGCATCTACAGTGGTATATCTGTTTGAGAGGGGGATGGCCACAGGGGACCCCTGCACTACCTGCCTGCACCTCTTACTCTGCCTGGTGGTCACCCATTCACTTCCTGCCTGTACACCCTTTACCTACGGTGTGACCAACTCGCTAAACGTGTTATCCACGACGTTCTCAGCATCGCGAATGCTCCAATATGCATCCATCCGCAGCTCCAGCGCCGCAATGCGGTCCATCAGCAGCTGCAGCTGGATACATTTCCCACACACATGGTCGTTAAGGACACAGGAAGTGTCCCTGATTTCCCACATATAGCAGGAGGAGCATATCACGGCGCCGAGCTCTCCTGACATGACTTACCCTTTAATTAATTAATTAAAATTAAACTAATTGAATCCCACCAATTTCACTTCAATTAAATGATATACTCAAGGGCCCTTGCTTAACAGCTTGTCCCCGCTACACCACAGGGACTCTAGAAACTATAAACCACAGAATTTAAGTATGGAAAAAAGGAGAAAAAGAGAAATACTCACCAACCAATCACTTACCTGCTTTCTTGTGACGTCACACTTTGATTTTTTTTTACTTCTCTCTCCCACTCTCGGGGCTCAGATTGGTAAGCTTACCTGGTCACCGCCGCCTCTTTTATCAGCTCTGCCTCGCCGCAGCCGCTCCACCCAGGTCCGCCGCCTCAGCAGTGGAGCGGTGAATTAAAGTGACAGGCTACCGGGAGCTCGGGGTCCCCCTTACGGACTGAACGGAGGTGTTCCGTTGAGTGCCTCAACTACTACTTGTGGTAATGAGTTCCACATTCTAACCACTAGTCATTTATCACATTTATTGTTTGTGGAACCTTGCTGTGTATAAATTGGCCGTAAAGTGCGTTGGAATACACTGAGGACATGCGAGGTGTTACATAAATGCAAATTCTTTTTCTTTCTACAAAATGTTTTTTTTTCTTCGCATTGTCCCAGATTCCCAGCGGCAATACTGAAGTCATTGTCATTGGCTGATGGCTTATTTCCTGTTGTTCACACACTACAAAACCTCGCTGAAGATGTCAAGAGTACGCATCACCAAAATGTATGAAATTGGTGTGAAGTGGGGCGAGCAATCTTGCAGACATGTAATTGTCTTATTGAAATGTGTGGCTAAATCTGGATCTGCATGGGCATTTATCGATAGTTTTGTGCATTGACCTAATGAAGTTGATTAAATTTATTGTAAGAAAAATTCCCCAAACGTTAGCATTTCTTCAAATCTATCTTTTTTAGGTAAAGTTTAACCTATGGCATTCTTTCTCAATTGGATTCCCCCTTTGCTAAGTAACATCCTTAGCTTGAAGGATGTGTGACAACCTACTTCAAGGTCTCTGTTGACACAGTTCTGAAACTGACCACTAGCACGTGAAAAGAAAGAAAGACTTGCATTTATATAGCGCCTTTCATGACCACCGGACGTCCCAAAGCGCTTTACAGCCAATGAAGTACTTTTTGAAGTGTAGTCCCTGTTGTAATGTAGGAAATGTGCTCAACAGTACCCGCGGGTGATTCACTTTCTGCCCTCACCCTTTCTCGTGCAGAAGCATGTAGTTTCTGCTCGCCAATCCCAGTACCTGTGCACTTGAGTTTGGTACTTACCCGGTGAAAGATCAGACCACAAAAGTTTATATCACCACTCTATGGTGCCATGCAGCAGTGTGTGCCCTCCCCTCCTTAAATCTCTTACAAGGATGGTTCTGTTTTTACAGTAGCGTGCGCTTTTGGCAAGATTTCGTCTCCTCCATTTTTTGATCATTAATCAAATATGCCAGTCAGTTTCTCAATAGCTTTATTATCAGAGCACAAACACTCTGTGATTGGACACAGGGTCATTGCCACCGAAGTAAGATAAGAACATTTTGATCATTTGAAACTAACTGTATTTCAAACATAATTTCCAAATGGTTTAGTTGTGCACTAGGTTTAAGGTTTTGCTTCACATGTTTCATCATGAGGTAATATTTTGGCGATGGCAGAGACTATTTGGTAAATTCACCAATGCCACACTTTCACCAGGGAATCATGTTGGAAAGGAGCATGGTTCAGAGAATGAGCATTACAGTGTTGTAGCCCTATCTTAGACCCATGCTCCTTTTGAGCACAGCTTGTTGCTGGTAGTGCGGCAGAGCAGAATTTACCCCGATAAACCACTTGTTTATGAGTTCACTTGAGTGGACCTCAATCGTAAGGACCAAAAAGTGGGAATTGAGAGTCCAAGGCATTAAAGGTGTGCTGTTGCTTGATAAAGGCTCTGACGATAAAGGCTGGTGTGTTTCACCAAGGCAGAATGGGGCTTGGTTGGTTCATTGATTAGGTGCTAGGTTTTGAATTCAGTTTCATTGGTGAAAATCCCCTCACCATCAAAAGTTCCTGCATGGATAATCCCCCTTAGCAGGGCACTAGGCTTAAGTGGCTCTAATCCACCTAGCTGCAAAAATAACATTACAGGGAAATCAACAGGAGTCCTGAATTGCACACTCCTTTTCCTGGTCCAATGAAAGAGATATGAGGGGAGAAATTGGACTCTGTAGCGCCCGTTTTTTAGGTGCTACGCGGCCTCCTAATATTCAAAAACGGAGTCTCAGATGTGGGCGCATACTTCTGATGGGGAATGCGCCAAGTGCCATCTTGGTAAAGGGGATTACACGTGCACCTAACGACCGCTGGCAGCATGCAGAGCAGGCAGATTATGACATCAGTCAGTGTGCAATGCTGATTTGACACCAGCACTGCCATTTTCGAACTCCATGCTCCAGCCTATGCCTTGTCTTAACCTCGTGAACAGCTGAACACAACGTTATTTCTTGTGCCTGCTGGTGCAATTGTATGCGTTTGTGGAGCATTCCAATACTTGTCTAAAGTTTGAATAGTCTGCAGGGCGTGGTCTGGCTGGTGCGGAAGTACTTTTTTGTTGATTTAAAAGCTTGTGCTGAAGCAAGTTGCTTCCAGACATGGGTGGCTTGCTAGGGCTCTCTGAGAATTGAGCATGACTGGGAGAATGAAGAAAGGCCACACAGAGCAGGACAAGCTGCTAGAAGAGGGAGGAGGGAGGAGGGAGAAAAGGAGGCCATATCCGCCGAGGGTCTTTAGCGAGCAATTCTGTTACTTCAACTTCAGTGAGGACCAATGGCTGAGACGTTTTCGATTCACAAAAGAAGTCGTGACTGAAATCTGCCAACTGCTGCAACCACAACTGCAACCTCAAAGTAGGGCGAGGACAGCATTGCCTGTGGCTGTCAAGGTGACCCTGGCTCTTAACTTTTCTGCATCTGGCTCCTTCCAGGCTACTGCTGGAGATATAAGCAACATCTCGCAGTTTGCAGTATACTGCTGCATAAGGGAGCACTGTGGCTCTCTATATATAGAGAGACAGCTTCATCTCATTCCCTCATGCCAGAGACAAGCAGGTGGAGTGACTATGAGGGTTTGCATGGATTGTAGGCTTCCCCATGGTGCAGGGTGCCATTGACTGCACGCACATTGCCTTGCATGCGCCTCATGTCAACTTGGACATTTTCATGAACCGAAAACGATTCCATTCCCTCAATGTACAGCTGGAGTGCCACCACAGGCAGTTCATCATGCAAATGAATGCCCGTTATCCTGACAGTAGTCACGATTCTTTCATCCTGTGACAGTCCTCTGTGTCATCTGTATTTGAACCACCACGGCAAGTCAAAGGCTGGCTACTGGGCGACGAGGGTTATCCACTCATGACATGGGTCATGACTCCAGTTCGGAACCCACACACATGTGCACAGCAGGCCTACAATGACAGCCATGCTGCTACAAGGAACATTATAGAGCACACCATCGGCATCCTCAAGCAACGCTTCTGCTGCCTGGACCGTTCTGGAGGAGCCCTGCAGTACTCAGCTGAGCGGGTCTCAAGATTTGTAGTAGTATGCTGCACAATCTGGCCATTATGAGGGAACAGCCCTTGCTACCACCTATCAGGCAAGAAGCTGAGGAGCAGGAACACAAGGAAGAGGAGGAGGAAGTGGAAGAGGAGGAAGTGCAACAGGAAGTGGAGGAACACGGGCTCTACATAATCAATAATTAATGAGTGATACCAATAACCTCAACCACACACCCCAATTTACAAACAGTCCCACACTCCTTACCTTCCCTCTATCACTGACCATCACATTGTCCTCTTTCTGACAACACAAAAATAAAAATCACCAGAAAATGCATATTCCAATCCGATTGTATAAATTCAATCATGACATAATGCATACAAAAATCAACTAATCACCCTTGTGCATTCCCTTAGTGCCTGTCTTCCATGTGCCTTTGCCTCTCCTAGTGCCCCTACGAGGTCCTTCCCCAATGGCTGCAGCTGGTGGTGGAAGGCTGCTGACCTCCAATTGAGGAGACTGCAGATGGCCTTAGAGGGCAACCTTGAGCAGCTCTGGGCCTAGAAGGCCCAGCTTCAGACTGCACAATCTTGGCCTGGGCTGCAGCAGACTGGGCTGGCTGGCTGACAGGCAACAACAAGGGCACTGGTGGAGTGGCAGGGGTGGGAACATGAATGCTGTCATACTGAGAGAGGACAGCAGGTTCGTGCTCCATGGAGCCACTGCCACTCTCCCAGGGCAGCGCCTCAGCAATCCTACTGATCTGTTGGAGAACAGATTGATGGACTGCTGTGATACCCTGGAAGCTGCTTTGAATAGTGATATCCAAAGCCATGATGACAGCAGTCTGAGCTTCCACTGCAGCACTCAGGCCTTTGATGGAAACTCTTTGTGCTGCAATGGAAGCTCTGACATCGGCCATCAGGTGCTGCATCATGGTGGGTTCCACAGGTGTGCTGATGGAGGTGACCACCTGCTCCATGTTGGAAAGGATGGGCTCCAAGCTCTGTGCACAGCCCTGTGCCAAGTTGGTGCTGGACTCCTCCATGCTCCTTGACATTGAGCACATTGAGTGAATTGAGCAGTGGATGAGGCTAGTGGTGCAGTTGGTAGGATATGCAATTTGAAGATGAACTCACTCACCTTGACAACTCATAGATTCATAGAAATTTATGGCACAGAAGGAGGCCATTCGGCCCATTGTGTCATGTCAGATAGTTAAAATTCTTCCCACACTGCATCTATGTTCTTGGAACAACATTCCTGGCGTTGACCTCCGCCGTTACTTGTTCCCACTGTTTCCTGAGCATATGTCTGGAGGGCCTCCTGCCCCTCTGCGGATACAGGATGTCTCTCCTCCTTTCCACCAATTCCACCAAGACTTCTGAAAAACTTAGTGCTCGCTCTCTCGCATGTTCAGCCATTCCTCAAAGTATCAGAGCCCATATTGACTTTTGATAAAACTCGGACCACTTCTTGCAGTCACAATGCACATCCCCTTTAAGAGGAGCAGGCTGCCTTTAAGTAACGCTAGCCATTCGCCATATCGGGCCCCCTGCTAATGTGAGCAGCCAAAGAACAGTGCGGGGAGCGCTGGCTGCATGCAGAAATCATTTCAACGAACACGCAGTACCAATTTAACGAGCTGCCTGCAGCATAAGGAATGGGCATGGATTACTGCAATTCCCATGACCGCTTTCGGGGGTTATCCAATTTCTCCTGCATGGGAACTCCCCCTATTGCTAGAATTTGATCCAAGGGTTGGCTGTGAGGAAGTTTGACTTTGAGATGAAGAGTGTATTTTACATTGAAAATAGACCCGTTTGCACTTTCTCCCTTAAGGAATCGGCAGTTTGTGCTATGGGCTATTTTTCTCACACCTTGTTTTGGGGGGAGGGTCATTGCTTAGGAGGATGTTATGCTTATGAATGTACAAATGGACTACTAATTGTGTCTGAGTCACTGGTGCAATTACAGTTCTTAAACTGCCACTGATTGTTAAAAAGGAAAAATTACCAACTGTGTTTAAATTCATTCTAGTTTTTAAGTTTGATTGTTGATGCTCTGTATTTTAATCATCGAGTCATACTACAAGCACTGGTATAAAATGGTTTTGGCTGTGCACCGCTGCTAAACGTAGGGAGTGCAAATCCATAAGAACATAAGAAATAGGAGCAGGAATAGGCCACTTGGCCCCTCGAGCCTGCTCCGCCATTCAATAAGATCATGGCTGATCTTGGGCTCAAAGCCACTTCCCAGCCTGCTCCCCATAACCCTTCACTCCCTTATCTTGCAAAAATCTGTCTATCTCCACCTTAAAAGTATTTAATGACCCAGCCTCCACAGCTCTCTGGGGCAGAGAATTCCACAGATTTACGACCCTCTGAGAGAAGAAATTCCTCCTCATCTCAGTTCTAAAAGGGCGACCTTTTATTCTGAAACTGTGCCCCCGAGTTCTAGATTTCCCCACGAGGGGAAAAATCCTCTCTGCATCTACCTTGTTGAGCCCCCTCAGTATCTTATATGTTTCAATAAGATCACCTCTCATTCTTCTAAATTCCAATGAGTATAGGCCTAGCCTGCTCAACCTTTCCCCATAAGTCAACCCCCTCATCTTTGGAATTAACCTAGTGAATCGTCTCTGAACTGCCTCCAATGCAAGTATATCCTTCCTTAAATAAGGAGACCAAAACTGTATGCAGCACTCAAGGTGTGGTCTCACCAATACCCTGTACAGTTGTATCAGGACTTCCCTGCTTTTATACTCCAACCCCCTTGAAATAAAGGTCAGCATTCCATTTGCCTTTTTGATTACTTGCTGTACCTGCATGCTAACTTTTTGTGTTTCATGCACAAGGACCCCCAGGTCCCTCTGAACTGTAGCATTTTGTAATCTCTCTTCATTTAAATAATAGTTTGCTTTTTTATTTTTCCTGCCAAAGTGGATAACCTCGCACTTTCCTACATTATACTCCATCTGCCAAATGTTTGCCCACTCACTTAGCCTGTCTATATCCCTTTGCAGATTCTTTGAGTCCTCTGCACAACTTGCTTTCCCACCCATCTTTGTATCATCCGCAAACTTGGCTACATTACACTCGGTCCCTTTATCCAAGTCATTAATGTAGATTGTAAATGGTTGAGGCCCCAGCACCAATCCCTGTGGCACCCCACTAGTTATCGTTTGCCAACCGGAAAATGACCCATTTATCCCAACTCTCTGCTTTCTGTTAGTTAGCCAATTCTCTATCCATGCTAATATATTACCCCCAATTCCGTGAGCTCTTATCTTATGCAGTAACCTTTTATGTGGCACCTTATCGAATGCCTTCTGGAAATCCAAATACACCACATCTACTGGCTCACCTTTGTCCACCCTGCTCGTTACATCCTCAAAGAATTCCAGCAAATTTGTTAAACATGATTTCCCTTTCATAAAACCATGCTGACTCTGCTTGACTGCATTATGATTTTCCAAATGCCCTGCTACTGCTTCCTTAATGAAGGGCTCCAACATTTTCCCAACGACAGATGTTAGGCTAACTGGTCTATAGTTTCCTGCTTTCTGTCTCCCTCCTTTCTTAAATAGGGGTGTTACATTTGTGGTTTTCCAATCTGCTGGGACCTCTGCAGAGTCCAGGGAATTTTGGTATATTGCAACCAATGCATCCACTATCTCTGCAGCCACTTCTTTTAAGACCCTGGGATGCAGGCCATCTGGTCCAGGGGACTTGTCGTCTTTTAGTCCCATTATTTTACCAAGTACTATTTCCTTAATGATAATGATTGTCTTTAGATCCCCCCCTCCCTGTGGCCCCTTGATTATCCATTATTGGGATGTTGTTAGTGTCTTCTACCGTGAAGACAGATACAAAATATTTGTTCAGAGTCTCTGCCATTTCTCCGTTCCCCATTATTAATTCCCCAGTCTCATCCTCTAAGGGACCAACGTTTACTTTAGCTACTCTCTTCCTTTTTATATACCTGTAGAAGCTCTTACTATTTGTTTTAATATTTCTTGCCAGTTCACTCTCATAATTCATCTTCTCTCTCTTTATTATTTTTTTAGTCATACTTTGCTGGTTTTAAAAAAAATCCAGAGGCATGGTCAGAACTGACTCTGAAGCAAAGTGGAACAAGACTCCATCCTCTTCCCTCCTGTGTCAGATCGAGCCCTGACTCCATATTAAGGTTGCATTGGTGTAAAGTGGTTTCCCACATTACAGAATTAGCCATGGCTCAGTGGTAGCACTATCACCTCTGAGTCAGAAGGTTGTAGGTTCAAGTCTCCCTCCAGAGACTTGGGAACAAAACTAGGCTGACACTTCTAGTACATTACTGAGGGAATGTTACCCCGTTGGAGTTGCTGTCTTTTGAATGAGACATTAAACCAAGGTCCTGTCTGCCCTCTCAGGTGGACAAAAATGATCCCATAGAAGAAGAGCAGGGGAGTTCTCCCTGGTGTCCTGGCCAATATTTATCCCTCAACCAACATCACTAAAACAGATGATCACATTGCTCTTTGTGGGACCATGCTGTCTGCAAATTGGCTACTGTCTTTCCTATATTACAACAGTGGACACTTCAAAAGTACTTAATTGGCTGTAAAGTACTTTGGACCCTCCTGAGGTTGTGAAAGGCGCAAGTCTCTCTTCTTGATGCCAGGGTTACAATGTGAATGCCTCCTTACATAGACCCATCACACCGCAGTCATTTCTGTTACTGAGGTAGGATTTGGATATTCCCTGTTGCAATATGTGGATCATTCTACTGTGGTGACAACGCAAGGACAGCCTTTTTTGTGTTGGCAAGCTTATGTGATGTCACAGAAACTGATCCGTCTCCCTAAACGTACTGCAAGGCACATTTATTTTGAGTCCTTCCCTGAGGTGTCAAGTGAGGTACTTTCATCAAACCATTGCTTTATTGTTGATGCACACGGCCTACAATAAAACAGTATGGTCATCCGGATTGTGAACTCATGGCAGTCATCTGCTTCAAGGTGGCTAGCTGTGAAACCCACCCCACCTACAGCTTTGAACTGTTGCACCAGCTGAAATAAAAAGCCCATAGGTGTTATTTCTTGATGAATTTTAGTCCATGTTTACTGGCAGTTCTGTGGGACAATTTAAACCTTCACACAGGGATGGCGACACTTTGAAGTTGTATCAAAACATTAAAATAAATACCCTGCATCATAAACTTTCAAAAGTCAGTTTTAAGCCTGGAGATAATCTAATATGACATAGCTTCCTCTCCCCCTGTCATTTCAAAACATGCTTATGTAAGTAGAGTGGGATTTGAAAGTTCAAGGATCTTTCCTGACAAAAACCAATACAGCTGCAGTTGCATGTCAGCAGGTGTTTGGAAAAAGATCAGCATTAAGTAGGAGCTGGATGGAAATCAATCACAAGCTTACTAAAGCAAACAACACACGATTATTCTCCTGTGAATTTCGGTACACTGTCACCTCCAGCTAAGGTACTAAGATATTGGGTAGACTCTGGACAAATCCTAGGTATAAGATTTTCAGTTGTGAGCCCAAAACATAAATAGGGTTAAAAGTGGCAAGCTGCGCTCATCACACAGATCACAGAGGACAGCTTGTCCGTGTTTTAACAATTGTTCTTTGTCTGCTGCCATTCATATGGCTCGACCGAGTCACTCATTCTCATAGCTATCAGACCAACTGAGCTGCATCTCCTGGTAACTGTCAGCCAGTCACCAATCAGAAGTCACTTAGATGGGATGGGCACCAGTCATAGCAGAAAGGAAAGTTGTGCAGTGTAAGCGCAGGATGATCTGGGGATTCAATTTCAGAGCACTCTTTCTGTACTACTCAGAAAAATTAGCAATAGTGATCAGGAGTGAAATCGTTGCTTTTCCTCTATGTAGCTCAGTGATTATGAGGCCAGCAGTTTTATTTGTTCTTGGTATTTAGGCGATACTAGCAAGGCCCCATTTTACTGCCCATCCCTAGTTGCCCTGAGAACTTGGTAGTGGTTGCAGTCCTCATTGTGATGGGGCTTCCACAAAGATGTTTGGTAGGAAATTCAGGATTTTAATCCAGTGACAATGAAGAAGCAGCGGTATATGTCAGAATGGTGTGTGATTTGGAGGGGAACTTGCAGGTGTTCTTGCTCTTGTCCTTCTCGGTGGTAGATGTTGCGGGGCTAGGAAGTGCGGTCGAAGTCAACTTGATGAGTTGCTGCAGTGCATCCATTAGATAGTACATACTGCAGTCACAGTGCGCTGGTAATGGAAGGGGAGAATATTGATTTCAGTGGCAATGGTATTGATCAAGCAAATTACTTGGCCTGGATGGTGTTGAGCTTCTCAAGGAAATCTGCCGTCCTTACCTGATCTGGCCTATATGTGACTCCAGACCCACAGCAATGTGGTTGACTCTTAATTGCCCTCTGAAATGGTCTAGCAAGCCACTCAGTTGTAACAAACGGCGACAAAACAAAATAATAAAAATGAAACCAAACGGACCACCTGGCATCAACCTCGGCACCAGCTACAGACACGGCAACAGCACACCCAGCCCAGTCAATGCTGCAAAGTCCTCCTCACCAACATCTGGGGACTTGTGCCAAAATTGAGAGAGCTGTCCCACAGACTAGTCAAGCAACAGCCTGACATAGTCATACTCACAGAATCATACCTTTCAGCCAATGTCCCAAACTCCTTCATCACCATCCCTGGGTATGTCCTGTCCCACCGGCAGGACAGACCCACCAGGGGTGGCAGCACAGTGGTATACAGCCGGGAAGGAGTGGCCCTGGGAGTCCTCAACATTGAATCTGGACCCCATGAAGTCTCATGGCTTCAGGTCAAGCATGGGCAAGGAAGCCTCCTGCTGATTGCCACCTACCGCCCTCCCTCAGCTGATGAATCAGTACTCCGCCATATTGAACACCACTTGGAAAAAGCACTGAGAGTAGCAAGGGTGCAGAATGTACTCTGGGTGGGGGACTTCAATGTCCATCACCAAGAGTGGCTCGGTAGCACCACTACTGACCGAGCTGGTCGAGTCCTGACGGACATAGCTGCCAGACTGGGCCTGTGACAGGTGGTAAGAGAACCAACACGAGGCAAAAACCTACTTGACCTCGTCCTCACCAATCTACCTGTCGCAGATGCATCTGTCCATGACAGTATTGGTAGCAGTGACCACTGCAGTCATTGTGGAGATGAAGTCCCGTCTTCACACTGAGGACACCCTCCATCATGTTGTGTGGCACTACCACCATGCTAAATGGGATAGATTCAGAACAGATCTAGCAGCTCAAAACTGGGCATTCATGAGGCGCTGTGGGCCATCAGCAGCAGCAGAATTATATTCCACCACAATCTGTAACCTCATGGCCCAGCATATCCCTCACTCTACCATTACCATCAAGCCAGGGGACCAACCCTGGTTCAATAAGGAGTGTAGAAGAGCATGCCAGGAGCAGCACCAGGCATACCTAAAAATGAGGCGCCAACCTGGGGAAGCTGCAACACAGGACTACAGGCATGCTAAAAAGTGGAAGCAGCATGCTATAGACAGGACTCAGCGATGACACAATCAACGGATCAGATCAAAGCTCTGCAGTCCTGCCACATCCAGTCGTGAATGGTGGTGGACCATTGAACAACTAACGGGAGGAGGAGGCTCCATGAATATCCCCATCCTCAATGATGGTGGAGCCCAGCACGTGAGTGCAAAAGACAAGGCTGAAGCGTTTGCAACCATCTTCAGCCAGAAGTGCCGAGTGGATGATCCATATCGGCCTCCTCCTGAGGTCCCCACCATCACAGAAGCCAGTCTTCAGCCAATTCGATTCACTCCATGTGATATCAAGAAACGGCTGAGCACACTGGATACAGTAAAGGCTATGGGCCCCGACAACATCCCGGCTATCGTGCTGAAGACTTGTGCTCCAGAACTAGCCGTGCCTCTGGCAAAGCTGTTCCAGTACAGCTACAACGCTGGCATCTATCCGACAATGTGGAAAACTGCCCAGGTATGTCCTGTACACAAAAAGCAGGACAAATCCAATCTGGCCAATTACCAATCAGTCTACTCTCAATCATCAGCAAAGTGATGGAAGGTGTCATCAACAGTGCTATCAAGCGGCACTTACTCACCAATAACCTGTTCACTGATGCTCAGTTTGGGTTCCGCCAAGACCACTCGGCTGCTGACCTCATTACAGCCTTGGTCCAACCATGGACAAAGGAGCTGAATTCCAGAGGTGAGGTGAGAGTTACTGCCCTTGATATCAAGGCAGCTTTTGACCGAGTGTGGTATGAAGGAGCCCTAGTAAAACTGAAGTCAATGGGAATCGGGGGGGAAAACTCTCCACTGACTGGAGTCATACCGAGCACAAAGGAAGATGGTTGTGGTGATTGAAGGTCAATCATCACAGCCCCAGTACATCGCTGCAGGAGTTCCTCAGGGCGGTGTCCTAGGCCCAACCATCTTCAGCTGCTTCATCAATGACCTTCCCTCCAACATAAGGTCAGAAATGGGGATGTTCGCTGATGACTGCACAGTGTTTAGTGCCATTCACAACTCCTCAGATAATGAAGCAGTCCATGCCTGCATGCAAGAAGACCTGGACGACGTTCAGGCTTGGGCTAATAAGTGGCAGGTAATATTCGCACCACAGAAGTGCCAGGCAATGACTATCTCCAACAAGCGAGAGTCTAAACACCGCCCCTTGACATTCAATGGCATTACCATCACCGAATCCCCCACCATCAACATCCTGGGGGTCACTATTGACCAGAAACTTAACTGGACCAGCCACATAAATACTGTGGCAACAAGAGCAGGTCAGAGGCTAGGTATTCTACGGCGAGCGTCTCACCTCCTAACTCCCCAAAGCCTTTCTACCATCTATAAGGCACAAGTAAGGAGTGTGATGGAATACTCTCCACTTGCCTGGATGAGTGCAGCTCCAACATCACTCAAGAAGCTCGACACCATCCAGGACAAAGCAGTCCGCTTGATTGGCACCCCATCCACCACCTTAAACATTCACTCCCTCCACCACCGGCGTACCATGGCTGCAGTGTGTACCATCTACAAGATGCACTGCAGCAACTCGCCAAGGCTTCTTCGGCAGCACCTCCCAAACCCGCGACCTCTTCAACCTCGTAGGACAAGGGCAGCAGGCGCATGGGAACAACACCACCTCCAAGTTCCCCTCCAAGTCACACATCATCCTGACAAATCAAAATTTGCAGATGGCACAAAACTTGGAAGTATAGTGAACAGTGAGGAGGATAGTGAGGAACTTAAAAGGACATAGACAGGCTGGTGGAATGGGCGGACACATGGCAGATGAAATTTAACGCAGAAAAGTGCGAAGTGATGCATTTTGGTAGAAAGAATGAAGAGTGGAAATATAAACTAAAGGGTACAATCCTAAAGGGGGGTACATGAACCGAGAGACCTAGGGGTATATGTGCACAAATCGTTGAAGGTGGCAGGGCAGGTTGAGAAAGCAGTTAAAAAAACTTACGGGATCCTGGGCTTCATGAATAGAGGTATAGAGTACAAAAGCGTGGAAATTATGATGAACCTTTATAAAACACTGGTTCGGCCTCAACTGGAGTATTGTGTCCAATTCTGGGCACTGCACTTTAGGAAGGATGTGAAGGCCTTAGAAAGGGTGCAGAAAAGATTTATGAGAATGATTCCAGGGATGAGGGACTTCAGTTACGTGGATAGACTGGAGAAGCTGGGGTTGTTCTCCTTTGAGCAGAGAAGATTGAGAGGAGATTTGATAGAGGTGTTCAAAATCATGAGGGGTCTAGACAGAGTAGATAGAGAGAAACTGTTCCCATTGGCAGAAGGATCGAGAACCAGAGGACACAGATTTAAGGTGATTGGCAGAAGAACCAAAGGTGACATGAGGAAAAACTTTTTTACTCAGTGAGTGGCTATGATCTGGAATGCACTGCCTGAAAGGGTGGTGGAGGCAGACTCAATCGCTGCTTTCAAAAGGGAGTTGGATAAGTACCTGAAGGAAAACATTTTGCAAGGTTACAGGGAAAGGGCGGGGGAGTGGGACCAACTGAAATGCTCTTACAGAGAGTCGGCACGGGCTCGACAGGCCGAATGGCCTTCTTCCATGCTGTAACCATTCTATGATTCTATGATTTGGATTCTGGATTTATATTAAGGTATTAGTAACATCTGGCATGGCCAGTGATACCAAAACTTATAATGGTGACAGTGATACTGTTATAGATATAATTAAATAAACATGTTGTTACTGGTACATTGAGCTTTATGTCTTAAGTGGAAAGAGTTAATGGTAAATCTTTGATCTATGTTAACAATTGAGCCAAACAGCATCACATTCAGCTCTTCCTATATTATTATTTTAGATCACATTCCGTACTAAGAGATCTATAGTTCCACAAAAGGTACAGGCCTGCCGTAACTATATCAAAGACCTGAAAAAGGCTACAATAAAAGTGGAAGACAAACGGTGCACATCACAACAAAGATGCTATGAAGCACCGAATATAGACTAAATTGGCCTGAATTTGTCATTCTTAATGCTCGAATTTCTGGATGAAGGAGCCAGCACTTTATCAGAGAATGGTTTGTGTGGGGTACTCTTTTAAAACATGCCCCCTGCAGTAGAAGTAAGAAGCAAGAAGATTCAGACGGATTTGGAATTCAACCATTCTGGGAAGCCGTCTCGGAAGCCACGGAGAGTATGATGGTTCTCACAATCTCTGCAAACCCAGATCCCTGCCTACTGGACCTGCCAACTGGCAAGCAACACCTCCTGCAATGCACAGGCTAGTACAGCTGTCATTGTTATCTAGAAAAAATGCATTCCTCCACTGTAGAAAAGTACAACTCTTCCCAGAACAAATACATAACCAAAACATCTGTGAGACATATGCCAATCAGAGTGCATGGACTTTTCCTGGAACTCGTGAGGTACCATACAGTCTTTTCCTGGCAGCCCATACAAGTCAGACTATCTCCAAAGGTCATAATGGGACCACAAACTAATGACTGCCTTCCAGAATGCCACAAAGGGATGCAACCTTACAGTGCAGGTAAGGTGGACCCTTGATATCCCCCTAAACTAAACCTCAGCCAAATCCAGGGACTCATCAAACAATCTCATGCACCAAACAATATACAGTTCCTAACTTAAGCACAGCCAAGTGGGCACCCTAAATTTGCCAGTATATTGCCCTGTATGTACTGTGTGTCAGAACTGGACAGTGACTGCAAAATATATATATGTATCTTCTAAAATAAAAAAATGGAAGAGAGGAGAAGAGCGACAACTAACATGCTCAATTTTCAGTCAGAAATAGTATCATCGGTTAGGATTGTGGCAGCCACATGGAAAACACTGAAGCAATTTCTCACTCGGTCATAAATGCCATTTATGTTAAGGGCTCAAGGAGTCCAAACGATGGTGATAAAGAAAACAAAGACATGGAGGACTGAAAACAGGTTGGATTATCTTTAACTTGAAGTAATTAATCAATAGCCAGCTTCTGGCGACTACTAAAGGTCCTGAAAGTAAATGGCACAGAGGCTGGGAGATCAGATGGATAGGGCTTTCATTCGGTTGGCTGATCTCCTACAGTCTGCTTTCCTGCATATCAGTGGGAATGTTGATCTGCAGCCCAGTAGCAGGGGCATGTTGTGCAATGGAAATGGAAAATAATGCCATCTCTTTATATCAACATGTTTGTACACTTATGACCCCTGAACCAATGCCTACCCTGGTGGCAGAATGCAAGCTTGCCTATACAGCTTTGACAGATGCCGAGTTGTTGCATTCTGCAGCTGGGCCCTCTCAGGCCCGAGCATCTCACGAGCACTTGATTGAGCCATGGCAGTCTGCATCCTCCCATTTTACAGCCACTAAGAGCCTCACAGAAGGATTTCAATAGGTAAAAGAGACAAATAGTGCATAGGCCTTTCTGTAAGCCATTAAAACCATAAATGCTATTTAAATCTGTGTGCAGAGAGTGTTCCTGTAGTGGTTGGTGATCTTACGATATTAGGTGACATGACTATCAATGTTGGTATTTGGACAGATGCTGTTGATTGTAGAGTGGAAGGATTGGGACAGAGGTTGGATATGACTGTTCATGCAGGGGATCTGAGATGGTTGAGCTATAGTTCTCTTCAGCGAACTGCTGCCAAATAACTCTGGCTGCAGGTAACCGATGGACCCCTCCCATCCTCTATGTCATGTGTCCTCTCCTTCCTCATGCTGAATCTCCTCATCCCTGTGTAGTCCTCATTGCAGAGTAAAGCTCTACAGCACACCACAATTACACAGGTTACTTTGGGCTGTATTGCAGCAAGCCACCAGACCGGTCCAGGAATCTGAATTGTTGTTTCAGGACTCCAATGGTCTGCTCAATGAGGGTTCTGGTTGACCTTATTGCAATCTGATTGTAGTGGAATTCTGCTGCTGATCTTGGATTCCTAAGAGGCGTCACAAATGAGGTGTACAGCAGATAGCCCTTGTCTACAAGCTGCTGCCTTTAACATGCTGTGCAGAGATGAACAGTGGGAGATTTGACGACTGATGCAATATGAAAGCATCATGGCAGCTACCAGGAAAGCAGGCACATGATGTGCTCCTGGTCATCACAGACCAGTTGAACAGCTGTGCACCTGGCTTATGACACCTCTTCGGATCCCAAGATCAGCAGCAGATCTCCAGTACAATCAGATCCATGGGTCAACTAGAGTGACCCCCTTTGTGATTTGTAAAGGTGGTTGTGTTGCATGAATGAGATGCAGGGCAATGTGGGTACAGCCAATGACACTCTGGGCTTGGGGAATTCCTGTTTTTTGTGAAAATCTCAGATGCCTATCCTGCTGATTCTGGATATTCATGGCAAAAGTGATGAATATGTTTGATCTTGTAAACAAGACATCAGTAATCCATTTAATGCAACCATAGACTGCAGATTGATATTGCTGATATCTCTGTGTAACCTGGAAGGAGGCAAAGAAGTTCAGAACTGCATTTACCTTGACTGCAACAGGCTGTGGTGTAGTAGCTATAGCAGTTGGCTGTAGGTCTTCTTGCAGACTGAGATGCAGCCCCATCTCTTTTTCCCTGGAGAATCAAAGCCTCCTTATGCACTGCTCCTCAGAGAATGTCAGGTGTGTGTTCCTCTGAGCCTATAAACTCTGTCGGGAAGGTAAGGACTTCTCAGGGTGCCTCCTTCTATTTGTTAGCTCTCCAGTTGCAGCTCTATTTACTCCTTTCTCCTGCTCTGACTCTTCTTCCTGAGTGCTATTCCTAGGAGTACCCCCATTATGAAAGAAAAATCTATACCTTTGAGATCTACCTGCGGGCAGCTGAGGATCCCTTTAATACCATTTGAAATGGCTACCTTAGAATTTATACTGCCCATACTTTATGGGAGGGAGCAGGAAGTGTCATTAGTCAGGTGGTAAGATTGTAAAATTATGTTGGTGTGAAAATGACACCATGCAACCCATGAGATTCCCACCTGTTTCAGCCAGAAGCTCTGACCACTAGGAATTGTCCCCCTTGGAAAATCAGGAGAGTTCTATAAGTAGCATTAACTGGTCAGGAGGAACTAACGCTTTGCATCTTTGAATGCAAATGGGGCAATAAGGAGACCAAAATCACCTTCATCGTCTATGGAACCAGGTTAGTCTGGAAATTATTCAGAACACAATGGCTTTTTACTCGGTGCTAATTAAATTATGTATAGTCAGATCATTAGCAGGTATGTGAGACCTTGATGATGTTCAATTACTTGCTTATACACAATTCCCTAACTCTGTATCCAAACCGTGCTGTACCTGACCTGAAAATGCTTGATGGAACAGTGTAAAGGGAGCTTTAATCTTTATCTAAGTTGTGCTGTATTGATTTGGTAGTGCTTTGTGCAATATTGGAACCCTTTACCCCGGTGAGGCAAAAAGTTTAGATAAAATTGAACTAGCTCAGTCCTATAATGTGCTATCTGGTGATTAGTTGTGGATTTGTCTTGGTAGCTACACACACCATAACTAACTCTACCTGACGAAGGGGCAGCAGCTCCGAAAGCTCGTAATTTTAAATAAAACTGTTGGACTATAACCTGGTGTTGTGCGACTTCTCATTTTTGTCCACCCCAGTCCAACACCGGCATCTCCGCAAGTCTGCAGAGAGTGCTGTGAGTTTGGGTAAGTGGGAGTAGTTCTTTAATTGTTAGTTCTCTTTAAATCATTCTTGATAAGAGTACTTAAGCAGTTTAAGTGAAGGGGAAAAGTTAACTATTTGGGATTCTGTTGGTTTAAGAAGAGTAAAACAAGGTTACACTGCAGTAGCAGTAAATTGGCACAGCAGGCAGTGGAAACCAGTTTTCTAATCAATCAGCAGGGGTCAAAGTCAGAGGGCGGGGCCAATTCATTGGTACCCGTATATAGGTGGAGCTGTTGCTAAACCCGAGACACTACACTAGTAGTGTCTCCCACCTCCTCTAACCTTTAGGGGTAGAGGGAATTTAAAAGGTAGGTTCGATTTATATTTTGTTTTCAGGGACTTAACTTAATAAAGTAATATAAGGGTTAAGTCATGGCAGGAAATCTCGGAACCGTGTCGTGCTCCTCCTGTGCTATGTGGGAAATCAGGGACACTTCCAGTGTCCCTGACAACTATGTGTGCAGGAAGTGCGTCCAGCTGCAGCTCCTGACGGACCGCATGGCGGCACTGGAGCTGCGGATGGACTCACTCTGGAGCATCCACGATGCCGAGAACTTTGTGGATTACTCATTTAGTGAGTTGAACACACCGCGGGTAAAGGCTAGGTCAGACAGTAAATGGGTGACCAAGAGGCAGGGCAATATCAGGAAGGTAGTGCAGGAGTCCCCTGCGGTCGTCTCCCTCCTAAACAGATATACCGTTTTGGATACTGTTGGGGGAAATGACCTACCAGGGGAAGGCACCAGCAGCCAGGTTCATGGCACCATGGCTGGCTCTGCTGCACAGCAGGGCGGGAAAAAGAGTGGTAGAGCTATAGTGATAGGGGACTCAATTGTAAGAGGAATAGACAGGAGTTTCTGTGGCCGCAACTGAGATTCCAGGATGGTATGTTGCCTCCCTGGTGCAAGGGTCAAGGATGTCTCGGAGCGGCTGCAGAGCATTCTGGAAAGGGAGGGTGAAGAGCCAGCTGTCGTGGTGCATGTAGGTACCAACGATATAGGTAAAAAGCGGGAAGAGGTCCTACAAGCAGAATTTAGGGAGCTAGGAGCTAAATTGAAAAGTAGGACCTCAAAGGTAGTAATCTCTGGGTTGCTACCAGTGCCACATGCTAATCAGAGTAGCATGAACAGGATAGCGAGATTAAATACGTGGCTTGAGCAGTGGTGCAGGAGGGAGGGATTCAAATACCTGAGGCATTGGAACCAGTTCTGGGGGAAGTGGGACCTGTACAAAAGGGACGGTCTGCACTTGGGCAGGACTGGAACCGATGTCCTCGGGGTAATATTTGCTAAGGCAGTTCGGGAGGATTTAAACTAATATGGCAGGGGAATGGGAACCTATGTAGCAAAACAGGGGGAAGTAATATGCAGTCAGAAACAAATGTTAGAAGGGTGAGAAACAATAAGGGAAATCCAAGTAAACAAAGGCAAGAAACACAAAGGGCCATACTAAATCATAAGTCTAAAAGGACAAAGTGTGTTAATAAAACAAGCCTAAAGGCTCTGTGTCTTAATGCAAGGAGTATCCATAATAAGGTGGATGAATTGACTGTGCAAATTGATGTTAACGGATATGATGTGATTGGGATTACAGAGACGTGGCTCCAGAACAATCAAGGCTGGGAACTGAATATCCAGGGGTATTCAACATTCAGGAAGGATAGAATAAAAGGAAAAGGGGGTGGGGTAGCATTGCTGATTAAAAAGGAGATTAATGCAATAGCTAGGAAGGACATTAGCTTGGAGGATGTGGAATCAATATGGGTTGAGCTGCAGAACACCAAAGGGCAGAAAACGTTAGTGGGGGTTGTGTACAGACCTCCAAACAGTAGTAGTGAGGTGGGGGAGGGTATGAAACAGGAAATCAGAGGTGCATGCAAAAAAGGTGCAGCAGTTATCATGGGTGACTTTAATATGCATATAGATTGGGCTACTCAAACTGGAAGCAATACGGTGGAGGAGGATTTCCTGGAGTGTTTAAGGGATGGTTTCCTAAACCAATATGTTGAGGAACCAACTAGAGGGGAGGCCATCCTGGACTGGGTGTTGTGTAATGAGGAAGGACTAATCAGCAATCTTGTGGTGCGAGGTCCCTTGGGGAAGAGTGACCATAGTATGGTGGAGTTCTACATTAGGATGGAGAAGGAAACAGTTAATTCAGAGACCATGGTCCAGAACTTAAATAAGGGCAACTTTGAGGGTATGAGGCGTGAATTGGCGAGGTTAGATTGGCAAGCGATATTTAAGGGGTTATCAGTGGAAGGGCAATGGCAGACATTTAGAGATTGCATGGATGAACTACAGCAATTGTACATCCCTGTCTGGCGTAAAAATAAAAAAGGGAAGGTGGCTCAACCATGGCTAACAAGGAAGTGGCATACAAATTGGCCAGAAGTAGCAGCAAACCCGGGAACTGGGAGAACTTTAAAACTCAGCAGAGGAGGACGAAGGGTTTGATTAGGGCAGGGAAAATAAAATATGAAAGGAAGCTTGCGGAGAACATTAAAATGGACTGCAAAAGCTTCTATAAATATGTAAAAAGAAAGAGGTTAGTAAAAACAAATGTAGGTCCCCTGCAGTCAGAAACAGGGGAAGTCATAATGGGGAACAAAGAAATGGCAGATCAATTGAACAAGTACTTTGGTTCGGTGTTTACTGTGGAGGACGCAAACAACCTTCCGGAAATAAAAGAGATCAAAGGATCTGGTAAGAGGGAGGAGCTGAGGGAAATCCTTATCAGTCGGGAAAAGGTGTTGGGGAAATTGATGGGACTGAAGGCTGATAAATCCCCAGGGCCTGATGGTCTGCATCCCAGAGTACTTAAGGAGGTGGCCTTGGAAATAGTGGATGCATTGACGATCATTTTCCAACATTCCTTAGACTCTGGATCAGTTCCGAAGGAGTGGAGGGTGGCTAATGTAACCCCTCTTTTTGAAAAAGGAGGGAGGGAGAAAGCAGGGAATTATAGACCGGTCAGCCTGACATCGGTGGTGGGTAAAATGATGGAATCAATTATTAAAGATGTCATAACAGACCATTTGGAAAGTGGCGACATGATAGGTCCAAGTCAGCATGGATTTGTGAAAGGGAAATCATGCTTGACAAATCTTCTGGAATTTTTTGAGGATATTTCCAATAGGGTGGACGGGGGGGAACCAGTAGATGTGGTGTATTTGGACTTTCAGAAGGCCTTCGACAAGGTCCCACACAAGAGATTGGTGTGCAAAGTTAAAGCACATGGGATTGGAGGTAATGTGTTGACATGGATTGAGAACTGGTTGGCACACAGGAAACAAAGAGTAGGAGTAAATGGGTACTTTTCAGAATGGCAGGCAGTGACCAGCGGGGTACCGCAGGGTTCGGTGCTGGGGCCCCAGCTGTTTACATTATATATTAATGATTTGGACGAAGGGATTAATTGTAATATCTCCAAATTTGCGGATGACACTAAATTGGGAGGCAGTGTGATCAATGAGGAGGATGCTAGGAGGCTACAGAGTGACTTGGACAGGTTGGGTGAATGGGCAAATGTATGGCAGAAGACGTACAATGTGGATAAATGTGAGGTTATCCACTTTGGTGGTAAAAATAGGGAGGCAGACTATTACCTGAATGGTGGCAGATTAGGGAAAGGGGAGGTGCAACGAGACCTGGGCGTCATGGTACATCAGTCACTGAAGGTGGGAAGGCAAGTGCAGCAGGCAGTCAAGAAAGCAAATGGCATGATGGCCTTCATAGCAAGGGGATTTGAGTACAGGAGTAGGGAGGTGATGCTACAGTTGTACAGGGCCTTGGTGAGGCCACACCTGGAGTATTGTGTGCAGTTTTGGTCTCCTAACTTGAGGAAGGACATTCTTGCTATTGAGGGAGTGCAACGAAGGTTCACTAGATTGATTCCTGGGATGGCCAGACTGACATATCAAGAAAGACTGGATCAACTGAACTTGTATCCTCTGGAGTTCAGAAGAATGAGGGGGGATCTTATAGAGATGTTTAAAATCCTGACTGGTTTAGACAAATTAGATGCGGGCAGAATGTTTCCAATGTTAGGGAAAACTAAAACCAGGGGTCACAGTCTAAGGATAAAGGGGAAGCCATTTAAGACTGAGATGAGGAGGAACTTCTTCACCCAGAGAGTGGTGAATCTGTGGAATTCTCTACCACAGAAGGTTGTTGAGGCCAGTTCGCTAAATATATTCAAAAGGGAGTTAGATATAATACTCACAACTAGGGGGATCAAGGGGTATGGCGAGAAAGCAGGAATGGGGTACTGAGGTAGCATGTTCAGCCATGAACGCATTGAATGGCGGTGCAGGCTCGAAGGACCGAATGGTCTACTCCTGCACCTATTTTCTATGTTTCTATGTTTCTATAACTAACTCAGCACAGACTGGGAATTGATCCTGTATACTTCAGTTACACACTGCCTTTATCAACAGAAGGTGGAGCAGGTTAATGTTAGTTCTTGCCTGTAAAATATAAATAACTAATGTTTCACACATACGCTCCACAATCACATGATTACTGCAGAACTTTAAAAAAGTAGAAAATAACCATTGCTTTGATTCACCCCCCACAAGAATGAGAAACTAAAATAACACAAATACAGATTGTGAAAGAAAACCCTGGGCTAGATAAAGCTAGACTCAGTGAAAGGGAAGGGGTGAATCATGAAGTAAATGTTGATTAGCAAATACTTACTGATACATTGCAGCTCCATGCATTCTGGTTTTGCAATATTTAATTGAGAATATATTGACCTTGTGGCAGCTGGGAAGTTGCGACAACCTGTGATAAAAGTTTCTAGATTTATCGTTCTGATTTTTGTAATCACTTTGCAAGTCTTGCTACAAACATACGTTAACCATTTGTTTCCTCATTGTTGTGAAAATGTTCGAAGTATTGCTTATATTTTGATGTGAATAACTGGAAGTTTTAAATTTTGTAACTGAGTGTCAACAACAAGCACTCACAGGTCAGCTACTGTTAGATACTGAGCAAGCTCCATCTATACTGCTCCATTGAGCACTTCCATGCCAGGCATATCACTGGTTAGATATAGACTCAGGCTGCCCCCCTCAAGCACATAGTCAGGTACAGTGCCCCATTAATCACTCCTACATCAGATACAGCAATGTTTGATGTAGGGTAAAGCTCTTTCTACACTGTCCCATCAAGTACTCTCATTAGATATGACACATGGGCCTTGAAATTGGATATGGCCCGAAAACGGGCGGTGTCACAGGCTAGCGCCAGTGGCCTGCGCCCGGTCAAAGTGGTGCAGGCAGCATACAAAATTTGTGCTGCCTGCTCATTATAATGTTTGGAGCGCTAAACACGCTACTGATTTTTAAAAATTAGTTTCTGGGATGTGGGCGTCGCTGGCAAGGCCAGCATTTATTGCCCATCCCTAATTGCCCTTGAGAAGGTGGTGGTGAGCCGCCTTCTTGACCCGCTGCAGTCCGTGTGGTGAAGGTACTCCCACAGTGCTGTTCGGGAGGGAGTTCCAGGATTTTGACCCAGTGACGATGAAGGATCGCCGATATACATATAAATCAGGATGGTGTGTGACTTGGAGGAGAACTTGGAGGTGGTGGTGTTCCCATGCGCCTGCTGCCCTTGTCCTTCTAGGTGGTAGAGGTCGCGGATTTGGGAGGTGCTGCCGAAGAAGCCTTGGCGAGTTGCTGCAGTGCATCTTGTAGATGGTACGCACTGTAGCCATGGTACGCCGGTGGTGGAGGGAGTGAATGTTTAAGGTGGTGGATGAGGTACCAATTAAGCAGGCTGCTTTTTCCTGGAGAATACCTAGCCTCTGACCTGCTATTGTTGCCACAGTATTTATATGGCTGGTCCAGTTAAGTTTTTGGTCAATGGTGACCCCCAGGATGTTGATGATGGGGGATTCGGCGATGGTAATGCCGTTGAATGTCAAGGGTCGGTGGTTTGACTCTCGCTTGTTGGAGGTAGTCATTGCCTGGTGCGAATGTTACCTGCCACTTATCGGCCCAAGCCTGAATGTCGTCCAGGTCTTGTTGCATGTGGGCATGGACTGCTTCATTATCTGAGGAGTTGTGAATGGCACTGAACCCTGTGCAGTCATCGGCGAACATCCCCATTTCTGACCTTATGTTGGAGGGAAGGTTATTGATGAAGCAGCTGAAGATGGTTGGGCCAAGGACACTGCCCTGAGGAACTCCTGCAGCAATGATGATTGACCTTCAACCACCACAACCATCTTCCTTTGTGCTAGGCATGACTCCAGCCAGTGGAGAGTTTTCCCCCGATTCCCATTGACTTCAGTTTTACTAGGGCTCCTTGATGCCACACTCGGTCAAATGCTGCCTTGATGTCAAGGGCAGTCACTCTCACCTCACCTCTGGAATTCAGCTCCTTTGTCCATGTTTGGACCAAGGCTGTAATGAGGTCGGGAGCCGAATGGTCTTGGCGGAACCCAAACTGGGCATCAGTGAGTAAGTGCCGCTTGATAGCACTGTTGATGACACCTTCCATCACTTTGCTGATGATTGAGAGTAGACTGATGGGGCGGTAATTGGCCGGATTGGATTTGTCCTGCTTTTTGTGCTCAGGATGTACCTGGGCTGTTTTCCACATTGTTGGATAGATGCCAGTGTTGTAGCTGTACTGGAACAGCTTGGTTAGAGGCGCGACTAGTTCTGGAGCACAAGTTGTCGGGTATCCAGTGCGCTCAGCCGTTTCTTGATATCACGTGGAATGAATCGAATTGGTTGAAGACTGGCTTCTGTGATGGTGGGGACCTCAGGCATAGGCCAATATGGATCATTCACTCAGCACTTCTGGCTGAAGATGGTTGCAAACGCTTCAGCTTTGTCTTTTGCACTCACCAGCTGGGCTCCACCATCATTGAGGATGGGGATATTCATGGAGCTTCCTCCTCCCGTTAGTTGTTTAATGGTCCACCACCATTCATGACTGGGTGTGGCAGGACAGCAGAGCTTTGATCTGATCCGTTGATTGTGGGATCGCTTAGCCCTGTCTATAGCATGCTGCTTCCGCTTTTTAGCATGCATGTAGTCCTGTGTTGCAGCTTCCCCAGGTTGGCACCTCGTTTTTAGGTATGCCTGGTGCTGCTCCTGCACTCCTCATTGAACCAGGGTTGGTCCCCTGGCTTGATGGTAATGGTAGAGTGAGGGCCATATGGTTACAGATTGTGGTGGAATACAATTCTGCTGCCCCACAGATGCCCAGTTTTGAGCTGCTAGATCTGTTCTGAATCTATCCCATTTAGCACGGTGGTAGTGCCACACAACACAGTGGAGGATGTCCTCAGTGTGAAGATGGGACTTCGTCTCCACAATGACTGTGCAGTGGAGACTGCTACCAATACTGTCACGGACAGATGGATTGGTGAGGATGAGGTCAAGTAGGTTTTTCCCCTCGTGTTGTTTCTCTCACCACCTGTCGCAGGCCCAGACTGGCAGTTATGTCCTTCAGGACTCAGCCAGTAGTGGTGCTACTGAGCCATTCTTGGTGATGGACATTGAAGTCCCCCACCCAGAGTACATTCTGTGCCCTTGCTATTCTCAGTGCTTCTTCCAAGTGGTGTTCAACATGGAGGAGTACTGATTCATCAGCTGAGGGAGGGCGGTAGGTGGTAATCAACAGGAGGTTTCCATGAGCCTTCATGGGGTCCGGAGTCAATGTTGAGGACTCCCAGGGTCACTCCTTCCCAATTGTATACCACTGTTCCGCCACCCCTGGTGGGTTAGTCCTGCCGGTGGGACAGGACATACCCAAGGATGGTGATGGAGGAGTTTGGGACTTTGGCTGATCGGTATGATTCTGTGAGTATGATTATGTCAGGCTGTTGCTTGACTAGTCTGTGGGACAGCTCTCCCAATTTTAGCACAAGTCCCCAGATGTTGGTGAGGAGGACTTTGCAGGGTTGACTGGGTGTGCCGTCTGTAGCCGGTGCCGAGGTTGATGCATTTTTATTATTTTGTTTCGTCGCGGTTTGTTATAACTGAATGGCTTGCTAGGCCATTTCAGAGGGCAATTAAGAGTCAACCACATTGCTGTGGGTCTGGAGTCACATATAGGCCAGATCAGGTAACGACGGTAGATTTCCTTTCTCTAAAGGACTTTAGTGAACCAGATGGGTTTTTACGACAATCCGATCGTTTCATGGTTACCATTACTAGTAATTATTCCAGATTTATTTAATTAACTGGATTTAAATTCCCCAGTTGCCTTGGTGGTGTTTGAACTCACATCTCTGGATTATTAGTCCAGGCCAGTGACATTACCACTACGCTACCGTTCCCTACATTATAATCATGACCAATAATGTTTGGCCTAGGCTTTCTGCACTACTTAAAGGGGGAGGTGGTTTGTTACAGAAGCACCTCATTGTCATTGTAGAGCAAGCCATGGCTCAGCAACAAAGGGAGCAAGCAAGAAGGTTCTCAGATGCTGCACTGGATGGCTTGGTCCTGGCCGTGCATTGAAGGTGGGCTGTCCTGTACCCATCGGGTGGCAGTAGGCCACCCAAGGCCATTTGCAGAAGGCTGTGGGAGGAGATAGCTGACTCTGTCACGGCCACCAGTGTCGTCCCAAGGACCAGGGTCCAGTACCGAAAAAGTCTAATGACCTCACATGGCAGGCTTCAGCAAATGCTATATCGCACCATCTGCACCACAAGCTTCACACGTTGCTCAATGCACCACACCCCTATCACTCACCTACCAACAATCTCTACCTATCACCACTCATACCTCACAATCATGGTTTCACTTCACCCTTGCAACCTTACCATTGCTGCAACACTCACACCCACATCTCACACCTTGCACACTGACAGCTATTCAACTATGGCAGGCACATCACCCAAACACATTGCAGTACACTCACTGAAACACTTCCCTTTCTCTTGCAGGTAAAGGTGGCACATAACAGGAGGGAGCAACAGCAGACGGGAGGCGGCCAAGCTGCAACACAGAACCTCAACGACCTGGAAGAATTATTGAAGGGGCAGTGATGGAGTCCGTGGCCACCGGAAAAGTTGAAGCCGTTGCTAATGATGACAGTATGGTCCTACCTAATTCTTCTCACATCCCACTTCCCCCTCATCCCACAAACACTTCTCACTTACAAGCTGCTGATGGTGTATTCATGGATATCTTGCTTTCTCCCCCTCCCCTCTCCACAAACCAACCAACCCTTGTGCCTTTCTGCTTTCAGATACCCAAGAACTGCCAGCAGGCCAGGCTGTTCCTCATGTTGACCAAAGTAAAGGAGGAGATGAACAAGAGAAGAAGAAGAAGCGACACTGGCACTGCATTTGACAGTCGCAGACACCAGCTCAAAAAATGGCACTCTTTGGAATTTAGAGGCTAGTATAGAGGCGGGATCTGCACATCGTGAGGCCATGGGCACGAATGGGCTGCAGCCAGGCCAGGGTAAAGGATAGCTCGGGTGCCAGCTCCCCGGAGGGCGAGTTCGCGCTTGAGTTCTGCTGCACAGGATTCAGATGATGACCTTTCTTCAGAAGAAAGATGATGGGCATGCACACGGAAATGCTAGGTGCAATGGCAAGCCTGCCAGAGAGCCTCTTGTCAGTGTCAAGGAGCATGGAGGTGTCCAGCTCCAACATTGGACGCGGCTTAGTGCAGAGCTTGGAGCCAATGATTTCCAGGATGGAAATGATGGGCAACTCCAGCAGAGACCTTGTGGACCCAGTTATGATGCTGTGTGTGATGGGCGATGTCGCGGCTTCCATTGCAGCACAGGCGGAAGCGACCCAACGTCTCAGTGCTACAGTGGAAGCGCAGACTGCTCTCATGCAAGCTCTGACTACTGCCATCGTGGCTGGGTTTATGAGTGTCTAAAGGGGCTTGCAGAGTGTCGCAGCAGGCCAGCAATCTGTCCTCCAACAGATTGCTAGGAATGCTGAGGCGCCGTCCTGGGGCAGTGGCAGTGGGTTTGTGGAGCAAGAAACTGCTGTCCTCTCTCAGGATGACCGTATTCCTACTCACACCACTGCCACTCCGCCATTGCCCTTGCCTCTGCCTATCAGCCAGCCAGCCCAGATTGCTGCTGCCCATGCCGAGGTGGTGTAGTCTACATTCGGGCCTTCTAGGTCCACAGCTGGTCGAGGTGATCGTGCAAGGCCATCTGTAGTCTCCCTCACTGAAAGTCAGCAGCCTTCCACCAGCCATACTGCAGTCACTGGGGGAGCACTGCGTAGGAGCACTAGAGTAGGTAAAGGCACACGAACGACAGACACTAAGGGAATGCACAAGGGTGATTAGTTGATATTGTAATTTTGATTGGATTTGTATAAACTTATGATTTTTGTTTGAAATGTGTGTTTTGTGGTGGCTCTCATTTCAGCTTTGTGGCCAGGAAGACGCCATGATGTTCTGTGACAGAATGATGGTATCAATGCTCCCTATAAGGTGCGCGGCCCGGGACTGGCTTTTTCAATGTAAAGATTCGCGCGCAAAATTGTGAATGGGCCGTGCAGTCCCTTAAAGGGGCTGCGCACCCAAAAATAATAAAAGGGAACATTGGATGGTATGATGGGGAAGTGGTGAGCAATGGAGACCTGGGGTTTAATTCACTGGAAATGGAATCTGATGAGGATTTCACGGACAGCCCGTCAGGAATGGGGATTTGCTGCCTGCCTCCTCCCTCCCTCCTCTTCCTCTTCCTCTTCCTCCTCCTTGTCCTCTTCCTCTTTCTCTTCCTCCTCCTCTCCCTCCTCCTCCTCCTGAGGTGGTCCCGCAATCCCTGGTGGCAAGGGCTGCGCCCTCATGGTGGTCAAGTTCTGAAGCATGCAACAGACCATATGAAATGGGACACCCGCTTTGGCGAGTACTGGAGGGCTCCTCCCGAGCGGTCAAGGCAGCAGAACTGTTGCTTGACCATTTCGATGGTCTGCTCAATGATGTTCCTGGTGGCAACATGGCTGCCATTATATGAGTCCTGGGCACGAGTGATGGGGTTGCAAAGGGGAGTCATCAGCCAGGTGCAGAACGGATAGACCTTGTCTCCAAGCAGCCACCCTCGGGTTTGATGTGGTGGCTGGAAGATTACTGGCACACCAGACTGGCGCAGGATGAAGGCATCATGACTGCTGCCAGGAATGCAGGTATTCACCATTATGATGCGCTGAGCATGGTCACACAACAACTGCACATTAAGTGAATGGAACCCTTCGCAGTTACGGAACATCTCACGATTGGTATATGGTGCCCGCAAAGCCACGTGTCTACAATCGATGGCGCCCTGCACCATGGGGAAGCTCACTATCCTGGCAAAGCCACATGCGCACTCATCCTGCTTCTCTCTGTTCAGAGAGAAGACAATGTAGTCCCTTCTCCTGGACTAGAGAGCCCCTGTGCCCTCCCAGATGCAGCGATGGACGGCGAACCGGGAGATGTTAGTTATAGCTGCTGCTGCTGCAGACGGGAAGGATCCACTGGCATAGAAATTGAGGGCCACGGTAACCTTGAGGGCCACTGGGAGAGCCGTGGTCACCCTGCTCTGAGGCTGCAGGTCCGGTTGCAGGAAGTGGCAGAGTTCTGTGACCACCTCCTTGGTGAAGCGGAGCCTCCTAATACATTGCTCCTCGCTTACGTGACGGTAAGGGAAGTGCTCTCGGAAGACCCTAGGTGGGTAAGGTCTCCCATTGAGAGCCCTCCTGGCCCTCCTCCTCCTCCCTCTGCGAGCATCTTCTCTTCTTCGCTGCCTTCGCTCCCTCTCCCGAAGATACTCGAGTGCAAGGTGGACTGCAAGTAGAGCCCCCATGACTGTGAGCAAGTGGTGTGAGTAGGACCTTTAAATGAGAATGAAGGCATTCTCCACTTGAAGCAACACTCCATGTGACCTCAGGAACTTTAAACAAGTTTAGAAAGCTGTCAGAGTTGCAGAAACTTAGACAGAGCCAGTCAAACCGAGAAACCATGTCCGCTGCAAGTTGTTGTTGATGATCTCTTTAAATATCGCTGCTGGGGGCTCCTTGCTGCTGCTGAACGCTTGGTCAGCTGATCGTGATTAAGAGAGGGCGGTAAGTGGAGCGGCGATGTCGAAAATGTCAGATCGTGCGTCAAATTAACGTTGCACCCTCATTGACGTCACGATCTGCCTCGTTTCTATTTCTCTAGTGAGCGCTGGGAACGGCAGCACTGGCGACCTGCCGCAAATGGTGGGACCCGCCGGAAGCAGGCGGAAGCGATTCAGCCGCCATTTTTCCATCAAAACGGGCCCTAACAGCCGGCGCTAAATCCCCAAATTTCTGGACCAGATTTGATAACCCTCTCCTGTGACCCCAACAGTGGTTCCTTTACCCTCGCTTAGAAGGGCACTCCGATGCACCTCTGTAATATTTCAATTTCCCACATCAGCTGATTTATCGCCACTGTAGGGAGCTTGCTGATTTGGTAACAGTTTTGTGCTGTGGATTGACGCCTGTTAGCTCTGGGCAGAGATTACTCCAAATTTATATTGGACCCAGACAGCTGGTAGAGAGAGGAGTGTTTCTTCTCAGTGATATGGGCTTGATTGGAACCCATGTCCCATATCCATACTGAATTATTTTTATAATGTGTAACTAAGTTGTACTACTCCTGTTTCTCTCATACCTTTAAATGTAAAACATTTAGCTGATTGTTTGAAACAAGATTAATACAGATGTAGCATTAATACAGACCATTGGCACATCCATAGCAACTTGACTGATGATTGCTTCAATTACCTGGAAGTCAATTCCATGTGTTGATCACACTTTATATGAAGAAGAACTTCCTGACATCAGTCCTAAAATTGCCTTTGACGAGTTTGAACCTGTGCTCTTTGTTCCACTATCACAGTTTAATTTGAAGTAATGTTTCAAATTAATCTTTTTTATACCATTATATATCTCTATGAAGTTTGCAAATCGAGCATGACTTCCCCTGTTTATACTTATCCATATTAAATTCATCTGCCAATGTTCCTCCTCCTGCAATTTAATATTGGCCCGAAAATTAGACCTAATACGCGAGAGTACGCACTGTGTACTCTCGCGTATTAGGTCTCCAATTGCCGGTTTCCTGCATGCACTGCGCATGCGCGGGAAACCGGCACTTCGTGAATTCAAAAGGGGGCAGTTCCTAAGTGAACCGCGTGCGCGCTACAGGCTGTGCGCACGCAGTGCACTTAGTTATTTTTTCAGCTTTGAACGCGCAGGTAAGTGGTGAAGATTTTACACATAAAAAAAGCAGGCATATGACACCCTTTTAACAAGGTAAGTAGTTAATTAAGTGTTATTTAAAAAAAAATTCAACAGGTTCATCTTTTTTAGAGACTTTAAAGAAAGGTAAGTTTATTTTTATAACTTTTAAAAAGATTTTAAATTTTTTCAAAAATTTAATTTTTTGTTTAAAGTGGTTAATTTATTTAACTATACTTATTTTATTAATGTGATGGCTTTTTTTAAAAATTTAATTGAGGTTTAGCTGTTCTTTTGGGGGTGTGTAGTATTCATAGCTTTGACAGGTCTTCCTGTCAAAACTATGAATGAAAGATGGTGTGCTGCCATTGGCTCTAACTGAATCACGTGATCCCAGAGCTCGCATGAACTAATTGCGTCTCTGGGTCACGCAAGCACTGCACGGTTCCAAGAGACAGAGCCATTCAAACTAAAGTTCGTGTGGGCCCGGAGCAAAAAGGTAGGCGCGGAGTGCGATATCGCGGGGAATCCTTACCCCCGCGGGAACCCTCACTGTTTAATTTCTGGGCCATTGTCTGTGAATGCAACTGTTCTGGGGTCCCAACACTGATCACTGGAGCATTCCACTCAGCATTTCCCACCCACTACTCTGATTTAACTAATACCAAATGTTTTCTACCCTTCAGTCAATATCTTATGACACCAGTTGAAATAACTTGAGTCCTGGGGTCTTCATTGAGTCAATGGAAAAAGTAGGAAATCTGCTTTGCTGTTAGCTCAGTGGGTAAATGCACTGTGTGATGTACTGATCTATTCAGAAACTGGTTAGCTAAGTTGGTGGTGAACCTCACTGTTGGCCTTAACACCCCCAATCTAGGAAAAGGGGGAAAAAAAACCCATCAGGGTTTCACGCACCCTAAATGCTTTTCAGTGGCCCAGGCTGGAAGTGCATGTTTGTGGAGGTATGAGGAGGAGCAGAATCTGGTTCCCTGGAATGCCCCATGATCGAATGGCATCACCCTCTGAGCAGTCTCATCCATAAGGACCACCTGTAGAATGGTACCCGTCCCTTAGCATGGGTCCCCACCATCAGCAAAAGGGAAAGCCAAGAAAGGTGAGCACAGAAAGGAGAAACAAAGAGATGGAAACAAGAAGGAAGGAAGGAAGGAATTGTGGAGAAAGTGAGAAAAATCAGACCACAAAATAAATTTGTGAAAGGAAGGAAAATGAATTTCAATAGAAGGAAAGAAAAAAAAATCAAAAATCAGCAAAAACTGGAAAAAGATTAGTCAGAAGCATCAAAGGGTAAATAGCTGAGAGAAAGGAAAAGACGAGAATAAATAGAAAGAGAAAAATGATAAAAGCAAGGTCGAGCTACATAAGCGAAATTAAACACGACAGAGTGATGGGACAGTGAAAGGATGGGAAGAGCCTCTCCCCCAACTAACTAAAGAATAGAGAGACCCTCCATATGTGAGGTATTTAAAGTATCTACTCCCATCCCAATACAAAAGATCAATGGCCAGAAATTATATCACTTTGCTATTTAATGGCAGAGTCAAGATGCTTATTTTACATGTTAACACATCGCTTAAAATAGAGGACAAAGTGTTGTTGCACAGACATGTGATGTGTTTGCACACCAGTGTCGCACACAAGCATTTCTAAACTCAGGATTAAGTGAACCCCTAACTTAAATAATTGAAGACACAGGAAAATAAGGAAACCTGTGAATTAAAAGAATAACTGAATAAATTAATCAAATAAAACCTTTTTAATGCCAAGAAAGTGGAAAGATTCGATAGGCTGGGGTTGTTTTCTTTGGAACAGAGGAGGCTGAGGGGAAACCTAATTGAGGTGTATAAAGTTATGAGGGGCCTAGATAGAGTGGATAGGAAGGACCTATTTCCCTTAGCAGAAGAGTCAATAACCAGCGGCATAGATTTAAAGTATTTGGTCTTAGGTTTAATGGGGATTTGAGGAGAAATTTTTTCACCCAGAGGGCGGTGGGGGTCTGGAACTTACTGCCTGAAAGGGTGGCAGAGCCAGAAACCCTCATTACATTTAAAAAGTACTTGGATATGCGCTTGAAGTGCCGTAACCTACAAGGCTACGGACCAAGAGCTGGAAAGTGGGATTGGGTGGATAGCTCTTTCTCAGCCGGCATGGAAAGATGGGCCGAATGGCCTCCTTCTGTGCCGTAAATTTCTATGATTTCTATTTCTATGAAAAGAGCAAACACAAAAAGAAAAATCAGAGAAGGACGAAATACAGAAACGAAATGATAGAAAATAATTTATCTGAATGCCCGAACAATACTATCTTTATTCACCAACTGACTTGGCTAATTTCAAGAGGTGGACAAATACCTTCTAGCCCCCTCTGAGACTGCACTCTGTTCCCTCTCTGCAATCCTGTTAGCTTAAACAAAGGTTTATTTGAATATATCAGAAGTGGGCTGAGTTCTGGTAACCCCTCTTGTGAAATATAACTCAAACAAGCCAACGTCAGTCTTATCACTCATTCTGCCAACGTAGTAATTTCTAGTCTTTATAAAGGAGAGAGGCAGCACAGAAGTCCCATCACAAACCTGCCTCACAGCTGGTTTGTGACAGAAGCCCCATTACTTCTCTGTTCCTTCAATCCACAGTTTGGCAAGATGACTTTACTCTACGCTGTTATACTCTCCGGAATTATTTGTGAGTATTAAACTTATTTGTTTTGAGGGAATTTATCTGAAAGTATTTTTTCCAAATGTATCATTCATTGCCAGATATATTCATTTATCTTAAACTTTCACTTCTTCACATGAACACAAACAAACATTTGCTCCAATAGTGCAAAATCAATACTGTACAGGTTTTTATCATAGAAGATCCAGAATAAATTCACTGGGGATTTTTTAAAGTCCCATCACCTATAAAAGGACAGCCTGTAACTGAAAGATTCAGGGTTAGAAATGAATGTTTAGCAGTTCAATCATTGCCTTTACAATCTGCAGAAGAAAAGGTATAAGCAAGGCTTCGTTCTCTAGTTTTTAACTCTCTTGACAGCGCGTTCTAGGAAATATATTTAGGGAATAAATTTTGTAGATTGAGACTGAAATTCTGTGCAATACACATAGAACTGAAACCAAACAGAGCAGTGAATGGCAGTGTTAGTAGAGTGACAAGATCAGAAACCATTGTTTATTCAGTGTCATTATTTTCTCACACTTAGTAAGATAACATTGAATAATACACCCATGATTTATTCTATATAATAGTTATAGAAAGAAATACACTTACAGAGATGTGCAGTTACAGACAGAGAGAAATGCAGAGTTAAAGACAGACAGAGAGATGCAGAAATACAGAATTTCACTTGGAGGCGGGTAGGGAGTGGGGGGGCTGGAATGCAGTCGGGAAACCTGGGAAAACGGGTTTCCTTCAGGCCCTGCCGCATTCAATGGAAATGAAAATCAGGCGATTTCTATAATGGACAGCCGATGCACATCGCCAGTTTTATGCCTGGACGATATGTTGAAAATCCAACCCACAGGGTTAAAGAGAGAGATGGAGGGAAACAGATGCTAGAGGTTTGATGGTGTCATACCCATATTTTGGATGCTAAATGGATGCATAAGCCTCCAATATGGTGGGCAGGAAACGCGCGCTCATTATGAGCTGAAAGTGCGCCACCCGCCTTATAGGTATACTCAAAAAGATAGGCGTCCAGGCTCCATGCCTGAAACAGACTGGCTTGGCCTGAACATGTGACACCAATCAACACCCTTTAAAAGTACATTTTCCAGTTACACAAAGTTGGCAGAAGTTTAAAAAAAATTAATTCTTTCACTTTGCTCTGTCTCTCTTAGTGTCTCTAACTCTGTACGTGTGTGTGCGTGTTGATATCTGTCTTGCTGTCCCCACCCCCCCCCCACTTTGATAGCCGCCTCCACCCCTGCCCGATCATCTGCTCCCCTCTCCCAGTCATTTTCCCTCTTCCAGTCACACCCCTCTCCTGGTTGCTCTTCTTTCCTGATTGCCTCCTACCCGATAGCCCCCCTATCCCAGTCAGCCCCCTCCCACTTGCCCCCTCTCCTGGTTGCCCTTTTTCTTGGTCACTCTCTCTCCCGATCGCCCCCTCTCCCGACCTCCTTCCGTTCCGTTTCAAGAACTGACCCAATAGCCGCTGCCGGCTGGTGATGCAGCAGCTTGAAATCGGAAGCCTCTTCACCAGCGCACTGTCAGGGGGCGGCCAGCAGGTGTCCGCAGCTCGGTGCTGTCATTTAAATGAGGCTTGAGGCCGAATATCGGGTTTTCCTCAGGCCTACCAGTTCAATAAACAAAGACTTGCATTTCTATAGTGCCTTTCACAACCTCAGGACGTCCCAAAGCGCTTTACAGCCAATTAAGTACTTTTGAAGTGTAGTCACTGTTGTAATGTAGGAAACGTGGCAGCTAATCTGCGCACAGCAAGCTCCCACAAACAGCAATGTGATAATGAGCAGAAAATCTGTTTTTGTTCTGTTGATTGAGGGATAAATATTGGCCAGGACACTGGGGATAACTCCCCTGCTCCTCTTCAAAATAGTGCCATGGGATCTTTTACGTCCACCTGAGAGAGCAGAAGGGGCCTCGGTTTAACGTCTCATCTGAAAGGCGGCATCTCCGACAGTGCAGCACTCGCTCAGTACTGCACTGGAGTGCCAGCCGAGATTTTTGTGTTCAAGTTAAGGCTGGAGGGATTGATTCCCTGTGCCTATTTCGTACCGGCGTGAATGGATTTCTAGGTCAGAGACAGAGAGCCGGACGGAGAGATGCACACACACAGATACACAGAAAGCTAGAAATTATTTTTGGTAATAATAACAGAAGGGCACTTAATGCACTCATGACATTCATCTGTCTGCTGTTCAACAGGTTAATGCCGCGATTAAAATAGCAAAGTTAAATCATACAAATGTGTTAAGTGTTCATCTGCTATGATAGGCAATGATAATTTCTAGGCAAAATGAGAGACAGAAAGACAGATACCAACACACACATACACACACACACACACACACACACAGAATTAGAGACACTGAGAAGAGGGACAGAGCAAAGTGAAAGAATTTTTTTTAAATTTCTGCCAACTTTGTGTAACTAGGAAATGTACTGTTAAGGGGTGTTGATTGTTGTCACAGGTTAAGTGATTGTAAACTGCTGCTGCTTTTCTACATTTGATGCCACCGATTGGCCTATTATTGTGCAGCATAACTTGGTTAACGATACCTCTAGAGCAGAAATTTCAGCTTGCGAGTCACATTGCCACTTTAATGCTCGACCCTGTCCTGGCATCTGTTTGAACAGCAGCCAATTGTTTCTCAACAGCAACACTGGGTTCCAATTTCACAACAAGGACATAAGTCACTGTGAAAGTTACATTAAATATACAGCACAGAAATAGGCCATTCGGTCCAACTGGCCTATGCCGGTGTTTGTGCAACACACATCCCACCTCTCTTCATCTCACCCTACCAGCATAACCTTCTATTCCTTTCTCCCTCATATACTTATCTAGCTTCCCCTTAAATGTATCTATGCTATTCGCCTCAAATACTCCTTGTGGTAGCGAGTTCCACATTCTAAAACCACTCTCTGGGTGAAGAAGTTTCTCCTGAATTCATTAATAATGACTCATTAAGAGCTGGGATGTAGAGGAGGGTATATACCAAGTGCACCCACTTTTTTTTTTATTTTCGGAGGCTAAGGTCCTCGCTCCAAGAGCATGAGATGGCAAATGGCACCAGGTCAAGGCAATATGGCCAACCATGACAATCGTAAGGCTCCTGTGATAGTTACTGCAATGGAAAGCTGTTTTTATTTTTAATTATGTACTATTACATTATCAGTGATTCATTTTGAAACCAAAGTCCAGCAATTAGTATTGGTGATATTAGCGGACAAACACGGTTGCATCACATTCCTCTGTGCACTGTTTTAGCAGAGGTTTTAACCCATCTAAAATAGGTGGATTAATGCCTGTTTTAGGATAGCACACAAAGGAATGTGATATGAAAGTGCTAATGTCACTAACAATAATTTCTAGACTCAAAAAGTATAACTAAAGACTAACTGGTAAGAAACAAATAATTATTTTATTATTAGATTACCATGGCATACATGACTCACTGTTAAAGTTTTCGGACAGCACATTGGGGTATATTCTCTCATGCGAAATAGTCTGCAAAAATTATATATATTTTTATAAAAGTCCATTCCAAAAGAAAGAAATAATTTACATTTATACAACCTCAGAACATCTCAAAGCATTTAATAGCCAATTAGGTATTTTTGAAGTGTAGTCACTGTTGTAATCTAGGGAAATGCAATAATCAATTTGGGCATAGCAAGCTTCATCACCTCACAGGATTGGCTACATGGTGGCATCACCAAAAATTGATGGACATGATACCTCCTTCATATACCCCTCGGTTTAAAATCTGATGGTTCACACGTAGGGACAGGCTGGATGGACCAGAGGGGTCTGCTTCTGTCTGTCATTTTTCGTATGTTCGTAACCCTGCACCTTAAGAAAGCTCGCTAATCACTTTAATTTAGCACCTTAATTCATAATTAACCAGTCAGTCTCACTGTACTGGGGAGGTTTTAGACAGACTGAGCTCCTGGAATAGCCACAGCTAAACTCCTCTGCCATGCTGCAAACTGTCTAGGTGCAGTATTACACCAGCCCATTTTTTTCCAACCCACCAGATGGTTCAGTCTGGCAGTATTCCGTTGAACTGCTGGCGCACACGAGTCCCTACTTTAAACTGTCCTCATTTAGAGAGGCAGGAAGCTACAGCCTCTCTTGTGCAAGCTCCATCTCCTGTACAATTGTTTTGTCTCTCTCTGTCACTCCTGTGTAATATGCTGTCACCCTCTTTCTCTCCCTCTCCTGTATATCATTGTGCTTGCTCTCTTTCTCTCTCTCTTTTCCCTCTGTCTTATGCAGAAGACAGAGATCATACAGGGATCCCTGTATGCTCTCTGTCTTCTGCATAATCCCCTCCTGCACTAATGCTGTCTTCTTGCTCTCTTGTACATTGCTATCCCCTCTCTCCAATATAATCACTGACCTTTTCTTATCATTTTCATGTAAAGCTGTCTCCTCATTCATGTATAATTGCTGTCCTCTCTCCTGTAGAATCTTGCTCTTTCTTCTGTATATCACTATGCTCTCTCATTCTCTGTATAATTGTGGTCCTTTCTTTTGCATAATCACTTCTCTTCTGTGGAATCATCCTTTGCCTTTTCCTCTCATGTATAATCACTGTCTTCTACCTCCTGAGTAATGCTGTCCTCTATCACTCATATTTTGCCGTTTTCTCTATCGTGTATGATTGCAGTCCTCTCTCTTATTCTCTTGTATAATTGCCGTCCTCTTTCTATCTTTCCTTCTTGCTCACTGCTAGATTCCACTGCATAATTGTTGCTTTTTCTTTCTCTTATAATCACTGTCCTCTTTTTCCTGTATAAGTGCTGTCCTTCATCTCTCTTGCCCTCATATAATCACCATCATCTTTCTCTCTGTGTGCTGTATAATGCATGTTACCTCTCTCTCTTTCTCCTTTATAATTAATGTCCTATGTCTCTCCTGTATTATTATTGTTTTCTCTTTCCTTGTATAGTTGCTATCCTTGATCTCTTATAATTGCTGACCACTTTCTCTCTTGTATAATCAGTTTTCTTTCTTCTTCACCTAGATAATCACTGTTCTCAATCTATCTCTTTCCTGTATTGCTGTTCTCTGTCACTCTCTCCTGTACAATCACTGTTCTCTTTATCATTTTCCTGTAGACACATTGGCCTCTCTCACCCACATGATCATTGTACTTTTTCTCTCTGTATATCCTCCGTCTCTCTGTCTCTAGTATATGTGCCACCCCATCTCTCATGTATGTTGCTGTCCTTTCTCTCCCCTGTCTAATCACTGTGCGCTCTCTGTGTAACCATCGTCCCCCCTTCATATAAATGCTATCCACTCTCTTCTGTATAATCACTGTTTCCATCTAACTTCATCTTTTGTATACAGACTCATTTTCTCTCCTGTACGATGCTATGCTTTTCCCTGTATGATCTCTATCTTCTGCATAATCACTGTGTTTTATTTTACCTGCTCCTGTACAATTGCTGTACTTTCTCCCCTGTATAATCACATTTATCTTTCTCCAGTATATCACCGTTTTAACTATCCCAGTATAATTTTTGCCCTCTCTAACACTTTCCTGTATTATGAAGTTCTCTCTCTCTCACTCTTGTATACCGTGTACTATATTACACCCTGCACCCTCTCTCCTGTAGATCACTGTGCTCTCTCTCCCTATTTATAATCACTTCCTCTCCTGCGTATATCTACAAACTGTGTTCACTCTCTCCTATATTATTACTGTCATTCCTCCCTCATCTATAACCACTGTTCTCTTTCCTCTTTCTTGTCTCTCTCTCACTGTGCTCTCTCCCCTATACACTCACTGTACCTTTTCCACTATACACTCACTGTGCTCTCTCTCCTATACACTCACTGTGCTCTTTCGCCGATGCACTCACTGTACTCTCTCACCTAAACACTCACTGTGCTCTCTCTCCGATACACTCACTGTGCTCTCTCTCCAATGCACTCACTGTACTCTCTCCCCTAAACACTCACTGTGCTCTCTCTCCAATGCACTCACTGTACTCTCTCCCCTAAACACTCACTGTGCTCTCTCCCCTAAACACTCACTGTGCTCTCTCCCCAAAACACTCACTGTGCTCTCTCCCCTAAACACTCACTGTGCTCTCTCTCCTATACACTCACTGTGCTCTCTCCCCAAAACACTCACTGTGCTCTCTCTCCGATACACTCACTGTGCTCTCTCTCCAATGCACTCACTGTACTCTCTCCTATACACTCACTGTGCTCTCTCCCCTAAACACTCACTGTGCTCTCTCTCCTATACACTCACTGTGCTCTCTCCCCAAAACACTCACTGTGCTCTCTCTCCGATACACTCACTGTGCTCTCTCTCCAATGCACTCACTGTACTCTCTCCCCTAAACACTCACTGTGCTCTCTCTCCTATACACTCACTGTGCTCTCTCTCCTATACACTCACTGTGCTCTCTCTCCTATACACTCACTGTGCTCTCTCTCCTATACACTCACTGTGCTCTCTCCCCTATACACTCACTGTGCTCTCTCTCCGAGACACTCACTGTGCTCTCTCTCCTATACACTCACTGTGCTCTCTCTCCTATACACTCACTGTGCTCTCTCTCCTATACACTCACTGTGCTCTCTCTCCTATACACTCACTGTGCTCTCTCTCCTATACACTCACTGTGCTCTCTCTCCGATACACTCACTGTGCTCTCTCTCCTATACACTCACTGTGCTCTCTCTCCTATACACTCACTGTGCTCTCTCTCCGATACACTCACTGTGCTCTCTCTCCTATACACTCACTGTGCTCTCTCTCCTATACACTCACTGTGCTCTCTCTCCTATACACTCACTGTGCTCTCTCTCCGATACACTCACTGTGCTCTCTCCCCTATACACTCACTGTGCTCTCTCTCCTATACACTCACTGTGCTCTCTCTCCTATACACTCACTGTGCTCTCTCTCCTATACACTCACTGTGCTCTCTCCCCTATACACTCACTGTGCTCTCTCTCCTATACACTCACTGTGCTCTCTCCCCTATACACTCACTGTGCTCTCTCTCCTATACACTCACTGTGCTCTCTCTCCTATACACTCACTGTGCTCTCTCTCCTATACACTCACTGTGCTCTCTCCCCTATACACTCACTGTGCTCTCTCTCCTATACACTCACTGTGCTCTCTCTCCTATACACTCACTGTGCTCTCTCCCCTATACACTCACTGTGCTCTCTCTCCTATACACTCACTGTGCTCTCTCTCCTATACACTCACTGTGCTCTCTCTCCTATACACTCACTGTGCTCTCTCCCCTATACACTCACTGTGCTCTCTCTCCTATACACTCACTGTGCTCTCTCCTATACACTCACTGTGCTCTCTCTCCTATACACTCACTGTGCTCTCTCTCCTATACACTCACTGTGCTCTCTCCCCTATACACTCACTGTGCTCTCTCCCCTATACACTCACTGTGCTCTCTCTCCGATACACTCACTGTGCTCTCTCTCCTATACACTCACTGTGCTCTCTCTCCTATACACTCACTGTGCTCTCTCCCCTATACACTCACTGTGCTCTCTCTCCTATACACTCACTGTGCTCTCCCCTATACACTCACTGTGCTCTCTCCCCGATACACTCACTGTGCTCTCTCCCCTATACACTCACTGTGCTCTCTCCTATACACTCACTGTGCTCTCTCTCCTATACACTCACTGTGCTCTCTCCCCTAAACACTCACTGTGCTCTCTCCCCTATACACTCACTCTGCTCTCTCTCCTATACACTCACTGTGCTCTCTCTCCTATACACTCACTGTGCTCTCTCTCCTATACACTCACTGTGCTCTCTCCCCTAAACACTCACTGTGCTCTCTCCCCTATACACTCACTGTGCTCTCTCCCCTATACACTCACTGTGCTCTCTCTCTCCTATACACACACTGTGCTCTCTCCTATACACTCACTGTGCTCTCTCCTATACACTCACTGTGCTCTCTCTCCTATACACTCACTGTGCTCTCTCCCCTAAACACTCACTGTGCTCTCTCCCCTATACACTCACTGTGCTCTCTCCCCTATACACTCACTGTGCTCTCTCTCCTATACACTCACTGTGCTCTCTCTCCTATACACTCACTGTGCTCTCTCTCCTATACACTCACTGTGCTCTCTCCCGATACACTCACTGTGCTCTCTCTCCTATACACACACTGTGCTCTCTCCCCTATACACTCACTGTGCTCTCTCTCCTATACACTCACTGTGCTCTCTCCTATACACTCACTGTGCTCTCTCCCCTATACACTCACTGTGCTCTCTCTCCTATACACACACTGTGCTCTCTCCCCGATACACTCACTGTGCTCTCTCTCCTATACACACACTGTGCTCTCTCCCCTATACACTCACTGTGCTCTCTCTCCTATACACTCACTGTGCTCTCTCCTATACACTCACTGTGCTCTCTCTCCTATACACTCACTGTGCTCTCTCCTATACACTCACTGTGCTCTCTCCTATACACACACTGTGCTCTCTCTCCTATACACTCACTGTGCTCTCTCCTATACACTCACTGTGCTCTCTCTCCTATACACTCACTGTGCTCTCTCTCCTATACACTCACTGTGCTCTCTCCTATACACTCACTGTGCTCTCTGCTATACACTCACTGTGCTCTCCCCTATACACTCACTGTGCTCTCTCCTATACACTCACTGTGCTCTCTCTCCTATACACTCACTGTGCTCTCCCCTATACACTCACTGTGCTCTCTGCTATACACTCACTGTGCTCTCCCCTATACACTCACTGTGCTCTCTCCTATACACTCACTGTGCTCTCTCTCCTATACACTCACTGTGCTCTCTCCTATACACTCACTGTGCTCTCTCTCCTATACACTCACTGTGCTCTCTCCTATACACTCACTGTGCTCTCCCCTATACACTCACTGTGCTCTCTCCTATACACTCACTGTGCTCTCTCCCCTATACACTCACTGTGCTCTCTCTCCTATACACTCACTGTGCTCTCTCTCCTATACACTCACTGTGCTCTCTCCCCTATACACTCACTGTGCTCTCCCCTATACACTCACTGTGCTCTCTCTCCTATACACTCACTGTGCTCTCTCCCCTATACACTCACTGTGCTCTCTCTCCTATACACTCACTGTGCTCTCTCCCCTATACACTCACTGTGCTCTCTCCCCTATACACTCACTGTGCTCTCTCCCCTATACACTCACTGTGCTCTCTCTCCTATACACTCACTGTGCTCTCTCCCCTATACACTCACTGTGCTCTCTCTCCTATACACTCACTGTGCTCTCTCCTATACACTCACTGTGCTCTCTCCCCTATACACTCACTGTGCTCTCTCTCCTATACACTCACTGTGCTCTCTCTCCTATACACTCACTGTGCTCTCTCCCCTATACACTCACTGTGCTCTCTCTCCTATACACACACTGTGCTCTCTCCCCTATACACTCACTGTGCTCTCTCCTATACACTCACTGTGCTCTCTCCTATACACTCACTGTGCTCTCTCTCCCCTATACACTCACTGTGCTCTCTCTCCTATACACTCACTGTGCTCTCTCCCCTATACACTCACTGTGCTCTCTCTCCTATACACTCACTGTGCTCTCTCTCCTATACACTCACTGTGCTCTCTCTCCTATACACTCACTGTGCTCTCTCCTATACACACACTGTGCTCTCTCCCCTATACACTCACTGTGCTCTCTCTCCTATACACTCACTGTGCTCTCTCCTATACACACACTGTGCTCTCTCCCCTATACACTCACTGTGCTCTCCCCTATACACACACTGTGCTCTCTCTCCTATACACACACTGTGCTCTCTCCCCTATACACTCACTGTGCTCTCTCTCCTATACACTCACTGTGCTCTCTCTCCTATACACTCACTGTGCTCTCTCCTATACACTCACTGTGCTCTCTCCCCTATACACTCACTGTGCTCTCTCCTATACACTCACTGTGCTCTCTCTCCTATACACTCACTGTGCTCTCTCTCCTATACACTCACTGTGCTCTCTCCTATACACTCACTGTGCTCTCTCCCCTATACACTCACTGTGCTCTCTCCCCTATACACTCACTGTGCTCTCTCCTATACACTCACTGTGCTCTCTCCTATACACTCACTGTGCTCTCTCTCCTATACACTCACTGTGCTCTCTCCCCTATACACTCACTGTGCTCTCTCTCCTATACACTCACTGTGCTCTCTCCCCTATACACTCACTGTGCTCTCTCTCCTATACACTCACTGTGCTCTCTCTCCTATACACTCACTGTGCTCTCTCTCCTATACACTCACTGTGCTCTCTCTCCTATACACTCACTGTGCTCTCTCTCCTATACACACACTGTGCTCTCTCCCCTATACACTCACTGTGCTCTCTCCCCTATACACACACTGTGCTCTCTCTCCTATACACTCACTGTGCTCTCTCTCCTATACACTCACTGTGCTCTCTCTCCTATACACTCACTGTGCTCTCTCTCCTATACACTCACTGTGCTCTCTCCCCTATACACTCACTGTGCTCTCTCCCCTATACACTCACTGTGCTCTCTCTCCTATACACTCACTGTGCTCTCTCTCCTATACACTCACTGTGCTCTCACTCCTATACACTCACTGTGCTCTCTCTCCTATACACTCACTGTGCTCTCTCTCCTATACACTCACTGTGCTCTCTCTCCTATACACTCACTGTGCTCTCTCTCCTATACACACACTGTGCTCTCTCCCCTATACACTCACTGTGCTCTCTCCCCTATACACTCACTGTGCTCTCTCCCCTATACACTCACTGTGCTCTCTCTCCTATACACTCACTGTGCTCTCTCTCCTATACACTCACTGTGCTCTCACTCCTATACACTCACTGTGCTCTCTCTCCTATACACTCACTGTGCTCTCTCCCCTATACACTCACTGTGCTCTCTCCTATACACTCACTGTGCTCTCTCTCCTATACACTCACTGTGCTCTCTCTCCTATACACACACTGTGCTCTCTCTCTCCTATACACTCACTGTGCTCTCTCCTATACACTCACTGTGCTCTCTCTCCTATACACTCACTGTGCTCTCTCCTATACACTCACTATGCTCTCTCCCCTATACACACACTGTGCTCTCTCCTATACACTCACTGTGCTCTCCTTCCCCTATACACTCACTGTGCTCTCTCCTATACACTCACTGTGCTCTCTCCCCTATACACTCACTGTGCTCTCTCCTATACACTCCACTGTGCTCTCTCCTATACACTCACTGTGCTCTCTCCTATACACTCACTGTGCTCTCTCCTATACACTCACTGTGCTCTCTCCTATACACTCACTGTGCTCTCTCCTATACACTCACTGTGCTCTCTCCTATACACACACTGTGCTCTCTCCCCTATACACTCACTGTGCTCTCTCTCCTATACACTCACTGTGCTCTCTCTCCTATACACTCACTGTGCTCTCTCTCCTATACACTCACTGTGCTCTCTCTCCTATACACTCACTGTGCTCTCTCCCCTATACACTCACTGTGCTCTCTCTCCTATACACTCACTGTGCTCTCTCCTATACACTCACTGTGCTCTCTCTCCTATACACTCACTGTGCTCTCTCTCCTATACACTCACTGTGCTCTCTCTCCTATACACTCACTGTGCTCTCTCCCCTATACACTCACTGTGCTCTCTCTCCTATACACTCACTGTGCTCTCTCCTATACACTCACTGTGCTCTCTCTCCTATACACTCACTGTGCTCTCTCTCCTATACACTCACTGTGCTCTCTCTCCTATACACTCACTGTGCTCTCTCTCCTATACACTCACTGTGCTCTCTCTCCTATACACTCACTGTGCTCTCTCCTATACACTCACTGTGCTCTCTCCCCTATACACTCACTGTGCTCTCTCCCTATACACTCACTGTGCTCTCTCCCTATACACTCACTGTGCTCTCTCTCCTATACACTCACTGTGCTCTCTCTCCTATACACTCACTGTGCTCTCTCTCCTATACACTCACTGTGCTCTCTCCCTATACACTCACTGTGCTCTCTCTCCTATACACTCACTGTGCTCTCTCCCTATACACTCACTGTGCTCTCTCTCCTATACACTCACTGTGCTCTCTCCCCTATACACTCACTGTGCTCTCTCCTATACACTCACTGTGCTCTCTCCCTATACACTCACTGTGCTCTCTCCCTATACACTCACTGTGCTCTCTCCTATACACTCACTGTGCTCTCTCTCCTATACACTCACTGTGCTCTCTCCCTATACACTCACTGTGCTCTCTCCCTATACACTCACTGTGCTCTCTCTCCTATACACTCACTGTGCTCTCTCTCCTATACACTCACTGTGCTCTCTCTCCCTATACACTCCACTGTGCTCTCTCTCCCTATACACTCACTGTGCTCTCTCCTATACACTCACTGTGCTCTCCCTATACACTCACTGTGCTCTCTCTCCTATACACTCACTGTGCTCTCTCCTATACACTCACTGTGCTCTCTCTCTATACACTCACTGTGCTCTCTCTCCTATACACTCACTGTGCTCTCTCTCCTATACACTCACTGTGCTCTCTCTCCTATACACTCACTGTGCTCTCTCTCCTATACACTCACTGTGCTCTCTCCTATACACTCACTGTGCTCTCTCCCCTATACACTCACTGTGCTCTCTCCCCTATACACTCACTGTGCTCTCTCTCCTATACACTCACTGTGCTCTCTCTCCTATACACTCACTGTGCTCTCTCTCCTATACACTCACTGTGCTCTCTCTCCTATACACTCACTGTGCTCTCTCCCCTATACACTCACTGTGCTCTCTCTCCTATACACTCACTGTGCTCTCTCCTATACACTCACTGTGCTCTCTCCTATACACTCACTGTGCTCTCTCCCCTATACACTCACTGTGCTCTCTCCTATACACTCACTGTGCTCTCTCCTATACACTCACTGTGCTCTCTCTCCTATACACTCACTGTGCTCTCTCTCCTATACACTCACTGTGCTCTCTCTCCTATACACTCACTGTGCTCTCTCCTATACACTCACTGTGCTCTCTCCCCTATACACTCACTGTGCTCTCTCCCCTATACACTCACTGTGCTCTCTCCCCTATACACTCACTGTGCTCTCTCCTATACACTCACTGTGCTCTCTCTCCTATACACTCACTGTGCTCTCTCCTATACACTCACTGTGCTCTCTCCCCTATACACTCACTGTGCTCTCTCCCCTATACACTCACTGTGCTCTCTCCCCTATACACTCACTGTGCTCTCTCCCCTATACACTCACTGTGCTCTCTCTCCTATACACTCACTGTGCTCTCTCCTATACACTCACTGTGCTCTCCTCCTATACACTCACTGTGCTCTCTCCCCTATACACTCACTGTGCTCTCTCCCCTATACACTCACTGTGCTCTCTCCCTATACACTCACTGTGCTCTCTCTCCTATACACTCACTGTGCTCTCTCTCCTATACACTCACTGTGCTCTCTCCCTATACACTCACTGTGCTCTCTCTCCTATGACACTCACTGTGCTCTCTCCCCTATACACTCACTGTGCTCTCTCCTATACACTCACTGTGCTCTCTCCCTATACACTCACTGTGCTCTCTCTCCTATACACTCACTGTGCTCTCTCCCTATACACTCACTGTGCTCTCTCTCCTATACACTCACTGTGCTCTCTCCCTATACACTCACTGTGCTCTCTCCCCTATACACTCACTGTGCTCTCTCCCCTATACACTCACTGTGCTCTCTCCTATACACTCACTGTGCTCTCTCTCCTATACACTCACTGTGCTCTCTCCCCTATACACTCACTGTTCTCTCTCTCCTATACACTCACTGTGCTCTCTCCCCTATACACACACTGTGCTCTCTCCTATACACTCACTGTGCTCTCTCCTATACACTCACTGTGCTCTCTCTCCTATACACTCACTGTGCTCTCTCCTATACACTCACTGTGCTCTCTCCCCTATACACTCACTGTGCTCTCTCCCCTATACACTCACTGTGCTCTCTCCTATACACTCACTGTGCTCTCTCTCCTATACACTCACTGTGCTCTCTCCTATACACTCACTGTGCTCTCTCTCCTATACACTCACTGTGCTCTCTCTCCTATACACTCACTGTGCTCTCTCTCCCTATACACTCACTGTGCTCTCTCCTATACACTCACTGTGCTCTCTCCTATACACTCACTGTGCTCTCTCCTATACACTCACTGTGCTCTCTCCCTATACACTCACTGTGCTCTCTCCTATACACTCACTGTGCTCTCTCCCTATACACTCACTGTGCTCTCTCTCCTATACACTCACTGTGCTCTCTCCCTATACACTCACTGTGCTCTCTCCTATACACTCACTGTGCTCTCTCTCCTATACACTCACTGTGCTCTCTCCTATACACTCACTGTGCTCTCTCCTATACACTCACTGTGCTCTCTCTCCTATACACTCACTGTGCTCTCTCCCCTATACACTCACTGTGCTCTCTCCCTATACACTCACTGTGCTCTCTCCTATACACTCACTGTGCTCTCTCCCTATACACTCACTGTGCTCTCTCTCCTATACACTCACTGTGCTCTCTCCTATACACTCACTGTGCTCTCTCCCTATACACTCACTGTGCTCTCTCTCCTATACACTCACTGTGCTCTCTCCCCTATACACTCACTGTGCTCTCTCCCTATACACTCACTGTGCTCTCTCCCCTATACACTCACTGTGCTCTCTCTCCTATACACTCACTGTGCTCTCTCCCCTATACACTCACTGTGCTCTCTCCCCTATACACTCACTGTGCTCTCTCCCCTATACACTCACTGTGCTCTCTCTCCTATACACTCACTGTGCTCTCTCCCTATACACTCACTGTGCTCTCTCCCCTATACACTCACTGTGCTCTCTCTCCTATACACTCACTGTGCTCTCTCCCCTATACACTCACTGTGCTCTCTCCCCTATACACTCACTGTGCTCTCTCTCCTATACACTCACTGTGCTCTCTCCCTATACACTCACTGTGCTCTCTCTCCCTATACACTCACTGTGCTCTCTCCTATACACTCACTGTGCTCTCTCTCCTATACACTCACTGTGCTCTCTCTCCTATACACTCACTGTGCTCTCTCTCCTATACACTCACTGTGCTCTCTCCTATACACTCACTGTGCTCTCTCTCCTATACACTCACTGTGCTCTCTCCCTATACACTCACTGTGCTCTCTCTCCTATACACTCACTGTGCTCTCGTCTCCTATACACTCACTGTGCTCTCTCTCCTATTACACTCACTGTGCTCTCTCTTCCTATACACTCACTGTGCTCTCTCTCCCTATACACTCACTGTGCTCTCTCCCCTATACACTCACTGTGCTCTCTCTCCTATACACTCACTGTGCTCTCTCCTATACACTCACTGTGCTCTCTCCTATACACTCACTGTGCTCTCTCCTATACACTCACTGTGCTCTCTCCTATACACTCACTGTGCTCTCTCCCCTATACACTCACTGTGCTCTCTCTCCTATACACTCACTGTGCTCTCTCCTATACACTCACTGTGCTCTCTCTCCCTATACACTCACTGTGCTCTCTCTCCTATACACTCACTGTGCTCTCTCTCCCCTATACACTCACTGTGCTCTCTCTCCTATACACTCACTGTGCTCTCTCCCCTATACACTCACTGTGCTCTCTCTCCTATACACTCACTGTGCTCTCTCCTATACACTCACTGTGCTCTCTCCCCTATACACTCACTGTGCTCTCTCTCCTATACACTCACTGTGCTCTCTCCTATACACTCACTGTGCTCTCCCCTATACACTCACTGTGCTCTCTCCCTATACACTCACTGTGCTCTCTCCCCTATACACTCACTGTGCTCTCTCCCCTATACACTCACTGTGCTCCTCTCCTATACACTCACTGTGCTCTCTCCCTATACACTCACTGTGCCTCTCTCCTATACACTCACTGTGCTCTCTCTCCTATACACTCACTGTGCTCTCTCCTATACACTCACTGTGCTCTCTCCCCTATACACTCACTGTGCTCTCTCTCCTATACACTCACTGTGCTCTCTCCCTATACACTCACTGTGCTCTCTCCTATACACTCACTGTGCTCTCTCCCTATACACTCACTGTGCTCTCTCTCCTATACACTCACTGTGCTCTCTCCCTATACACTCACTGTGCTCTCTCTCCTATACACTCACTGTGCTCTCTCCTATACACTCACTGTGCTCTCTCCCTATACACTCACTGTGCTCTCTCTCCTATACACTCACTGTGCTCTCTCCCTATACACTCACTGTGCTCTCTCTCCTATACACTCACTGTGCTCTCTCTCCTATACACTCACTGTGCTCTCTCCCTATACACTCACTGTGCTCTCTCCTATACACTCACTGTGCTCTCCCTATACACTCACTGTGCTCTCTCCCCTATACACTCACTGTGCTCTCTCCCTATACACTCACTGTGCTCTCTCCCCTATACACTCACTGTGCTCTCTCTCCTATACACTCACTGTGCTCTCTCTCCTATACACTCACTGTGCTCTCTCCTATACACTCACTGTGCTCTCTCCTATACACTCACTGTGCTCTCTCTCCTATACACTCACTGTGCTCTCTCCCCTATACACTCACTGTGCTCTCTCCCCTATACACTCACTGTGCTCTCTCTCCTATACACTCACTGTGCTCTCTCTCCTATACACTCACTGTGCTCTCTCTCCTATACACTCACTGTGCTCTCTCCTATACACTCACTGTGCTCTCTCCTATACACTCACTGTGCTCTCTCCCCTATACACTCACTGTGCTCTCTCCCCTATACACTCACTGTGCTCTCTCCTATACACTCACTGTGCTCTCTCTCCTATACACTCACTGTGCTCTCTCCCCTATACACTCACTGTGCTCTCTCCCCTATACACTCACTGTGCTCTCTCCCCTATACACTCACTGTGCTCTCTCCCCTATACACTCACTGTGCTCTCTCTCCTATACACTCACTGTGCTCTCTCTCCTATACACTCACTGTGCTCTCTCCTATACACTCACTGTGCTCTCTCCTATACACTCACTGTGCTCTCTCCCCTATACACTCACTGTGCTCTCTCCCCTATACACTCACTGTGCTCTCTCCCCTATACACTCACTGTGCTCTCTCTCCTATACACTCACTGTGCTCTCTCCCCTATACACTCACTGTGCTCTCTCCCCTATACACTCACTGTGCTCTCTCTCCTATACACTCACTGTGCTCTCTCCCTATACACTCACTGTGCTCTCTCCCCTATACACTCACTGTGCTCTCTCCCCTATACACTCACTGTGCTCTCTCTCCTATACACTCACTGTGCTCTCTCCTATACACTCACTGTGCTCTCTCCTATACACTCACTGTGCTCTCTCCCCTATACACTCACTGTGCTCTCTCCCCTATACACTCACTGTGCTCCCCTATACACACTGTGCCTCCCCTTACACTACTTGCTCACTCTCCTATACACTCACTGTGCTCTCTCTCCTATACACTCACTGTGCTCTCTCTCCTATACACTCACTGTGCTCTCTCTCCTATACTCTCACTGTGCTCTCTCTCCTATACACTCCACGTGCTCTCTCTCTCTACACTCACTGTGCTCTCTCCCCTATACACTCACTGTGCTCTCTCCTATACACTCACTGTGCTCTCTCCTATACACTCACTGTTCTCTCTCCCCTACTACACTCACTGTGCTCTCTCCCCTATACACTCACTGTGTCTCTCTCCTATACCCTCACTGTGCTCTCTCTCTATACACTCACTGTGCTCTCTCCCTATACACTCACTGTGCTCTCTCCTATACACTCACTGTGCTCTCTCCCTATACACTCACTGTGCTCTCTCTCCTATACACTCACTGTGCTCTCTCCCCGATACACTCACTAGTGCTCTCTCCTATACACTCACTGTGCTCTCTCCCCTATACACACACTGTGCTCTCTCTCCTATTACACTCACTGTGCTCTCTCTCTATACACTCACTGTGCTCTCTCTCCTATACACTCACTGTGCTCTCACTCCTATACACTCACTGTGCTCTCTCTCCTATACACTCACTGTGCTCTCTCCTATACACTCACTGTGCTCTCTCCCTATACACTCACTGTGCTCTCTCCCTATACACACACTGTGCTCTCTCTCCTATACACTCACTGTGCTCTCTCCCTATACACTCACTGTGCTCTCTCTCCTATACACTCACTGTGCTCTCTCTCCTATACACTCACTGTGCTCTCTCACCTATACACACACTGTGCTCTCTCCCTATACACTCACTGTGCTCTCTCTCCTATACACTCACTGTGCTCTCTCTCCTATACACACACTGTGCCTCTCTCCTATACACTCACTGTGCTCTCTCCCTATACACTCACTGTGCTCTCTCCCTATACACTCACTGTGCTCTCTCCCTATACACTCACTGTGCCTCTCTCCTATACACTCACTGTGCTCTCCTCCCTATACACTCACTGTGCTCTCTCCCCTATACACTCACTGTGCTTCTCTCCCTATACACTCACTGTGCTCTCTCTCCTATACACTCACTGTGCTCTCTCCTATACACTCACTGTGCTCTCTCTCCTATACACTCACTGTGCTCTCTCTCCTATACACTCACTGTGCTCTCTCCTATACACTCACTGTGCTCTCTCCTATACACTCACTGTGCTCTCTCCCTATACACTCACTGTGCTCTCTCTCCTATACACTCACTGTGCTCTCTCCCTATACACTCACTGTGCTCTCCTCCTATACACTCACTGTGCCTCTCTCCTATACACTCACTGTGCTCTCTCTCCTATACACTCACTGTGCTCTCTCCTATACACTCACTGTGCTCTCTCCTATACACTCACTGTGCTCTCTCTCCTATACACTCACTGTGCTCTCTCTCCTATACACTCACTGTGCTCTCTCCCCTATACACTCACTGTGCTCTCTCCTATACACTCACTGTGCTCTCTCCCCTATACACTCACTGTGCTCTCTCTCCTATACACTCACTGTGCTCTCTCTCCTATACACTCACTGTGCTCTCTCCTATACACTCACTGTGCTCTCTCCCTATACACTCACTGTGCTCTCTCCCTATACACTCACTGTGCTCTCTCTCCTATACACTCACTGTGCTCTCTCCCTATACACTCACTGTGCTCTCTCCCTATACACTCACTGTGCTCTCTCTCCTATACACTCACTGTGCTGCTCTCTCCCTATACACTCACTGTGCTCTCTCCTTTCACTCACTGTGTCTCTAGCCTATACACTCTCTGTGCTCTCTCCTATACACTCACTGTGCTCTCTCCTATACACTCACTGTGCTCTCTCTCCTATACACTCACTGTGCTCTCTCTCTATACACTCACTGTGCTCTCTTCCTATACACTCACTGTGCTCTCTCCTATACACTCACTGTGCTCTCTCTCCTATACACTCACTGTGCTCTCTCCCCTATACACTCACTGTGCTCTCTCCCTATACACTCACTGTGCTCTCTCCCTATACACTCTCTGTGCTCTCTCTCCCGATACACTCACTGTGCTCTCTCCTATACACTCACTGTGCTCTCTCCCTATACACTCACTGTGCTCTCTCTATACACTCACTGTGCTCTCTCGCCTATACACTCACTGGTGCTCTCTCTCCTATACACTCACTGTGCTCTCTCCTATACACTCACTGTGCTCTCTCCTATACACTCACTGTGCTCTCTCCCCTATACACTCACTGTGCTCTCTCCTATACACTCACTGTGCTCTCTCCTATACACTCACTGTGCTCTCTCCCTATACACTCACTGTGCTCTCTCCCTATACACACTGTGCTCTCTTCCTATACACTCACTGTGCTCTCTTCCTATACACTCACTGTGCTCTCTCCCTATACACTCACTGTCGCTCTCTCCTATACACTCACTGTGCCTCTCCCCTATACACTCACTGTGCTCTCTCCTATACACTCACTGTGCTCTCTCCCTATACACTCACTGTGCTCTCTCTCCTATACACTCACTGTGCTCTCTCTCCTATACACTCACTGTGCTCTCTCCCCTATACACTCACTGTGCTCTCTCTCCTATACACTCACTGTGCTCTCTCCTATACACTCACTGTTGCTCTCTCCTATACACTCACTGTGCTCTCTCCTATACACTCACTGTGCTCTCTCCCTATACACTCACTGTGCTCTCTCCTATACACTCACTGTGCTCTCTCTCCTATACACTCACTGTGCTCTCTCCTATACACTCACTGTGCTCTCTCCTATACACTCACTGTGCTCTCTCCTATACACTCACTGTGCTCTCTCCCCTATACACTCACTGTGCTCTCTCCTATACACTCACTGTGCTCTCTCCCCTATACACTCACTGTGCTCTCTCCCTATACACTCACTGTGCCTCTCTCCTATACACTCACTGTGCTCTCTCTCCTATACACTCACTGTGCTCTCTCTCTATACACTCACTGTGCTCTCTCCTATACACTCACTGTGCTCTCTCCCCTATACACTCACTGTGCTCTCTCCCTATACACTCACTGTGCTCTCTCCTATACACTCACTGTGCTCTCTCTCCTATACACTCACTGTGCTCTCTCCTATACACTCACTGTGCTCTCCCTATACACTCACTGTGCTCTCTCCTATACACTCACTGTGCTCTCTCCTATACACTCACTGTGCTCTCTCCCCTATACACTCACTGTGCTCTCTCTCCTATACACTCACTGTGCTCTCTCCCTATACACTCACTGTGCTCTCTCCTATACACTCACTGTGCTCTCTCTCCTATACACTCACTGTGCTCTCTCCTATACACTCACTGTGCTCTCTCTCCTATACACTCACTGTGCTCTCTCCCTATACACTCACTGTGCTCTCTCTCCTATACACTCACTGTGCTCTCTCCTATACACTCACTGTGCTCTCTCCCTATACACTCACTGTGCTCTCTCTCCTATACACTCACTGTGCTCTCTCTCCTATACACTCACTGTGCTCTCTCTCCTATACACTCACTGTGCTCTCTCTCCTATACACTCACTGTGCTCTCTCTCCTATACACTCACTGTGCTCTCTCTCCTATACACTCACTGTGCTCTCTCCTATACACTCACTGTGCTCTCTCTCCTATACACTCACTGTGCTCTCTCCCTATACACTCACTGTGCTCTCTCTCCTATACACTCACTGTGCTCTCTCCTATACACTCACTGTGCTCTCTCTCCTATACACTCCTGTGCTCTCTCCTATACACTCACTGTGCTCTCTCCTATACACTCACTGTGCTCTCTCTCCTATACACTCACTGTGCTCTCTCCCCTATACACTCACTGTGCTCTCTCCTATACACTCACTGTGCTCTCTCTCCTATACACTCACTGTGCTCTCTCCCTATACACTCACTGTGCTCTCTCTCCTATACACTCACTGTGCTCTCTCCTATACACTCACTGTGCTCTCTCTCCTATACACTCACTGTGCTCTCCCTATACACTCACTGTGCTCTCTCTCCTATACACTCACTGTGCTCTCTCCTATACACTCACTGTGCTCTCTCTCCTATACACTCACTGTGCTCTCTCTCCTATACACTCACTGTGCTCTCTCCTATACACTCACTGTGCTCTCTCCTATACACTCACTGTGCTCTCTCTCCTATACACTCACTGTGCTCTCTCTCCTATACACTCACTGTGCTCTCTCTCCTATACACTCACTGTGCTCTCTCTCCTATACACTCACTGTGCTCTCTCTCCTATACACTCACTGTGCTCTCTCTCCTATACACTCACTGTGCTCTCTCCTATACACTCACTGTGCTCTCTCCTATACACTCACTGTGCTCTCTCTCCTATACACTCACTGTGCTCTCTCTCCTATACACTCACTGTGCTCTCTCTCCTATACACTCACTGTGCTCTCTCTCCTATACACTCACTGTGCTCTCTCTCCTATACACTCACTGTGCTCTCTCTCCTATACACTCACTGTGCTCTCTCCTATACACTCACTGTGCTCTCTCTCCTATACACTCACTGTGCTCTCTCCTATACACTCACTGTGCTCTCTCCCCTATACACTCACTGTGCTCTCTCCTATACACTCACTGTGCTCTCTCCCCTATACACTCACTGTGCTCTCTCCCCTATACACTCACTGTGCTCTCTCCCCTATACACTCACTGTGCTCTCTCCTATACACTCACTGTGCTCTCTCCTATACACTCACTGTGCTCTCTCTCCTATACACACACTGTGCTCTCTCTCCTATACACTCACTGTGCTCACTGGCGCTCTCATATACACTCACTGTGCTCTCTCTCCTATACACTCACTGTGCTCTCTCTCCTATACACTCACTGTGCTCTCTCCCTATACACTCACTGTGCTCTCTCCCTATACACTCACTGTGCTCTCTCTCCTATACACTCACTGTGCTCTCTCTCCTATACACTCACTGTGCTCTCTCTCCCTATACACTCACTGTGCTCTCTCTCCTATACACATCACTGTGCTCTCTCTCCTATACACTCACTGTGTCTCTCTCCTATACACTCACTGTGCTCTCTCCTATACACTCACTGTGCTCTCTCCTATACACTCACTGTGCTCTCTCCCTATACACTCACTGTGCTCTCTCCTATACACTCACTGTGCTCTCTCTCCTATACACTCACTGTGCTCTCTCCTATACACTCACTGTGCTCTCTCTCCTATACACTCACTGTGCTCTCTCTCCTATACACTCACTGTGCTCTCTCTCCTATACACTCACTGTGCTCTCTCTCCTATACACTCACTGTGCTCTCTCCTATACACTCACTGTGCTCTCTCCTATACACTCACTGTGCTCTCTCTCCTATACACTCACTGTGCTCTCTCTCCTATACACTCACTGTGCTCTCTCCTATACACTCACTGTGCTCTCTCTCTATACACTCACTGTGCTCTCTCCTATACACTCACTGTGCTCTCTCCCTATACACTCACTGTGCTCTCTCTCCTATACACTCACTGTGCTCTCTCTCCTATACACTCACTGTGCTCTCTCCTATACACTCACTGTGCTCTCTCTCCTATACACTCACTGTGCTCTCTCCCTATACACTCACTGTGCTCTCTCCCTATACACTCACTGTGCTCTCTCCCTATACACTCACTGTGCTCTCTCCTATACACTCACTGTGCTCTCTCCTATACACTCACTGTGCTCTCTCCCTATACACTCACTGTGCTCTCTCTCCTATACACTCACTGTGCTCTCTCTCCTATACACTCACTGTGCTCTCTCTCCTATACACTCACTGTGCTCTCTCCCTATACACTCACTGTGCTCTCTCCCCTATACACTCACTGTGCTCTCTCTCCTATACACTCACTGTGCTCTCTCTCCTATACACTCACTGTGCTCTCTCCCTATACACTCACTGTGCTCTCTCTCCTATACACTCACTGTGCTCTCTCCCTATACACTCACTGTGCTCTCTCTCCTATACACTCACTGTGCTCTCTCCTATACACTCACTGTGCTCTCTCTCCTATACACTCACTGTGCTCTCTCCTATACACTCACTGTGCTCTCTCTCCTATACACTCACTGTGCTCTCTCTCCTATACACTCACTGTGCTCTCTCCCCTATACACTCACTGTGCTCTCTCCCTATACACTCACTGTGCTCTCTCTCCTATACACTCACTGTGCTCTCTCTCCTATACACTCACTGTGCTCTCTCTCCTATACACTCACTGTGCTCTCTCTCCTATACACTCACTGTGCTCTCTCTCCTATACACTCACTGTGCTCTCTCCCCTATACACTCACTGTGCTCTCTCTCCTATACACTCACTGTGCTCTCTCCCCTATACACTCACTGTGCTCTCTCTCCTATACACTCACTGTGCTCTCTCCCTATACACTCACTGTGCTCTCTCTCCTATACACTCACTGTGCTCTCTCTCCTATACACCACTGTGCTCTCTCTCCCTATACACTCACTGTGCTCTCTCTCCTATACACTCACTGTGCTCTCTCCCTATACACTCACTGTGCTCTCTCCTATACACTCACTGTGCTCTCTCTCCTATACACACACTGTGCTCTCTCTCCTATACACTCACTGTGCTCTCTCTCCTATACACTCACTGTGCTCTCTCCTATACACTCACTGTGCTCTCTCTCCTATACACTCACTGTGCTCTCTCTCCTATACACTCACTGTGCTCTCTCCTATACACTCACTGTGCTCTCTCTCCTATACACTCACTGTGCTCTCTCCTATACACTCACTGTGCTCTCTCTCCTATACACTCACTGTGCTCTCTCCTATACACTCACTGTGCTCTCTCTCCTATACACTCACTGTGCTCTCTCCTATACACTCACTGTGCTCTCTCCTATACACTCACTGTGCTCTCTCTCCTATACACTCACTGTGCTCTCTCTCCTATACACTCACTGTGCTCTCTCTCCTATACACTCACTGTGCTCTCTCTCCTATACACTCACTGTGCTCTCTCCCCTATACACTCACTGTGCTCTCTCTCCTATACACTCACTGTGCTCTCTCTCCTATACACTCACTGTGCTCTCTCCTATACACTCACTGTGCTCTCTCTCCTATACACTCACTGTGCTCTCTCCTATACACTCACTGTGCTCTCTCCTATACACTCACTGTGCTCTCTCTCCTATACACTCACTGTGCTCTCTCCTATACACTCACTGTGCTCTCTCCCCTATACACTCACTGTGCTCTCTCTCCTATACACCTCACTGTGCTCTCTCCCCTATACACTCACTGTGCTCTCTCTCCTATACACTCACTGTGTCTCTCCTATACACACTGTGCTCTCTCCCTATACACTCACTGTGCTCTCTCTCCTATACACTCACTGTGCTCTCTCTCCTATACACACACTGTGCTCTCCTACACTCACTGTGCTCTCTCTATACACTCACTGTGCTCTCTCTCCCTTACACTCACTGTGCTCTCTCCTATACACTCACTGGGCTCTCTCCTATACACTCACTGTGCTCTCTCTCCTATACACTCACTGTGCCTCTCTCTCCTATACACTCACTGTGCTCTCTCCCCTATACACTCACTGTGCTCTCTCTCCTATACACTCACTGTGCTCTCTCTCCTATACACTCACTGTGCTCTCTCCTATACACTCACTGTGCTCTCTCCCTATACACTCACTGTGCTCTCTCCCCTATACACTCACTGTGTCTCTCTCCTATACACTCACTGTGCTCTCTCTCCTATACACTCACTGTGCTCTCTCCCTATACACTCACTGTGCTCTCTCTCCTATACACTCACTGTGCTCTCTCTCCTATACACTCACTGTGCTCTCTCCTATACACTCACTGTGCTCTCTCCCCTATACACTCACTGTGCTCTCTCTCCTATACACTCACTGTGCTCTCTCCCCTATACACTCACTGTGCTCTCTCCTATACACTCACTGTGCTCTCTCCCCTATACACTCACTGTGCTCTCTCTCCTATACACTCACTGTGCTCTCTCCCTATACACTCACTGTGCTCTCTCCTATACACTCACTGTGCTCTCTCCCTATACACTCACTGTGCTCTCTCCCTATACACTCACTGTGCTCTCTCCCTATACACTCACTGTGCTCTCTCCCCTATACACTCACTGTGCTCTCTCTCCTATACACTCACTGTGCTCTCTCCTATACACTCACTGTGCTCTCTCTCCTATACACTCACTGTGCTCTCTCTCCTATACACTCACTGTGCTCTCTCCTATACACTCACTGTGCTCTCTCCCCTATACACTCACTGTGCTCTCTCCCCTATACACTCACTGTGCTCTCTCCTATACACTCACTGTGCTCTCTCCCCTATACACTCACTGTGCTCTCTCTCCTATACACTCACTGTGCTCTCTCTCCTATACACTCACTGTGCTCTCTCCCCTATACACTCACTGTGCTCTCTCTCCTATACACTCACTGTGCTCTCTCTCCTATACACTCACTGTGCTCTCTCTCCTATACACTCACTGTGCTCTCTCCTATACACTCACTGTGCTCTCTCCTATACACTCACTGTGCTCTCTCTCCTATACACTCACTGTGCTCTCTCCTATACACTCACTGTGCTCTCTCTCCTATACACTCACTGTGCTCTCTCCTATACACTCACTGTGCTCTCTCCTATACACTCACTGTGCTCTCTCCCCTATACACTCACTGTGCTCTCTCCCCTATACACTCACTGTGCTCTCTCCCCTATACACTCACTGTGCTCTCTCTCCTATACACTCACTGTGCTCTCTCTCCTATACACTCACTGTGCTCTCTCTCCTATACACTCACTGTGCTCTCTCCTATACACTCACTGTGCTCTCTCCTATACACTCACTGTGCTCTCTCTCCTATACACTCACTGTGCTCTCCCCTATACACTCACTGTGCTCTCTCCCCTATACACTCACTGTGCTCTCTCCTATACACTCACTGTGCTCTCTCCTATACACTCACTGTGCTCTCTCTCCTATACACTCACTGTGCTCTCCCCTATACACTCACTGTGCTCTCTCCTATACACTCACTGTGCTCTCTCCTATACACTCACTGTGCTCTCTCTCCTATACACTCACTGTGCTCTCTCCCCTATACACTCACTGTGCTCTCCCCTATACACTCACTGTGCTCTCTCTCCTATACACTCACTGTGCTCTCTCCTATACACTCACTGTGCTCTCTCCTATACACTCACTGTGCTCTCTCTCCTATACACTCACTGTGCTCTCCCCTATACACTCACTGTGCTCTCTCTCCTATACACTCACTGTGCTCTCTCTCCTATACACTCACTGTGCTCTCTCCCCTATACACTCACTGTGCTCTCTCCTATACACTCACTGTGCTCTCTCCTATACACTCACTGTGCTCTCTCTCCTATACACTCACTGTGCTCTCTCCTATACACTCACTGTGCTCTCTCTCCTATACACTCACTGTGCTCTCTCCCTATACACTCACTGTGCTCTCTCTCCTATACACTCACTGTGCTCTCTCCCTATACACTCACTGTGCTCTCTCTCCTATACACTCACTGTGCTCTCTCCTATACACTCACTGTTCTCTCTCCTATACACTCACTGTGCTCTCTCTCCTATACACTCACTGTGCTCTCTCCTATACACTCACTGTGCTCTCTCTCCTATACACTCACTGTGCTCTCTCTCCTATACACTCACTGTGCTCTCTCTCCTATACACTCACTGTGCTCTCTCTCCTATACACTCACTGTGCTCTCTCTCCTATACACTCACTGTGCTCTCTCCTATACACTCACTGTGCTCTCTCCCTATACACTCACTGTGCTCTCTCTCCTATACACTCACTGTGCTCTCTCCCTATACACTCACTGTGCTCTCTCTCCTATACACTCACTGTGCTCTCTCTCCTATACACTCACTGTGCTCTCTCCTATACACTCACTGTGCTCTCTCCCCTATACACTCACTGTGCTCTCTCTCCTATACACTCACTGTGCTCTCTCCCCTATACACTCACTGTGCTCTCTCCTATACACTCACTGTGCTCTCTCCTATACACTCACTGTGCTCTCTCTCCTATACACTCACTGTGCTCTCCCCTATACACTCACTGTGCTCTCTCTCCTATACACTCACTGTGCTCTCTCTCCTATACACTCACTGTGCTCTCTCTCCTATACACTCACTGTGCTCTCTCTCCTATACACTCACTGTGCTCTCTCCTATACACTCACTGTGCTCTCTCCTATACACTCACTGTGCTCTCTCTCCTATACACTCACTGTGCTCTCTCCTATACACTCACTGTGCTCTCTCTCCTATACACTCACTGTGCTCTCTCCTATACACTCACTGTGCTCTCTCTCCTATACACTCACTGTGCTCTCTCCTATACACTCACTGTGCTCTCTCTCCTATACACTCACTGTGCTCTCTCCCTATACACTCACAGTGCTCTCTCTCCTATACACTCACTGTGCTCTCTCCTATACACTCACTGTGCTCTCTCCTATACACTCACTGTGCTCTCTCTCCTATACACTCACTGTGCTCTCTCTCCTATACACTCACTGTGCTCTCTACTCCTATACACTCACTGTGCTCTCTCCCTATACACTCACTGTGCTCTCTCCTGTACACTCACTGTGCTCTCTCCCCTATACACTCACTGTGCTCTCTCTCTATCACTCACTGTGCTCTCTCTCCTATACACTCACTGTGCTCTCTCCCCTATACACTCACTGTGCTCTCTCTCCCTGTACAACTCACTGTGCTCTCTCCCCTATACACTCACTGTGCTCTCTCCCCTATACACTCACTGTGCTCTCTCCCCTATACACTCACTGTGCTCTCTCTCTATACACTCACTGTGCTCTCTCCCTATACACTCACTGTGCTCTCTCCTATACACTCACTGTGCTCTCTCTCCTATACACTCACTGTGCTCTCTTCTCCTATACACATCACTGTGCTCTCTCCTATACACTCACTGTGCTCTCTCTCCTATACACTCACTGTGCTCTCTCTCCTATACACTCACTGTGCTCTCTCCCTATACACTCACTGTGCTCTCTCTCCTATACACTCACTGTGCTCTCTCTCCTATACACTCACTGTGCTCTCTCTCCTATACACTCACTGTGCTCTCTCTCCTATACACTCACTGTGCTCTCTCCCCTATACACTCACTGTGCTCTCTCTCCTATACACTCACTGTGCTCTCCCCTATACACTCACTGTGCTCTCCCCTATACACTCACTGTGCTCTCTCCCCTATACACTCACTGTGCTCTCTCCCCTATACACTCACTGTGCTCTCTCCTATACACTCACTGTGCTCTCTCTCCTATACACTCACTGTGCTCTCTCCCCTATACACTCACTGTGCTCTCTCTCCTATACACTCACTGTGCTCTCTCTCCTATACACTCACTGTGCTCTCTCCCTATACACTCACTGTGCTCTCTCTCCTATACACTCACTGTGCTCTCTCCCCTATACACTCACTGTGCTCTCTCCCCTATACACTCACTGTGCTCTCTCCTATACACTCACTGTGCTCTCTCCTATACACTCACTGTGCTCTCTCCCCTATACACTCACTGTGCTCTCTCCTATACACTCACTGTGCTCTCTCCCTATACACTCACTGTGCTCTCTCCTATACACTCACTGTGCTCTCTCCCTATACACTCACTGTGCTCTCTCCTATACACTCACTGTGCTCTCTCCCTATACACTCACTGTGCTCTCTCCTATACACTCACTGTGCTCTCTCCCTATACACTCACTGTGCTCTCTCTCCTATACACTCACTGTGCTCTCTCTCCTATACACTCACTGTGCTCTCTCTCCTATACACTCACTGTGCTCTCTCTCCTATACACTCACTGTGCTCTCTCCCTATACACTCACTGTGCTCTCTCTCCTATACACTCACTGTGCTCTCTCCCTATACACTCACTGTGCTCTCCCCTATACACTCACTGTGCTCTCTCTCCTATACACTCACTGTGCTCTTCTCCTATACACACACTGTGCTCTCTCCTATACACTCACTGTGGCTCTCTCTCTATACACTCACTGTGCTCTCTCCCTATACACTCACTGTGCTCTCTCCTATACACTCACTGTGCTCTCTCTCCTAATACACTCACTGTGCTCTCTCTCCTATACACTCACTGTGCTCTCTCCCGATACACTCACTGTGCTCTCTCTCCTATACACTCACTGTGCTCTCTCCTATACACTCACTGTGCTCTCTCTCCTATACACTCACTGTGTCCTCTCTCCTATACACTCACTGTGCTCTCCCCTATACACTCACTGTGCTCTCTCTCCTATACACTCACTGTGCTCTCTCTCCTATACACTCACTGTGCTCTCTCCCCTATACACTCACTGTGCTCTCTCCCTATACACTCACTGTGCTCTCTTCCTATACACTCACTGTGCTCTCTCTCCTATACACTCACTGTGCTCTCTCCCTATACACTCACTGTGCTCTCTCTCCTATACACTCACTGTGCTCTCTCTCCTATACACTCACTGTGCTCTCTCCTCTATACACTCACTGTGCTCTCTCCTATACACTCACTGTGCTCTCTCTCCTATACACTCACTGTGCTCTCTCTCCTATACACTCACTGTGCTCTCTCTCCTATACACTCACTGTGCTCTCTCTCCTATACACTCACTGTGCTCTCTATCCTATACACTCACTGTGCTCTCTCTCCTATACACTCACTGTGCTCTCTCCTATACACTCACTGTGCTCTCTCCTATACACTCACTGTGCTCTCTCTCCCTATACACTCACTGTGCTCTCTCCTATACACTCACTGTGCTCTCTCTCCTATACACTCACTGTGCTCTCTCCTATACACTCACTGTGCTCTCTCCTATACACTCACTGTGCTCTCTCTCCTATACACTCACTGTGCTCTCTCCTATACACTCACTGTGCTCTCTCCTATACACTCACTGTGCTCTCTCTCCCTATACACTCACTGTGCTCTCTCTCCCTATACACTCACTGTGCTCTCTCTCCTATACACTCACTGTGCTCTCTCTCCTATACACTCACTGTGCTCTCTCTCCTATACACTCACTGTGCTCTCTCCTATACACTCACCTGTGCTCTCTCCCCTATACACCTCACTGTGCTCTCTCTCCTATACACTCACTGTGCTCTCTACCCTATACACTCACTGTGCTCTCTCCTATACACTCACTGTGCTCTCTCCTATACACTCACTGTGCTCTCTCTCTATACACTCACTGTGCTCTCTCCCTATACACTCACTGTGCTCTCTCTCCTTTACACTCATGTGCTCTCTCCTATACACTCACAGTGCTCTCTCACCTATACACTCACTGTGCTCTCTCTCCTATACACTCACTGTGCTCTCTTCTCCTATACACTCACTGTGCTCTCATCTCCTATACACTCACTGTGCTCTCTCCCCTATACACTCACTGTGCTCTCTCTCCTATACACTCACTGTGCTCTCTCTCCTATACACTCACTGTGCTCTCTCTCTTACACTCACTGTGCTCTCACTCCTATACACTCACTGTGCCTCTCTCCTATACACTCACTGTGCTCTCTCTCCTATACACTCACTGTGCTCTCTCCCCTATACACTCACTGTGCTCTCTCCTATACACTCACTGTGCTCTCTCCTATACACTCACTGTGCTCTCTCCTATACACTCACTGTGCTCTCTCTCCTATACACTCACTGTGCTCTCTCTCCTATACACTCACTGTGCTCTCTCTCCTATACACTCACTGTGCTCTCTCTCCTATACACTCACTGTGCTCTCTCTCCTATACACTCACTGTGCTCTCTCCTATACACTCACTGTGCTCTCTCCCCTATACACTCACTGTGCTCTCTCTCCTATACACTCACTGTGCTCTCTCTCCTATACACTCACTGTGCTCTCTCCTATACACTCACTGTGCTCTCTCTCCTATACACTCACTGTGCTCTCTCCTATACACTCACTGTGCTCTCTCTCCTATACACTCACTGTGCTCTCTCTCCTATACACTCACTGTGCTCTCTCCTATACACTCACTGTGCTCTCTCTCCTATACACTCACTGTGCTCTCTCCTATACACTCACTGTGCTCTCTCTCCTATACACTCACTGTGCTCTCTCTCCTATACACTCACTGTGCTCTCTCTCCTATACACTCACTGTGCTCTCTCCCTATACACTCACTGTGCTCTCTCTCCTATACACTCACTGTGCTCTCTCTCCTATACACTCACTGTGCTCTCTCTCCTATACACTCACTGTGCTCTCTCTCCTATACACTCACTGTGCTCTCTCTCCTATACACTCACTGTGCTCTCTCCCCTATACACTCACTGTGCTCTCTCCCCTATACACTCACTGTGCTCTCTCTCCTATACACTCACTGTGCTCTCTCTCCTATACACTCACTGTGCTCTCTCCTATACACTCACTGTGCTCTCTCTCCTATACACTCACTGTGCTCTCTCTCCTATACACTCACTGTGCTCTCTCCCCTATACACTCACTGTGCTCTCTCCTATACACTCACTGTGCTCTCTCTCCTATACACTCACTGTGCTCTCTCCTATACACTCACTGTGCTCTCTCTCCTATACACTCACTGTGCTCTCTCTCTAGTGACAATCACTGTGCTCTCTCTCCTATACACTCACTGTGCTCTCTCCTATACACTCACTGTGCTCTCTCTCCTATACACTCACTGTGCTCTCTCCCTATACACTCACTGTGCTCTCTCCCCTATACACTCACTGTGCTCTCTCCTATACACTCACTGTGCTCTCTCCTATTACACTCACTGTGCTCTCTCTCCTATACACTCACTTGTGCCTCTCTCCTATACACTCACAGTGCTCTCTCTCCTATACACTCACTGTGTCTCTCTCCTATACACTCACTGTGCTCTCTCTCCTATACACACACTGTGCTCTCTCCCCTATAACTCACTGTGCTCTCTCTCCTATACACTCACTGTGCTCTCTCACCTATACACTCACTGTGCTCTCTTCCTATACACTCACTGTGCTCTCTCCCTATACCACTCACTGTGCTCTCTCCTATACACTCACTGTGCTCTCTCCTATACACTCACTGTGCTCTCTCTCCTATACACTCACTGTGCTCTCTCCCTATACACTCACTGTGCTCTCTCTCCTATACACTCACTGTGCTCTCTCCCTATATACACTCACTGTGCTCTCTCCTATACACTCACTGTGCTCTCTCCCTATACACTCACTGTGCTCTCTCCTATACACTCACTGTGCTCTCTCTCCTATACACTCACTGTGCTCTCTCTCCTATACACTCACTGTGCTCTCTCTCCTATACACTCACTGTGCTCTCTCTCCTATACACTCACTGTGCTCTCTCTCCTATACACTCACTGTGCTCTCTCCCCTATACACTCACTGTGCTCTCTCTCCTATACACTCACTGTGCTCTCTCCCTATACACTCACTGTGCTCTCTCTCCTATACACTCACTGTGCTCTCTCTCCTATACACTCACTGTGCTCTCTCTCCTATACACTCACTGTGCTCTCTCTCCTATACACTCACTGTGCTCTCTCCTATACACTCACTGTGCTCTCTCCTATACACTCACTGTGCTCTCTCTCCTATACACTCACTGTGCTCTCTCTCCTATACACTCACTGTGCTCTCTCTCCTATACACTCACTGTGCTCTCTCTCCTATACACTCACTGTGCTCTCTCTCCTATACACTCACTGTGCTCTCTCCTATACACTCACTGTGCTCTCTCCCTATACACTCACTGTGCTCTCTCCCCTATACACTCACTGTGCTCTCTCCCTATACACTCACTGTGCTCTCTCTCCTATACACTCACTGTGCTCTCTCCCTATACACTCACTGTGCTCTCTCCCCTATACACTCACTGTGCTCTCTCTCCTATACACTCACTGTGCTCTCTCCCCTATACACTCACTGTGCTCTCTCTCCTATACACTCACTGTGCTCTCTCTCCTATACACTCACTGTGCTCTCTCCCCTATACACTCACTGTGCTCTCTCTCCTATACACTCACTGTGCTCTCTCCCTATACACTCACTGTGCTCTCTCCCCTATACACTCACTGTGCTCTCTCTCCTATACACTCACTGTGCTCTCTCCCTATACACTCACTGTGCTCTCTCCCCTATACACTCACTGTGCTCTCTCCCTATACACTCACTGTGCTCTCTCTCCTATACACTCACTGTGCTCTCTCTCCTATACACTCACTGTGCTCTCTCTCCTATACACTCACTGTGCTCTCTCCCCTATACACTCACTGTGCTCTCTCTCCTATACACTCACTGTGCTCTCTCCCCTATACACTCACTGTGCTCTCTCTCCTATACACTCACTGTGCTCTCCCCTATACACTCACTGTGCTCTCTCCCCTATACACTCACTGTGCTCTCTCCCCTATACACTCACTGTGCTCTCTCTCCTATACACTCACTGTGCTCTCTCTCCTATACACTCACTGTGCTCTCTCCCTATACACTCACTGTGCTCTCTCTCCTATACACTCACTGTGCTCTCTCTCCTATACACTCACTGTGCTCTCTCCCCTATACACTCACTGTGCTCTCTCCTATACACTCACTGTGCTCTCTCCCCTATACACTCACTGTGCCTCTCTCCTATACACACTCACTGTGCTCTCTCCCTATACACTCACTGTGCTCTCTCTCCTATACACTCACTGTGCTCTCTCTCCCTATACACTCCACTGTGCTCTCTCTCCTATACACTCACTGTGCTCTCTCTCCTATACACTCACTGTGCTCTCTCCTATACACTCACTGTGCTCTCTCCCCTATACACTCACTGTGCTCTCTCCCCTATACACTCACTGTGCTCTCTCTCTCCTATACACTCACTGTGCTCTCTCCTATACACTCACTGTGCTCTCTCTCCTATACACTCACTGTGCTCTCTCTCCCTATACACTCACTGTGCTCTCTCTCCTATACACTCACTGTGCTCTCTCTCCTATACACTCAACTGTGCTCTCTCTCCTATACACTCACTGTGCTCTCTCTCCTATACACTCACTGTGCTCTCTCGCCCTATACACTCACTGTGCTCTCTCTCCTAGACACTCACTGTGCCTCTCTCCTATACACTCACTGTGCTCTCTCCCCTATACACTCACTGTGCTCTCTCTCCTATACACTCACTGTGCTCTCTCCTATACACTCACTGTGCTCTCTCCTATACACTCACTGTGCTCTCTCCTATACACTCACTGTGCTCTCTCTCCTATACACTCACTGTGCTCTCTCTCCTATACACTCACTGTGCTCTCTCTCCTATACACTCACTGTGCTCTCTCCTATACACTCACTGTGCTCTCTCCCCTATACACTCACTGTGCTCTCTCCCCTATACACTCACTGTGCTCTCTCCTATACACTCACTGTGCTCTCTCCCTATACACTCACTGTGCTCTCTCTCCTATACACTCACTGTGCTCTCTCCCTATACACTCACTGTGCTCTCTCCCCTATACACTCACTGTGCTCTCTCTCCTATACACTCACTGTGCTCTCTCCCCTATACACTCACTGTGCTCTCTCCTATACACTCACTGTGCTCTCTCTCCCCTATACACTCACTGTGCTCTCCCCTATACACTCACTGTGCTCTCTCCCCTATACACTCACTGTGCTCTCTCTCCTATACACTCACTGTGCTCTCCCCTATACACTCACTGTGCTCTCTCCCCTATACACTCACTGTGCTCTCTCTCCTATACACTCACTGTGCTCTCTCCTATACACTCACTGTGCTCTCTCCTATACACTCACTGTGCTCTCTCCTATACACTCACTGTGCTCTCTCTCCTATACACTCACTGTGCTCTCTCCTATACACTCACTGTGCTCTCTCCTATACACTCACTGTGCTCTCTCTCCTATACACTCACTGTGCTCTCTCCTATACACTCACTGTGCTCTCTCTCCTATACACTCACTGTGCTCTCTCCTATACACTCACTGTGCTCTCTCTCCTATACACTCACTGTGCTCTCTCCCTATACACTCACTGTGCTCTCTCTCCTATACACTCACTGTGCTCTCTCCTATACACTCACTGTGCTCTCTCCTATACACTCACTGTGCTCTCTCCTATACACTCACTGTGCTCTCTCCTATACACTCACTGTGCTCTCTCCTATACACTCACTGTGCTCTCTCTCCTATACACTCACTGTGCTCTCTCCCCTATACACTCACTGTGCTCTCTCTCCTATACACTCACTGTGCTCTCTCTCCTATACACTCACTGTGCTCTCTCTCCTATACACTCACTGTGCTCTCTCCTATACACTCACTGTGCTCTCTCCTATACACTCACTGTGCTCTCTCTCCTATACACTCACTGTGCTCTCTCTCCTATACACTCACTGTGCTCTCTCTCCTATACACTCACTGTGCTCTCTCCTATACACTCACTGTGCTCTCTCTCCTATACACTCACTGTGCTCTCTCCTATACACTCACTGTGCTCTCTCTCCTATACACTCACTGTGCTCTCTCTCCTATACACTCACTGTGCTCTCTCCTATACACTCACTGTGCTCTCTCCTATACACTCACTGTGCTCTCTCCTATACACTCACTGTGCTCTCTCCCCTATACACTCACTGTGCTCTCTCTCCTATACACTCACTGTGCTCTCTCCTATACACTCACTGTGCTCTCTCCCTATACACTCACTGTGCTCTCTCCTATACACTCACTGTGCTCTCTCCCCTATACACTCACTGTGCTCTCTCTCCTATACACTCACTGTGCTCTCTCTCCTATACACTCACTGTGCTCTCTCTCCTATACACTCACTGTGCTCTCTCCTATACACTCACTGTGCTCTCTCCCTATACACTCACTGTGCTCTCTCCCCTATACACTCACTGTGCTCTCTCTCCTATACACTCACTGTGCTCTCTCCTATACACTCACTGTGCTCTCTCCTATACACTCACTGTGCTCTCTCCTATACACTCACTGTGCTCTCTCTCCTATACACTCACTGTGCTCTCTCCTATACACTCACTGTGCTCTCTCTCCTATACACTCACTGTGCTCTCTCCTATACACTCACTGTGCTCTCTCCTATACACTCACTGTGCTCTCTCCTATACACTCACTGTGCTCTCTCTCCTATACACTCACTGTGCTCTCTCCTATACACTCACTGTGCTCTCTCCTATACACTCACTGTGCTCTCTCCTATACACTCACTGTGCTCTCTCCCCTATACACTCACTGTGCTCTCTCTCCTATACACTCACTGTGCTCTCTCCTATACACTCACTGTGCTCTCTCCTATACACTCACTGTGCTCTCTCCTATACACTCACTGTGCTCTCTCTCCTATACACTCACTGTGCTCTCTCCTATACACTCACTGTGCTCTCTCTCCTATACACTCACTGTGCTCTCTCCTATACACTCACTGTGCTCTCTCTCCTATACACTCACTGTGCTCTCTCCTATACACTCACTGTGCTCTCTCCCCTATACACTCACTGTGCTCTCTCCTATACACTCACTGTGCTCTCTCCCTATACACTCACTGTGCTCTCTCTCCTATACACTCACTGTGCTCTCTCTCCTATACACTCACTGTGCTCTCTCTCCTATACACTCACTGTGCTCTCTCTCCTATACACTCACTGTGCTCTCTCTCCTATACACTCACTGTGCTCTCTCCTATACACTCACTGTGCTCTCTCTCCTATACACTCACTGTGCTCTCTCTCCTATACACTCACTGTGCTCTCTCTCCTATACACTCACTGTGCTCTCTCCTATACACTCACTGTGCTCTCTCTCCTATACACTCACTGTGCTCTCTCTCCTATACACTCACTGTGCTCTCTCTCCTATACACTCACTGTGCTCTCTCTCCTATACACTCACTGTGCTCTCTCCTATACACTCACTGTGCTCTCTCCCTATACACTCACTGTGCTCTCTCTCCTATACACTCACTGTGCTCTCTCCTATACACTCACTGTGCTCTCTCCTATACACTCACTGTGCTCTCTCTCCTATACACTCACTGTGCTCTCTCCTATACACTCACTGTGCTCTCTCTCCTATACACTCACTGTGCTCTCTCCCCTATACACTCACTGTGCTCTCTCCCCTATACACTCACTGTGCTCTCTCTCCTATACACTCACTGTGCTCTCTCCTATACACTCACTGTGCTCTCTCCTATACACTCACTGTGCTCTCTCCTATACACTCACTGTGCTCTCTCTCCTATACACTCACTGTGCTCTCTCCTATACACTCACTGTGCTCTCTCTCCTATACACTCACTGTGCTCTCTCCCCTATACACTCACTGTGCTCTCTCCCCTATACACTCACTGTGCTCTCTCTCCTATACACTCACTGTGCTCTCTCCTATACACTCACTGTGCTCTCTCTCCTATACACTCACTGTGCTCTCTCTCCTATACACTCACTGTGCTCTCTCCTATACACTCACTGTGCTCTCTCTCCTATACACTCACTGTGCTCTCTCCTATACACTCACTGTGCTCTCTCCCTATACACTCACTGTGCTCTCTCCTATACACTCACTGTGCTCTCTCCCTATACACTCACTGTGCTCTCTCTCCTATACACTCACTGTGCTCTCTCCCTATACACTCACTGTGCTCTCTCTCCTATACACTCACTGTGCTCTCTCCCCTATACACTCACTGTGCTCTCTCTCCTATACACTCACTGTGCTCTCTCCTATACACTCACTGTGCTCTCTCCCCTATACACTCACTGTGCTCTCTCCTATACACTCACTGTGCTCTCTCTCCTATACACTCACTGTGCTCTCTCTCCTATACACTCACTGTGCTCTCTCCTATACACTCACTGTGCTCTCTCCTATACACTCACTGTGCTCTCTCTCCTATACACTCACTGTGCTCTCTCCTATACACTCACTGTGCTCTCTCCTATACACTCACTGTGCTCTCTCTCCTATACACTCACTGTGCTCTCTCCTATACACTCACTGTGCTCTCTCTCCTATACACTCACTGTGCTCTCTCTCCTATACACTCACTGTGCTCTCTCCTATACACTCACTGTGCTCTCTCCTATACACTCACTGTGCTCTCTCCTATACACTCACTGTGCCTCTCTCCTAAACACTCACGGAGCTCTCTCCCCTATACACTCACTGTGCTCTCTCCCTATACACTCACTGTGCTCTCTCTCCATATACACTCACTGTGCTCTCTCCTATACACCACTGTGCTCTCTCCTATACACTCACTGTGCTCTCTGCCTCTACACTCAACTGTGCTCTCTCCCTATACACACCACTGTGCTCTATCCCCTATAACACACTGTGCTCTTCCCCTATAACACTCACTGTGCCCATCTCTCCCCCTATACACTCAACTGTGCTCTCTCCCCTATACACTCACTGTGCTCCTCCCTATAACACTCACTGTGCTCTCTCTCTCTACACACACTGTGCTCTCTTCCTTATACACTCACTGTGCTCTCTCCCTATACACATCGCTGTGCTCTCCCCTATACACTCACTGTGCTCTCTCTCCCTATACACTCACTGTGCTCTCTCCCTATTACCTCACTGTGCTCTCTCCCCTATACACTCACCTGTGCTCTCTCTCCTATACACTCACTGTGCTCTCTCCCCTATACACTCACTGTGCTCTCTCTCCTATACACTCACTGTGCTCTCTCTCCTATACACTCACTGTGCTCTCTCCCTATACACTCACTGTGCTCTCTCCTATACACTCACTGTGCTCTCTCCCTATACACTCACTGTGCTCTCTCCTATACACTCACTGTGCTCTCTCCCCTATACACTCACTGTGCTCTCTCTCCTATACACTCACTGTGCTCTCTCCCCTATACACTCACTGTGCTCTCTCCTATACACTCACTGTGCTCTCTCCTATACACTCACTGTGCTCTCTCCCTATACACTCACTGTGCTCTCTCCCTATACACTCACTGTGCTCTCTCCCTATACACTCACTGTGCTCTCTCCCCTATACACTCACTGTGCTCTCTCCTATACACTCACTGTGCTCTCTCCCTATACACTCACTGTGCTCTCTCCCCTATACACTCACTGTGCTCTCTCCTATACACTCACTGTGCTCTCTCTCCTATACACTCACTGTGCTCTCTCCTATACACTCACTGTGCTCTCTCTCCTATACACTCACTGTGCTCTCTCCTATACACTCACTGTGCTCTCTCTCCTATACACTCACTGTGCTCTCTCCTCCCTAACACTCACTGTGCTCTCTCTCCTATACACTCACTGTGCTCTCTCTCCCTATACACTCACTGTGCCTCTCTCCTAACACTCACTGTGCTTCTCTATGACCCCACTGTGCTCTCTCTCCTATACACACACTGTGCTCTCTCTCCTATACACTCACTGTGCTCTCTCCTATACACTCACTGTGCTCTCTCCCTATACACTCACTGTGCTCTCTCCTATACACTCACTGTGCTCTCCTCTCCTATACACTCACTTTGCTCTCTCTCCTATACACTCACTGTGCACTCTCTCCTATACACTCACTGTGCTCTCCCTATACACTCACTGTGCTCTCTCCTATACACTCACTGTGCTCTCTCTCCTATAGCACTTCACTGTGCTCTCTCTCCGATACACTCTACAGTGCTCTCCTCCTATACACTCACTGTGCTCCTCTCCCCTATACTCACACTGTGTCTCTCTCCTATACACTCACCTGTGCTCTCTCTCCTATACACGCACTGTGCTCTCTCTCATATACCCACACTGTGCGCTCTCTCCTATACACTCACTGTGCTCTCTATCCTATACACACACTCTGCTCACTCTCTCTATACACTCACTCGTGCTCCTCTCTCCTATACACTCACTGTGCTCTCTCTCCTCTTACACCTCACTGTGCTCTCTCTCCTATACACTCACTGTGCTCTCTCCCTGCTATACACTCACTGTGCTCTCTACCCCTATCACTCACTGTTGTCTCTCCCCTATACACTCACTGTGCTCACTCTCCTTACACTCACAGTGCCTCTCTCCCCTATACACACTCACTGGGCTCTCTCTCCTATACACTCACTGTGCTCTCTCTCCTATACACTCACTGTGCTCTCTCCCTATACACTCACTGTGCTCTCTCTCCTATACACTCACTGTGCTCTCATCTCCTATACACTCACTGATGCTCCTCTCTCCTTACACTCACTGTGCTCTCTCCTATACACTCACTGTGCTCTCTTCCTATACACATCCTGTGCTCTCTCTCCTATACACATCACTGTGCTCCTCATCCCCTATACACTCACTTGTGCTCCTCCATACACTCACTGTGCTCTCTCCCTATACACTCACTAGTGCTCTCTCTCCTATCACTCCCAATAACTGTGCTCTCCTCCTATACACTCACTTGTGCTCTCTCCTCCTATTACACCTCCCTTGTGCTCTCCCCTATACACTCACTGTGCTCTCTCCCCTATACACTCACTGTGCTCTCTCTCCTATACACTCATGTGCCCTCTCCTCCTATTACACTCACTGTGCTCTCTCCCTATACACTCACTTTGCTCTCTCTCCCTATACCTCACTGTGCTCTCTCCCTATACACTCACTGTGCTCTCTCCTCTATACACTCACTGTGCTCTCTCTCCTATACTCTCAGCTGTGCTCTCTCTCCTATACACTCACTGTGCTCTCTCCTATACACTCACTGTGCTCTCTCTCCTATACACTCACTGTGCTCTCTTCCCCTATAACACCACTGGTGCTCTCCTCCTATACACTCACTGTGCTCTCTCTCTATACACTCACTGTTCTCTCTCCTATTACACACACTGTGCTCTCTCCTATACACTCACTGTTGGCTCTCTCTCTATACACTCACTGTTTCTCTCTCCTATACACTCACTGTGTGCTCTCTCTCCTATACACTCACTGTGCTCTCTCCCCCTATACACTCACTGTGCTCTCTCCCTATACACTCACTGTGCTCTCTCTCCTATACACTCACTGTGCTCTCTCTCCTATACACTCACTGTGCTCTCTCTCCTATACAACTCACTGTGCTCTCTCCCTATACACTCACTGTGCTCTCTCTCCTATACACTCACTGTGCTCTCTCCTATACACACACTGTGCTCTCTCTCGCTATACACTCACTGTGCTCTCTCCTATACACTCACTGTGCTCTCTCCTATACACTCACTGTGCTCTCTCTCCTATACACTCACTGTGCTCTCTCCTATACACTCACTGTGCTCTCTCTCCTATACACTCACTGTGCTCTCTCCTATACACTCACTGTGCTCTCTCCTATACACTCACTGTGCTCTCTCCCCTATACACTCACTGTGCTCTCTCTCCTATACACTCACTGTGCTCTCTCCCTATACACTCACTGTGCTCTCTCTCCTATACACTCACTGTGCTCTCTCCTATACACTCACTGTGCTCTCTCCTATACACTCACTGTGCTCTCTCTCCTATACACTCACTGTGCTCTCTCTCCTATACACTCACTGTGCTCTCTCCCTATACACTCACTGTGCTCTCTCTCCTATACACTCACTGTGCTCTCTCTCCTATACACTCACTGTGCTCTCTCCTATACACTCACTGTGCTCTCTCCCCTATACACTCACTGTGCTCTCTCTCCTATACACTCACTGTGCTCTCTCTCCTATACACTCACTGTGCTCTCATCCCCTATACACTCACTGTGCTCTCTCTCCTATACACTCACTGTGCTCTCTCTCCCTATACACTCACTGTGCTCTCTCCTATCCACTCACTGTGCTCTCTCTCCCTATACACTCACTGTGCTCTCTCTCCTATACACTCACTGTGCTCTCTCTCCTATACACTCACTGTGCTCTCTCTCCTATACACTCACTGTGCTCTCTCTCTCCTATACACTCACTGTGCTCTCTCCTCCTATACACTTCACTGTGCTCTCTCTCCTATACACTCACTGTGCTCTCACTCCTATACACTCACTGTGCTCTCTCCTCCTATACACTCACTGTGCTCTCTCTCCTATACACTCACTGTGCTCTCTCTCCTATACACTCACTGTGCTCTCTCTCCTATACACTCACTGTGCTCTCTCTCCTATACACTCACTGTGCTCTCTCTCCTATACACTCACTGTGCTCTCTCCCTATACACTCACTGTGCTCTCTCCCCTATACACTCACTGTGCTCTCTCTCCTATACACTCACTGTGCTCTCTCCCCTATACACTCACTGTGCTCTCTCTCCTATACACTCACTGTGCTCTCTCCTATACACACACTGTGCTCTCTCTCCTATACACTCACTGTGCTCTCTCCCCTATACACTCACTGTGCTCTCTCCTATACACTCACTGTGCTCTCTCTCCTATACACTCACTGTGCTCTCTCTCCTATACACTCACTGTGCTCTCTCCCCTATACACTCACTGTGCTCTCTCTCCTATACACACACTGTGCTCTCTCCCCTATACACTCACTGTGCTCTCTCTCCTATACACTCACTGTGCTCTCTCTCCTATACACTCACTGTGCTCCTCTCCCCTATACACTCACTGTGCTCTCTCTCCTATACACTCACTGTGCTCTCTCTCCTATACACTCACTGTGCTCTCTCCTATACACTCACTGTGCTCTCTCTCCTATACACTCACTGTGCTCTCTCTCCTATACACTCACTGTGCTCTCTCTCCTATACACTCACTGTGCTCTCTCTCCTATACACTCACTGTGCTCTCTCTCCTATACACTCACTGTGCTCTCTCTCCTATACACTCACTGTGCTCTCTCTCCTATACACTCACTGTGCTCTCTCCCTATACACTCACTGTGCTCTCTCTCTATACACTCACTGTGCTCTCTCCCTATACACTCACTGTGCTCTCTCTCCCTATACACTCACTGTGCTCTCTCTCCTATACACTCACTGTGCTCTCTCTCCTATACACTCACTGTGCTCTCTCTCCTATACACTCACTGTGCTCTCTCTCCTATACACTCACTGTGCTCTCTCCCTATACACTCACTGTGCTCTCTCCCTATACACTCACTGTGCTCTCTCCCTATACACTCACTGTGCTCCTCTCCTATACACTCACTGTGCTCTCTCCTATACACTCACTGTGCTCTCTCTCCCTATACACTCACTGTGCTCTCTCCTATACACTCACTGTGCTCTCTCCCTATACACTCACTGTGCTCTCTCTCCCTATACACTCACTGTGCTCTCTCCCCTATACACTCACTGTGCTCTCTCCCCTATACACTCACTGTGCTCTCTCCCTATACACTCACTGTGCTCTCTCTCCTATACACTCACTGTGCTCTCTCCCCTATACACTCACTGTGCTCTCTCTCCCTATACACTCACTGTGCTCTCTCTCCCTATACACTCACTGTGCTCTCTCTCCCTATACACTCACTGTGCTCTCTCTCCTATACACTCACTGTGCTCTCTCTCCTATACACTCACTGTGCTCTCTCCCCTATACACTCACTGTGCTCTCTCTCCCTATACACTCACTGTGCTCTCTCTCCCTATACACTCACTGTGCTCTCTCTCCTATACACTCACTGTGCTCTCTCTCCTATACACTCACTGTGCTCTCTCCCTATACACTCACTGTGCTCTCTCCCTATACACTCACTGTGCTCTCTCTCCTATACACTCACTGTGCTCTCTCCCCTATACACTCACTGTGCTCTCTCTCCTATACACTCACTGTGCTCTCTCCTATACACTCACTGTGCTCTCTCTCTCCTATACACTCACTGTGCTCTCTCTCCTATACACTCACTGTGCTCTCTCTCCCTATACACTCACTGTGCTCTCTCTCCTATACACTCACTGTGCTCTCTCTCCTATACACTCACTGTGCTCTCTCTCCTATACACTCACTGTGCTCTCTCTCCTATACACTCACTGTGCTCTCTCTCCTATACACTCACTGTGCTCTCTCCTATACACTCACTGTGCTCTCTCTCCTATACACTCACTGTGCTCTCTCTCCTATACACTCACTGTGCTCTCTCTCCTATACACTCACTGTGCTCTCTCTCCTATACACTCACTGTGCTCTCTCTCCTATACACTCACTGTGCTCTCTCCTATACACTCACTGTGCTCTCTCTCCTATACACTCACTGTGCTCTCTCCCTATACACTCACTGTGCTCTCTCCCTATACACTCACTGTGCTCTCTCCCCTATACACTCACTGTGCTCTCTCCCTATACACTCACTGTGCTCTCTCTCCTATACACTCACTGTGCTCTCTCTCCTATACACTCACTGTGCTCTCTCTCCTATACACTCACTGTGCTCTCTCTCCTATACACTCACTGTGCTCTCTCTCCTATACACTCACTGTGCTCTCTCCCCTATACACTCACTGTGCTCTCCTCCTATACACTCACTGTGCTCTCTCTCCTATACACTCACTGTGCTCTCTCTCCTATACACTCACTGTGCTCTCTCTCCTATACACTCACTGTGCTCTCTCCCCTATACACTCACTGTGCTCTCTCTCCTATACACTCACTGTGCTCTCTCTCCTATACACTCACTGTGCTCTCTCTCCTATACACTCACTGTGCTCTCTCTCCTATACACTCACTGTGCTCTCTCCTATACACTCACTGTGCTCTCTCTCCTATACACTCACTGTGCTCTCTCTCCCTATACACTCACTGTGCTCTCTCTCCTATACACTCACTGTGCTCTCTCCCTATACACTCACTGTGCTCTCTCCCTATACACACACTGTGCTCTCTCTCCTATACACTCACTGTGCTCTCTCTCCTATACACTCACTGTGCTCTCTCTCCTATACACTCACTGTGCTCTCTCCCCTATACACTCACTGTGCTCTCTCTCCTATACACTCACTGTGCTCTCTCCCTATACACTCACTGTGCTCTCTCCTATACACTCACTGTGCTCTCTCCTATACACTCACTGTGCTCTCTCTCACTATACACTCACTGTGCTCTCTCTCCCTATACACTCACTGTGCTCTCTCTCCTATACACTCACTGTGCTCTCTCCTATACACTCACTGTGCTCTCTCTCCTATACACTCACTGTGCTCTCTCTCCTATACACTCACTGTGCTCTCTCTCCTATACACTCACTGTGCTCTCTCTCCCTATACACTCACTGTGCTCTCTCCTATACACTCACTGTGCTCTCTCTCCTATACACTCACTGTGCTCTCTCTCCTATACACTCACTGTGCTCTCTCTCCTATACACTCACTGTGCTCTCTCTCCTATACACTCACTGTGCTCTCTCCCTATACCACTCACTGTGCTCTCTCCCTATACACTCACTGTGCTCTCTCCCTATACACTCACTGTGCTCTCTCCCCTACACTCACTGTGCTCTCTCCATACACTCACTGTGCTCTCTCCCCTATACACTCACTGTGCTCTCTCTCCTATACACTCACTGTGCTCTCTCTACACTCCTGTGTATAACACTCACTGTGCTCTCTCCCCTATACACTCACTGTGCTCTCTCTCCCTATACACTCACTGTGCTCTCTCTCCTATACACTCACTGTGCTCTCTCTCCTATACACTCACTGTGCTCTCTCTCCTATACACTCACTGTGCTCTCTCTCCTATACACTCACTGTGCTCTCTCTCCTATACACTCACTGTGCTCTCTCTCCCTATACACTCACTGTGCTCTCTCTCCTAGACACTCACTGTGCTCTCTCTCCTATCACTCACTGTGCTCTCTCCCCTATACACTCACTGTGCTCTCTCTCCTATACACTCACTGTGCTCTCTCTCCCTATACACTCACTGTGCTCTCTCTCCTATACACTCACTGTGCTCTCTCTCCCTATACACTCACTGTGCTCTCTCCTAACACTCACTGCTCTCTCCTATACACTCACTGTGCTCTCTCCTATACACTCACTGTGCTCTCGTCCCCTATACACTCACTGTGCTCTCTCCCCTATACACTCACTGTGCTCTCTCTCCTATACACTCACTGTGCTCTCTCCTATACACTCACTGTGCTCTCTCCCCTATACACTCACTGTGCTCTCTCTCCTATACACTCACTGTGCTCTCTCCCTATACACTCACTGTGCTCTCTCCCCTATACACCTCACTGTGCTCTCTCCCTATACACTCACTGTGCTCTCTCTCCTATACACTCACTGTGCTCTCTCCCTATACACTCTCTGTGCTCTCTCTCCTATACACTCACTGTGCTCTCTCTCCTATACACTCACTGTGCTCTCTCTCCTATACACTCACTGTGCTCTCTCCCTATACACTCACTGTGCTCTCTCTCCCTATACACTCACTGTGCTCTCTCTCCCTATACACTCACTGTGCCTCTCCCCTATACACTCACTGTGCTCTCTCCCTATACACTCACTGTGCCTCTCTCCTATACACTCACTGTGCTCTCTCCTATACACTCACTGTGCTCTCTCTCCTATACACTCACTGTGCTCTCTCCCTATACACTCACTGTGCTCTCTCTCCTATACACTCACTGTGCTCTCTCCCTATACACTCACTGTGCTCTCTCCTATACACTCACTGTGCTCTCTCTCCTATACACTCACTGTGCTCTCTCTCCTATACACTCACTGTGGCTCTCTCTCCTATACACTCACTGTGCTCTCTCTCCTATACACTCACTGTGCTCTCTCTCCTATACACTCACTGTGCTCTCTCCCCTATACACTCACTGTGGCTCTCTCCCCTATACACTCACTGTGCTCTCTCTCCTATACACTCACTGTGCTCTCTCCCCTATACACTCACTGTGCTCTCTCACCCTATACACTCACTGTGCTCTCTCCCTATACACTCACTGTGCTCTCTCCTATACACTCACTGTGCTCTCCCCTATACACTCACTGTGCTCTCTCTCCTATACACTCACTGTGCTCTCTCTCCTATACACTCACTGTGCTCTCTCTCCTATACACTCACTGTGCTCTCTCCCCTATACACTCACTGTGCTCTCTCCTATACACTCACTGTGCTCTCTCCCCTATACACTCACTGTGCTCTCTCTCCTATACACTCACTGTGCTCTCTCCCCTATACACTCACTGTGCTCTCTCTCCTATACACTCACTGTGCTCTCTCCTATACACTCACTGTGCTCTCTCCCTATACACTCACTGTGCTCTCTCCCCTATACACTCACTGTGCTCTCTCCCCTATCACTCACTGTGCACTCACTGTGCTCTCTCCTAGACACTCACTGTGCTCTCTCTCCTATACACCTCACTGTGGCTCTCTCTCCTATACACTCACTGTGCTCTCTCTCCTATACACTCACTGTGCTCTCTCTCCTATACACTCACTGTGCTCTCTCCTATACACTCACTGTGCTCTCTCTCCTATACACTCACTGTGCTCTCTCCCTATACACTCACTGTGCTCTCTCCCCTATACACTCACTGTGCTCTCTCTCCCTATACACTCACTGTGCTCTCTCCTATACACTCACTGTGCTCTCTCCTCCTATACACTCACTGTGCTCTCTCCTATACACTCACTGTGCTCTCTCTCCTATACACTCACTGTGCTCTCTCTCCTATACACTCACTGTGCTCTCTCCTATACACTCACTGTGCTCTCTCTCCTATACACTCACTGTGCTCTCTCCCTATACACACACTGTGCTCTCTCTCCTATACACTCACTGTGCTCTCTCCCCTATACACTCACCTGTGCTCTCTCCCTATACACTCACTGTGCTCTCTCTCCTATACACTCACTGTGCTCTCTCTCCTATACACTCACTGTGCTCTCTCTCCTATACACTCACTGTGCTCTCTCTCCTATACACTCACTGTGCTCTCTCTCTCCTATACACTCACTGTGCTCTTCACCTATCACTCACAGTGCCTCTCTCCCCTTACACTCCACTGTGCTCTCCCCCTATACACTCACTGTTGCTCTCTCTCAATACCCTCACTGTGATCTCTCACCCTATACCACTCCTTGTGCTCTCCTCTCCTATACACTCAGCTGTGCTCTCTCTCCTCATCACTGTGCTCTCTCTCCTATACACTCACTGTGCTCTCTCTCCTATACACTCACTGTGCTCTCTCCTATACACTCACTGTGCTCTCTCTCCTATACACTCACTGTGCTCTCTCCCTATACACTCACTGTGCTCTCTCCCCTATACACTCACTGTGCTCTCTCCTATACACACTGTGCTCTCTCTCCATACACTCACTGTGCTCTCTCCCTATACACTCACTGTGCTCTCTCCCCTATACACTCACTGTGCTCTCTCCCTATACACTCACTGTGCTCTCTCCTATACACTCACTGTGCTCTCTCCCTATACACTCACTGTGCTCTCTCTCCTATACACTCACTGTGCTCTCTCCCTATACACTCACTGTGCTCTCTCCCTATACACTCACTGTGCTCTCTCTCCTATACACTCACTGTGCTCTCTCCCTATACACTCACTGTGCTCTCTCTCCTATACACTCACTGTGCTCTCTCTCCTATACACTCACTGTGCTCTCTCCCCTATACACTCACTGTGCTCTCTCTCCTATACACTCACTGTGCTCTCTCTCCCTATACACTCACTGTGCTCTCTCTCCTATACACTCACTGTGCTCTCTCCCTATACACTCACTGTGCTCTCTCTCCTATACACTCACTGTGCTCTCTCTCCTATACACTCACTGTGCTCTCTCTCCTATACACTCACTGTGCTCTCTCCCTATACACTCACTGTGCTCTCTCTCCTATACACTCACTGTGCTCTCTCTCCTATACACTCACTGTGCTCTCTCCCTATACACTCACTGTGCTCTCTCCCTATACACTCACTGTGCTCTCTCTCCTATACACTCACTGTGCTCTCTCCCCTATACACTCACTGTGCTCTCTCTCCTATACACTCACTGTGCTCTCTCTCCTATACACTCACTGTGCTCTCTCTCCTATACACTCACTGTGCTCTCTCTCCTATACACTCACTGTGCTCTCTCCCTATACACTCACTGTGCTCTCTCTCCTATACACTCACTGTGCTCTCTCCCTATACACTCACTGTGCTCTCTCCCTATACACTCACTGTGCTCTCTCCCTATACACTCACTGTGCTCTCTCTCCTATACACTCACTGTGCTCTCTCCCTATACACTCACTGTGCTCTCTCTCCTATACACTCACTGTGCTCTCTCCCTATACACTCACTGTGCTCTCTCCTATACACTCACTGTGCTCTCTCTCCTATACACTCACTGTGCTCTCTCTCCTATACACTCACTGTGCTCTCTCCCTATACACTCACTGTGCTCTCTCCCCTATACACTCACTGTGCTCTCTCTCCTATACACTCACTGTGCTCTCTCTCCTATACACTCACTGTGCTCTCTCCTATACACTCACTGTGCTCTCTCTCCTATACACTCACTGTGCTCTCTCCCTATACACTCACTGTGCTCTCTCTCCTATACACTCACTGTGCTCTCTCCCTATACACTCACTGTGCTCTCTCTCCTATACACTCACTGTGCTCTCTCCCTATACACTCACTGTGCTCTCTCTCCTATACACTCACTGTGCTCTCTCCTATACACTCACTGTGCTCTCTCTCCTATACACTCACTGTGCTCTCTCCCTATACACTCACTGTGCTCTCTCCTATACACTCACTGTGCTCTCTCTCCTATACACTCACTGTGCTCTCTCCCTATACACTCACTGTGCTCTCTCTCCTATACACTCACTGTGCTCTCTCCCTATACACTCACTGTGCTCTCTCTCCTATACACTCACTGTGCTCTCTCTCCTATACACTCACTGTGCTCTCTCTCCTATACACTCACTGTGCTCTCTCCCCTATACACTCACTGTGCTCTCTCCCTATACACTCACTGTGCTCTCTCCTATACACTCACTGTGCTCTCTCCCTATACACTCACTGTGCTCTCTCTCCTATACACTCACTGTGCTCTCTCTCCTATACACTCACTGTGCTCTCTCTCCTATACACTCACTGTGCTCTCTCTCCTATACACTCACTGTGCTCTCTCCCCTATACACTCACTGTGCTCTCTCCCCTATACACTCACTGTGCTCTCTCTCCTATACACTCACTGTGCTCTCTCTCCTATACACTCACTGTGCTCTCTCCCTATACACTCACTGTGCTCTCTCCCTATACACTCACTGTGCTCTCTCTCCTATACACTCACTGTGCTCTCTCCCTATACACTCACTGTGCTCTCTCCCCTATACACTCACTGTGCTCTCTCTCCTATACACTCACTGTGCTCTCTCCCTATACACTCACTGTGCTCTCTCCCCTATACACTCACTGTGCTCTCTCCCTATACACTCACTGTGCTCTCTCCTATACACTCACTGTGCTCTCTCCCTATACACTCACTGTGCTCTCTCCTATACACTCACTGTGCTCTCTCCCTATACACTCACTGTGCTCTCTCTCCTATACACTCACTGTGCTCTCTCCTATACACTCACTGTGCTCTCTCTCCTATACACTCACTGTGCTCTCTCTCCTATACACTCACTGTGCTCTCTCCTATACACTCACTGTGCTCTCTCCCTATACACTCACTGTGCTCTCTCTCCTATACACTCACTGTGCTCTCTCTCCTATACACTCACTGTGCTCTCTCTCCTATACACTCACTGTGCTCTCTCCTCCTATACACTCACTGTGCTCTCTCTCCTATACACTCACTGTGCTCTCTCTCCTATACACTCACTGTGCTCTCTCTCCTATACACTCACTGTGCTCTCTCCTATACACTCACTGTGCTCTCTCTCCTATACACTCACTGTGCTCTCTCTCCTATACACTCACTGTGCTCTCTCCCTATACACTCACTGTGCTCTCTCTCCTATACACTCACTGTGCTCTCTCCCTATACACTCACTGTGCTCTCTCTCCTATACACTCACTGTGCTCTCTCCCTATACACTCACTGTGCTCTCTCTCCTATACACTCACTGTGCTCTCTCTCCTATACACTCACTGTGCTCTCTCTCCTATACACTCACTGTGCTCTCTCTCCCTATACACTCACTGTGCTCTCTCCCTATACACTCACTGTGCTCTCTCCCCTATACACTCACTGTGCTCTCTCTCCTATACACTCACTGTGCTCTCTCCTATACACTCACTGTGCTCTCTCCCTATACACTCACTGTGCTCTCTCCCTATACACTCACTGTGCTCTCTCTCCTATACACTCACTGTGCTCTCCAACACTCACTGTGCTCCTCTCCCTATACACTCACTGTGCTCTCTCCCCTATACACTCACTGTGCTCTCTCTCCTATACACTCACTGTGCTCTCTCTCCTATACACTCACTGTGCTCTCTCTCCTATACACTCACTGTGCTCTCTCCTATACACTCACTGTGCTCTCTCCCTATACACTCACTGTGCTCTCTCTCCTATACACTCACTGTGCTCTCTCCTATACACTCACTGTGCTCTCTCCTATACACTCACTGTGCTCTCTCCCTATACACTCACTGTGCTCTCTCCCTATACACTCACTGTGCTCTCTCCTATACACTCACTGTGCTCTCTCCCTATACACTCACTGTGCTCTCTCTCTCCTATACCACTCACTGTGCTCTCTCTCCTATACACTCACGTGCTCTCTCCTCCTATACACTCACTGTGCTCTCTCTCCTATACCACTCACTGTGCTCTCTCTCCTATACACTCACTGTGCTCTCTCTTCCTATACACTCACTGTGCTCTCTCTCCTATACACTCACTGTGCTCTCTCCCTATACACTCACTGTGCTCTCTCTCCTATACACTCACTGTGCTCTCTCTCCTATACACTCACTGTGCTCTCTCCTATACACTCACTGTGCTCTCTCTCCTATACACTCACTGTGCTCTCTTCCTATACACTCACTGTGCTCTCTCCCTATACACTCACTGTGCTCTCTCTCCTATACACTCACTGTGCTCTCTCTCCTATACACTCACTGTGCTCTCTCTCCTATACACTCACTGTGCTCTCTCTCCTATACACTCACTGTGCTCTCTCTCCTATACACTCACTGTGCTCTCTCTCCCCTATACACTTCACTGTGCCTCTCTCTCCTCTATCAATCACTGTGCTCTCTCTCCTATACACTCACTGTGCTCTCTCCTATACACTCACTGTGCTCTCCCCTATACACTCACTGTGCTCTCTCTCCTATACACTCACTGTGCTCTCTCCCTATACACTCACTGTGCTCTCTCTCCTATACACTCACTGTGCTCTCTCCTATACACTCACTGTGCTCTCTCCCCTATACACTCACTGTGCTCTCCTCCTATACACTCACTGTGCTCTCTCCCCTATACACTCACTGTGCTCTCTCTCCTATACACTCACTGTGCTCTCTCCTATACACTCACTGTGCTCTCTCTCCTATACACTCACTGTGCTCTCTCCCTATACACTCACTGTGCTCTCTCCCTATACACTCACTGTGCTCTCTCCTATACACTCACTGTGCTCTCTCCCCTATACACTCACTGTGCTCTCTCCTATACACTCACTGTGCTCTCTCTCCTATACACTCACTGTGCTCTCTCTCCAATACACTCACTGTGCTCTCTCCCTATACACTCACTGTGCTCTCTCTCCTATACACTCACTGTGCTCTCCTCCTATACACTCACTGTGCTCTCTCCTATACACTCCACTGTGCTCTCTCCCTATCACTCACTGTGCTCTCTCTCCTATACACTCACTGTGCTCTCTCTCCTATACACTCACTGTGCTCTCTCCCTATACACTCACTGTGCTCTCTCTCCTATACACTCACTGTGCTCTCTCCCCTATACACTCACTGTGCTCTCTCTCCTATACACTCACTGTGCTCTCTCCCTATACACTCACTGTGCTCTCTCTCCTATACACTCACTGTGCTCTCTCCCCTATACACTCACTGTGCTCTCTCCCTATACACTCACTGTGCTCTCTCTCCCTATACACTCACTGTGCTCTCTCTCCTATACACTCACTGTGCTCTCTCTCCTATACACTCACTGTGCTCTCTCCCTATACACTCACTGTGCTCTCTCTCCTATACACTCACTGTGCTCTCTCTCCTATACACTCACTGTGCTCTCTCTCCTATACACTCACTGTGCTCTCTCCCTATACACTCACTGTGCTCTCTCTCCTATACACTCACTGTGCTCTCTCTCCTATACACTCACTGTGCTCTCTCCCTATACACTCACTGTGCTCTCTCTCCTATACACTCACTGTGCTCTCTCTCCTATACACTCACTGTGCTCTCTCCCTATACACTCACTGTGCTCTCTCCCTATACACTCACTGTGCTCTCTCCCTATACACTCACTGTGCTCTCTCCCCTATACACTCACTGTGCTCTCTCTCCTATACACTCACTGTGCTCTCTCCCCTATACACTCACTGTGCTCTCTCTCCTATACACTCACTGTGCTCTCTCTCCTATACACTCACTGTGCTCTCTCCCTATACACTCACTGTGCTCTCTCTCCTATACACTCACTGTGCTCTCTCTCCTATACACTCACTGTGCTCTCTCCCCTATACACTCACTGTGCTCTCTCTCCTATACACTCACTGTGCTCTCTCTCCTATACACTCACTGTGCTCTCTCTCCTATACACTCACTGTGCTCTCTCCTATACACTCACTGTGCTCTCTCTCCTATACACTCACTGTGCTCTCTCCCTATACACTCACTGTGCTCTCTCTCCTATACACTCACTGTGCTCTCCTCCTATACACTCACTGTGCTCTCTCTCCTATACACTCACTGTGCTCTCTCTCCTATACACTCACTGTGCTCTCTCCTATACACTCACTGTGCTCTCTCTCCTATACACTCACTGTGCTCTCTCCCTATACACTCACTGTGCTCTCTCTCCTATACACTCACTGTGCTCTCTCTCCTATACACTCACTGTGCTCTCTCCTATACACTCACTGTGCTCTCTCTCCTATACACTCACTGTGCTCTCTCTCCTATACACTCACTGTGCTCTCTCTCCTATACACTCACTGTGCTCTCTCCCTATACACTCACTGTGCTCTCTCTCCTATACACTCACTGTGCTCTCTCTCCTATACACTCACTGTGCTCTCTCTCCTATACACTCACTGTGCTCTCTCCCTATACACTCACTGTGCTCTCTCTCCTATACACTCACTGTGCTCTCTCCCTATACACTCACTGTGCTCTCTCCTATACACTCACTGTGCTCTCTCTCCTATACACTCACTGTGCTCTCTCTCCTATACACTCACTGTGCTCTCTCTCCTATACACTCACTGTGCTCTCTCTCCTATACACTCACTGTGCTCTCTCCCTATACACTCACTGTGCTCTCTCCCTATACACTCACTGTGCTCTCTCTCCTATACACTCACTGTGCTCTCTCTCCTATACACTCACTGTGCTCTCTCCCTATACACTCACTGTGCTCTCTCTCCTATACACTCACTGTGCTCTCTCCCTATACACTCACTGTGCTCTCTCCCTATACACTCACTGTGCTCTCTCCTATACACTCACTGTGCTCTCTCTCCTATACACTCACTGTGCTCTCTCTCCTATACACTCACTGTGCTCTCTCCCTATACACTCACTGTGCTCTCTCCCTATACACTCACTGTGCTCTCTCCCTATACACTCACTGTGCTCTCTCTCCTATACACTCACTGTGCTCTCTCTCCTATACACTCACTGTGCTCTCTCTCCTATACACTCACTGTGCTCTCTCTCCTATACACTCACTGTGCTCTCTCTCCTATACACTCACTGTGCTCTCTCTCCTATACACTCACTGTGCTCTCTCTCCTATACACTCACTGTGCTCTCTCCCTATACACTCACTGTGCTCTCTCTCCTATACACTCACTGTGCTCTCTCCCTATACACTCACTGTGCTCTCTCTCCTATACACTCACTGTGCTCTCTCTCCTATACACTCACTGTGCTCTCTCCCTATACACTCACTGTGCTCTCTCCCCTATACACTCACTGTGCTCTCTCTCCTATACACTCACTGTGCTCTCTCCCTATACACTCACTGTGCTCTCTCTCCTATACACTCACTGTGCTCTCTCTCCTATACACTCACTGTGCTCTCTCCTATACACTCACTGTGCTCTCTCCTATACACTCACTGTGCTCTCTCCCCTATACACTCACTGTGCTCTCTCTCCTATACACTCACTGTGCTCTCTCCCTATACACTCACTGTGCTCTCTCTCCTATACACTCACTGTGCTCTCTCTCCTATACACTCACTGTGCTCTCTCTCCTATACACTCACTGTGCTCTCTCTCCTATACACTCACTGTGCTCTCTCTCCTATACACTCACTGTGCTCTCCTCTCCTATACACTCACTGTGCTCTCTCCCTATACACTCACTGTGCTCTCTCCTATACACTCACTGTGCTCTCTCTCCTATACACTCACTGTGCTCTCTCCCCTATACCACTCACTGTGCTCTCTCTCCTATACACTCACTGTGCTCTCTCCCCTATACACTCACTGTGCTCTCTCCCCTATACACTCACTGTGCTCTCTCTCCTATACACTCACTGTGCTCTCTCTCCTATACACTCACTGTGCTCTCTCTCCTATACACTCACTGTGCTCTCTCTCCTATACACTCACTGTGCTCTCTCCTATACACTCACTGTGCTCTCTCTCCTATACACTCACTGTGCTCTCTCTCCTAAACACTCACTGTGCTCTCTCTCCTAACACTCACTGTGCTCTCTCCCTATACACTCACTGTGCTCTCTCCTATACACTCACTGTGCTCTCCCCCTATACACTCACTGTGCTCTCTCCCTATACACTCACTGTGCTCTCTCCCCTATACACTCACTGTGCTCTCTCCCTATACACTCACTGTGCTCTCTCTCCTATACACTCACTGTGCTCTCTCCCTATACACTCACTGTGCTCTCTCTCCTATACACTCACTGTGCTCTCTCTCCTATACACTCACTGTGCTCTCTCCCTATACACTCACTGTGCTCTCTCCCTATACACTCACTGTGCTCTCTCCCTATACACTCACTGTGCTCTCTCCCTATACACTCACTGTGCTCTCTCCCCTATACACTCACTGTGCTCTCTCCCTATACACTCACTGTGCTCTCTCTCCTATACACTCACTGTGCTCTCTCCCTATACACTCACTGTGCTCTCTCCTATACACTCACTGTGCTCTCTCTCCTATACACTCACTGTGCTCTCTCCCCTATACACTCACTGTGCTCTCTCTCCTATACACTCACTGTGCTCTCTCCCTATACACTCACTGTGCTCTCTCTCCTATACACTCACTGTGCTCTCTCTCCTATACACTCACTGTGCTCTCTCCCTATACACTCACTGTGCTCTCTCCCTATACACTCACTGTGCTCTCTCTCCTATACACTCACTGTGCTCTCTCTCCTATACACTCACTGTGCTCTCTCTCCTATACACTCACTGTGCTCTCTCTCCTATACACTCACTGTGCTCTCTCCCTATACACTCACTGTGCTCTCTCCTATACACTCACTGTGCTCTCTCCCCTATACACTCACTGTGCTCTCTCTCCTATACACTCACTGTGCTCTCTCTCCTATACACTCACTGTGCTCTCTCTCCTATACACTCACTGTGCTCTCTCCCTATACACTCACTGTGCTCTCTCCTATACACTCACTGTGCTCTCTCCTATACACTCACTGTGCTCTCTCCCTATACACTCACTGTGCTCTCTCTCCTATACACTCACTGTGCTCTCTCCCCTATACACTCACTGTGCTCTCTCTCCTATACACTCACTGTGCTCTCTCCCCTATACACTCACTGTGCTCTCTCTCCTATACACTCACTGTGCTCTCTCCTATACACTCACTGTGCTCTCTCTCCTATACACTCACTGTGCTCTCTCCCTATACACTCACTGTGCTCTCTCCCTATACACTCACTGTGCTCTCTCCCTATACACTCACTGTGCTCTCTCTCCTATACACTCACTGTGCTCTCTCTCCTATACACTCACTGTGCTCTCTCTCCTATACACTCACTGTGCTCTCTCTCCTATACACTCACTGTGCTCTCTCTCCTATACACTCACTGTGCTCTCTCTCCTATACACTCACTGTGCTCTCTCCCTATACACTCACTGTGCTCTCTCCCCTATACACTCACTGTGCTCTCTCTCCTATACACTCACTGTGCTCTCTCCCTATACACTCACTGTGCTCTCTCTCCTATACACTCACTGTGCTCTCTCCCTATACACTCACTGTGCTCTCTCTCCTATACACTCACTGTGCTCTCTCCCCTATACACTCACTGTGCTCTCTCCCCTATACACTCACTGTGCTCTCTCTCCTATACACTCACTGTGCTCTCTCTCCTATACACTCACTGTGCTCTCTCTCCTATACACTCACTGTGCTCTCTCTCCTATACACTCACTGTGCTCTCTCTCCTATACACTCACTGTGCTCTCTCCTATACACTCACTGTGCTCTCTCTCCTATACACTCACTGTGCTCTCTCCTATACACTCACTGTGCTCTCTCTCCTATACACTCACTGTGCTCTCTCTCCTATACACTCACTGTGCTCTCTCTCCTATACACTCACTGTGCTCTCTCCCTATACACTCACTGTGCTCTCTCTCCTATACACTCACTGTGCTCTCTCTCCTATACACTCACTGTGCTCTCTCTCCCTATACACTCACTGTGCTCTCTCCCCTATACACTCACTGTGCTCTCTCCCTATACACTCACTGTGCTCTCTCTCCTATACACTCACTGTGCTCTCTCTCCTATACACTCACTGTGCTCTCTCTCCTATACACTCACTGTGCTCTCTCTCCTATACACTCACTGTGCTCTCTCTCCTATACACTCACTGTGCTCTCTCTCCTATACACTCACTGTGCTCTCTCTCCTATACACTCACTGTGCTCTCTCTCCTATACACTCACTGTGCTCTCTCTCCTATACACTCACTGTGCTCTCTCCCTATACACTCACTGTGCTCTCTCCTATACACTCACTGTGCTCTCTCTCCTATACACTCACTGTGCTCTCTCCCTATACACTCACTGTGCTCTCTCCCCTATACACTCACTGTGCTCTCTCTCCTATACACTCACTGTGCTCTCTCCCTATACACTCACTGTGCTCTCTCCTATACACTCACTGTGCTCTCTCTCCTATACACTCACTGTGCTCTCTCCCCTATACACTCACTGTGCTCTCTCCTATACACTCACTGTGCTCTCTCTCCTATACACTCACTGTGCTCTCTCCCCTATACACTCACTGTGCTCTCTCTCCTATACACTCACTGTGCTCTCTCTCCTATACACTCACTGTGCTCTCTCCCCTATACACTCACTGTGCTCTCTCTCCTATACACTCACTGTGCTCTCTCCTATACACTCACTGTGCTCTCTCCCTATACACTCACTGTGCTCTCTCCCTATACACTCACTGTGCTCTCTCCTATACACTCACTGTGCTCTCTCCTATACACTCACTGTGCTCTCTCCCCTATACACTCACTGTGCTCTCTCCCTATACACTCACTGTGCTCTCTCTCCTATACACTCACTGTGCTCTCTCTCCTATACACTCACTGTGCTCTCTCTCCTATACACTCACTGTGCTCTCTCCTATACACTCACTGTGCTCTCTCCCTATACACTCACTGTGCTCTCTCCTATACACTCACTGTGCTCTCTCCCTATACACTCACTGTGCTCTCTCCCTATACACTCACTGTGCTCTCTCTCCTATACACTCACTGTGCTCTCTCCCTATACACTCACTGTGCTCTCTCTCCTATACACTCACTGTGCTCTCTCTCCTATACACTCACTGTGCTCTCTCTCCTATACACTCACTGTGCTCTCTCCCTATACACTCACTGTGCTCTCTCCCTATACACTCACTGTGCTCTCTCCCCTATACACTCACTGTGCTCTCTCCCTATACACTCACTGTGCTCTCTCCCTATACACTCACTGTGCTCTCTCTCCTATACACTCACTGTGCTCTCTCTCCTATACACTCACTGTGCTCTCTCCCTATACACTCACTGTGCTCTCTCTCCTATACACTCACTGTGCTCTCTCCCTATACACTCACTGTGCTCTCTCTCCTATACACTCACTGTGCTCTCTCCCTATACACTCACTGTGCTCTCTCCCCTATACACTCACTGTGCTCTCTCCCTATACACTCACTGTGCTCTCTCTCCTATACACTCACTGTGCTCTCTCCTATACACTCACTGTGCTCTCTCTCCTATACACTCACTGTGCTCTCTCTCCCTATACACTCACTGTGCTCTCTCTCCTATACACTCACTGTGCTCTCTCTCCTATACACTCACTGTGCTCTCTCCTATACACTCACTGTGCTCTCTCCCCTATACACTCACTGTGCTCTCTCTCCTATACACTCACTGTGCTCTCTCTCCTATACACTCACTGTGCTCTCTCTCCTATACACTCACTGTGCTCTCTCCTATACACTCACTGTGCTCTCTCCCCTATACACTCACTGTGCTCTCTCTCCTATACACTCACTGTGCTCTCTCTCCTATACACTCACTGTGCTCTCTCTCCTATACACTCACTGTGCTCTCTCTCCTATACACTCACTGTGCTCTCTCTCCTATACACTCACTGTGCTCTCTCCTATACACTCACTGTGCTCTCTCTCCTATACACTCACTGTGCTCTCTCTCCTATACACTCACTGTGCTCTCTCTCCTATACACTCACTGTGCTCTCTCTCCTATACACTCACTGTGCTCTCTCCCTATACACTCACTGTGCTCTCTCTCCCTATACACTCACTGTGCTCTCTCCCTATACACTCACTGTGCTCTCTCCCTATACACTCACTGTGCTCTCTCTCCTATACACTCACTGTGCTCTCTCTCCTATACACTCACTGTGCTCTCTCCCTATACACTCACTGTGCTCTCTCCCTATACACTCACTGTGCTCTCTCCCTATACACTCACTGTGCTCTCTCTCCTATACACTCACTGTGCTCTCTCCCTATACACTCACTGTGCTCTCTCTCCTATACACTCACTGTGCTCTCTCCCTATACACTCACTGTGCTCTCTCTCCTATACACTCACTGTGCTCTCTCTCCTATACACTCACTGTGCTCTCTCCCTATACACTCACTGTGCTCTCTCCCTATACACTCACTGTGCTCTCTCTCCTATACACTCACTGTGCTCTCTCTCCTATACACTCACTGTGCTCTCTCTCCTATACACTCACTGTGCTCTCTCTCCTATACACTCACTGTGCTCTCTCCCCTATACACTCACTGTGCTCTCTCTCCTATACACTCACTGTGCTCTCTCCCTATACACTCACTGTGCTCTCTCTCCTATACACTCACTGTGCTCTCTCTCCTATACACTCACTGTGCTCTCTCTCCTATACACTCACTGTGCTCTCTCCCTATACACTCACTGTGCTCTCTCCCTATACACTCACTGTGCTCTCTCCCTATACACTCACTGTGCTCTCTCTCCTATACACTCACTGTGCTCTCTCTCCTATACACTCACTGTGCTCTCTCCTATACACTCACTGTGCTCTCTCTCCCTATACACTCACTGTGCTCTCTCCCTATACACTCACTGTGCTCTCTCCCTATACACTCACTGTGCTCTCTCCCTATACACTCACTGTGCTCTCTCTCCTATACACTCACTGTGCTCTCTCCCTATACACTCACTGTGCTCTCTCCCTATACACTCACTGTGCTCTCTCTCCTATACACTCACTGTGCTCTCTCTCCTATACACTCACTGTGCTCTCTCCCTATACACTCACTGTGCTCTCTCTCCTATACACTCACTGTGCTCTCTCCCTATACACTCACTGTGCTCTCTCTCCTATACACTCACTGTGCTCTCTCTCCTATACACTCACTGTGCTCTCTCTCCTATACACTCACTGTGCTCTCTCTCCTATACACTCACTGTGCTCTCTCTCCTATACACTCACTGTGCTCTCTCTCCTATACACTCACTGTGCTCTCTCTCCTATACACTCACTGTGCTCTCTCCTATACACTCACTGTGCTCTCTCTCCTATACACTCACTGTGCTCTCTCTCCTATACACTCACTGTGCTCTCTCCCCTATACACTCACTGTGCTCTCTCCCTATACACTCACTGTGCTCTCTCCTATACACTCACTGTGCTCTCTCCTATACACTCACTGTGCTCTCTCCCTATACACTCACTGTGCTCTCTCTCCTATACACTCACTGTGCTCTCTCTCCTATACACTCACTGTGCTCTCTCCTATACACTCACTGTGCTCTCTCTCCTATACACTCACTGTGCTCTCTCCCTATACACTCACTGTGCTCTCTCCTATACACTCACTGTGCTCTCTCCCTATACACTCACTGTGCTCTCTCCTATACACTCACTGTGCTCTCTCTCCTATACACTCACTGTGCTCTCTCTCCTATACACTCACTGTGCTCTCTCCCCTATACACTCACTGTGCTCTCTCTCCTATACACTCACTGTGCTCTCTCCCTATACACTCACTGTGCTCTCTCCTATACACTCACTGTGCTCTCTCTCCTATACACTCACTGTGCTCTCTCTCCTATACACTCACTGTGCTCTCTCTCCTATACACTCACTGTGCTCTCTCTCCTATACACTCACTGTGCTCTCTCCTATACACTCACTGTGCTCTCTCTCCTATACACTCACTGTGCTCTCTCTCCTATACACTCACTGTGCTCTCTCTCCTATACACTCACTGTGCTCTCTCCTATACACTCACTGTGCTCTCTCCTATACACTCACTGTGCTCTCTCCCTATACACTCACTGTGCTCTCTCCCTATACACTCACTGTGCTCTCTCTCCTATACACTCACTGTGCTCTCTCTCCTATACACTCACTGTGCTCTCTCCTATACACTCACTGTGCTCTCTCCCTATACACTCACTGTGCTCTCTCCCTATACACTCACTGTGCTCTCTCTCCTATACACTCACTGTGCTCTCTCCCTATACACTCACTGTGCTCTCTCCCTATACACTCACTGTGCTCTCTCTCCTATACACTCACTGTGCTCTCTCCCTATACACTCACTGTGCTCTCTCTCCTATACACTCACTGTGCTCTCTCCCCTATACACTCACTGTGCTCTCTCCTATACACTCACTGTGCTCTCTCCTATACACTCACTGTGCTCTCTCTCCTATACACTCACTGTGCTCTCTCTCCCCTATACACTCACTGTGCTCTCTCCCCTATACACTCACTGTGCTCTCTCCCTATACACTCACTGTGCTCTCTCCCCTATACACTCACTGTGCTCTCTCTCCTATACACTCACTGTGCTCTCTCCCTATACACTCACTGTGCTCTCTCTCCTATACACTCACTGTGCTCTCTCTCCCTATACACTCACTGTGCTCTCTCCCTATACACTCACTGTGCTCTCTCTCCTATACACTCACTGTGCTCTCTCTCCTATACACTCACTGTGCTCTCTCTCCTATACACTCACTGTGCTCTCTCCCTATACACTCACTGTGCTCTCTCTCCCTATACACTCACTGTGCTCTCTCCCCTATACACTCACTGTGCTCTCTCTCTATACACTCACTGTGCTCTCTCTCCCTATACACTCACTGTGCTCTCTCCCCTATACACCTCACTGTGCTCTCTCCCTATACACTCACTGTGCTCTCTCTCCTATACAATCACTGTGCTCTCTCTCCCCTATACACTCACTGTGCTCTCTCTCCCTATACACTCACTGTGCTCTCTCCCTATACACTCACTGTGCTCTCTCCTATACACTCACTGTGCTCTCTCCCTATACACTCACTGTGCTCTCTCCCTATACACTCACTGTGCTCTCTCTCCTATACACTCACTGTGCTCTCTCTCCTATACACTCACTGTGCTCTCTCTCCTATACACTCACGTGCTCTCTCCCCTATACACTCACTGTGCTCTCTCTCCTATACACTCACTGTGCTCTCTCCTATACACTCACTGTGCTCTCTCCTATACACTCACTGTGCTCTCTCCCCTATACACTCACTGTGCTCTCTCTCCTATACACTCACTGTGCTCTCTCTCCCTATACACTCACTGTGCTCTCTCCTATACACTCACTGTGCTCTCTCTCCTATACACTCACTGTGCTCTCTCTCCTATACACTCACTGTGCTCTCTCTCCTATACACTCACTGTGCTCTCTCTCCTATACACTCACTGTGCTCTCTCCCTATACACTCACTGTGCTCTCTCCTATACACTCACTGTGCTCTCTCCCTATACACTCACTGTGCTCTCTCTCCTATACACTCACTGTGCTCTCTCTCCTATACACTCACTGTGCTCTCTCTCCTATACACTCACTGTGCTCTCTCCCTATACACTCACTGTGCTCTCTCCTATACACTCACTGTGCTCTCTCCCTATACACTCACTGTGCTCTCTCTCTATACACTCACTGTGCTCTCTCTCCTATACACTCACTGTGCTCTCTCCTATACACTCACTGTGCTCTCTCTCCTATACACTCACTGTGCTCTCTCCCTATACACTCACTGTGCTCTCTCCCTATACACTCACTGTGCTCTCTCTCCTATACACTCACTGTGCTCTCTCTCCCTATACACTCACTGTGCTCTCTCCCTATACACTCACTGTGCTCTCTCCCCTATACACTCACTGTGCTCTCTCTCCTATACACTCACTGTGCTCTCTCCCCTATACACTCACTGTGCTCTCTCCCCTATACACTCACTGTGCTCTCTCCCCTATACACTCACTGTGCTCTCTCTCCTATACACTCACTGTGCTCTCTCTCCCCTATACACTCACTGTGCTCTCTCTCCTATACACTCACTGTGCTCTCTCTCCTATACACTCACTGTGCTCTCTCCTATACACTCACTGTGCTCTCTCTCCTATACACTCACTGTGCTCTCTCTCCTATACACTCACTGTGCTCTCTCTCCTATACACTCACTGTGCTCTCTCTCCTATACACTCACTGTGCTCTCCCTATACACTCACTGTGCTCTCTCTCCTATACACTCACTGTGCTCTCTCCCCTATACACTCACTGTGCTCTCTCTCCTATACACTCACTGTGCTCTCTCTCCTATACACTCACTGTGCTCTCTCTCCTATACACTCACTGTGCTCTCTCCTATACACTCACTGTGCTCTCTCCTATACACTCACTGTGCTCTCTCTCCTATACACTCACTGTGCTCTCTCTCCTATACACTCACTGTGCTCTCTCTCCTATACACTCACTGTGCTCTCTCCTATACACTCACTGTGCTCTCTCCCTATACACTCACTGTGCTCTCTCCTATACACTCACTGTGCTCTCTCTCCTATACACTCACTGTGCTCTCTCCTATACACTCACTGTGCTCTCTCCCTATACACTCACTGTGCTCTCTCCTATACACTCACTGTGCTCTCTCCTATACACTCACTGTGCTCTCTCTCCTATACACTCACTGTGCTCTCTCTCCTATACACTCACTGTGCTCTCTCCCCTATACACTCACTGTGCTCTCTCCTATACACTCACTGTGCTCTCTCTCCTATACACTCACTGTGCTCTCTCTCCTATACACTCACTGTGCTCTCTCTCCTATACACTCACTGTGCTCTCTCCCTATACACTCACTGTGCTCTCTCTCCTATACACTCACTGTGCTCTCTCCCTATACACTCACTGTGCTCTCTCTCCTATACACTCACTGTGCTCTCTCCCTATACACTCACTGTGCTCTCTCTCCTATACACTCACTGTGCTCTCTCTCCTATACACTCACTGTGCTCTCTCTCCTATACACTCACTGTGCTCTCTCCCTATACACTCACTGTGCTCTCTCCTATACACTCACTGTGCTCTCTCTCCTATACACTCACTGTGCTCTCTCTCCTATACACTCACTGTGCTCTCTCTCCTATACACTCACTGTGCTCTCTCTCCTATACACTCACTGTGCTCTCTCTCCTATACACTCACTGTGCTCTCTCCCTATACACTCACTGTGCTCTCTCCTATACACTCACTGTGCTCTCTCTCCTATACACTCACTGTGCTCTCTCCTATACACTCACTGTGCTCTCTCTCCTATACACTCACTGTGCTCTCTCTCCTATACACTCACTGTGCTGTGCTCTCTCCCTATACACTCACTGTGCTCTCTCCCCTATACACTCACTGTGCTCTCTCCCTATACACTCACTGTGCTCTCTCTCCTATACACTCACCTGTGCTCTCTCTCCCTATACACTCACTGTGCTCTCCCTATACACTCACTGTGCTCTCTCTCCTATACACTCACTGTGCTCTCTCTCCTATACACTCACTGTGCTCTCTCCCCTATTACACTCACTGTGCTCTCTCTCCTATACACTCACTGTGCTCTCTCCTATACACTCACTGTGCTCTCTCTCCCTATACACTCACTGTGCTCTCTCTCCTATACACTCACTGTGCTCTCTCTCCTATACACTCACTGTGCTCTCTCCCTATACACTCACTGTGCTCTCTCCTATACACTCACTGTGCTCTCTCCCCTATACACTCACTGTGCTCTCTCCCCTATACACTCACTGTGCTCTCTCCTATACACTCACTGTGCTCTCTCTCCTATACACTCACTGTGCTCTCTCCTATACACTCACTGTGCTCTCTCCCTATACACTCACTGTGCTCTCTCTCCTATACACTCACTGTGCTCCTCTCTCCTATACACTCACTGTGCTCTCTCTCCCTATACACTCACTGTGCTCTCTCTCCTATACACTCACTGTGCTCTCTCCTATACACTCACTGTGCTCTCTCTCCTATACACTCACTGTGCTCTCTCTCCTATACACTCACTGTGCCTCTCTCTCTATACACTCACTGTGCTCTCTCCCCTATACACTCACTGTGCTCTCTCCCCTATACACTCACTGTGCTCTCTCCCTATACACTCACTGTGCTCTCTCCTATACACTCACCTGTGCTCTCTCTCCTATACACTCACTGTGCTCTCTCCCCTATACACTCACTGTGCTCTCTCCCTATACACTCACTGTGCTCTCTCTCCTATACCTCACTGTGCTCTCTCCCTATACACTCACTGTGCTCTCTCCTATACACTCACTGTGCTCTCTCTCCTATACACTCACTGTGCTCTCTCCCTATACACTCACTGTGCTCTCTCCCTATACACTCACTGTGCTCTCTCCCCTATACACTCACTGTGCTCTCTCTCCTATACACTCACTGTGCTCTCTCCCTATACACTCACTGTGCTCTCTCTCCTATACACTCACTGTGCTCTCTCTCCTATACACTCACTGTGCTCTCTCTCCTATACACTCACTGTGCTCTCTCCCTATACACTCACTGTGCTCTCTCTCTATACACTCACTGTGCTCTCTCTCCCCTATACACTCACTGTGCTCTCTCTCCTATACACTCACTGTGCTCTCTCTCCTATACACTCACTGTGCTCTCTCCCTATACACTCACTGTGCTCTCTCTCCTATACACTCACTGTGCTCTCTCCCTATACACTCACTGTGCTCTCTCTCCCTATACACTCACTGTGCTCTCTCTCCTATACACTCACTGTGCTCTCTCTCCTATACACTCACTGTGCTCTCTCCCTATACACTCACTGTGCTCTCTCCCTATACACTCACTGTGCTCTCTCTCCTATACACTCACTGTGCTCTCTCCCTATACACTCACTGTGCTCTCTCCTAACACCTCACTGTGCCTCTCTCTCCTATACACTCACTGTGCTCTCTCTCCTATACACTCACTGTGCTCTCTCCCCTATACACTCACTGTGCTCTCTCTCCTATACACTCACTGTGCTCTCTCTCCTATACACTCACTGTGCTCTCTCCTATACACTCACTGTGCTCTCTCCCTATACACTCACTGTGCTCTCTCCTATACACTCACTGTGCTCTCTCCCTATACACTCACTGTGCTCTCTCTCCTATACACTCACTGTGCTCTCTCCCTATACACTCACTGTGCTCTCTCTCCTATACACTCACTGTGCTCTCTCCTATACACTCACTGTGCTCTCTCCCTATACACTCACTGTGCTCTCTCTCCTATACACTCACTGTGCTCTCTCTCCTATACACTCACTGTGCTCTCTCTCCTATACACTCACTGTGCTCTCTCTCCTATACACTCACTGTGCTCTCTCTCCTATACACTCACTGTGCTCTCTCTCCCTATACACTCACTGTGCTCTCTCTCCTATACACTCACTGTGCTCTCTCTCCTATACACTCACTGTGCTCTCTCTCCTATACACTCACTGTGCTCTCTCTCCTATACACTCACTGTGCTCTCTCCCTATACACTCACTGTGCTCTCTCTCCTATACACTCACTGTGCTCTCTCCTATACACTCACTGTGCTCTCTCCCTATACACTCACTGTGCTCTCTCTCCTATACACTCACTGTGCTCTCTCTCCCTATACACTCACTGTGCTCTCTCCCTATACACTCACTGTGCTCTCTCTCCTATACACTCACTGTGCTCTCTCCCTATACACTCACTGTGCTCTCTCTCCTATACACTCACTGTGCTCTCTCCTATACACTCACTGTGCTCTCTCTCCCTATACACTCACTGTGCTCTCTCCCTATACACTCACTGTGCTCTCTCTCCTATACACTCACTGTGCTCTCTCTCCTATACACTCACTGTGCTCTCTCCCCTATACACTCACTGTGCTCTCTCTCCTATACACTCACTGTGCTCTCTCTCCTATACACTCACTGTGCTCTCTCCCCTATACACTCACTGTGCCTCTCTCCTATACACTCACTGTGCTCTCTTCCTATACACTCACTGTGCTCTCTCTCCTATACACTCACTGTGCTCTCTCTCCTATACACTCACTGTGCTCTCTCCCCTATTCACTCACTGTGCTCTTCCCTATACACTCACTCGTGCTCTCTCTCCTATACACTCACTGTGCTCTCTCTCCTATACACTCACTGTGCTCTCTCTCATATACACTCACTGTGCTCTCTCCTATACACTCACTGTGCTCTCTCTCCTATACACTCACTGTGCTCTCTCTCCTATACACTCACTGTGCTCTCTCCCCTATACACTCACTGAGCTCTCTCCTATACACTCACTGTGCTCTCTCCCTATACACTCACTGTGCTCTCTCTCCTATACACTCACTGTGCTCTCTCTCCTATACACTCACTGTGCTCTCTCTCCTATACACTCACTGTGCTCTCCCTATACACTCACTGTGCTCTCTCCTATACATCACTGTGCTCTCTCCCCTATACACTCACTGTGCTCTCTCCCCTATACATCACTGTGCTCTCTCCCTATACATCACTGTGCTCTCTCCCTATACACTCACTGTGCTCTCTCTCCTATACACTCACTGTGCTCTCTCCCCTATACCACTCACTGTGCTCTCTCTCCTATACACTCACTGTGCTCTCTCCCCTATACACTCACTGTGCTCTCTCCCTATACACTCACTGTGCTCTCTCCTATACACTCACTGTGCTCTCTCTCCTAGTACACTCACTGTGCTCTCCCCTATACACTCACTGTGCTCTCTCTCCTATACACTCACTGTGCTCTCTCTCCTATACACTCACTGTGCTCTCTCTCCTATACATCCACTGTGCTCTCTCCCTATACATCACTGTGCTCTCTCCCTATACACTCACTGTGCTCTCTCCTATACACTCACTGTGCTCTCTCTCCTATACACTCACTGTGCTCTCTCTCCTATACACTCACTGTGCTCTCTCCTATACACTCACTGTGCTCTCTCCTATACACTCACTGTGCTCTCTCTCCTATACACTCACTGTGCTCTCTCTCCTATACACTCACTGTGCTCTCTCTCCTATACACTCACTGTGCTCTCTCTCCTATACACTCACTGTGCTCTCTCTCTATACACTCACTGTGCTCTCTCCTATACACTCACTGTGCTCTCTCTCCTATACACTCACTGTGCTCTCTCCTATACACTCACTGTGCTCTCTCTCTATACACTCACTGTGCTCTCTCCTTTACACTCACTGTGCTTCTCTCCCCTATACACTCACTGTGCTCTCTCTCCTATACACTCACTGTGCTCTCTCCCCTATACACTCACTGTGCTCTCTCCTATACACTCACTGTGCTCTCTCCCTATACACTCACTGTGCTCTCTCCCCTATACACTCACTGTGCTCTCTCCCCTATACACTCACTGTGCTCTCTCTCCTATACACTCACTGTGCTCTCTCTCCTATACACTCACTGTGCTCTCTCTCCTATACACTCACTGTGCTCTCTCTCCTATACACTCACTGTGCTCTCTCTCTATACACTCACTGTGCTCTCTCCCCTATACACTCACTGTGCTCTCTCTCCTATACACTCACTGTGCTCTCTCTCCTATACACTCACTGTGCTCTCTCCCCTATACACTCACTGTGCTCTCTCTCCTATACACTCACTGTGCTCTCTCTCCTATACACTCACTGTGCTCTCTCTCCTATACACTCACTGTGCTCTCTCTCCTATACACTCACTGTGCTCTCTCTCCTATACACTCACTGTGCTCTCTCTCCTATACACTCACTGTGCTCTCTCCCCTATACACTCACTGTGCTCTCTCTCCTATACACTCACTGTGCTCTCTCCCCTATACACTCACTGTGCTCTCTCTCCTATACACTCACTGTGCTCTTCTCCCTATACACTCACTGTGCTCTCTCTCTCTCCTATACACTCACTGTGCTCTCTCCCTATACACTCACTGTGCTCTTCTCTCCTATACACTCACTGTGCTCTCTCCTATACACTCACTGTGCTCTCTCCTATACACTCACTGTGCTCTCTCCTATACACTCACTGTGCTCTCTCCCCTATACACCACTGTGCTCTCTCCCTATACACTCACTGTGCTCTTCTCCCCTATACACTCACTGTGCTCTCTCCCTATACACTCACTGTGCTCTCTCTCCTATACACTCACTGTGCTCTCTCCTATACACTCACTGTGCTCACTCTCCTATATACACCTCACTGTGCTCTCTCTCTATACACTCACTGTGCTCTCTCTCCCCTATACACTCACTGTGCTCTCTCCTATACACTCACTGTGCTCTCTCTCCTATACACTCACTGTGCTCTCTCTCCTATACACTCACTGTGCTCTCTCTCCTATACACTCACTGTGCTCTCTCCTATACACTCACTGTGCTCTCTCCCTATACACTCACTGTGCTCTCTCTCCTATACACTCACTGTGCTCTCTCCCTATACACTCACTGTGCTCTCTCCTATACACTCACTGTGCTCTCTCTCCTATACACTCACTGTGCTCTCTCCCCTATACACTCACTGTGCTCTCTCCCTATACACTCACTGTGCTCTCTCCTATACACTCACTGTGCTCTCTCTCCTATACACTCACTGTGCTCTCTCCCTATACACTCACTGTGCTCTCTCCTATACACTCACTGTGCTCTCTCCTATACACTCACTGTGCTCTCTCCTATACACTCACTGTGCTCTCCTCCTATACACTCACTGTGCTCTCTCCCCTATACACTCACTGTGCTCTCTTCCCTATACACTCACTGTGCTCTCTCTCCTATACACTCACTGTGCTCTCTCCTATACACTCACTGTGCTCTCTCTCCTATACACTCACTGTGCTCTCTCTCCTATACACTCACTGTGCTCTCTCCTATACACTCACTGTGCTCTCTCCTATACACTCACTGTGCTCTCTCCTCCTATACACTCACTGTGCTCTCTTCCTATACACTCACTGTGCTCTCTCTCCTATACACTCACTGTGCTCTCTCCTATACACTCACTGTGCTCTCTCCCTATACACTCACTGTGCTCTCTCTCCTATACACTCACTGTGCTCTCTCCCCTATACACTCACTGTGCTCTCTCTCCTATACACTCACTGTGCTCTCTCTCCTATACACTCACTGTGCTCTCTCTCCTATACACTCACTGTGCTCTCTCTCCTATACACTCACTGTGCTCTCTCTCCTATACACTCACTGTGCTCTCTCCCTATACACTCACTGTGCTCTCTCTCCCTATACACTCACTGTGCTCTCTCTCCTATACACTCACTGTGCTCTCTCCCTATACACTCACTGTGCTCTCTCTCCTATACACTCACTGTGCTCTCTCCCTATACACTCACTGTGCTCTCTCTCCTATACACTCACTGTGCTCTCTCTCCTATACACTCACTGTGCTCTCTCTCCTATACACTCACTGTGCTCTCTCCTATACACTCACTGTGCTCTCTCTCCTATACACTCACTGTGCTCTCTCTCCTATACACTCACTGTGCTCTCTCCTATACACTCACTGTGCTCTCTCTCCTATACACTCACTGTGCTCTCTCCTATACACTCACTGTGCTCTCTCTCCTATACACTCACTGTGCTCTCTCCCCTATACACTCACTGTGCTCTCTCTCCTATACACTCACTGTGCTCTCCCCTATACACTCACTGTGCTCTCTCCCCTATACACTCACTGTGCTCTCTCCTATACACTCACTGTGCTCTCTCTCCATACACTCACTGTGCTCTCTCCTATACACTCACTGTCTCTCTCTCCTATACACTCACTGTGCTCTCTCTCCCTATACACTCACTGTGCTCTCTCCTATACACTCACTGTGCTCTCTCTCCTATACACTCACTGTGCTCTCTCTCCTATACACTCACTGTGCTCTCTCTCCTATACACTCACTGTGCTCTCTCTCCTATACACTCACTGTGCTCTCTCCCTATACACTCACTGTGCTCTCTCTCCTATACACTCACTGTGCTCTCTCTCCTATACACTCACTGTGCTCTCTCCCTATACACTCACTGTGCTCTCTCCCCTATACACTCACTGTGCTCTCTCCCCTATACACTCACTGTGCTCTCTCTCCTATACACTCACTGTGCTCTCTCCCTATACACTCACTGTGCTCTCTCTCCTATACACTCACTGTGCTCTCTCTCCTATACACTCACTGTGCTCTCTCTCCTATACACTCACTGTGCTCTCTCTCCTATACACTCACTGTGCTCTCTCCTATACACTCACTGTGCTCTCTCTCTATACACTCACTGTGCTCTCTCTCCTATACACTCACTGTGCTCTCTCTCCTATACACTCACTGTGCTCTCTCCCTATACACTCACTGTGCTCTCTCCTATACACTCACTGTGCTCTCTCCTATACACTCACTGTGCTCTCTCTCCTATACACTCACTGTGCTCTCTCTCCTATACACTCACTGTGCTCTCTCCCTATACACTCACTGTGCTCTCTCCCCTATACACTCACTGTGCTCTCTCTCCTATACACTCACTGTGCTCTCTCTCCTATACACTCACTGTGCTCTCTCCCTATACACTCACTGTGCTCTCTCCCTATACACTCACTGTGCTCTCTCTCCTATACACTCACTGTGCTCTCTCTCCTATACACTCACTGTGCTCTCTCTCCTATACACTCACTGTGCTCTCTCTCCTATACACTCACTGTGCTCTCTCTCCTATACACTCACTGTGCTCTCTCTATACACTCACTGTCTCTCTCCCCTTTACACTCACTGTGCTCTCTCCTATACACTCACTGTGCTCTCTCTCCTATACACTCACTGTGCCTCTCTCCCCCTATACACTCACTGTGCTCTCTCTCCTATACACTCACTGTGCTCTCTCCCCTCTACACTCACTGTGCTCTCTCTCCTATACACTCACTGTGCTCTCTCCTCCTATACACTCACTGTGCTCTCTCTCCCCTATACACTCACGTGTGCTCTCTCCCCTATACACTCACTGTGCTCTCTCCCCTATACACACCACTGTGCTCTCTCCTATACACTCACTGTGCTCTCTCTCCTATACCACTCACTGTGCTCTCTCTCCCCTATAAACTCACTGTGCTCTCCTCCTATACACTCACTGTGCTCTCTCTCCTATCCACTCACTGTTGCTCGTCTCTCGCTCACACACTCACTGTGCTCTCTCTCCTAACACTCACTGTGCTCTCTCCCTATACACTCACTGTGCTCTCTCTCTCCTATACACTACTGTCTCTCCCCTATACACCTCACTGTGCTCTCTCTCCTATACACTCACTGTGCTCTCTCCCCTATACACTCACTGTGCTCTCTCTCCCTATACACTCACTGTGCTCTCTCTCCTATACACTCACTGTGCTCTCTCCCCTATACACTCACTGTGCTCTCTCTCCTATACACTCACTGTGCTCTCTCTCCTATACACTCACTGTGCTCTCTCCTATACACTCACTGTGCTCTCTCCCCTATACACTCACTGTGCTCTCTCTCCTATACACTCACTGTGCTCTCTCCCCTATACACTCACTGTGCTCTCTCTCCTATACACTCACTGTGCTCTCTCCTATACACTCACTGTGCTCTCTCCCCTATACACTCACTGTGCTCTCTCCCCTATACACTCACTGTGCTCTCTCCCTATACACTCACTGTGCTCTCTCTCCTATACACTCACTGTGCTCTCTCTCCTATACACTCACTGTGCTCTCTCCCTATACACTCACTGTGCTCTCTCCCTATACACTCACTGTGCTCTCTCCTATACACTCACTGTGCTCTCCTACACTCACTGTGCCTCCCTACACTCACTGTGCTCTCTCCCCTATACACTCACTGTGCTCTCTCCCTATACACTCACTGTGCTCTCTCCTATACACTCACTGTGCTCTCTCCTATACACTCACTGTGCTCTCTCTCCTATACACTCACTGTGCTCTCTCTCCTATACACTCACTGTGCTCTCTCTCCTATACACTCACTGTGCTCTCTCCCTATACACTCACTGTGCTCTCTCCCCTATACACTCACTGTGCTCTCTCCCCTATACACTCACTGTGCTCTCTCTCCTATACACTCACTGTGCTCTCTCCCCTATACACTCACTGTGCTCTCTCCTATACACTCACTGTGCTCTCTCCCCTATACACTCACTGTGCTCTCTCTCCTATACACTCACTGTGCTCTCTCCCTATACACTCACTGTGCTCTCTCCTATACACCCTGCTCTCTCCTATACACTCACTGTGCTCTCTCTCCTATACACTCACTGTGCTCTCTCTCCCTATACACTCACTGTGCTCTCTCTCCTATACACTCACTGTGCTCTCTCCCCTATACACTCACTGTGCTCTCTCTCCTATACACTCACTGTGCTCTCTCTCCTATACACTCACTGTGCTCTCTCCCTATACACTCACTGTGCTCTCTCTCCTATACACTCACTGTGCTCTCTCCTATACACTCACTGTGCTCTCTCCCCTATACACTCACTGTGCTCTCTCTCCTATACACTCACTGTGCTCTCTCTCCTATACACTCACTGTGCTCTCTCTCCTATACACTCACTGTGCTCTCTCTCCTATACACTCACTGTGCTCTCTCTCCCTATACACTCACTGTGCTCTCTCCTATACACTCACTGTGCTCTCTCTCCTATACACTCACTGTGCTCTCTCTCCTATACACTCACTGTGCTCTCTCTCCTATACACTCACTGTGCTCTCTCTCCTATACACTCACTGTGCTCTCTCCCTATACACTCACTGTGCTCTCTCTCCTATACACTCACTGTGCTCTCTCTCCTATACACTCACTGTGCTCTCTCTCCCCTATACACTCACTGTGCTCTCTCTCCTATACACTCACTGTGCTCTCTCTCCTATACACTCACTGTGCTCTCTCTCCTATACACTCACTGTGCTCTCTCTCCTATACACTCACTGTGCTCTCTCCTATACACTCACTGTGCTCTCTCTCCTATACACTCACTGTGCTCTCTCCCTATACACTCACTGTGCTCTCTCCCTATACACTCACTGTGCTCTCTCTCCTATACACTCACTGTGCTCTCTCTCCTATACACTCACTGTGCTCTCTCTCCTATACACTCACTGTGCTCTCTCTCCTATACACTCACTGTGCTCTCTCTCCTATACACTCACTGTGCTCTCTCCTATACACTCACTGTGCTCTCTCCCTATACACTCACTGTGCTCTCTCTCCTATACACTCACTGTGCTCTCTCCCTATACACTCACTGTGCTCTCTCTCCTATACACTCACTGTGCTCTCTCTCCTATACACTCACTGTGCTCTCTCTCCTATACACTCACTGTGCTCTCTCTCCTATACACTCACTGTGCTCTCTCCTATACACTCACTGTGCTCTCTCTCCTATACACTCACTGTGCTCTCTCTCCTATACACTCACTGTGCTCTCTCCCCTATACACTCACTGTGCTCTCTCTCCTATACACTCACTGTGCTCTCTCCTATACACTCACTGTGCTCTCTCCCCTATACACTCACTGTGCTCTCTCTCCTATACACTCACTGTGCTCTCCCCTATACACTCACTGTGCTCTCTCTCCTATACACTCACTGTGCTCTCTCCCTATACACTCACTGTGCTCTCTCTCCTATACACTCACTGTGCTCTCTCTCCTATACACTCACTGTGCTCTCTCTCCTATACACTCACTGTGCTCTCTCTCCTATACACTCACTGTGCTCTCTCCTATACACTCACTGTGCTCTCTCTCCTATACACTCACTGTGCTCTCTCTCCTATACACTCACTGTGCTCTCTCCCCTATACACTCACTGTGCTCTCTCTCCTATACACTCACTGTGCTCTCTCCTATACACTCACTGTGCTCTCTCCTATACACTCACTGTGCTCTCTCCCTATACACTCACTGTGCTCTCTCCTATACACTCACTGTGCTCTCTCCCTATACACTCACTGTGCTCTCTCTCCTATACACTCACTGTGCTCTCTCTCCTATACACTCACTGTGCTCTCTCTCCTATACACTCACTGTGCTCTCTCCCTATACACTCACTGTGCTCTCTCTCCTATACACTCACTGTGCTCTCTCTCCTATACACTCACTGTGCTCTCTCTCCTATACACTCACTGTGCTCTCTCTCCTATACACTCACTGTGCTCTCTCCTATACACTCACTGTGCTCTCTCCCTATACACTCACTGTGCTCTCTCCCTATACACTCACTGTGCTCTCTCTCCTATACACTCACTGTGCTCTCTCCCTATACACTCACTGTGCTCTCTCTCCTATACACTCACTGTGCTCTCTCTCCTATACACTCACTGTGCTCTCTCCCTATACACTCACTGTGCTCTCTCCCTATACACTCACTGTGCTCTCTCCCCTATACACTCACTGTGCTCTCTCTCCTATACACTCACTGTGCTCTCTCTCCTATACACTCACTGTGCTCTCTCTCCTATACACTCACTGTGCTCTCTCTCCTATACACTCACTGTGCTCTCTCTCCTATACACTCACTGTGCTCTCTCTCCTATACACTCACTGTGCTCTCTCTCCTATACACTCACTGTGCTCTCTCTCCTATACACTCACTGTGCTCTCTCCCTATACACTCACTGTGCTCTCTCCCTATACACTCACTGTGCTCTCTCTCCTATACACTCACTGTGCTCTCTCTCCTATACACTCACTGTGCTCTCTCCCCTATACACTCACTGTGCTCTCTCCTATACACTCACTGTGCTCTCTCCCTATACACTCACTGTGCTCTCTCTCCTATACACTCACTGTGCTCTCTCCCCTATACACTCACTGTGCTCTCTCTCCTATACACTCACTGTGCTCTCTCTCCTATACACTCACTGTGCTCTCTCTCCTATACACTCACTGTGCTCTCTCCCTATACACTCACTGTGCTCTCTCTCCTATACACTCACTGTGCTCTCTCTCCTATACACTCACTGTGCTCTCTCCCCTATACACTCACTGTGCTCTCTCCCCTATACACTCACTGTGCTCTCTCTCCTATACACTCACTGTGCTCTCTCTCCTATACACTCACTGTGCTCTCTCCTATACACTCACTGTGCTCTCTCCCCTATACACTCACTGTGCTCTCTCCCTATACACTCACTGTGCTCTCTCTCCTATACACTCACTGTGCTCTCTCTCCTATACACTCACTGTGCTCTCTCTCCTATACACTCACTGTGCTCTCTCTCCTATACACTCACTGTGCTCTCTCCCTATACACTCACTGTGCTCTCTCTCCTATACACTCACTGTGCTCTCTCCCTATACACTCACTGTGCTCTCTCCCCTATACACTCACTGTGCTCTCTCTCCTATACACTCACTGTGCTCTCTCCCTATACACTCACTGTGCTCTCTCTCCTATACACTCACTGTGCTCTCTCTCCTATACACTCACTGTGCTCTCTCCCCTATACACTCACTGTGCTCTCTCCCTATACACTCACTGTGCTCTCTCTCCTATACACTCACTGTGCTCTCTCCTATACACTCACTGTGCTCTCTCTCCTATACACTCACTGTGCTCTCTCCCTATACACTCACTGTGCTCTCTCCTATACACTCACTGTGCTCTCTCCTATACCACTCACTGTGCTCTCTCTCCTATACACTCACTGTGCTCTCTCCCTATACACTCACTGTGCTCTCTCCCTATACACTCACTGTGCTCTCTCTCCTATACACTCACTGTGCTCTCTCCTATACACTCACTGTGCTCTCTCCTATACACTCACTGTGCTCTCTCTCCTATACACTCACTGTGCTCTCTCTCCTATACACTCACTGTGCTCTCTCTCCTATACACTCACTGTGCTCTCTCTCCTATACACTCACTGTGCTCTCTCTCCTATACACTCACTGTGCTCTCTCCTATACACTCACTGTGCTCTCTCTCCTATACACTCACTGTGCTCTCTCCCTATACACTCACTGTGCTCTCCTCCTATACACTCACTGTGCTCTCTCTCCTATACACTCACTGTGCTCTCTCCCTATACACTCACTGTGCTCTCTCCCTATACACTCACTGTGCTCTCTCTCCTATACACTCACTGTGCTCTCTCTCCTATACACTCACTGTGCTCTCTCTCCTATACACTCACTGTGCTCTCTCCCTATACACTCACTGTGCTCTCTCTCCTATACACTCACTGTGCTCTCTCTCCTATACACTCACTGTGCTCTCTCCTATACACTCACTGTGCTCTCTCTCCTATACACTCACTGTGCTCTCTCCCCTATACACTCACTGTGCTCTCTCCTATACACTCACTGTGCTCTCTCCTATACACTCACTGTGCTCTCTCCTATACACTCACTGTGCTCTCTCCTATACACTCACTGTGCTCTCTCTCCTATACACTCACTGTGCTCTCTCTCCTATACACTCACTGTGCTCTCTCTCCCTATACACTCACTGTGCTCTCTCCCTATACACTCACTGTGCTCTCTCCCTATACACTCACTGTGCTCTCTCCCTATACACTCACTGTGCTCTCTCCCCTATACACTCACTGTGCTCTCTCCCTATACACTCACTGTGCTCTCTCTCCTATACACTCACTGTGCTCTCTCCCCTATACACTCACTGTGCTCTCTCCCTATACACTCACTGTGCTCTCTCTCCTATACACTCACTGTGCTCTCTCCCTATACACTCACTGTGCTCTCTCTCCTATACACTCACTGTGCTCTCTCCTATACACTCACTGTGCTCTCTCCCTATACACTCACTGTGCTCTCTCCCCTATACACTCACTGTGCTCTCTCCCTATACACTCACTGTGCTCTCTCTCCTATACACTCACTGTGCTCTCTCTCCTATACACTCACTGTGCTCTCTCTCCTATACACTCACTGTGCTCTCTCTCCTATACACTCACTGTGCTCTCTCCTATACACTCACTGTGCTCTCTCTCCTATACACTCACTGTGCTCTCTCCCTATACACTCACTGTGCTCTCTCTCCTATACACTCACTGTGCTCTCTCTCCTATACACTCACTGTGCTCTCTCTCCTATACACTCACTGTGCTCTCTCTCCTATACACTCACTGTGCTCTCTCCTATACACTCACTGTGCTCTCTCTCCTATACACTCACTGTGCTCTCTCTCCTATACACTCACTGTGCTCTCTCCCTATACACTCACTGTGCTCTCTCCCCTATACACTCACTGTGCTCTCTCTCCTATACACTCACTGTGCTCTCTCTCCTATACACTCACTGTGCCTCTCTCCCTATACACTCACTGTGCTCTCTCCCTATACACTCACTGTGCTCTCTCTCCTATACACTCACTGTGCTCTCTCCTATACACTCACTGTGCTCTCTCCCTATACACTCACTGTGCTCTCTCCTATACACTCACTGTGCTCTCCTCCTATACACTCACTGTGCTCTCTCTCCTATACACTCACTGTGCTCTCTCCCTATACACTCACTGTGCTCTCTCCCTATACACTCACTGTGCTCTCTCCTATACACTCACTGTGCTCTCTCCTATACACTCACTGTGCTCTCTCCCTATACACTCACTGTGCTCTCTCCTATACACTCACTGTGCTCTCTCCCTATACACTCACTGTGCTCTCTCCCTATACACTCACTGTGCTCTCTCTCCTATACACTCACTGTGCTCTCTCCTATACACTCACTGTGCTCTCTCCCTATACACTCACTGTGCTCTCTCTCCTATACACTCACTGTGCCTCTCTCCTATACACTCACTGTGCTCTCCCCTATACACTCACTGTGCTCTCTCTCCTATACACTCACTGTGCTCTCTCTCCTATACACTCACTGTGCTCTCTCCCTATACACTCACTGTGCTCTCTCCCTATACACTCACTGTGCTCTCTCCCCTATACACTCACTGTGCTCTCTCTCCCTATACACTCACTGTGCTCTCTCTCCTATACACTCACTGTGCTCTCTCCTCCTATACACTCACTGTGCTCTCTCTCCCTATACACTCACTGTGCTCTCTCCCTATACACTCACTGTGCTCTCTCTCCTATACACTCACTGTGCTCTCTCTCCTATACACTCACTGTGCTCTCTCCTATACACTCACTGTGCTCTCTCTCCTATACACTCACTGTGCTCTCTCCTCCTATACACTCACTGTGCTCTCTCTCCTATACACTCACTGTGCTCTCTCCCCTATACACTCACTGTGCTCTCCTCCTATACACTCACTGTGCTCTCTCCCCTATACACAGCACTGTGCTCTCTCTCCTATACACTCACTGTGCTCTCTCTCCTATACACTCACTGTGCTCTCTCCCCTATACACTCACTGTGCTCTCTCCCTATACACTCACTGTGCTCTCTCTCCTATACACTCACTGTGCTCTCTCTCCTATACACTCACTGTGCTCTCTCCTATACACTCACTGTGCTCTCTCTCCTATACACTCACTGTGCTCTCTCCTATACACTCACTGTGCTCTCTCCTATACACTCACTGTGCTCTCTCCTATACACTCACTGTGCTCTCTCTCCTATACACTCACTGTGCTCTCTCCTATACACTCACTGTGCTCTCTCCCTATACACTCACTGTGCTCTCTCTCCTATACACTCACTGTGCTCTCTCCTATACACTCACTGTGCTCTCTCCCTATACACTCACTGTGCTCTCTCCCTATACACTCACTGTGCTCTCTCTCCTATACACTCACTGTGCTCTCTCCCTATACACTCACTGTGCTCTCTCCCTATACACTCACTGTGCTCTCTCCCTATACACTCACTGTGCTCTCTCTCCTATACACTCACTGTGCTCTCTCTCCTATACACTCACTGTGCTCTCTCTCCTATACACTCACTGTGCTCTCTCTCCTATACACTCACTGTGCTCTCTCCTATACACTCACTGTGCTCTCCCCTATACACTCACTGTGCTCTCTCTCCTATACACTCACTGTGCTCTCTCCTATACACTCACTGTGCTCTCTCTCCTATACACTCACTGTGCTCTCTCCCTATACACTCACTGTGCTCTCTCTCCTATACACTCACTGTGCTCTCTCCTATACACTCACTGTGCTCTCTCCTATACACTCACTGTGCTCTCTCTCCTATACACTCACTGTGCTCTCTCTCCTATACACTCACTGTGCTCTCTCTCCTATACACTCACTGTGCTCTCTCTCCTATACACTCACTGTGCTCTCTCTCCTATACACTCACTGTGCTCTCTCCTATACACTCACTGTGCTCTCTCCCTATACACTCACTGTGCTCTCTCCTATACACTCACTGTGCTCTCTCTCCTATACACTCACTGTGCTCTCTCTCCTATACACTCACTGTGCTCTCTCCTATACACTCACTGTGCTCTCTCCTATACACTCACTGTGCTCTCTCTCCTATACACTCACTGTGCTCTCCTCCTATACACTCACTGTGCTCTCTCTCCTATACACTCACTGTGCTCTCTCCCTATACACTCACTGTGCTCTCTCTCCTATACACTCACTGTGCTCTCTCTCCTATACACTCACTGTGCTCTCTCTCCTATACACTCACTGTGCTCTCTCCCTATACACTCACTGTGCTCTCTCCTATACACTCACTGTGCTCTCTCTCCTATACACTCACTGTGCTCTCTCTCCTATACACTCACTGTGCTCTCTCTCCTATACACTCACTGTGCTCTCCTCCTATACACTCACTGTGCTCTCTCTCCTATACACTCACTGTGCTCTCTCCCTATACACTCACTGTGCTCTCTCCCTATACACTCACTGTGCTCTCTCTCCTATACACTCACTGTGCTCTCTCTCCTATACACTCACTGTGCTCTCTCTCCTATACACTCACTGTGCTCTCTCCTATACACTCACTGTGCTCTCTCCTATACACTCACTGTGCTCTCTCTCCTATACACTCACTGTGCTCTCTCTCCTATACACTCACTGTGCTCTCTCTCCTATACACTCACTGTGCTCTCTCTCCTATACACTCACTGTGCTCTCTCCCTATACACTCACTGTGCTCTCTCCCTATACACTCACTGTGCTCTCTCCTATACACTCACTGTGCTCTCTCCTATACACTCACTGTGCTCTCTCTCCTATACACTCACTGTGCTCTCTCTCCTATACACTCACTGTGCTCTCTCCTATACACTCACTGTGCTCTCTCTCCTATACACTCACTGTGCTCTCTCTCCTATACACTCACTGTGCTCTCTCCTATACACTCACTGTGCTCTCTCTCCTATACACTCACTGTGCTCTCTCCTAACACTCACTGTGCTCTCTCCCTATACACTCACTGTGCTCTCTCCCTATACACTCACTGTGCTCTCTCTCCTATACACTCACTGTGCTCTCTCCCCTATACACTCACTGTGCTCTCTCTCCTATACACTCACTGTGCTCTCTCCCTATACACTCACTGTGCTCTCTCCCCTATACACTCACTGTGCTCTCTCCCCTATACACTCACTGTGCTCTCTCTCCTATACACTCACTGTGCTCTCTCTCCTATACACTCACTGTGCTCTCTCTCCTATACACTCACTGTGCTCTCTCTCCTATACACTCACTGTGCTCTCTCCCTATACACTCACTGTGCTCTCTCTCCTATACACTCACTGTGCTCTCTCTCCTATACACTCACTGTGCTCTCTCCTATACACTCACTGTGCTCTCTCTCCTATACACTCACTGTGCTCTCTCTCCTATACACTCACTGTGCTCTCTCTCCTATACACTCACTGTGCTCTCTCTCCTATACACTCACTGTGCTCTCTCTCCTATACACTCACTGTGCTCTCTCTCCTATACACTCACTGTGCTCTCTCCCTATACACTCACTGTGCTCTCTCTCCTATACACTCACTGTGCTCTCTCTCCTATACACTCACTGTGCTCTCTCCCTATACACTCACTGTGCTCTCTCCTATACACTCACTGTGCTCTCTCCTATACACTCACTGTGCTCTCTCTCCTATACACTCACTGTGCTCTCTCCTATACACTCACTGTGCTCTCTCCTATACACTCACTGTGCTCTCTCCCTATACACTCACTGTGCTCTCTCCCTATACACTCACTGTGCTCTCTCTCCTATACACTCACTGTGCTCTCTCCCTATACACTCACTGTGCTCTCTCTCCTATACACTCACTGTGCTCTCTCTCCTATACACTCACTGTGCTCTCTCCCTATACACTCACTGTGCTCTCTCTCCTATACACTCACTGTGCTCTCTCCCTATACACTCACTGTGCTCTCTCCCTATACACTCACTGTGCTCTCTCCCTATACACTCACTGTGCTCTCTCTCCTATACACTCACTGTGCTCTCTCCCTATACACTCACTGTGCTCTCTCTCCCTATACACTCACTGTGCTCTCTCTCCTATACACTCACTGTGCTCTTCTCCTATACACTCACTGTGCTCTCTCCTATACACTCACTGTGCTCTCTCTCCTATACACTCACTGTGCTCTCTCCCCTATACACTCACTGTGCTCTCTCCTATACACTCACTGTGCTCTCTCTCCTATACACTCACTGTGCTCTCTCTCCTATACACTCACTGTGCTCTCTCCCTATACACTCACTGTGCTCTCTCCTATACACTCACTGTGCTCTCTCTCCTATACACTCACTGTGCTCTCTCCCTATACACTCACTGTGCTCTCTCTCCTATACACTCACTGTGCTCTCTCTCCTATACACTCACTGTGCTCTCTCTCCTATACACTCACTGTGCTCTCTCCCTATACACTCACTGTGCTCTCTCCTATACACTCACTGTGCTCTCTCCTATACACTCACTGTGCTCTCTCTCCTATACACTCACTGTGCTCTCTCCCTATACACTCACTGTGCTCTCTCTCCTATACACTCACTGTGCTCTCTCTCCTATACACTCACTGTGCTCTCTCCCTATACACTCACTGTGCTCTCTCTCCTATACACTCACTGTGCTCTCTCCCTATACACTCACTGTGCTCTCTCTCCTATACACTCACTGTGCTCTCTCCCTATACACTCACTGTGCTCTCTCCCTATACACTCACTGTGCTCTCCTCATACACTCACTGTGCTCTCCCTATACACTCAATGTGCTCTCTCCTATACACTCACTGTGCTCTCTCCCCTATACACTCACTGTGCTCTCTCCCCTATACACTCACTGTGCTCTCTCCCCTATACACTCACTGTGCTCTCTCTCTATACACTCACTGTGCTCTCTCCCTATACACTCACTGTGCTCTCTCTCCTATACACCTCACTGTGCTCTCTCCCTATACCACTCACTGTGCTCTCTCCCCTATACACTCACTGTGCTCTCTCCCACTCTAGACACTCACTGTGCTCTCTCCTATACACTCACTGTGCTCTCTCCCTATACACTCACTGTGCTCTCTCCCCTATACACTCACTGTGCTCTCTCCTATACACTCACTGTGCTCTCTCTCCTATACACTCACTGTGCTCTCTCCCCTATACACTCCACTGTGCTCTCTCTCCTATACACTCACTGTGCACTCTCTCCTTACACTCACTGTGCTCTCTCTCCTATACACTCACTGTGCTCTCTCTCCTATACACTCACTGTGCTCTCTCCCTATACACTCACTGTGCTCTCTCCCTATACACTCACTGTGCTCTCTCTCCTATACACTCACTGTGCTCTCTCCCTATACACTCACTGTGCTCTCTCCTATACACTCACTGTGCTCTCTCCTATACACTCACTGTGCTCTCTCTCCTATACACTCACTGTGCTCTCTCCTATACACTCACTGTGCTCTCTCCCTATACACTCACTGTGCTCTCTCTCCTATACACTCACTGTGCTCTCTCCTATACACTCACTGTGCTCTCTCTCCTATACACTCACTGTGCTCTCTCTCCTATACACTCACTGTGCTCTCTCCTATACACTCACTGTGCTCTCTCTCCTATACACTCACTGTGCTCTCTCCCTATACACTCACTGTGCTCTCTCTCCTATACACTCACTGTGCTCTCTCCCTATACACTCACTGTGCTCTCTCTCCTATACACTCACTGTGCTCTCTCCCCTATACACTCACTGTGCTCTCTCTCCTATACACTCACTGTGCTCTCTCCCTATACACTCACTGTGCTCTCTCCCCTATACACTCACTGTGCTCTCTCTCCTATACACTCACTGTGCTCTCTCTCCTATACACTCACTGTGCTCTCTCTCCTATACACTCACTGTGCTCTCTCTCCTATACACTCACTGTGCTCTCTCCTATACCAATGTGCTCTCCCTATACACTCACTGTGCTCTCTCCCTATACACTCACTGTGCTCTCTCCCTATACACTCACTGGCTCTCTCCCTATACACTCACTGTGCTCTCATACACTCACGTCTCTCTCCTATACACTCACTGTGCTCTCTCTCCTATACACTCACTGTGCTCTCTCTCCTATACACTCACTGTGCTCTCTCCCTATACACTCACTGTGCTCTCTCTCCTATACACTCACTGTGCTCTCTCCTATACACTCACTGTGCTCTCTCTCCTCCTATACACTCACTGTGCTCTCTCCCTATACACTCACTGTGCTCTCTCTCCTATACACTCACTGTGCTCTCTCTCCTATACACTCACTGTGCTCTCTCTCCTATACACTCACTGTGCTCTCTCTCCTATACACTCACTGTGCTCTCTCCCCTATACACTCACTGTGCTCTCTCCTATACACTCACTGTGCTCTCTCTCCTATACACTCACTGTGCTCTCTCCCTATACACTCACTGTGCTCCTCTCCTATACACTCACTGTGCTCTCTCTCCTATACACTCACTGTGCTCTCTCCTATACACTCACTGTGCTCTCTCTCCTATACACTCACTGTGCTCTCTCTCCTATACACTCACTGTGCTCTCTCCCCTATACACTCACTGTGCTCTCTCCTATACACACACTGTGCTCTCTCTCCTATACACTCACTGTGCTCTCTCCTATACACTCACTGTGCTCTCTCTCCTATACACTCACTGTGCTCTCTCTCCTATACACTCACTGTGCTCTCTCCCCTATACACTCACTGTGCTCTCTCCTATACACACACTGTGCTCTCTCCCCTATACACTCACTGTGCTCTCTCCTATACACTCACTGTGCTCTCTCTCCTATACACTCACTGTGCTCTCTCCCCTATACACTCACTGTGCTCTCTCCCCTATACACTCACTGTGCTCTCTCCTATACACACACTGTGCTCTCTCCCCTATACACTCACTGTGCTCTCTCCTATACACACACTGTGCTCTCTCTCTCCTATACACTCACTGTGCTCTCTCTCCTATACACTCACTGTGCTCTCTCCTATACACTCACTGTGCTCTCTCTCCTATACACTCACTGTGCTCTCTCCCCTATACACTCACTGTGCTCTCTCCCCTATACACTCACTGTGCTCTCTCCCCTATACACTCACTGTGCTCTCTCTCCTATACACTCACTGTGCTCTCTCCTATACACTCACTGTGCTCTCTCCCCTATACACTCACTGTGCTCTCTCTCCCCTATACACTCACTGTGTTCTCTCTCCTATACACTCACTGTGCTCTCTCCCCTATACACTCACTGTGCTCTCTCCCCTATACACTCACTGTGCTCTCTCCCCTATACACACACTGTGCTCTCTCCTATACACTCACTGTGCTCTCCCCTATACACTCACTGTGCTCTCTCTCCTATACACTCACTGTGCTCTCTCCCCTATACACTCACTGTGCTCTCTCCCCTATACACTCACTGTGCTCTCTCCCCTATACACTCACTGTGCTCTCTCCCCTATACACTCACTGTGCTCTCTCCTATACACTCACTGTGCTCTCTCTCCTATACACTCACTGTGCTCTCTCTCCTATACACTCACTGTGCTCTCTCTCCTATACACTCACTGTGCTCTCTCTCCTATACACTCACTGTGCTCTCTCCCCTATACACTCACTGTGCTCTCTCCTATACACTCACTGTGCTCTCTCTCCTATACACTCACTGTGCTCTCTCCCTATACACTCACTGTGCTCTCTCCCTATACACTCACTGTGCTCTCTCCTATACACTCACTGTGCTCTCTCCCTATACACTCACTGTGCTCTCTCCCCTATACACTCACTGTGCTCTCTCCCCTATACACTCACTGTGCTCTCTCCTATACACTCACTCTGCTCTCTCTCCTATACACTGACTGTGTATTGTCGAGCTGTATACCCACTGTCCTTACTCTCTTCCCTACGTAATTACTGTGCTTTCTCTCCCTTATATTCTCAGTGTGCTTTCTTTCTCTTCTGTGGAATCACTGCCCTCGCCCTCTGTACAATCAACGTGGTCTCTCTCTAGCTCCTGTATAATCCCATGGCACTATTTCAACGAAGAGCAGGGGAATTATCCCCGGTGTCCTGGCCAATATTCATCCCTCAATCAACATATCAAAAACAGATTATCTGGTCATTATCACTTTGCTGTTTGCGGGAGCTTGCTGTGCGCCAATTGGCTGCCACAGTTCCCACATTACAACAGTGACTACACTCCAAAAGTACTTCATTGGCTGTAAAGCGCTTTGAGACGTCCGGTGGTGGTGAAAGGCGCTATATAAATGCAAGTCTGTCTGTCTGGTGCTCTCTCTCTCTTTCTCCCTCCATAAAGTTACTCTTCAGTATCTGTATCTCTCTCCCCAGTATAATTACTGCACCATCTCTCTCATAATTGCTGTGCTATTTCTCACTGCTGTGCAATTGCTGTCTGACGTTGTTCATTTTTTCCCCCAGCCCTTTCTTTTGCTGTTAATCCATCAATCAAATGGTGTACATCCTCTCAACAAGAACAAAGGAAATGCCAGGATTTGAAAACAGCAATGGTAAATGAAGACTTCAAATTCTCGTGTGTATTGAAGGCAAGTGCTGAAGCCTGTGTGGCTGCTATCAAGGTAAGGCTTTATTTTATTCAGACTTTGACATCATGATTGTGGTCCAATTATTTTATTACAGGATTGTCAGGCTGATCTGAATAATTAACCAGATGTATCTCAGTAAATCGAAACATTTGCAATCCTGGAAAAATAGGGTTTGCACCCAACCATTGCATCCATAGCATGTGCTGTGCCAAATTTTGCTCTGGGGTTTTGCTCTCTAATTTGACTGGGCTCCTGTCATTCGCAAAGATTTCTCACAGACCTTGGCCCGAAGAACATTTAGCTGGGACGAGTAAACTCCGGTGATGCAGCGGCAGCTACGAAAGGGCTGTAGGTGGTGACAATAAATTGGACTAATTGTTCACAGTGGCACAGCAGGGACATGTGGACAATAAAAACAGAAAATGCTGGAAATACTCGGCAGGTCAGGCAGCATCTGTGGAGAGAGAAACAGAGTTAACGTTTCAGGTCGATGACCTTTCATTCGAACTGGAAAATGTTACATGTGGACAATGCTGCTCTCTTTGGTGCTGAGGAGCTGCAGATCCAGTTCAAGGAGATGCACCAAGAATGGGTTGTCCCCTTTGGGCCCTTTTGCACACAGTCTTGCATTGTGCCTGAGCTGCATAACATTTGAAGGTGGAAGTGGCAGCAGAGGATTAACAACTTGCACTTATGTAGCACCTTTAGTGTAGAAACATATCCCAAGGCACTTCACAGAGGCAGAAGGAAAAAACTGGTTGGTGAGCCAAAGGAAATATTGGGAGGGGTGGCCAAAAGCTTGGCCAAAGAGGTCGGTTTTAAGGAGGCTCTTAGATATGGAAGTAGTACAGCGAGGATTTACTGGAATTCTATCAGGAATTCTAGTCAACTGGCCGTTTTCTTGAACGCGTTTTTGCCGCCTTGAAAAATCATCCAGCAGATGCTGAAGAACGGCAACAGATTAAAAGCGGGTGACAGACTCCCTCGGCAGCTGTCAATTTTTGAGGGTCAAGTTTAAAAAATAAATTCAAAAATGGGGCGGCACTTCATCCTCGGAGATCCCTCAGAGCAGCATAAGGTAGCAACGGAATCCACTTAACTTATAAAAGGGATCGAGACAGACTGGAATTTGAATGGGGAGCAGCTAAAAGAAGTAAAATTAAAAGTTTGGGGGACAAGTAAAGTGAAATGAGAATAGAAACTAGGAGTTGTATATGCTCTGGGGTGCTTACGTACAAAAAAACAGCTAGAATAGATGGGGAAGAGATATGGAAATTGTCTGTTGATCAAGAAGCTTAACAAAAAGGTTATGGACTAAGCGAGGAGGATTCAAGAATTCACAGAAGCAGCCAAAACCAAGGGGGTTATAGTACTAGTCAATCTGTAGAGATCAGTGAAAAGGACAAGCTGGTAGAGATTTGAGAATGAGTTATTGGGAATAGAAGGAGGAGACCAGTACAACCATGTACAGGGTTACTGGGAACCCAAGAAAATGAGGGTAGAGGCAAGACAAGGACTGATGGCACAGAGGAAATGAGGTAGTGGATGGATATCAGTTGGAAAAAGTAATAGAAAAGGTGAGAAGACTTGTGAAGTTACTCAGAAAGCACAGGGCCAAGCAGATACCAGGCACTATCCTATAATACAGAAGAAAACCAGGTCACAGAAATAGCAGTAGCTAAAAACCAGAGAAGGTCGTTAGGGCAAAGATGCCGACTGAAAGGCATATGGACAGTCTAGTTGTGGGAAAGGTGGACATCCATTTGTATCATGATGACAATACCTGTCGAATGGTGAGCTGGTTACATGAAGCAGAACAGTGCACATTGAAGAAAGTTAAAAGGGCTACTGAACGGGATAGAGAGTCAATTCTCATAGTCCATATAGGGGTAAATGACATGGGGAGAAACAATATAGGGGCATTAAAAGTCACATGTGAGAATCGACTCAAAACTCACAGATAGGATATTCAAAGTTAATCTAAGAACATAAGAATTAGGAGCAGGAGTAGGCCATATGGCCCTTCGAGCCTGCTCTGCCATTCTATAAGATCATGGCTGAGTTCTGCGGTATACTTCTAGTATTTGGGAAAGAAAAGGAAATCACCTAGAAAATTGAGGATCTAACTATGTAGCTGGCAACATGGTTCGCAATAAATGATGTCACTTTCACAAGTAACCAGGAACATTTTCAGGACAAAAAGGACTGATGCAGGAGAAATAGGCAACACTTAAAGAATCGCGAACAGTGATAGTTGTAAAGAGCTGGCTATAGAGAATCAGTTAAATTTGATAGCTTGGGGGGAGGAAATGGATCCCAAAAGAGTTGAAGGTAACAGGTGGGCACGAAAACAGTAACTTGGAGACATACAGGAGGCACATACCAGTAACAGGCAGACATAGGGGACCAAGAAAGGAGGCAATGCTACAAGAAGAAATATAAACATGAATGGTAGAAGCATTAGAGATAAGATGCTGGATGATGTTTTGACAGGAAGGAACTATGATGTGTTAGGAAGACCAGAAGCATGGCTGACCCCTGAGGATAGTAACAAATGTAACATACAGGAGTATAAAGTATTTACGAAAGATACAGTGGACAGAAAAGGAGATAATATATTTGACCGGGATATCTGGGAGGTTAAAGACATTGGTACTGGGTGGATAGTTACTCTTCTTAGATATCTTAGAAAGCTTTAATGCGAAAAAGACAAAGCTAACACTAGTGGTATGTTACAGAACCACCAGGTTCAGAGTAAGAAGGAAAACAGTGTGCTCTATGAAGAGACAAACAGGCTGTGTGAAAGCTGGAAGCTCATTTTAATGGGGTCTTCAATCAACCAATTCTAAATTGGGAATACTGAAATTGTCTGGAGTCCAAGCTAGTAAATGTAATGCATGGCTGCTTTGTGATCAAGTACCTCAGGGAAGTCGTGAGAGGTAGGGTGTGTTTTGACTTGGCAATTGTAAGTGACCCAGACAACATACAGGGAATGGAAGTTGTGGATAGTGACCACAGAAGAGTTCTATCTGTGTAGGGGGAGGTATTGAGTGTCTACGGAACCCCTGTAGTTTCTAAATTACATTAACAACTTGGATTCTGAAACTGGCCTCCTCTGTGCTGTAATTTCTGTGATTATGGCCGGAATGTTTACTTTGGACCCGCCGGGGGCAGGGAATCCTGGTAGAGCGCAGGAAACCTGGAAGTCTGGGTTTCCCCGCACACTGTGGAGTTTTAAGGTGCCAACTCGCCTCTTGGGAGTGGGTTGGCTGCCCTTTCCCATGTTCCGCCTCTGTTAAAATCGGAAGTGGGCAAGTTCAAGGTGGGTTGTGGTCGGGATTCAGATTTTTAACACTTTAACCTCCCACCCGAACCCAACCCACCCTTTTTTTTGGGCCGTTAAAATCACCCCCTTTGTCTAAAAGTTGGAAATTTTTCACAGCCTTAACAAAACTCTTATATCAATGTGTCAGGTTGGATGTGTGTGTGCGTTGCCTATTTCATTAGACCATGATCAATATCATCTCATTGAGGATTTCAGGAGAGGAGGAATAAAATTAGAGGGAAAAACAGATGATGTCCTCTGTAATTGCATTGATTGAAAAGAAGGGACCTGCTTTCTATTAATAACATACATGTTTTTCACTCTCAGAGCGGAGAAGCAGATGCCATAACTGTGGATGGTGGAGATATATATCAGGGAGGCCTCTTGCCTGCACCACGCCTGAAACCGATCATAGCTGAAAATATCACAGGTAATCGCTTATCAAATGCAGACAACAAAACTGTTATAAAAAAAAAAGGAGAGAAAGCACTTGGTCTGCAAAATTATACTCCTTTGTGCCAGTAGTTATGGCAGTTTAACAAAAAAGCGTCCTCCTCACTTCCGCCCACTTCTGGTGGGGGCGATAGTGCGGGCGGTACGTGCAAGCGCCGGCAGTATGCAAAGTGTATTGCTGATTTGACGCACGACCTGCCATTTTTGATGTCACGTTCCATTCAATGCCCTCTTCTAAACACGCACAGCTGAATGTGCGTTCAGCTGCACGAGGGACCACCCCCACCAGCGCTATTTAAAGGGATACATCCAACTTGTAGGTAAATTGATTATTGCTCTTGTACTGGCTCTTGCATAATTTGTATGAATACTGGGTTGCTGGAACACTTTCAAAAGTTGTTAGTGTGCAGGGAGAGCTGCTGGACGTTGGAAAGATGCTGGCTGCTACTGGAAGGCCTCTGAGTGCACCACTTGCTCCCAGTCATGGGAGCTCTAGTTGCAGTCCCCCTCGCGTTGCAGCATAACAGGGAAATGGAGCAGAGGCAGCAAAGACAAGCTGTTCACAGAGGGAGGAGGTGGAAGGGGCGGAGGGCTCTCAGAAGGATGCTTAAACAGAGAGAAGCAGGAGGTGTACGCACGTGGCTTTGCCAAGATATCGGGCTCCCCCATAGTGCAGGGCGCCATCGACTGCACACACGTGGCTTTGAGGGCGCCGCACCTCAATGGTGAAATGTTCCCTAACCGCAAAGGGTACCACTCAATGTGCTATTGGTGTGCGACCACGTCCAGCACATTCTAATGGTGAACGCATGATATCCTGGCAGCAGTCATGATGCCTTCATCCTGCGCCAGTCCACTGTGCCAGCAATCTTCGAGCCACAATGTCGAACCCGAGGGTGGCTGCTAGGTGACAAGGGCTATCCGCTTTCCACCTGGTTAATGACTCCCCTCTGCAACCCCACCACTCGTGGCCAGCACTCATATGATGACAGCCATGCTGCCACGAAGAACATCATCGAGCAGACCAATGGGGTGCTCAAGCAACGGTTCCGCTGCCTTGACCGCTCGGGAGGAGCCCTCCAGTACTCGCCGGAGCGGGTGTACCAATTCGTGGTGGTCTGCTGCATTCACCACAGCTTGGCATCATGAGGGCGCAGCCCTTGCTCCCACAGGTTCTATGACCACCTCCGGAGGAGAAGGAAGGGAGGAGGCAGCCTGCAAACCCATGTTCCGGACGGGCTGTCCGTGAGCACATCATCAGACTCCAGTTATCCTGAATGAAACACCAGACCCCCATTGCTCAACATTTCCCCACCTTACCATCCCTCTGTCACAGAACATCACAGCGTCCTCTTGGCCACAATGCTGAAATGAAAGCCAACACAAAACAATCATTCCAAACCACATTTATGAATCATTCAATCCAATATTACATAACAAAGTCAACTAATCACCCTTGTGCATTCCCTTAGTGCCTGTCTTCCGTGTGCCTTTGTGTGTTCTAGTGCTCCTACGAAGTGCAACCCCAGTGGCTGCTGACTTTCAGTTGGGGGAGACTGCAGATAGCCTTGAAGGACAACCTCGAGCAGCTTTGGGCCTAGAAGGCCCGGCTGTTGATTGCACCATCTCGGCATGGGCGGCAGCACTCTGGGCTGGCAGGCAACAGCAAGGGCACTGGTGGAGTGGCAGTGGTGGAAGTACGAATGCTGGCAGCGTGAGAAAGGACAGCAGGTTCATGCTCCACAGAACCATTGCCACTCCCCTGGGGGGGTGCCTCAGCAATCCTAGTAATCTGTTGCAGGACAGATTGCTGGACTGCTGTGACACCCTGCAAGCACCTTTCCACATTGCTAATCACAGCCACGATGGCAGCAGTCTGAGCTTGCGTGGCAGCGAGCTGAGCTTGAATGACAGAAGTCTGAGCTTCCACTGCAGCACTCAGACTTTGGGTCGCTTCCACTTGTGCTACAATGGAAGCTGAGACATCACCCATCAGACCCCGCATCATTGTTGGGTCCACAACCGCTGTAATGGAGGTGCCTATCACTTCCATCCTGGAAATCATGAGCTCCAAGCTCTGCACAAAACCCGGTTGGAGCCGGACTCCTGCACGCTCCTTGACAGTGACAACCGGCTCTCTGGCAGGCCTGCCAATGCACCAAGCATTTCTGTGTGCATGCCCATCACTCTTCTTCTGAAGGCCACCTCATTGAAGTCCTCATCTGTATCCTCTGCAGCAGAACTCATGTGCTCCCTCGCCCTCCGGGGAGCTGGCACCCATGTTCCTTTCCCATTGCCTTGGGTCAGGCCACTCGTCCCCAGTGATTCAACACGTGCGGATCCCGCCTCTATACTTCCCTCTGAAATACTCACAGTGCCAGTTTCTGAGCTGGTGCCTGCAAGTGTCAGATCGAGTGATGCTGTCTCTTCTCCATCACTCTCCTCTTGCTCTTCCTGCACTGGCTAGGAAGCATAGAAGATAGGAGCAGGAGTAGGCCATTCGGCCCCTCGAGCCTGCTCCGCCATTTAATGAGATCATGGCTGATCATCCAAATTCAGTACCCTGTCCCTGCTTTCTCCCCATATCCCTTGACCCCTTTAGCCATAAGAAATATATCTATCTCCTTCTTGAATATATTTAATGAATTGGCCTCAGCTGCCTTCTGTGGTAGAGAATTCCACAGGTTCACCACTCGCTGGGTGAAGAAATTCCTCCTCATCTCAGTCCTAAATGGCTTACCCCTTATCCTTAGACTGTGACCCCTGGTTCTGGACTCCCCCACCATCGGGAACATCCTTCCTGCATCAAGCTTGAAGTTCTTGGTTATCTGAAAGGAGAAAGGCACAAGGCTGTGGTGAGCGGAGGGGGAGAAAGCAAGATGTGCATGCTTACACCATCAGCAGCTTGTAAGTGAGAAGAGATTGTGGGATGAGGGGGAAGTGGGATGTGAGAAGGAGGATTAGGTATGAGCATACCGTCATCGTCAATGATTTCAGCCTCGCCAATCGCCACGGCCTCCGTGACGGCCCCTCCAATGATGTCTAGCACAGTCTCTTCCAGCTGGGTCAGCAGATGCAGCTGTACCTGTCCCCGCCTGTTAGCTGTTGCTCTCTCCTGATATGCGCCACCTTGGCCTGCAAGTGAAAGGGAAGTGTGCCAGTGAGTGTGGTGCAATGTGTTTGGGTAATGTGCCTCTCATGGTGTAATAGGTGGCAGTGTGTGCAAGGCGTGAGATGTGGGTGTGAGGCTTGCAGCAGTGGAAAGGGTGTCAGGGTGAGGTGAAGCTGTGATTGTGAAGTATGAATTGTGATTGGTGGAGATTGTTGGTAGGTGAGTGATGGGGGTGTGGTGCATTGAGCAGTGTGTGAGGCTAGTGTTGCAGTTGGTGGGATCTGGCATTTGAAGCTGCATTCACTGACCTTGACCACTCATTAAATTTCTTTCGGCACTGGATCCGTTCCTGGGGGAAAGACTGCTGGTAGTGACCGCTTCAGCTATCTGCTCTCACTGCCTTCTTACAGTGAGTCTGAATGTCCTCCTGGCCCCTAGTGAGTAGAGGACCTGTCTCCTCCTATCGACCCCCTGCACTAAGGCCTCCAGTGCTGCGTCTGAGAACCTAGGTGCGCTTTCTCTGTCCTGTTGAGCCATAGCTACCTTGCAGTTGTCTTGACAATAATTACAATGAAGTGTTTATTTCAGAAAGTACCTCCACTTTAAGAAATGCAGACTGCATTTCAAACTGGAGGCTAGCTTTAAATACAGATCACTTCCCATGAACTTGGACCCGCTGCTGAGCGCTCAGCCAACCAGCAGCGCTCTCAGTACTGGGCTGAACGCATCAATCATGATAATTAGCAGGCAGCACAAATGTCGCTGCTTTCAACGGGCGCGGGCAGATTGTGCATTGCGATCCTCGCGCCTGTTTTCGGGCCTTATCGAATTTTCAGTCCTTTATTTGTAATGGGCCTGATACCTGCAGTTGCTCAATAGCACCCACTCCTCACCACTATTGTGAGTCTGCCACCCGGATCTGTTGCATACATTGGTGTATCCATCATTTGGTGTGTCACATAATTGTTACATGTGGAAATGATTTTGTTAAAATATTTCAACTGGATACAGATTCTGAAGTGAAGTGCACAGATCCCTTTCCTGGCCCTAATCTCTCTCTTTATTAAAACTGTCATGTTCTAGATTGATGGGTCTGGGTGAGAGCTCCCTCAAAGATCTGTACATCTTCCAAATGTCGGATTCCAAAAATTAAAAACAATTAGTTGCTCACAGTGTATACATAAGAACAAATTTCATAAATTACAGGTCCCACTAATGGAGCTACCTCCAAAGGATCTGCAAAAGAACTTCAGCTGTGACCCCTCTCCACAGCGATCTCACTAACCTGTGATAGACCCCTCTCCACAGTGATCTCACTAACCTGTGATAGACCCCTCTCCACAGTGATCTCACTAACCTGTGATAGACCCCTCTCCACAGTGATCTCACTAACCTGTGATAGGCCCCTCTCCACAGTGATCTCACTAACCTGTGATAGGCCCCTCTCCACAGTGATCTCACTAACCTGTGATAGGCCCCTCTCCACAGTGATCTCACTAACCTGTGATAGGCCCCTCTCCACAGTGATCTCAATAACCTGTGATAGACTCCTCTCCACAGCAATCTTAATAACCTGTGATAGGCCCCTCTCCACAGTGATCTCAATAACCTGTGATAGGCCCCTCTCCACAGCAATCTTAATAACCTGTGATAGGCCCCTCTCCACAGTGATCTCAATAACCTGTGATAGACCCCTCTCCACAGCGATCTCAATAACCTGTGATAGACCCCTCTCCACAGCGATCTCAATAACCTGTGATAGACCCCTCTCCACAGTGATCTCAATAACCTGTGATAGACCCCTCTCCACAGCGATCTCAATAACCTGTGATAGGCCCCTCTCCACAGTGATCTCAATAACCTGTGATAGACCCCTCTCCACAGTGATCTCAGTAACCTGTGATAGGTCCCTCTCCACAGTGATCTCACTAACCTGTGATAGACCCCTCTCCACAGTGATCTCACTAACCTGTGATAGACCCCTCTCCACAGCAATCTTAATAACCTGTGATAGGCCCCTCTCCACAGCAATCTTAATAACCTGTGATAGGCCCCTCTCCACAGTGATCTCAATAACCTGTGATAGACCCCTCTCCACAGCGATCTCAATAACCTGTGATAGACCCCTCTCCACAGCAATCTTAATAACCTGTGATAGGCCCCTCTCCACAGCAATCTTAATAACCTGTGATAGGCCCCTCTCTACAGTAATCTCAATAACCTGTGATAAACCCCTCTCCACAGCAATCTTAATAACCTGTGATAGACCCCTCTCCACAGCGATCTCGATAACCTGTGATAAACCCCTCTCCACAGCAATCTTAATAACCTGTGATAGACCCCTCTCCACAGCGATCTCGATAACCTGTGATAGGCCCCTCTCCACAGCGATCTCGATAACCTGTGATAGGCCCCTCTCCACAGCGATCTCAATAACCTGTGATAGACCCCTCTCCACAGTGATCTCACTAACCTGTGATAGACCCCTCTCCACAGCAATCTTAATAACCTGTGATAGGCCCCTCTCCACAGTAATCTCACTAACCTGTGATAGACCCCTCTCCACAGTGATCTCAATAACCTGTGATAGGCCCCTCTCCACAGTAATCTCACTAACCTGTGATAGACCCCTCTCCACAGTGATCTCACTAACCTGTGATAGACCCCTCTCCACAGTAATCTCACTAACCTGTGATAGACCCCTCTCCACAGTGATCTCACTAACCTGTGATAGACCCCTCTCCACAGTGAACTCAATAACCTGTGATAGACCCCTCTCCACAGTGATCTCAATAACCTGTGATAGGCCCCTCTCCACAGTAATCTCACTAACCTGTGATAGACCCCTCTCCACAGTGATCTCACTAACCTGTGATAGATCCCTCTCTACAGTAATCTCAATAACCTGTGATAGACCTCTCTCTACAGTAATCTCAATAACCTGTGATAGACCCCTCTCCACAGTGATCTCACTAACCTGTGATAGACCCCTCTCTACAGTAATCTCAATAACCTGTGATAGACCTCTCTCTACAGTAATCTCAATAACCTGTGATAGACCCCTCTCCACAGCGATCTTAATAACCTGTGATAGACCCCTCTCCACAGCAATCTTAATAACCTGTGATAGACCCCTCTCCACAGTGATCTCAGTTAGCTTTGATAAACCCCTCTCCACAGCAATCTTAATAACCTGTGATAGACCCCTCTCCACAGTGATCTCAGTTAGCTTTGATAAACCCCTCTCCACAGCAATCTTAATAACCTGTGATAGACCCCTCTCCACAGCAATCTTAATAACCTGTGATAGATCCCTCTCCACAGCGATCTCAATAACCTGTGATAGACCCCTCTCCACAGTGATCTCACTAACCTGTGATAGATCCCTCTCCACAGTGATCTCAATAACCTGTGATAGACCCCTCTCCACAGCAATCTTAATAACCTGTGATAGGCCCCTCTCCACAGCAATCTTAATAACCTGTGATAGATCCTTCTCCACAGTGATCTCAATAACCTGTGATAGACCCCTCTCCACAGCAATCTTAATAACCTGTGATAGACCCCTCTCCACAGCAATCTTAATAACCTGTGATAGACCCCTCTCCACAGCAATCTTAATAACCTGTGATAGACCCCTCTCCACAGTGATCTCACTAACCTGTGATAGACCCCTCTCCACAGCAATCTTAATAACCTGTGATAGGCCCCTCTCTACAGTAATCTCAATAACCTGTGATAGACCCCTCTCCACAGCAATCTTAATAACCCTTGATAGACCCCTCTCCACAGCAATCTCAATAACCTGTGATAGACCCCTCTCCACAGCAATCTTAATAACCTGTGATAGGCCCCTCTCCACAGCAATCTTAATAACCTGTGATAGATCCTTCTCCACAGTGATCTCAATAACCTGTGATAGACCCCTCTCCACAGCAATCTTAATAACCTGTGATAGACCCCTCTCCACAGCAATCTTAATAACCTGTGATAGACCCCTCTCCACAGCAATCTTAATAACCTGTGATAGACCCCTCTCCACAGTGATCTCACTAACCTGTGATAGACCCCTCTCCACAGCAATCTTAATAACCTGTGATAGGCCCCTCTCTACAGTAATCTCAATAACCTGTGATAGACCCCTCTCCACAGCAATCTTAATAACCTGTGATAGACCCCTCTCCACAGCAATCTCAATAACCTGTGATAGACCCCTCTCCACAGCAATCTTACTAACCTGTGATAGACACCTCTCCACAGTGATCTCACTAACCTGTGATAGACCCCTCTCCACAGCAATCTTAATAACCTGTGATAGGCCCCTCTCTACAGTAATCTCAATAACCTGTGATAGACCCCTCTCCACAGCAATCTTACTAACCTGTGATAGACACCTCTCCACAGCGATCTCAATAACCTGTGATAGACCCCTCTCCACAGTGATCTCAATAACCTGTGATAGACCCCTCTCCACAGTGATCTCAATAACCTGTGATAGACCCCTCTCCACAGTGATCTCAATAACTTCTGATAGACCCCTCTCCACAGCGATCTCAATAACCTGTGATAGACCCCTCTCCACAGTGATCTCAATAACCTGTGATAGACCCCTCTCCACAGTGATCTCAATAACTTCTGATAGACCCCTCTCCACAGCGATCTCAATAACCTGTGATAGACCCCTCTCCACAGTGATCTCACTAACCTGTGATAGACCCCTCTCCACAGTGATCTTAATAACCTGTGATAGACCCCTCTCCACAGCAATCTTAATAACCTGTGATAGGCCCCTCTCCACAGCAATCTTAATAACCTGTGATAGACCCCTCTCCACAGCAATCTTAATAACCTGTGATAGGCCCCTCTCCACAGCAATCTTAATAACCTGTGATAGGCCCCTCTCTACAGTAATCTCAATAACCTGTGATAGACCCCTCTCCACAGCAATCTTAATAACCTGTGATAGACCCCTCTCCACAGTGATCTCAGTTAGCTTTGATAAACCCCTCTCCACAGCAATCTTAATAACCTTTGATAGACCCCTCTCCACAGTGATCTCACTAACCTGTGATAGACCCCTCTCCACAGCGATCTCAATAACCTGTGATAGATCCCTCTCCACAGTGATCTCAATAACCTGTGATAGACCCCTCTCCACAGCAATCTTAATAACCTGTGATAGACCCCTCTCCACAGCAATCTTAATAACCTGTGATAGGCCCCTCTCCACAGCAATCTTAATAACCTGTGATAGATCCTTCTCCACAGTGATCTCAATAACCTGTGATAGACCCCTCTCCACAGCAATCTTAATAACCTGTGATAGACCCCTCTCCACAGCAATCTTAATAACCTGTGATAGGCCCCTCTCTACAGTAATCTCAATAACCTGTGATAGACCCCTCTCCACAGCGATCTCAATAACCTATGATAGACCCCTCTCCACAGCAATCTTAATAACCTGTGATAGACCCCTCTCCACAGCAATCTCAATAACCTGTGATAGGCCCCTCTCCACAGTGATCTCAGTTAGCTTTGATAAACCCCTCTCCACAGCAATCTTAATAACCTGTGATAGACCCCTCTCCACAGTGATCTCAGTTAGCTTTGATAAACCCCTCTCCACAGCAATCTTAATAACCTGTGATAGGCCCCTCTCTACAGTAATCTCAATAACCTGTGATAGACCCCTCTCCACAGCAATCTTAATAACCTGTGATAGGCCCCTCTCTACAGTGATCTCAATAACCTGTGATAGACCCCTCTCCACAGTGATCTCAATAACCTGTGATAGACCCCTCTCCACAGTGATCTCACTAACCTGTGATAGACCCCTCTCCACAGTGATCTCACTAACCTGTGATAGACCCCTCTCCACAGTGATCTCAATAACCTGTGATAGACCCCTCTCCACAGTGATCTCACTAACCTGTGATAGACCCCTCTCCACAGTGATCTCACTAACCTGTGATAGACCCCTCTCCATAGTGATCTCAATAACCTCTGATAGACCCTTCTCCACAGTGATCTCAATAACCTGTGATAGATCCCTCTCCACAACGATCTCAATAACCTGTGATCGACCCCTCTCCTCAGTGATCTCAATAACCTGTGATAGACCCCTCTCCACAGTGATCTCAATAACCTGTGATAGATCCCTCTCCACAACGATCTCAATAACCTGTGATCGACCCCTCTCCTCAGTGATCTCAGTAACCTCTGATAGACCCCTCTCCACAGTGATCTCAGTAACCTCTGCTAGACCCCTCTCCACAGTGATGTCAATAACCTGTGATAGACCCCTCTCCACAACGATCTCAATAACCTGTGATAGACCCCTCTCCCCAGCGATCTCAATAACCTGTGATAGACTCCATTCCACAGTGATCTCAATAACCTGTGATAAACCCCTCTCCACAGCCATCTGAATAATCTATGATAGACCCCTCTCTCAATAGCGATCTCAATACCTGCGATAGACGCCTCTCTACAGGTATCTCAATACCTGCACTAGTCCACTCTCAGCAGCAACCTCAACATCTAAATTACCCCGCTCTGCGGCGATCTCAATACGTGTGATAGACCCTGCTCCATACTGACCTCAATAACCTGTGTGTCCTATTCTGCTTTCCATTATTTAAGACATTTGAGAAGCATTATCAGTTGTGTTTTCAGAACCTTCTGCAAAATTTCCACAAGGATTTGACCTCGTTCCATCACCAGAATAACATGGAGTATTAAACCAATTGATGTGGATGCATTGGGTATGAACTGGAAATGAGATTTCTGAGGGTTCTCATGACTCTGACATGACTGTGCATTGTGTGTTACAGGGGAGTCCTGCTACTATGCTATAGCAGTGGTAAAGAAAACCAGCAATTTTAGGATCAATGATTTGAAGGGCAAGAAATCATGCCACACTGGTCTGGGTAAATCTGCTGGCTGGATCATCCCAATAGGAACCATTCTGGAGCGCAATCCAGAAGAATGGGACAGAGAAGACCCTGTTGAAAAATGTAACGTGCTGTCTTGCGTTCTTTTGTCAGAAACTTTTCAATGGTTGTGCTCAAACTGGGTCAGTGAAAGTAACAAAGACGTTAATAAAAAGTTAACTGAAAAAAAATTGCCAATGCCAGGCAGACCAGACGTGTTGAGTGGGCGGGAAGGGAGCAGATGCTGGGTGGTTGTGAGAACAGGCTGGCATATTTTTGTGGGGCCCGGAGGAGCACTCCTGGTTCCACAAAAATCATAAAAGACCCCAAAAGAATTAATTTTTTAGAGAAGCCTCCAACAATCCCTTTCAGGATCGCCTGTTAGGCCACTCAACGCCTCCAGAAATGGGACTGCATTGCGCTGTGTATGCTCTGCCCATTTCTCTTTCAACGCTGCAATTGGGGTCCTACAACAGGTATAGGAACCACCCGCCCCCCCCCGCCCCCCCCCCACCACCACCACCACCACCACCACCACCACCACTTGCATATTTAAACAGCATCCTGCCTGTTTTGGACTGGAGTGCCCATTTAGAGCCTGCCTAAAAGTTGATTCAGGCTGGCATATGGGGGCAAAAGGCCTCCAGCAGTCCTTCAACTACCAGTTGCCCATTTTTCAGGTTAGAAATGGCAGCCAGCAGTTAAACATCTCCCCCATAGTTCCTTTATATAAAATGGGCAGTAAATCTGACCCAGGCAACTACAGGCCCATTAGTCCAATATCTATAACAGGTGAAATAACGGAAATCAGAGCTGGGAGCAGGAGTTACAAATAAAGTAGATAAAGATACTCTGTACAATGCAGCTTATTTGATTGTTCAGCAGGCTTTCGACCAATTTTCACATGAAAGACTTCTAAAACTATGAGCCATGGGAATCTAGATTAGAACATGATGTAGGAGAAGAAGTTGGGTAAAAGAAAGGAAATGGAGAGTATGTTCTGTGGAGGGATTTAGATCAATCATGCAGTTGGGTAGATGGCAAATTAAATTTAATTGTGATAAATGTAAAGTGTTACACATTGGGAAAAGATGTGCCACAATTATATAAACAATGGATTAGAATTAGCAAAAGGAGATGCAGAAAGAGACCTGGAAATAACGGTACACCTGTCATTTGCAATATGTACATAATGTGGCAGAGCAATGATAAAGCTAATAGAATTGTGGAATGTGGGAACAGTGCAGTACAGGGGTAATTTTGCAAACCTTCACTGAAGGGAAGGCAGCCTCGCTGGCTGGCAGGTCATATCATAAATTTGGGCATATGCTGCCCATGTCTTTGTAGCCAAACTAGTTTGAAAATTGTGGGCCAGTGTGCTCCTGAATTTCCAGTGTGCCCTGTCGATATTCTGTCTTTATATGCTGTCTCCCTCCTTCCTTTCTGTATCTCTCTCTCGGCTCCTTTTGTTTTCTGTTTATCCCCATTTATTTCAGTTTCCTTCCTCATCCCCTTCTGTACGTCTCTCTCTCACCTTACATCTTGTGTCTCTCAGTCACCCTCCATTCTATGTCCCTCTCATTTTGCCTTCTGTATCTATCTCTTCCTTACCTCTCACCCCTTTCTCTTCCCTCCCCTCCTCTCCCCCTCTATTCCCTTTCTGTTTCTCTCCCCTCCTTCCTTTCGTCCTCTCCCTGGGATTGCTGACTCAGAAGACCAGAGGGTAGGCTGGACCACAGCAGCAGCAGTTTGAATGGGAGGGATTGGCTGGAGCTATTACAACAGCAGTAGGAGCAGGAGGGATTGGATGGTGTTGTTAGAGCACCAGTGGGAGTGGATGGGATTGGACTGGGACTGTTAAAGCAGCAGTGGGAGTGGATGGGATCATAGAAACATAGAAACATAGAAGATAGGAGCAGGAGTAGGCCATTCGGCCCCTCGAGCCTGTTCCGCCATTTAATGAGATCATGGCTGATCATCCAAATTCAGTACCCTGTCCCTGCTTTCTCCCCATATCCCTTGATCCCTTTAGCCTTAAGAAATATATCTAACTCCTTCTTGAATATATTTAATGAATTGGACTCAACTGCCTTCTGTGGTAGAGAATTCCACAGGTTCACCACCCTCTGGGTGAAGAAATTCCTCCTCATCTCAGTCCTAAATGGCTTACCCCTTATCCTTAGACTGTGACCCCTGGTTCTGGACTCCCCCGCCATCGGGAACATCCTTCCTGCATCTAGTCTGTCTAGTCCTGTTAGAATTTTATAAGTTTCAATGAGATCCCCTCTCATTCTTCTAAACTCTAGCGAATACAAGCCCAATCGTCCCAATCGCTCTTCATACGTCATTCCTGCCATCCCAGGTATCAGTCTGGTGAATCTTCGCTGCACTCCCTCCATGGCAAGAACATCCTTCCTCAGATAAGGCGACCAAAACTGCACACAATACTCAAGGTGTGGTCTCACCTCATCAGATCGGACTGGGAGTGGATGGGATCGGACTGGGACTGTTAAAGCAGCAGTGGGAGTGGATGGGATCGGACTGGGACTGTTAGAGCAGCAGTGGGAGTGGATGGGATCGGACTGGGACTGTTAGAGCAGCAGTGGGAGTGGATGGGATCGGACTGGGACTGTTAGAGCAGCAGTGGTGGTTGAGACCCAGCTAAACTCGACAATGTTTGAAATGATGTGGGAAGATGAAATGTGGTGCTGCTGTAACTGACTTGAATAGCCAATGGGAAAGTACCCGAGCAGCCCCTCCCAGTACCAGCATCATTCAAATTCTGTTTATTTTTAAACAGCCCTCCTCATTTTGCAAAAAATGTGAATTTGTGACAGGATGTGGACACTTTCAAAGCTTTATAATGCACTGGTTAACCTGGATTATAGTCTTCAGTTTTGGTTATCATGCTACAAAAAGGGTATAGATGCATTGAAGAAGGTGCAGAGAAGAGTAATAAGAATAATTCATAATGTAAAGGGGACAAACTGTGAGGAAAGATTGGAGAAACTGAAGCACCACAGTTTAGAAAGGAGGCTAAAATGGCACCTCATTGAATTATATAAAATATTAAATGGTATAGATAAGGTAAACCTAGAATATTATTACTAGAATTCCTAGTTTCTCTTGGGCAGACTGGACCCACCCATTTTTACAACATTGTCTTTACATGTGGAAAATATTGACATTTCAGAACTGACGAAGGCTATGTCTGAAACTTCAAAATTTTTCCTTTCTTTACTGATTCTGCCTGAGTATTTCCAACATTTTCTGTTTTTGTTTCAGATTTTCAGCATCTGCAGTATTTTGTTGCTTGACGTTACATATGTTTGAATCTCATTGGCCTGGAATTTGTGAAATCTCTCAAATCAGGGAAACTGATGAAAACTTCGGCTCTTCCACAGTAATATCGCTGTTAAATTCCCCACTAAAAGTTAGACCCAATGGGATTAGGTGTAACTGGGGTTTTAACAGCATATTGACTGCTAAACAAATGTTATGGGCCTGAAAGACTAATTTTAATTTTTTGCAGTGTCACATTTATCTATTTTAATAAAAATCAAAATTTTTAAGAAACTTTAAAGAAAAATTAAATTTTTATTTAAAAGTTTGTTCATTCCGGTCCAATATATGCTAATTCCTCCTCCATTATTGTGACACATGCATCATCCCATCTACTGTTAAAAAAGAAGGAATATATAAAGTGCTTTTACACAAGTAACCCATGGTGTAATTTCAGAGCTTTGTGTTTACTTTGCTGAAGTTCTTGTTTGTAACCTTACCTTTTATTGACCAGCCTCCTAGCTCTGCCTATCTATTGTTAAGGGGAGATTTTGCTTGGGTTGTGCCCAGGCACACTGGCTCGTTTGGGTGCAGCAAATATTAGAAAATCGGGCAGGTCCTCACAGCGCCAGAGACCCGGGTTCGAATCTGACCTCGGGTGACTGTCTGTGTGGAGTTTGCACATTCTCCCCGTGTCTGCGTGGGTTTTCTCCGGGTGCTCCGGTTTCCTCCCACTGTCCAAAAATGTGCGGGTTAGGTTGATTTGGCTATGATAAATTGACCCTTAGTGTTAGGGGGGGATTAAATATGTGGGGTTATGGGGATAGGATGGGATATGTTAGGGGGAATTAAATACGTGGGGTTACGGGGGTAGGGTGGGATATGTGTACTGTGGGGATTAAAGCAGGGACAGGGTACTGGATTTGAATGATCAGCCATGATCGTATTGAATGGTGGTGCAGGCTCGACGGGCCGAATGGCCTACTCCTGCTCCTAGATTCTATGTTTCTATGTTTCTATGTTTCCATTCATTCAGAAACATGCCCAGTTTTTCGATATTCACTGTGGCCACGTAATTCAGTGTTGTTAGATGCAGATTCTAGAAAATCTCCCTTAATTGATGATATTCATTTCTACTTTTCTTCCAGTTGTGGCACAGTACTTTTCCTCCAGCTGTGTCCCAGGTGCCAGCGTGAATTTCCCTAAGCTGTGTAAGTTGTGTATTGGAACAGGTCACAATCACTGCCAGCGATCACACAATGAACCATACTACGATTATTCAGGAGCATTTAAGTAGGTATTCCTTGTTTCTGGAGTCTGAAATTACCAAACCTTTCTGTAGGACAGCAAATTCCACTCCTCTGGTTATTGGGTGCAGTTAAGTTGTAAACAAATTTGAATCTCTCCATCCTATTAGTTAATATCAATGATGTATCTGGTAAAATGTATAACTGAAAATAAGGGAACAATGTTGTTGAGCCTATCCATCCAGGATTTTTCTTTTTTAAACCACATGAGAAACAAGTCACCCCGCATTTTAGAGTGTTTTGGAACCACATGGGAAAGAAAGAAAAAATTGCACTTTCATGACCACAGGATGTCCCAAAGTGCTTCACAGCCAAAGTACCTTTGAAGTGTAGTCACGGTTATAATGTTGGCAGCCAATGTACACACAGCAAGATCCCACAAATTACTAGATAATCTGATTTAGTGATGTTGGGTGAGGGATAAGTATTGGCCAGGACACTGGAAAACTCCCCTGCTCTTTAAAAAGTGTCTTGGGAACTTTGACGTCCATCTGAGAGGGCAGACGGGACCTCGGGTTAGTGTCTCAGCCACAAATAGGTACCTCCAGCAGTGCAGCACTTCCTCAGTACTGCCTGGAGTGTCATAGGAACATAGGAAGACCATTCAGCCCTTTGCACCTTTCTGCTCCCATCTACACTACTTACTGCATCATCTTAGATTATGTACTGAAATCTCTGAAGTGGGGCTTGAACCCACAACCTTCTGTTCCGCCAATCAGTTAGATCATGGCTGATCTGTATCTCAACTCCATTTACCTTCCTTGGTTCCATATTCCTTAATACCTTTACTTAACAAAAATCTATCTATCTCAGTTTTGAAATTTTCAATTGACCTAACCTCAACAGCTCTTTGGGGGAGAGAATTCCAGATTTCTACTCCCCTTTGTGTGAAGAAGTGCTTCCTGACATCTTCCCAGAACGGCCTAGCTCTAATTTTAAGGTTATGATCCCTTATTCTGGACTCCACCAGCAAAGGAAATAGTTTCACCCCACTTACCCTGTCAAATCCTTTAATCATCTTAAACACCTCAGTTAGATCACAACTTACTCAAGGGAATACAAGCCTAGTCCATGCAACCTGTCCTCATACTTTAGCCCTTTTATCCCCAGTATCATTCTTGTGAATCTGTGCTGCACCCCCTCCAAGGCCAATATATCTTTCCTGAGGTGCAGTGCCCAGAACTGAACGCAGTACTCCAGATGCGGTCTAACCAGAGCTTTACACAACTGTAGCATAACGTACATCCCTTTGTATTCCAGCTCCCTTGAGATAAAGGCTAACATTCCATTTGCCTTTTTTTTTCTACATGTCCACTAGCTTTTAGTGATTTCTGTACATGGACCCTTAAATCTCTGTTCCTCCACAGTTCGTAGCTTCTCATCATTTAGAAAGTTCTCTGATCTATCTTTCTGAGGTCCAAAGTGGATGACCTTACACTTCCCCACATTCACGTAATCTAGAAATATGCCTTTGCACCTTTCTGCTTCCATTTACCCTACTTATTGTGTCATCTTAGATTATGCACTGAAATCTCTGGAGTGGGGCTTGAACCCACAACCTTCTGAGTGCACTTCTCTGTTGTTGGGACTGAGGCACATTGTTGGAGCAGAGTGGGGGAAGTGTTCTTTTGTATCTAACGTGTCCTTTCCTTGACATGAGAATGTGACAATCTAGCATGAGCTTCACTCTGCATCTAACCTGTGCTGTATATAACCTGGAAATGCTTGATGGGACAATCTAGTATGTGCTTTACTCTGTATCTAACCAGTGTTGTACCTGACTTGGGAATGCTTGATGCAACAGCATGGAGGGAGCTTTACTTTGCATCTAAATTGTGAAGTACCTGACCTGGGAGTGTTTGATGGGGCAATGCAGTGAGAGTTTTCTTCTGTCTTTATCCCATGCTATACCCGACTTGAGAGTGTTTACGCTGGGGTCTGTCTATGGTATAGCATGTTGACCCGGATTTTACGATTGGAGGCTTCCTGCGTGCGGATGCGTCCGATCTGGAAAAAAGCAGGCCTTACGCAGGCTTTTACCAGGCATAAGATTTTTAAAGGTTTTCAGCGGGCGGAGGTTGTGCAGAAAGCGGAACTTTCCACCCGCAGAGGCCCTTCTCCAGGGCAGGCGGAGGATCTGTCAAGAGGATTCTTGACAGATCGGAAGTGCCGGTTTTCAGCGCATGCGCTTCGCATGCCTGAAACCAGCACTTGCGAGGCCCCTACGGGTGTGTACACACCTCGTACCCACTCATGGGGGTCGGAAAATATGGGCCGTTATGTTTATGGTACAACATGGGTTTATTTATGGTGTGTGGGGGTGGAGGGGGGGTGGGGGTCATTGCTGATAGTGCAGTGGGGTGTTTGTAGTACAGAGGGGTGTTTATGGTTTAAAAGGGTTTTGTTGATGGTACAGTGGAGATTTGTTTATGGTGCTTTGCTGGGTTTGTTTATGGTGCAACAGAGGGTTTGCCTATGATAATGGGCTTTCGATCTGCTGCAGTGTGAAGTTTAGAAATCAGGATTTTTTGTTGTTATTTCTTTAGCATTAGATATAAAAATGTTTAATAGCAGATAACATCTCTCGGTTACATGTTGTTCTATGTCCAAACCCGCTGGTGACGTTTATAAAAGATTTACCAGATGACTAAGCCCCTGTGACATTCTAGATCGGGGGATGAGACTGGCTCTGTACGGTAAACTGACTGATGTGGTTATTTCTTTCTAGGTGTTTGAAAGACGGTGCTGGAGAAGTGGCCTTTGTGAAACATACCACAGTGCCAGGTAGGTGAATCTGTGCAATCTATCTGTCTCTCAATATAAATCTTAGTTATGCACACATGTCCTGACTACCAAACCTTAGTTCCTTTTGCCACGTTTTTCACACTTTTGGTTCAACTTTGTCCATGGTTAGAATGGGTTGTGCCGATCGAAACTCATCACCCCGTAATTGTACAATCTGGCCTCTGGGCAGCTTTCCCCCTCAAATTGCTTCAAATGCTTCCTGAAAGTTTTTCAACTGAAAATTTTGAGCAGCCATTTCTTTTCTCTGTAACTGAAATTTCTAATGTCCGAAATAAGGGTTGAAGGACTTGTTCTTTCAAAATTCAAAAAAATTATTTATTTCACAATGGCATTACTTAATTTATTCATAGAGTTCTTTATTGTGTTCTTTAATGTCTTCATTAAAGATTTTACTTGAAGGCCTCAGTCTCTCTCAAAAGCCTGGGCTTGGACTGGATGCCTTTGCCCAGAGCTGTGAAGTCGTCAACTGAATTTGGATTGTGCAGTCTGAACATGTGCAATGTATCTAATTTTTCCAGGGTAGCATTCAGTCTGATGAAGTATTTTTCTTTAACTTCTGGTAGCTTTTGCTCATTGGGTTTTCTTCAAATAATTTTGAAAAATAACAGGACAGATTTCAAAACCTGTATTGAGGCAAAATTTATATTGAAAGCATTTTTAACAGAGAAGCTCTGTGTGTGAGAAAGAGATTGAGAATTTTTTTTCTGAGTATACACCTGTTGTAACTTTTCATAAAATCAAAGAATCATAGAATGATACATTTGGCCCATCGTGCCTTTGTCGGCTCTTTGAAAGAGCTATTCAATTAGTCTCACTCCCCTGCTCTGTCCCCATAGCACTGTAAATGTTTTCCCTTCAAGTATTTATCCAATTCTCTTCTAAAAGTACTATTGAATCTCTTTCCACCACCCTTTCAGGCAGTGCATTCCAGATCACAAGGACTTGCTGCGTAAAGAAAATTCTCCTCATGTTGCCTCTGGTTCTTTTGCCAATCATCTTAAATCTGTGTCCTTTGGTTACCGACCCTTCTGCCACTGGAAACAGTTTACATAAGGACATAAGAAATAGGAGCAGGAGTAGGCCAATTGGCCCCTCGAGCCTGCTTCGCCATTCAATAAGATCATGGCTGATCTGATCCTAACCGCCAATCTACTATCACAGAACCATCTCCTGAATCTAACAGAATTGGACACACAAAATAGGAGCAGGATCAGGCTACACAGCCCCTTGGCCCGCTCCGCTACCCACAGGACCATGACCAATCCGAACCTAGACTCATGTCCAAATTCCTGCCCGCTCCCCGTAACCCTTAATTCCCTTTACTTCTAGGAAACTGTCTATTTCTGTTTTAAATTTATGTAATGATATAGCTTCTACAGCTTTTTGGGGCAGCATATTCCATGGACCTACCACCCTCTGAGTGAAGTAGTTCCTCCTCATCTCAGTTTTGAAAGAGCAGCCCCTTATTCTAAGACTATGCCCCCTAGTTCTAGTTTCACCCATCATCGGAAACATCCTCCCCGCATCCACCCGATCCAACCCCTTCACAATCTTATATGTTTCAATAAGATCGCCTCTCATTCTTCTGAACTCCAATGAGTAGAGTCCCAATCTACCCAACCTCTCCTCATATGTCCATCCCCTCATCCCCGGGATTAACCGAGTGAACCTTCTTTGTACTGACTCGAGAGCAAGTATGTCTTTTCTTAAGTATGGACACCAAAACTGTATGCAGTATTCCAGGTGCGGTCTCACCAATACCTTGTACAACTGAAGCAATACCTCCCTATTTTTATATTCTATCCCCCTAGCAATGAAAGCCAACATTCCATTGGCCTTCTTAATCACTTGCTGCACCTGCATACTAACCTTTTGAGTTTCGTGCACCAGGACCCCCAGATCCCTTTGTACTTCAGTACTTTCCAGTTTCTTGCCATTTAGATAATAACTTGCTCTACTATTTTTCCTGCCAAAGTGCATAACCTCACACTTTCCAGTATTGTATTCCATCTGCCAAATCTCTGCCCACTTACTTAGCCTGTCTAAGTCCCCTTGCAGATTTTTTATGTCCTCCTCACTCACTACTTTCCCTCCCATCTTAGTATCATCCGCAAACTTTGATATGTTACACTCGGTCCCCTCCTCCAAATCGTTAATATAGATTGTAAAGAGTTGGGGACCCAGCACTGACCCCTGCGGAACACCACTAGTTACTGATTGCCAGTCTGAGAATGAACCATTTATCCCAACTCTCTGCCTTCTGTTAGATAGCCAATCCTCTATCCATGCCAGAATATTACCCCCAATCCTGTGATTTTTTATCTTAAGCAATAATCTTTTGTGTGGCACCTTGTCAAATGCCTTTTGGAAGTCTAAATACACCACATCCACTGGTTCCCCTTTATCCACCCTGTATGTTACTTCCTCAAAGAACTCCAGCAAATTTGTCAAACATGACTTCCCCTTCATAAAACCATGCTGACTTTGTCCTATTAAATTATGATTATCCAAATGTCCCGTTACTGTCTCCTTAATAATGGACTCCAAAATTTTACCTACCACAGATGTTAGACTAACCGGTCTATAGTTTCCAGCCTTCTGTCTACTGCCCTTTTTAAATAAGGGTGTTACATTAGCAGTTTTCCAGTCTGCCAGGATCTTTGCTGAGTCCAGGGAGTTTTGGAAAATTATTACCAATGCATCACAATCCCTACCGTCACTTCCCTCAAGACCCTAGGATGTAAGCCATCAGGTCCAGGTGATTTATCCGCCTTGAGACCCATTATTTTACCGAGTACCACTTCCTTAGTGATTTTGATCGTGTTTATTCTATTTACTCTATCAAAACCATTCATGATTTTGAACACCTCCATCAAATCTCCCCTTAACCTTCTTTGTTCTAAGGAAAACAACCCCAGCTTCTCTAGTCTCTCCACATAACTGAAGTCCCACATCCCTGGTACCATTCTAGTAAATCTCCTCTGCACCTTCTCTATGGCCTTGACATCTTTCCTACAGTGTGGTGCCCAGAATTAGATACCGTGCCCAAGCTGAGGCCTAATTACTATTTTATAAAGGTTTTAGCAAATATCCTTGCTTTTGTACTCTATGCCTCTATTAATAAAGCCAATGATCCCACAGCTTTTTTAACAGCCGTCTCAACTTGTCCAGCCACCTGCAATGATTTGTGTACGTACACCCCGGGTGTCTCTGTTGCTGCACCCCTTTTAAAATTGTACCATTTAGTTTATATCGCCTCTCCCCATTCTCCCTCCCAAAATATATCACTTCACACTTCTCTGTGTTAAATTTCATCTGCCAGGTGTCTGCCCATTTCACCAGTCTATGTCCTCCTGAAGTCTGTTACTGCCACTCTCATTGTTTACTACATTTCCAAGTTTCGTATCATCTGCAAACTTTGAAATACATACATCGTTAATGTATATAAAAAGAGCAGTGATAATGACCCCCGGGGAACACCACCGTATACCTCCCTCCAGTCTAAAAAACAACCGTTCACCACTACTCTCTGCTCTCTGTTCCACGGCCAATTTTGTATCCATGCAGCCTCTGTCCTTTTAATCCCATAGACTTTATTTAAGAAAGATGAGAGAGAGAAACCAGGAAATTATAGACTTGTCAGTCGAACATCTGTTGTGGGGAAGTTATGCAATCTATAATTAAGGACAGAGTGACTGAGCACCTCGAGAAATTTGAGGTAATTAGAGAAAGCCAACATGAATTTGTAAAGACTAGGTCATGTCTAACGAACCTAATAGAATTTTTTGAGGAACTAGGTGCATGACTATGGATGTGCTTATATGGACTTCCAGAAGGCATTCGAAAAGGTTCCACATAAGAGACTGTTAGCTAAAATTAAAGTTCATGGAATTGAAGGCAAGTTATTGACTTGGTTAGGAGATTGGTTCATAGGATTACATAGGATTACATAGGTTCGGCAGTAGAAGACAGAGAATAGGGATAATGGGTATGTACATGAATTGGAAGGCAGTGACTAGTGGTGTCCCACAAGGATCTGTGCTGGGGCCTCAACTATTCACTATATTTATTAATGACTTAGATAACACAATAGTGAGCCATATATCCCAGTTTGCCGATGACACAAAGATTGGTGATAAGTAGAATAGATGGGAGCATGAAATTACAGATGCATAACAAAAAGAGACTATCATTTATATAAGAAATAGGAGCAGGAGTAGGCCATTTGGCCCCTCAAGCCTGCTCCGCCATTCAATAAGATCATGGCTGATCTTCTACCTCAACTCCACTTTCCTGCACTATCCCCATATCCCTTGATTCCCTTAATATCCAGAAATCTATCGATCTCTGTCTTGAATATACTCAACGATTGAGCCTCCACAGCCCTCTGGGGTAGAGAATTCCAAAGATTCACCACCCTCTGAGTGAAGAAATTTCTCCTCATCTCAGTCCTAAATGGCCGACCCCTTATCCTGAGACTGTGACCCCTGGTTCGAGACTCCCCAGCCTTTCACGACCTCAGGACGTTCCAAAGTGTTTTGCAGCCAATTAAGTACTTTTGAAGTATAGTAGCTGTTGTAATGTAGGAAACGCAGCAGCCAATTCGCATACAGCAAGCTCCCAAAAACAGCAATGTGATAATGACCAGATAATCTATTTTAGTGATTAAGTGAGTGAGCGAAACTGGGCAGATGGATTTCGACACAGATGTGAGGTTATCCATTTTAGACTAAAAATATTTTATTTAAATGGTGAAAAGCTAAGAACAGTGGAGGTCCAAAGAGATTTAGGGATCCATGTACACAAATCAATAAAATGTAGTAGTCAGGTACAAAAGAATAATCAAAAAGGCTAATGGAAAGTTAGCCTTTATAACTAACGGGCTAGTTTATAAACAGGAGGAAGTTTCGCTGCAGCTACACAGAACCCTGGTTAGACCACATCTGGAGTACTGTATACAATTCTGGCTACTGCACCTTAGAAAGGATATATTGATCTTGGAAGGAGTAAAGTGCAGATTCACCATTATGTTACCAGGGCTCCAAGGGTTAAATTATTAGTAGAGGTTACATAAACTAAGCTTGTATTCCCTGGAATATAGAAAGTTAAGGGGTGATTTAATTGAGGTTTTTAGGATTTTGAAAAGAATTGATAGGGTAGGTAGAGAGAAACTTGTTCCGCTAGTGGGGTAGTCTAGGACAAGGGGACATAACCTTAAAATCAGAGACAGGCCATTCAGGAGGGAAGTTAGAAAACACTTCTTCACACAAAGGGTGGTAGAAGTGAGGACTGTCTCCCACAAAAGTAGTAGATGCTAGCTCAATTAATAGTTTTAAAACTGTGAGCTATAGATTTTTGCTAGGCAATGGTTTAAAAGGTTATAGAGCCAAGGCAGCTGGATGGACTTAAGATACAGATCAGCCATGATCTCATTGAATGGCGGAACAGACTCAAGGGGCTGAATGCCCTACTCCTGTTCCTATAAGAACATAGGAAATAGGAGCAGGAGTAGGCCATTCGGCCCCTCGAGGCTGCTTCACCATTCAATAAGATCATGGCTGATCTTCTATCTCAACTCCACCTTCCTACACTATCCCCATATACCTTGATTCCCTTAGCATCCAAAAATCTATCGATCTCTGTCTTGCATATACTCAATGACTGAGCATCCGCAGCTCTCTGGAATAGAGAATTCCAAAGATTCACCACCCTTTGTGTGAAGAAATTTCTCCACAACTCAGTCCTAAATGACCGACCCCTTATTCTGAGATTGTGACCCATAGTTCTAGACTCCCCAGACAGGGGAAACATCCTCCCAGCATCTACCCTGTCTAGCCCCTTAAGAATTTTATATGTTTCAATGAGGTCACCTCTCATTCTTCTAAACGCTAGGAAATATAGGCCTAGTCTACTCAATCTCTCCTCATAGGACAATCCCCTCATCCCAGGAATCAGACTAGTGAACCTTCGTCGCACTCCTTCTAAGGCAAGTATATCCTTCCTTAGGTAAGGAGACCAAGACTGTACATAGTACTCCAAGTGTGGTTTCACCAAGGCCCTATATAATCATAGTAAGACTTCCTTACTCTTGTACTCCAATCACTTTGTAATAAACGCGAACATACCATTTGCTTTCCTAATTGCTTGCTGCACCTGCATGTTAACTTTCTGTAATTCGTGTACAAGGACACCCAGGTCCCTCTGAATACCAACATTTCCCAGTTTCTTACCATTTAAAAAATATTTTGCTTCTCTATTTTTCCTACCAAAGTGGATAGCTTCACACTGCTCCACATTATATTCCATCTGCCACATTCTTGCCCACTCACTTAACCTGTCTAAATCCCTTTGCACCCTCCTTGCGTCCTCCTCACAGCTTACGTTCCCACCCAGCTTTGTGTTGTCAGCAAACCTAGATACATTACACTCGGTCCCCTCATCTATGTCATTGATATAGATTGTAAATAGCTGAGGCCCAAGCACTGATACTTGTGGTACCCCACTAGTTACAACCCAAAAATAACCTGTTTATTCCTACTCTCTGTTTTCTGTCCATTAACCAATCCTCAATCCATGCTAATATATTACCGCCAATCCCATGAGCCCTAATTTTGTGTAACAACCTATTGTGGCACCTTATCGAATGCTTTTTGAAAATCCAAATGCTCTACATCCACTGGTTCAGCCTTATCTAGCCTGGTAGTTACAATCTCAAAAAACTCTAACAGATTTATCAAACACGATTTCCATTTCATAAATCCGTGTTGACTCTGCCCAATCATATTGGCCCAGAAATTAAACACTGAGTGTTAACGCGGGGGTAAGGGTTCCCCGCGATATCTCACTCCGCGCCTACCTTTTTCCTCCGGGCCCACACGAACTTTAGTTTCAAGGCTGCAGCTGTGCAGTGCTTGCGTGACCCAGAGACGCAATTAGTTCATGCGAGCTCTGGGATCACGTGATTCAGTTAGAGCCAATGGCAGCACACCATCTTTCATTCATAGTTTTCACAGCAAGAGCTGTCAAAGCTATGAATACTATACCCCCCCAAAAGAACAGCTAAACCTCAATTAATTTTTTTAAAAAAGCCATCACATTAATAAAATAAGTATAGTTAAATAAATTAACCACTTTAAACAAAAAATTCAATTTTTGAAATTTTTTTAAATCTTTTTAAAAGTTATAAAAATAAACTTACCTTTCTTTAAAGTCTCTAAAAAAGATAAACCTGTTGAAAAAAATTTAAAATAATACTTAATTAACTACTTACCTTGTTAAAAGAGGGTCTTACGCCTCCTTTCTTTATGTGTAAAATCTTCCATGCTTACCTGCGCGTTCAAAGCACTAAGTGCACTGCGTGCGCACAGCTTGTAGCGCGCACACGGTTCACTTAGGAACCGCCCCCTTTTGAATTCACGAAGTGCCGGTTTTCCGCGCATGCGTAGTGCATGCTGGAAACCGGCAATTGGAGACCTAAAACGCGAGAGTACACAGTGCGTACTCTCGCGTATTAGGTCTAATTTTCGGGCCATTATGAATTTCTAAGTGCCCTGTTACCTAGTCCTTAATAATAGATTCTAGCATTTTCCCTACTACTGATGTCAGGCTAACTGGCCTATAGTTCCCTGTTTTCTCTCTCCCTCCTTTCTTGAATAGCGGGTTTACATTTGCTACCTTCCAATCCATGGGGACCGTTCTAGATTCTAGGGAATTCTGGAAGATCAAAACCAATGCATCCACTATCTCTGTAGCCAACTTTTAAAAGCCTAGGATGTAGGCCATCAGGTTCAGGGGATTTGTCGACTTTTGGTCCCATTAATTTCTCCAGTATTATTTCTTTACTAATACTAATTTCTTTATTTTTGCTAGACCTTTGGTTCCCCACTCTTTCCGGAATGTTTTTTGAGTCTTCTACTGTGAAGACAGATACAAAGTATTTGTTTAATGTCTCTGCCATTTCCTTATTCCTCATTATAATTTCTCCTGTCTCTGCCTCTAAGGGACCCACGTTTACTTCCACTTATCTCTTCCTTTTTACATACCTATAGAAGCTTTTACAATCTGTTTTATGTCTCTTGCTAGTTTACTCTCATATTCTCTTTTTCTTTATCAATTTCTTGGTCATCTTTTTCTGAATTCTAAAATCCTCCCAATCCTCAGGCTTACTACTTTTTTGGCAACATTATAAGCCTCTTCCTTTAATCTAATACCATCTTTAACTTCTTTTGTTAGCCATGGTTGGACCATTTTTCCCATGGGGTTTTTACTCCTTCAGAGAATGTATATTTGTTGCGAATTATGAATTAATTCTTTAAATGTTTGCCATTGCTTATCTACCGTCATATTTTTAAATCCAGTTTCCCAATCTACCGTAGCCAACTCGCCCCTCATACCTATGTAGTTTACTTTGTTCAGATTTAAGACACTAGTTTCAGACTTAACTAAGTCACTCTCAAAATCAATATAAAATTCTATCAACAACAACAACAACAACAACTTGTATTTATATAGCACCTTTAATGTAGTAAAACGTCCCAAGGCGCTGCACAGGATTATTTTAAGACAAATTTTTTTTTGATATCGAGCCACATAAGGATAAATTAGGGCAGGTGTCCAAGAGCTTGGTCAAAGAGGTAGGTTTTAAGGGGCGTCTTAAAGGAGGAAAGAGAGGTAGCAAGGCGGAGAGGTTTAGGGAGGGAATTCCAGAGCTTAGGGACTAGGCAACAGAAAACACGGCCACCAAAGGTTGAGCGATTATAATCAGGGATGCTCAAGAGGGCAGAATTAGAGGAGCGCAGATATCTCGGGGGGTTGTGGGGCTGAAGGAGATTACAGAGATAGGAAGGGGCGAGGCCATGGAGGGATTTGAAAACAAGGATGAGAATTTTAAAATCAAGGCATTGCTTAACCGGGAGCCAATGTAGGTCAGCAAGCACAGGGGTGATGGGCGAACGGGACTTGGTGCGAGTTAGGACACGGGCAGCCGAGTTTTAGATGACCTCAAGTTTACGTAGGGTGGAATATGGGAGGCCAGCCAGGAGTGTGTTAGAATAGTCAAGTCTAGAGGTAACAAAGGCATGGATGAGGGTTTCAGCAGCTGATGAGGTGAGGCAAGGGCGGAGACAGGCGATGTTACGGAGGTGGAAGTAACCGGTCTTTGTTATGCTGCGGGTATGTGATCGGAAGCTCATCTCGGGGTCAAATATGACACCAAGGTTGCGAACAGTGTGGTTCAGCCTCAGACAGATGTTAAGGAGAGGGATGGAGTCAATGGCTAGGGAACGGAGTTTGTGGCGGGGACCGAAACAATGGCTTCAATCTTCCCAATATGTAATTGGAGAAAATTTTTGCTCATCCAGAACTGTATGTCGGACAAGCAGTCTGACAATTTAAACACCGTGGAGGGGTCGAGAGAAGAAGTAGTGAGGTAGAGCTGGGTGTCGTCAGCGTACATGTGGAAACTGATGCTGTGTTTTCGGATGATGTCGCCAAGGGGCAACATGTAAATGAGAAATAGGATCATATTATGATCACTCTTTCCCAGAGGCTCCTTTACGACAAGGTTATTAACCCTTTCTTATTGCACAATACTAGATCTAAAATAACCTGTTCCCTAGTTGGTTCCTTGACATACTGATCTAGAAAACTATCTTGAATATATTCCATGAACTCGTCCTCCACTATTACTGCAAATTTGGTTTGCCCAGTCTATATGAAAATTTAAGTCCCCCATGATTACTGTATTACCCTTGTTACATGCACCTCTAAATTCCTGATTTATACTCTGCCCGACATTACAATTACTGTTACGAAGCCTATAAACTACTCCCATCAGTGTTTTCTGCCCCTTGTTGTTTCTTAGCTCCACCCAAACTGATTCTATATCTTGATTTTCTGAGCTAAGATGGTTAATCTTGCTTTCCATCCACATCCTGTTCATTGCAGCTTTGAATCTCGGCCTGGAGAGACTTGCACATCAAATGTGCTGGAAAGAACAATGGAGAGTAACAGGCAAAGAGCTCAGAGTGCAGCTCCCACAGTCTCTGCTAAATCGATACAAGGAATGGCAAATCAAAATGAACCTGCAAAGTGCTGCTCAGTACCCAAAACTCCTTCCCACAACGTTGAATCTCTCCAGAAGTCTCTCCCTCTCTCTCTCAGAATGCATAGTTCAAAAATGCCACCAACAATAAAAGACAGGAAGAGGCCCCCTTTAAATAGCGCCCCCCCCAGCCCCACAGCGATTGATAGCGTTCCAGTCTTCTGGTCGTTGGATGCGCCAGGCGGTAAGGCAGGGGGTGCCACTCAATTTCCGCTCCGGGGCGCCACAAGGGCGTTGCACCATGGAATGACGTCACTATCTGCGCGCGCAGGTGGTAGCAGCGGTAAGTTTTAGCGCCGCCGCACAATCTCAAGTTAAGTTCTCGAGCGGCGCAAACATCGCTGCGCACGGGCGTTAGCGGCTTTGCGCCCCATTAGCGCCCGCTTAAGGCGCTAACGGGAGGCGCAACCAAGTGAATTTTTACCCCTTTCTCTCTATTCTCTTTATCCCATCCTTTATTATCAGGGCTACCCCCTCCTTTCCATTTTGCCTATCTCTTCTAAAAGTCAAGTATCCTGGAATATTTAGTTCCCAACCTTGGTCACTCTGCAACCATTATTTGCAGTATGTTCCTATATTTAATTTTGCTTACAAGTCTTGTGTTCTATAAACTTCAGAAAGTGTCATAAACTAAGAGAGAGAGAGAGAGAGAGACTGGGGTCAGGGAGAGTGATAGAGAGGGGAGAGAAAAGGTGAGAGAGTTTCTCCATTTTACTGCTAGTTTCAATTTTTTAAATACACCAGTTGAATTGCAAATATACCTAAATGTTGGACAGAAAGACCAGCTGGCCCATCTAGCCTGTCCCATAGAGACAATATAGACACTCCCTACTCACCCGGAACCATGTAATCTCCTGGGAGAGGCAAAAAAAAGATAAAAACCCTGGCCAATTAGGGGGAAAAAATCTGGTAAATTTCTCTCTGATCCCTCTCGGCAATTAAAAATAGGCCAGGAGATCACATTGACACTGCCTATATTACAGGGTACCTATCTCTTGTACAACCTGATCTCTGCCCCAGACAGAAACAGATCCAGCTCTCTCTTGAAGACATACAATGAATCAGCGCTCACCACACAAGCTGGCAGCCTGTTCCACAGGGTTACTATTCCCTGGGAAAAGAAGAACCACCTAACATCCAACCTAGTTCTGCCCTTACGTAACTTATAAGTGTGATTCCTGGGCCTCCCTAACCTATCCAGTTGAAATAATTTGTTCATGCCAAGACAATATAGTCCCTTCATTATTTTATGAACCAACTTCCAGTGACTTCAATGGAAATGAAAATCGAGAAAGATGTATAACGGGCGGCTGAATCAATATCGCCCACTTTATACGATCATCCAAAGCCAAAATGATCTCCGATGTGTTTGTTTGATCGTGGCTCTCGGCATCCTCCGAAGGGCCCATCAAGGCACTTGTCACTGCCTCCTAATGAGCAGCGGCCCCAACTGCCCCACCCTACTCTTTTGCTGACCTTCCTGCCCAGCGTGCCTGCTGGTTGCTAATCTTGCCAACCTGCTTCCCGTCCCACTTTCTGCTCCCAGCGTTGACCCTGCGGACTTTGCCAGCGGATCTTCTATCACCGTCCCTCTCCGCATCTCCCTCTAGAATGTCCGTTCACTTGTGAACAAGGCCTTTGCCATCCATGAGCATATTGTGATGTTTGCATGGCCTTGACGGAAACCTGGCTATGGATTGATGACACCTTCCCCCTAAATGAAGCTTCCCCGCCTGGCTTTACCTTTCACCACTTGCCTTGCCCAAACCGTTGCGGTGGCAGTGTAGGCCATATCACCAAATCACACCTTGGTCTGTCCCTCTACTCCTCTGGCAACTTCTCCTCCTTTGAGCATTTCACCTTGTTCCACCCCTCTTGCCTCTCATTCAATATCTTCGTTCACTATCGCCCACCCAAATACCACACCAAGTTTCTCACCGAGATATCTTCACTGCTCTCCTCCCTCTGCCTCTGCACCGAGCGACTTCTCATCCTCGGTGATTTCAACCTCCATCTCAACTCATCATGCTCTCTCTCCTCTGAGTTCACTGCCCTCCAATCCTCCCTAAATCTCTCCCTCCATATAAACTCCCCTACCCATATTCACAGCCACCCCCTCGACCTCGCCATCTCATGTGGCCTTGCTACTCTCATTGTATCAATCACGGATAAGGCCATCTCTGATCATTTCCTTGTATCCCTTTCCACCCACATCCCCCTTCCCTTTCACAACCCCACTTCCTTCTGTGTCCACCCCTGGAAAAAAACTCTCTCCCAAGTCACTTACAACTGCACTTTCTATTTCCCAACTGTCTAGCCTTTGGCCCTCCATTCATCCTGACATTTCTGCAGCTAACGATCTGCTCAATCACACCATCACCTCCACATTTGATGCCCTTGTCCTCATTAATACCATTACTCTCTCTCACTCTGGTCGTACCCCCGGTATGGCCCTCATTTCCACTCCCTTTAGTCCAAGGGATGCAGACTTGAACGTCCATGGTGGACAACTGGCTTAACCATTCATCACCAGATCTGGCTGGACCGCATAAAGCACCATTGGGTCCTGCTCTCCTCGGCCAAAACTGCTCACTATTCCAGGATCATCCTGAAATGTAAAGATAACCCCCGACTTCTCTTCTCCACTACAAACTGTCTTCTTAAACCCCTCTCCCCTGCCTTCTCCACCCTCACCTCCAACAACAAGTGCAAGGAGCTCATGGACTTCTTTGTCACAAAGATTGAGACAATCCGTTCAGCTGCCTCTGCCGCTTCCCTCCCTTTCCCTAGCCCACCGGGTGAAACTTTCCCTAAGGTTACCCCCTGTGCTAGCCCTGAACTCGCATCTTTCTCTAGTTTCTCTCCTATTTCCCATCATGCCCTCTCCGAGCTCACCTTGTCCATTAGATTCATCTCCTGCTCCCTCGACCCTATTACCACTAAACTGCTGACCACACAGCTTCCCTTCTAGGTCCCCATTTTAGCTGATGTTGTTAATGGTTCCATCTCCTCAGGTACTGTTCCTCCTCCCCTTCAAATCTGCAGTCATTACCCCTCTCCTCAAAAAACCCACCCTTGACTCCTCTGTCCTCGCAAAACTACAGCCCCACCTCCAACCCCTTTTTCATCTTCAAGGTCCTTGAACGTGTTATCGTCTCCCAAATCCGTGCCTATCTTTCCCGTAATTCCATGTTTGAATCCCTCCAATCAGCTTTCTGACCTCGCCAGACTACTGAAACAGCCTTATCAAAGTCACAAATGACATCCTGTGTGACTGTGACTGTGGTAAACTGTCCCTCCTCATCCTTCTCAACCTGTCGAGATCGATAGATTTTTTTTTTAGGCAAGGATATTAAGGGTTATGGAACCAAGGCGGGTAGATAGAATTAAGACACAGATCAACCATGACCTATTGAATGGAGAAACAGGCTCGGTTCACCACACCATGCTCCTCAATGCCCCTCTCCATCGTCCAGCTGGGTAGAACTGCCCTCGCCTGGCTCCATTCCTACCTACAGAGAATGCTGGAAACACTCAGCAGGTCAGGCAGCATCGTGGAGAGAGAAACAGAGTTAACGTTCCAGGTCGCTGACCTTTGTCAGAACTGAAAAAAAAGTTAGTGATGTAACAGATTTTAAGTAAGTACAGAGGCAAGGAAAGGGGGGAGGGGAGGAAAGAACAAAAGGGAAGGTCTGTGATAGGGTGGAAGGCAGGAGAGATTAAAAGACAAAAGGGATGATGGTGCAAGGCAAAAGGAGATGGTAATGGGACAAGTTAAGAAACAAAAGATGACTCTAGAGGAGGTGTAAATGGGAATAGCAGAATCATCAACAGCTGCCATCTGAAAAAATGGGGGCAGAGGTTATGATCTGAAATTGTTGAACTCAGTAATAACAACAGAAAATGCTGGAAAAACTCAGCAGGCGAGGCAGCATCCGTGGAGAGAGAAACAGAGTTAACTGTCATAAATCGCAAGTAACAACTCAGGAAGTGCTACTGGGCGGCCAGCTGGGGCGCCGTCCACGGAGTATAAATACTCAGGCATGGGCCCACCTTGGGCAGAGACAATCTGGAAACAGGAAGCTAGTGACTGCTAACTAGACCTCCATGTTTTGTTACAAGTTGATTAAAGCCTTGCTTTATGTTCAAGTGCGTAGTGAGTCTTTATTACGTCAATTTAATAGAGGGATTCCGATGATAAAGTAATTGTACATTTCTTTCTCAATTACAACCAAGAGAGCAGTACTTGAACGCTTATGGCATGAAATGCACATTTGTCTTTGTGATTTGTGATTCCGTGGTTACTGATCGGTGTTCAGGTCAACCCTTCTCCTTCTCAGGTCATTGAACCTCTTTCTGCATTACAGAGGTGTCCCGTTGGTCAGAGAGATTCGACTAACAGCTACTGCCACTTTTTTTCCAGGCTGCGTCAGTAGAATTTTTACCCTTTTTTCCCTTTAACACCCTCCTCAGCCTCATCCTACTCAAGAGACACTCTAGCTCTCGGTCTGTTAAAATGCCACTTGCTTCTGCCATGTCCAGTTTAGGAATGAGGCCACCCACCTTTAAGTGCAGGCTGCCTGTAAATGATGTCACACTCTGGGCCTCCATTGGCGCATCTGCACTGTTACTTGTGGGACTCTGACCATGTCCTGCCCAGCGTTATTCCGATGAGCTGACCCTGGAATTCTCGGTGGAGTTAGCTTCTTTGGCAATGGCTGCACACCTGGCAGTGGATCGCAGAACTTGGAATATCAGGGCCATAGGTCTGTGCTACGCTGTGCGCGCATGTTGGGCTGGATTTTGATACTGGGGCGGGTTGGGGTCGTGTCATCCGCATTTCGTGTTATCCACCCGTCTGCAATTGGATGTGGGACATTGTTGCAATTTTCACTTAATTGGGCAATTGAGTTCCAGCATGTGGGAACCCATGAACCAAATAGTGGTTTCAGTCTGAAAGTCGCCTCTGATGATGTCATCATTGCTGCTGCATTGAAGGCTTTCAGACACTGCCTGGTCTCAGACACTGCCTGGCCTTTGCTGTGAGAGGACCTGGATGCAAAATGAGCAGCATCTGAGAGAGCGAGAGAGAGAGAGAGAGAGAGAATTTTTTTTGCAACCAAGTCCTCCCAGGCAGTCTCTGAAGACATTCAATGCAGCAGCATCAGAGGCGACTTTCAGACCTAATACTACTACTACCTTCATCACATCTCCGTTGTAATAGTGGACCTGCAGCTGATAGTCAGCTATCCACTTGTGCTCCCGCCAGGTTTCACTGGCGTGTTTCACATCAGGCGTGCTTCACATCGGAAAAGGGTTAAACTAGCTAAAACGTTTCAAAATGGCATTACAGAGTCAATTTAGGGCTTGTTAAGGGCTTTAATGGCCTCTCCCGCCTCTTGGTGGTGGGACGGAGTCGGGAACCCCGCGACCGATTTTGTCAAAATTGCGTGGAGGCGGAATGGAGTCGGGATCAGGTCCGCCTGCCACTTTTCGCTATTTTAACCCCCCACACGCCTCCAAACCCGACTCCACGGGTCATTGAAAATCCAGCCCGTTGTGTCTATCATATTGGCCCCTATATTTACTTGGAGACGGGTTGGGAGCAGGCGGGTCCGATATTGCGCGGGAAACCCGGAAGTAAGTTCAGCGTGTCTGCCAGCGGCTTTTTAACTCAGCCAGTTCATCAGCATTTTACTTCCGGTTTTGCCGTTCAGGCGCGGCAGCGGGCATGAGGAGGACCCGCATGACCCCTCTGCTGCTGCCCTCTCTGCTATCCAGCTACAGGTCTCTGAACAGCAGGCTGGTGCTGGCGCTGGTCATATTGGTCTTCGTCCGAGGTCTAATCTAAGGCAGCCATAGCGCCACCCATCCTGGGGTGATTGAGAAAACCTCCAAAGTGTAGAAAGTAACCTTTCAGCAAAAGTACTGTGAACAAACCCTGTCCCACAAGCAGATGAGAAAACACATGTGATTACTGAGCCTTTATTGTAGTATTTCCATGAGATTGATTCAGACTCCTCTTTTGCCGCTGTGTTCTCACCTTGCCTTCACTGGTGAGTTTCAGGAAGTCCGGGAAAACCATAGATGCGCCGTTAAATTTAAAAGTCAGTTGAAATATCGCACTCATTGCGCGATTACCATATGTTAATAGGCAACCTGCCTCTCTTGAGAGGGTTGTGCGCAAGCAGCCGAACGCACTCCAGTTAAACCCGGAGGTTGGCGGGTTGGAACCGTCTTCCTGACACGCTGACATTTTTGCCAGTTTTAACACCCCCACCTTAACCCAAACCCACCCATGCCTCCAGGTTAAATTCCCCACATTCTGTACCAACGTGTTGGGTCCCTGATACGGTATACGAGCATGTTACATCTGTAATTCCCTGTGTAAGCATGTTGGGTCTGTGATACACTCTATGAACGTGTGGGTTCTGTGATATATTGGGGTAGATTTTCTTCTTTACTGCCTGGTTGTTAAGCGTCGTCTGGGTGCGATCTGGCTGCCAAATTTCACTTTCAGCGCTTCACCTAGGTGGTGTTTAATGCCCAGCTGGTAAGGATGGAAATCTACTGAACTGTGTCAGTGTGTGAGGTTTACGATAAACTGGGCTCCATTTCTCTTAATCCATCGCTACTGGGCTGGGATGCAACCTCTGCCATGACCCCCCGCACAGTTTCCTGGATTGGGGGTCATTATGCATTCACAGCAGATTCCCGTAATGTGTGGGGGAAGGGGTGGGGAATCTACTCCATCAGTTTACTGCCCTGCCTAGTGTCTCGGGCCTGTGTCTGTAATACACAGTGTTGTTTGTTTGGTCTCTGATATACTTTCAGTGTGTTGGGCCTTTGATACACTGTGCCACCACCCTATTTGTTTATATTTACATAGACACTGTCATTTTATATTTACCAAACCTGATATATATCTTGTATTGCCTGAGCTGGGATGGGAACGAGGGGTTGGGAGGAGTGCACAAACCTGTCTGATAATGTATTTTCTTGCATTGTTATTCCCAGCTGCTGAGAAGGAAAACTATAAGCTTCTGTGCTTAGATGGTACCAGAAATTCCGTTGATAATTACAAGGACTGTCACTGGGCAAAAGTGCCAGCTCATGCAGTGGTGGTGAGAAGCGGTGCTGCTGATGATCAGAAGAATGAGGCGATTTGGAAATTCCTTTCGATAGCTCAGGTATGCAAGAATCTGCAGCATAGAACCTTTCACTCATGACTCCGTATCAAACACCCTTAGCTTGGATGTGATGCATGGGGCTCTAAAAAAAATTGTAACTTGTACTGCCATATAAAATCTCTCAGAAACATCCTGATTCATTTTACATGGAATAAAGCGCAGTGATTGTTGTTATATAGGCAAACATGGCAGCCAATTTGCACATGTCAAGATCCCACAAACACCATTTGGATGCATAACCAGTTAATCTGCTATCAGTGGTGTTGGTTGAGGGATGAATGTTGACCAGAATGCCAGAAGAACAGCCTGCTCTTTGAACAGTGCCATGGGATATTTTAAGCCTATCTGAACAGGTTTAACATCTCATCCGAAGGACAGCACCTCCTACAGCCTAGATTATGTGCTGAAGTTCTGGAGTGTGGTTGGAATCCACAATCTTCTGACTCAGGCTAGAGTGCTACCACTGAACCAAGCTGACAGTGGTCTCTTTATTACACTCTTTTGTTGACTGCACTAACCTTCATTCTATCCCCCCTTGTTCCAATAGACTTAGAGAGCTGGGTCATTTTACTTTAGAAAAGTGTATACTGTGAGGAGAATTGATTGAAGTCTTTAAAATAATGAAGGGATTAGAGAGGACTCGGGTACAAGCATAAGAATAGAACTAGGTTAGATTTGAGGAAACTTTTCTTTTTGCAGAGGGTCATTGACCTTTGGAACAAAGTGCCAGTCAGCGCACTAAAGGTTCAAAAGGGAGTTGGATGAGTTTCTAACTGGCCAATAACAACGTTTTTACGAAAGGTTAAGAGGGGCATTGGGTGATGTGCCTCATGATCACTGGTCTCCTGGAACTTGTTTTGATTACCTTTGGCGGTTGGAGAGGAATTTCCCACAATTTGTTCCCTCTGAATTGGTCTAGGGTTCTTTCTCTGTTTTTTCGCAACTCCCAGACCGTGTGGCCGCTGGTGGGTGGGAGGCAATGGAGGTCATGATGCTCAGCTGCACCAGGACGATATGGGATAGCCTTAATGGACCAGCTGGTGTTTACCTGTCTGCTATTTTTGGCATGCATGTTGAGATCAAATATAACCCAAAATTCACAGATCAAAAAGAACTCAAAAATTCACAGATCAAATATAATTCATAATCTCTTGAGATCAAATATCAAGTCCTCACCCAGGATTCTCTTTGCATCTTGTGGTTATTTCTATAGGTTTATTTTTAAGGACATGAGAAAAGGATACATCTCACCAAATGTAACTTGTTGGCATCGCTTTTTGTAACTTATGGGCAGTTTATGCTACGGACACCCACACACCAAGAACTGCCCAGGCTCAATTCATATAGCCCCAACAGAGGCTTCAGAGAGAGGAAATTTTCATCTCCTTAGTGTGGGCTGGATCAGAACCCAGAGCTGAAAAGAAAATGCTCTCACTCACTGGCCCATCCAATACTCCCGAAAGAAAGTGATGCCTGTTCACCTGAAGCTGTAACACGAAACCAGTTATATACTCGTACCTTGACTTCTAGTTAGAAGCTAAGGCATTGAGCTTTCTGCTTAATTTTACACTGATGTTCCCTAAACACTGGCAGAATGCTTTTAGATTTTTGTAAGCTGTTTACTAATACGACTAGAAATAGCATTGTGAAAGAACTACTCCATGGTGAACTTGTGGGGGTTGGTTCAGGTCAGCTGCTCTCTTTGTCAGAGCTTCAAACCATTTCTGAAAGTCTGTTGAGAGTTATTGCTGCACTGGTTTCAGACATCATATAGAGCGATAGAGTGGTGATATTGGGGGACTTTAATTACCCAAATATCGATTGGGATAATGCTAGGGTATAGGGAAATGAGGGGGAGGATTTTCTGAAATGTGTTCAGGAGAATTTCTTGACCAGTATGTTCTTGGCCCAACTAGGAAGGAGGCATTGCTGGATCTGGTGCTGGGGAATGAGGTGGGCCAGGTCGACCAAGTATCTGTGGGAGAACACTTGGGTACGAGTGATCATCGTATCGTAAGATTTAGATTAGCAACGGAGAGGAGCAAGGAACAATCTAGAGTGGAACTTCTAAACTGGAATAGGGCTAACTTCAATGGGATGCGAAAGGATCTAGCCAGGGTAAAATGGAACCAAAGACTGACAGGAAAAACTGTAACGGAACAATGGGTGATCTTTAAGGAGGAGATGCTCCAAGTACAGGCTAGGTACATTCCAACAAGCGGGAAGGGTAAGGGAACCAAAGCAAGGGCTCCTTGGATGACGAGGGAGATAGAGAAGATGATGAAACAAAAGAAGAGGGTGTATGATGAATGTCAGGTGAAATCTTCAAGGGAGAACCAGACCAAATACAATAAGTTGAGAGGGGAAGTGAAGATGAAAATAAGATTGGCAAAAAGAGAATATGAGAGTAGAATGGCGGTTAACATAAAAGGGAACCCAAAAATCTTCTACCGGTATGTAAACAGGAAGCGGGTAGTAAGAGGTGGTGTGGGGCCTATTAGGGACAAAGAAGGTGATATATGCTTAGAGGCGCAGGGCAAGGCTAGAATACTGAATGAGTACTTTGTATCGGTGTTTACTAAGGAGGTGGATGCTGACAAAATATCGATGGAAGTGGAAAAGGTAGAAGCAATGGAAGGGGTGAAAATTGATAGACAGGATGTACTAGAAACCCTGGGTATGCTTAGAGTGGATAAGTCGCCTGGTCCAGATAGCTTGCATCCCAGGTTGCTAAGGGAATTGGGGGAGGAGATAGCGGAAGGGCTTGCCATAATTTTCCAATCTTCCCTTGATGCGGGGGAGGTGCCTGAGGATTGGAAAGTGGCAAATGTGACACCATTGTTCAAGAAAGGGTGTAAGGACAATCCTAGTAACTACAGGCCGGTCAGTTTAACATCAGTGGTGGGTAAAGTTTTAGACACAATAATCAAGGAAAAAATTAACGGGCACTTGGAGAGGTTTAAGCTAATTAAGGAGAGCCAACACGGATTTGTAAAAGGCAGATCGTGTTTGACTAATCTAATTGAATTTTTTGATGAAGTTACAGAGAGGATTGATGAAGGGAATGCAATGAATGTAGTCTACATGGATTTTCGGAAGGCGTTTGACAAAGTACCACATAGAAGGCTGGTTAACAAAATTGAGGCTCATGGGATAGGTGGGTCAGTGGCAGCTTGGATAAGGAATTGGCTTAAGGACAGAAAACAGCGAGTTGTGGTAAATGGCTGTTTTTCAGACTGGAGGATGGTAGACAGTGGTGTTCCCCAAGTGTCAGTGCTTGGGCCACTGCTTTTTTTGATATATATAAATGACCTGGATATTGGAATACAGAGTAGAATTTCTAAATTTGCCGATGACACCAAACTTGGGGGTGTGGCAAACAATGATGATGATACCAATCAACTGCAACAGAACATAGAAAGGCTAGCAGAATGGGCAGACAAGTGGCAGATGGAATTTAATACAGAGAAGTGTGAGGTGATGCATTTTGGCAGAAGGAACAGGGAGAGGCAATATACACATAATGGCACAGTTTTAAAGAGTGTCCAGGGACAGAGGGAGTTAATGTGCATAGGTCCCTGAAGGTGGCGAGACATATTGAGAGAGTGGTTAACAAAGCATATGGGATCTTGGGCTTCATAAATAGAGGTATTGAGTACAAAAGTAGTGAAGTTATGCTGAACCTTTATAAAGCGCTGGTTAGGCCACAACTGGAGTATTGCATCCAGTTCTGGTCACCACACTTTAGGAAGGATGTGAAGGCACTTGAGAGGGTGCAGAGGAGATTTACCAGAATGGTTCCGGGGATGGGGGATCTTAGCTACAAGGACAGGTTGGAGAAGCTGGATTTGTTTTCATTAGAGCAAAGGAGGTTGAGGGGTGATTTGATAGAGGTGTACAAGATTATGACGGGTTTGGATAGGCTAGACGGGAAAGGCTATTCCCACTAGTTAATGGTACAAGGACTAGGGGACACAGATTTAAGGTTTTGGGCAAGAGATACAGGGGGGATGTGAGGAAAAACATTTTTACGCAGCGAGTGGTGAGGACCTGGAACTCGCTGCCGATGGAAGTGGTGGAAGCGGAGGCACTCAATGTTTTCAAGGGGAGACTGGACAGGCACTTGAGGGAAATAAACTTGCAGGGCTACGGGGATAAAGCGGGGGAACGGGACTGACTGGATTGCTCCACAGAGAGCCGGCACGGACTTGATGGGCCGAATGGCCTCCTTCTGTGCCATTATGACTCGATGATTATGATCAGTAAATGTTCTCCACAAGCAGGCATGAGTGAAGGTTGTGTGCTTTTGGCCAGGGAGCGTTCAGCTCTTGGTACAGGGCCTGGTTTGTAGTAGAGACTTAGTAGAGAAACAAGAACCTCTAAGTGCTGGTGTCAAATTATAATATTGAAAATGTGGCAGGATGAAATGTTCCTGCTGCCGCTGATGGCTGAGATCATGTTCGGACATTCCAGGCAAGTTATTAACTGAATGATAATTGAGGGTTTTTAGTTTGATAAGTTTTAGTTTAATACTCGAGTTTAAAGAGGATTCATATAAACACCACTGGGTTTCCAAATGTCATGTTTTGCAGCAAAGATTTGGGCCACAGAGTGCAGAGACATTTAAACTCTTCAGTTCAACAAAATATGACCGGAAGGACTTGATGTTTAAAGACGCAACAGAAAACCTGATTCACCTTCCCAAAGGAATGGATTACTTTCTGTATCTCGGCAATAAGTATGCAAATGCTCTAAAGGCTATTAAGAAAGGTAGGAGTTTGTTTCGGTGAGAATTAAAAGTAACTGATGCCTTGTTTGCACTGGAATCACCCTTGTTCATCTTAGTCCGACTCCAGATCAGGATTTGTTGCGTGATATTTGAAAGCCTTCCAGCTGAGGCCCCTGGGCAGCTCTCTAACTCTAGTAGTGGATGCCTATTCAGAGGGTCCAAGATCAAATCTCAGCCTCAAATGACCTCTGATCTTGACTAAACTCTGTGGGCACGATCCATAGCTTTTCCATTAATTCATCCATCACAAGAAAGATGTGAGGTTCTAGCTCTCTCACCCAAATGAACAGAGATGCTGGCACAGGGTGATGGGCAGAGAGGAGTGGAATCTAAAAAGCAAAGCACAACCAGCACAATGGCCACTCCTCTGTTACCTGACACAAGTGGCGCAGATCAAAGGTGGATTAGACTCCAGACATGATCCTGGAGCCACACTGGTTGGTGCGGTGAATATGTGACCGAGTGGATGGGTGGGGTGTTAACTCCGAGTTGAATTACACAGTACCTTATACTCTGGAGTTGAATTCTACTTCAGAATAAAAGTAGCAATGTGGTAATTTAAAGTGATTGTGTACAAGACATTCTGCACTCAATTCTCTGTGTGTTCACATGTTCCAGTTGTGCTGGAGATTTAGTTTAAAGGGGCAGCTAAAATAGACAGAAACACATTTTACCAGACTTGAAGGACATACTCTCCAATTGTATCATATTCATAAGGCTATCACTGGTTAACCAACAATGTCTGACCAGTTAACTACTTAGGACTTATCTCCACTGATAAATTCCTACCATTTTTTCAGGTGGTGAATCGATAAAATGCTGATTTCCGCCCAATTTGAGAGAAAACTCCCCCGAATTTTTTATTTGTTTTCTTGCCAAAATATCGCGTCTGGTGATGAACGAGCATCGCATCCATGACATCAGCACACTGTGGGCTGAAAACCACTTGGTGCAAATTTTTGGTCGGAAAGAAATGAAAAAAGTTCAATTTGGATTTTTTAAGGGGACACCAATCATCTGTGAGGAGAATATTCTTTATACTGCAGCAAATAGTATTTCATTCCTGTTAGATAATGAGCAAGGACAGCAGAGTACTGATACAGTTCCTGCACTCATCGTGCCCTGAAGACTGAGGTCACCAATCACACACCAAACTGTTCCCCTTGGAATAATCTCCAACAATTTTTATTATCCCATCATAATAGTGATAGGTAAGTGGCTGGATCCATCACAATAAATATTGGTTCTTCAATTTTATTTTTAATTTTTTTTTAAACCCATCAAGGGGTTAAATGCAAGTCTGATGGTGAAACCCATTAAACTGTGTAAATAATTGTGGGTTGTCACTCAATGTGATTATACCTTTTTTCAGTCTCTCGCTTGCTTCTGAGCTTTAGTGATTTTCAAAGTATTTTTTGTTTTTTATTGTATTTTTCTAAATTTACCTGCTTTTTGGGGTCCAGTCTTTTTTCCTTATTGATTTTTTCTCATTTCTTTATACTGAAAATAAAAGCTGGAAGTTATTAGGGAAAACTGACTTTAATGATCCTTGTATACACTTAACAGAAAGCTGCCCTCAGTTTATATTCACAGACTTTACCTTCTTTGTACTCTTTAAGTTGTGGCCTATTCTTTGAGTAAGACGGCTGGGAGAATACCTTTTCCCCAGTCACATGCCAATCTCATCCTGCACCACTGCCAGGAGATTTAAAAGAACAGCTCATGGCAACACCGTCTCTGAATATAAGGGTGAGGACAACACAAAGGAGCTGAAAAGCAAGATGTGCTATCCTGTCTGAAATGCATTGCGGTTGTGTCCCACTCCGGTTGCTAATCTGTGTATAAGATACTCCAGCCCATCCGCTATCCTGTGTACAACACACACCAGCTTGTGTACTATCTTGTAAATATCACACACGAGCTTGTGTGCCATCCTGCATATACACTGTAACACACTGTGGATTGTATGTAATCCCATTGTAGCATGGCTACACTATAACCCAATGTACCATTGTTGGTTGATTGTGAGCACACAAATTACACAGGTATCCTTGACATTAGGTCTGTCATGACAGCATGCAGTAAACTCAATGCAAGCAGAACAGGAGCTGCATATATATACTGGGAGCTTGCTGCCTGTATGGCTGGAAGGATTTCCAGGTGTAATCCCATTCTGTAATTCAGATGATGGTTACAATTTACTCGTGGCTTGGTCTTCTAGGTTATGGTGCCACCTTTCATCACTCCCAGATACCTGCTGGACCCTAATACCTAATTAATACAGTGGGTGCTATCATTCATCATCCCTTCTCCGATGGGAATTATATCTACACTGAAGAACACGCAGCATGAATTATCCATCAGCCTTTTAATTTTCTGTGGCCGGTTTTCTCCCCTCCTCTCCTGTAGATGCTGATCCCTCGCTGGAGCCTGATTCCACAGGCTCTGCAGTCTCTGGTCTCTCACCTAAATGGCCATTCTTCATTTGTGCATCCAGACAACGAGGGGGTTAATTTCCACAAGGGTTCTCCCCGCTCATAGGCCTTACTGTTAGTGGAAGATCCGCTGAAACTCTGGAAAAATGACGTACATGCCGGTCCGCTGTTTTAAGCGAGGTTTCTGCGGCTCTTCCGCCAAAGTTACAGCCGACGAGCAGGATAACCCTTGAGGAAATTGACCCCCTGAGTGTTTTCAGGTGCTTCGATTGTTGAGGGCTGAGCTGCCAAGCCCAATCCTGTCTTCACGTGATGTCCACACCAGGACTTTCCAACAGGGGTCACGGGTGAGGGATCCAGCAACGAGACCCTGGCTGATTTTTCATCTGCCTAGTCCAGTGTGCTAAGGTCAACCTATTGTCCACATTGAGATCTGCTGACTCCGCACAGGGAAAGCTGGGACCTTCTACACTGTATAACTAGTTTCACAGTGGCCTTTACCAATGGAGCCATTGGGAGACAATGCAGTTTCCTGTTCCTTTGCTGTGCTGTAGAATGCTGGAGTTCTGAGGCTGTCAATTTGTGTTGTATTACCAGACTGTTTATACAGGGACTCACAGATTGAAACACTGCTCCAGTTTGTAAATTATAGTTTACAGGAGGATAACAACCCAATCAAAATGTTTGTGTTGCAGAGAGCAGTTCCTCGAAGGGTAAGAAGGTACGCTGGTGTACCATTGGTGAACTTGAAAAAAATAAGTGTGACAGTTGGGGGTCAGTAGATTGCAACACAGGCGTCACCGCTGAGGACTGCATCAAACAGATCATGGTAAATGACAGCAGTGCTTTACAAAACCTTTTTCATGTTTATCAAGTTAAGGTTAGCAAATGGGACAGTTTCCTATTTTCTTTTACCCCAGGATCAAGTACAGCACGGGATAGCTGCAGAGTAAACCTCCCTCTACACTGTCTCATTAAGCACTCCCAGGTCAGATACAGCACAGGTTAGATACAGAGTATGTTCCCTCCTCGCTGAGGCACTGGAGAAGGTGCAAAAAAGATTTACCAGAATGATACCAGACTGAGAGGTTACACCATCAGGAAAGATTGAACAGACTGAGGCATTTTTTCTCTAGGAAAGAGAAGACTGAGCGTTGACCTGATAGAGGTCTTAAGGATTCTGAAAGGGTTCGATAGGGTAGACGTAGGGAAGATGTTTCCACTTGCCGGCGAGACCAGAATTAGGTGCCATAAATATAAGCTAGTCACTAATAAATCCAATAGGGAATTCAGGAAAAAGCTTCTTTACCCAGAGAGTGGTTAGAATGTGAATCTCGCACCCACAGGGAATAGTTAAGGTAACAAGCATAGATGCACTTAAGGGGAAGCTAGATAAACACATGAGGGAGAATGTAATAGAAGGATATGCTGATGGGTTTACATGAAGAAGGTTGGGAAGCGGCTCGTGTGGCGCATAAACACCGGCTCGACCTGTTGGGCTAAATGGCCTGTTTCTGTGCTGTAAATACTATGTAATACACTGCCTTAGCAAACACTCCCAGGACAAGTACAGCATGGATCAGATAAAGAGTAAAGTTCCCTCTCCACTGTCCCATCAAACACTCCCAGGTCAGGTACAGCACGGGTTAAATACAGAGTAAAGCTCCCTCTACACTGTCCCATCAAACACTCCCAGGGCAGGTACAGCACGGGGTAGATACAGAGTAAAGCTCCCTCTACACTGTCCCATCAAACACTCCCAGGGCAGGTACAGCACGGGTTAGATACAGAGTAAAGCTCCCTCTACACTGTCCCATCAAACACTCCCAGGGCAGGTACAGCACGGGTTAGATACAGAGTAAAGCTCCCTCTACACTGTCCCATCAAACACTCCCAGGGCAGGTACAGCACGGGTTAGATACAGAGTAAAGCTCCCTCTACACTGACCCATCAAACACTCCCAGGTCAGGTACAGCACAGGTTAGATACAGAGTAAAGCTCCCTCTACACTGTCCCATCAAACACTCCCAGGGCAGGTACAGCACGGGTTAGATACAGAGTAAAGCTCCCTCTACACTCTCCCATCAAACACTCCCAGGGCAGGTACAGCATGGGTTAGATAGAGTTAAACCCTTTCTAACATCAAGGCTGTCTAATCTTTCAGAACAGGGGCAAGATCCATGAGCCACAACCAGTGACGTGGGCTACATATGATTTAGCAGTGAACAACGAATAACCCAGCAATATATGCTTTCTATCTTTAAATTGAATTACTATTTATTCAGGAGTCAGTGTTGCCAGCACTTGGTTTTTGACCTATTAAGATTCACAATTCACCTGAGAAATTTAAACAGTTAGAAAATCAAGTTTTAAATTTCCCATTTGATTCAAATATTTAAACCAAATGGGCAGGATCTTCTGCTGGAATTTCGCTGGCTTCCCAATAGAACTCCAGCCGATGCGTGCAGGAATTTCTTTGGGAGCCACTCTGCTGGCTGCCCGCTTGCCTCACCACTTCTGGGTTTTCCCACCAGACGTGGGAGAGGATATAGAAATACATCTCCCCTGATATGGGTGAGCGTATTCCAAAGACATGTAAGTGGCGGGTATTTGTCATTTGCACCCTAGTAACTCTGGGTGCTCAAAATGCCAGTGCATTCCTGGTAACAATGGTGCAGTGGTGCTGGGGGACCTTTTTAAACTTTAAAGGGCCACTGTAGCTTGTTCAATTGATTGAAAGTGATTGATTATATAGGCTGAAGTGTTTGGAGCAATTTTTTTTAAAAGAAGGAACTTTGTGGTGAGACCTTGGGCTGCTGGCCATGCGACGTTACAACAAGTGTTCAATGCCTGTTGCTGCTACATTGTGTCAACCCACCCCCACGCCCAGAAACAAGAGTCCCACCATGAGCCTCCCTGGAGAATTGGCCAAGCATTTCTGTTCGGTGAAACTCCCACCCCACCGAAGTTTCAGTGGATTCCGCCAAAGGGAAAAATCCCAGCCAGTATTTCCAAGATCACAGGATTTGAGAATGTTGATGACACTGTGCATGGTTCTGATTGACACTGACATAAAAACAGCCGACCCATAACATCAAAAACCCACCTTCCCCATGCATAAAAACCCACCTCCCCATCTTTAAAAAGCAAACTCCCCATAATTAATAAAAAACAACTCTGCCAGACATAAAAAACCCAAACCTCTACACACAAAAAACTTGTACGCAAAAAAATCCAACCACCATATATAAAAATTCCACTCCCATACACACAAATCTAACCCCTCCAGTCACAAAAATCCAACAATACCATACACAAAAAAACTCTATCCCAAAACACAAAATACAACCTTCCCATTCACATAAACTCAGACCCCTACATGAACAAAAACTTAGACAGTCTCACGCACTAAAACCTAGACCTTCTCATACACAAAGACCCAACCTAGACATTGTCATATACAAAGACCCAACCTAGACATTGTCATATACAAAGATCCAACCTGCCCATACACAGAAATTTGGCACCCCCAGCAGAGAAGTATGCAGGTCTGAGAAATAGTACTAATATATGGTAGCCCTATCTCCAACCCACGCTTTATTCAAGCAAGGCTTCCATGCTGTGTATGTGGAATCACTGAATCTATGCCAAAGTGTCTACACTCTTGATTTCCTTTTTCAGGATAGCCTTTAAAATCTTATGCATGACAGATGTCAGGCTCACTGGTAATTTCCAAGACAATCCTTTAGCCCTTTTTAAAGATAGTTGTTATATTCCCTTCTATCTAATCCTTTGATACAACTTCAGATTCTAATCATTTCCTAAAGATCCCCATCAGAACGTGACCACTTTTCTCAGCTATTTCCTTAAGTGCTCTTGTGTGCAGGCCATATGGCCCTAGCCTTGAACGTTTCTGTTTCTTCTTTATCAGTAATTACTATTGTTACTAAAAGTTCTTCCTCATTTCCCAGAAACTCAAACCTCACTTCTGGGATTGAATCAGTGACTTCCTTCATGGACAGTGTTACAATGAAGTTGTTCAGGGTATCTGCCAAGTCCTAGTTTCACATATCAACCTCCCCATTTGTGCATTTCTTCACTCTCTGTTGACTGCAGATGTACTTAAAGAAACATTTTACATTGCTTTTATGTTTACTGCAATCCTAACCTCATTGTCTATATTTGCCCGACCAACCAGTTTTTTAAACAGTCTTTGCCCTATTCTTATCTTCCTGTGTGTCTGCCGCTGAACCTGAAGATCTATGTTTGATAAACACCCTCTACTTTTATTCCTTGCATTATTTCCCTTGTTGCCTACAACGACTTCCTCTTATTCCGATTGTGTTTCTTACCCAGTGATATAAATTCATTCTGTAATTCCTACATTGTGCATTTAAAAATGTACCATTTCTCTCCAAGCTTTGGTCTTCCAACAATCTATTCCAGTCCAGCTCCATTAACTGCTTCCGCACTCCTTCAAAATCAACAACCATTATCATGCTTCCTCATCCCCGGTGAGTCTGACACCAAACTCAATTATGTTATGGTCATGGTTTCCAAGATGGTCTTCAACCATAACTTGTTCAATCATTTCTTGTTTGTTACACAAGCACCTTGTAGAAGTTAACGGTACCCCTGAAAACTCTACTTCTGTGGAGGGCTCAGAATAGTCTCAACAGCTGATAGCTAAGAAAAATCAAGAGACCGCTTGGCAAATCTAGAAAAGTCATGATTCCTGGTTACATCTAGAGCATTAATGCAGGAGGGAAAGAGCTGGAATCTCTCCTGACTGGCCACACAAATTATTGGCTTCATGTACCAGGTACAAATATGGAGGGAAACCTATGGGTTTATGCTCTGGGCAGAAAGGAGAGAGAGTGACACACTCACACACACTAAATAAATTCTCTGGTTGCAGATTGGTGCCGCTGATGCAATAAGTCTTGATGGTGGACAAGTCTATGTTGGAGGAAAGTGTGGCCTAATTCCTGTCATGGCAGAGCATTATGACAAATGTAAGTGTCCTGCACAAAATTTTAAATTGCTATCTTCACTGCATGAATCTGGGGCTTAAATAACATATGGCATGGATCCTTGTGTGGAGATAAGAACACTAGCACCTCGGTTCCTCAGCTCAAATAGTCCAGTCCAAGCTCATTCCCTTTGAGAACCCTCTGCTTTTGAAAAGGAGGAACTTGTATCATGGAAGGATTGGAAGGATGTGACCCGTAATAGGCTCTTCTGATATCACTGTATTGTGAGCCTGGGCTTATTCTTCAAATCCTTCAGTTGGCTCTTCTACATCCTAAACAACTTAATTCCCTCATTGGGTAGTCTTCACTTCATTAGGCCTGTAAGGTTTGCACAGTGTTCATTTTGCATAGAATTTATGAAGCTCTGCAAAGTCAATGGATCTGAGGTGTTTCATAGAATTCTCCTACAGCCTAGGTGGAGCACTTTTATAAGGTAGTTCAGATGGCTCTAAAGAGCTTCAGGAACACCACAAAACAAGTACTGTAACTCCATTTAAAATATAAAGCCACAATCTATATTATAGTCTAAAGTGTTTATCTAAAAATGAAAGGCTGTAGGAGTGAAATGTTAAGGAATTGGACAGGTCTGCTTCAAGTAGTATCTCAATCCATATGTCTATAATGTGATTGGGACCGGGAGTCCATTATTCATTCCTTGTGTGTACCATGTGAATGGGGCTGGAGCTTCATGACTCAATCTATGTGTGTATAGTATGATTGAGACTAGGGATACATGACTTGGTGTGGGTGCATGTGCGTGTGTGCTTGCGCGAATGCACAGTGTGACTGCAGCTGGGTGTCAGTGCCTCACTGTGTGTGTGTCCATAGTATGACTGGAGCTGGGGAGGATTCATTCCAAGCTTATCTGTGCTGCAGGCCATTAGCTTGTAATTGTGTTTTTTTTAATTATACTTCTTTTCTCTCTGCAGCCAATCCTCAACCATGCCAATCCTCAGCAGCAGCCACTAAGATACGTAAGTGTGAAAACATTTACTTCCCAGACAAATCTCTCTGAATCTGTTTGGTCACTGGCAATGTGCATCATATATGTTCAACGCTAAAACACTGTCACATTGTTACCTGGGAATGAGCTCCACATATAGTGAACATTAAGACTGCTGTTCTTGGAAAACTGTCATATGATCGTTAATGGTCACTGGAACAGGCAGGTGAAGCCTTGATGAAACTTCACAGGTGATGGACGGCCCCTCCTACATTGAAGTGCTGCCTTGGATGGATTGTCTTCTCTCTCCCTGGCAATGTTTCAGTGGAACTTGGGCAACAAGTGGGTCGGGGGCCTATTCCATCAGGTCAGGGCCATTTTTACACCCTCTGATTTCCAACTGGATGTAACAGGTGGTGTTCAATAAGTCTGCACACAGAGGGGATGGCATGTTGCAATAGCCATGTGATGGAAATATCTCGTCCAACATATATTCCGTCACCGCAATGCCGGATGCAAGGGATACCTTGATTCCAGCATTGCGTTGGGCGGCAGACAGGGTGGTCGGGCATTAAAATTTTAAAGGCCCCAAAAAAACGTGCAATCAATAGCACCAATTTTGAAAATGTAAAAGCAAAATACCGTGAATGCTGGAAACCTGAAATAAAAACAGAGAATGCTGGAACTACTCAGCAAGTTTCAGGTTGATGAACTTTCGTCAGAACTGGAAAAAGTTAGAGATGTAACAGATTTTAAACAAGATCTTTTTTCTCCCCTTGTCCAGTCTCTTCCCACCTACATTCGCGACTCTTCCGACACCCTCCGCCACTTTAACAGTTTCCAGTTTCCTGGCCCCAACTGTCTCCTTTTCACTATGGACATCCAATCCCTCTACCCCTCCATCCCCCACCAGGATGGCCTGAGGGCGCTCCGCTTCTTCCTTGAACAGAGGCCCAACCAGTCCCCATCCAAAACCACCCTCCTCTGCCTGGCTGAACTTGTTCTCACATTGAACAACTTCTCCTTTGACTCCACTCACTTCCTCCAAATTAAAGGTGTTGCTATGGGAACCCACATGGGTCCTAGATATGCCTGCCTTTTTGTGGGATATGTGGAACATTCTTTGCTCCAGTACTCAGGTCCCCTCCCTCACCTCTTTTTCCGGTACATTGATGACTGTATCGGTGCCACCACCAAACACATCTTTCCCTCCCCTCCCCTTTCAGCATTCCGCAGGGACCGCTCCCTCCGTGACACCCTGGTCCACTCCTCAATCACCCCCAACACCCCCTCCCCTTCCCATGGCACCTTCCTGTGCAAGCGCAGGAGATGCAACACCTGCCCTTTTACCTCCTCCGTTCCCACTGTCCAGGGTCCTAAACACTCCTTACAGTTGAAACAACGATTTACTTGTACTTCTTTCAATTTAGTATACTGTATTCGCTGCTCACGATGTGGTCTCCTCTACATTGTGGAGACCAAATGCAGATTGGGTGATCGCTTTGCGGAACACCTCCGTTGAGTCTGTAAACGTGACCCCGAGCTTCCGGTCGCCTGTTACTTTAATTCTCCGCTCCACTCCCACTCAGAACTCACCGTCCTCGGCCTCTTACACTGTTCCAATGAAGCTCAACGTAAGCTCGAGGAACAGCACCTCATCTTTCGATTAGGCACTTTACAGCCTTCTGGACTCAACATTGAGTTCAACAATTTCAGACCATAACCTCTACCCCTATCTTTTTCAGATGGCAGCTGTTGGTGATTCTGCCATTCCCATTTACAACTCTTCTAGACCCATCTTTTGTTTCTTTACTTGTTCTATTACCATCTCCTTTTGCTTTGTACAATCTTACCTTTTGTCATTTAATCTCTCCTGCCTTCCACCCTATCACAGACCTTCACTTTTGTTCTTTCCTGGTTATTGACCTCTCTGCTAAGGGAAATAGGTCCTTCCTATCCACTCTATCTAGGCCCCTCATAATTTTATACACCTCAATTAAGTCTCCCTTCAGCCTCCTCTGTTCCAAAGAAAACAATCCCAACATATTGAAACTTTCCTCATAGCTAAAATTCTCCAGTCTTGGCAACATCCTTGTAAATCTCCTCTGAACCCTCTCTTGTGCAATCACAGAATAGGTTTTATCAGCAGCACAGAGGCTGCTGGTCATGTTCTGCAATCCAATCTCTGTCCACCCCTCCAGACAGACGTGACAACTCCCCACTCGTGCTGCTCACCGTACTCTGCTTCTCCAGGCTCTGCTGTCCGAGTCAGAGACACCCAAATCATTTTAAGGACCCCGCATTCAGATAGCATTTTATGGTGGGCAGAAATCCCAATGACAGAAATGATACACTCCGATTCTGCAGTAGCAGTAACTCCAGTCCCTGAGTACTGCATTGGAGGGTCAAACTAGATTATGTGATCAAGATTGGGATTGGAGCTTGAATCTAAACCTTCTGGCTCAGAGGAAAAGAGCGCTGCTGAGACTTGGCATTGATGGAACAATAGAACATAGAAGTTTACAGCACAGAACAAAGTCATCCAGCCCATCAGGTCTCTGGTAGCTCTTTGCTGGAGCAATCCAAAACTAATCCCACTGCGTCACTCTCTCCCCATAGCCCTATACCCTGCTCTGATTTAAATATTTATTCACTTTTCCATTAGGACTGTTAAACATGTTTGTCTTCTTCTCACAGCTTCTTACTATGCTGTGGCCGTTGTAAAGGACCCAACGCTGAACTGGAAGAAGCTGAAAGGGAAGAAGTCCTGTCACACAGCTGTCGGGCGTACTGCTGGATGGAACATTCCCATGGGAAGCCTGATTGCAACCCAAAGAATTAATGCTTGTGACATTTATAATTGTAAGTGTGATTCCACATTTCTCTCCCGTTGTGAAATGTTCAATAGCTCGAGCTAATGCTTTTCCTGTGGAGTTGTGCAAGGGCAAAATTAAAAGTAAACATTCTCTCTCCATGTTGATTGGGAGAGCTTTAGAAACTAGCAAAGGATGACCAAAAAATTGATGAAAAGGGAGAAAATAGAATATGAGAGTAAACTAGCAAGAAATATAAAAACATATAGAAATACAAGTATGTAAATAGGAAGAGAGTAGCAAAAGGAAGCTTTGGTCCCTTAGAGGCTGAGACAGGTGAAATTATAATAGGGAATAAGGAAATGGCAGAGACCGCAAACAAATATTTTGTATTTGTCCTCACAGTGGAAGTCACAAAAAGCATACCAAAAGTAGTGGGGAACCAAAGGGCTACTAAGAGTGAGGAACTTAAAGTAATTCATATCAGTAGAGAAAAATTACTTGAGAAACTAATGGGACTAAAAGCCAACCAATCCCCTGGACCTGATAGCCTACTGCTTAGGGTTCTAAAAGAGGTGGCTGCAGAAATAGTGGATGCATTGGTTGTGATCTTCCAACATTCCCTAGATTCTAGAATGATCCCAGTGGATTGGAAGGTAGCAAATGTAACCCCACAGTTCAAGACAGGAGGGAGAGAGAAAACAGGGAACTACAGGTTAGCTTGACATCAGTCATCAGGAAAATGCTGGAATCCATTATTAAGGAAGTGGTAACAGGGCACTTAGAAATTCATAATATGATAAGGCAGATTCAGCATGGTTTTATGAAAGGGAAATCATGTTTAACAAATTTATTAGAGTTTCTTGAGGATATAACTAGCAGGGTAGATAAAGGGGAACCAGTGGATGTAGTATATTTGGATTTCCAAAAGGCATTCAATAACATAGAAACATAGAAAATAGGTACAGGAGTAGACCATTCGGTCCTTCGAGCCTGCACCGCCATTTAATGCGTTCATGGCTGAACATGCTACCTCAGTACCCCATTCCTGCTTTCTCGCCATACCCCTTGATCCCCCTAGTTGTGAGTATTATATCTAACTCCCTTTGAATATATTTAGCGAACTGGCCTCAACAACCTTCTGTGGTAGAGAATTCCACAGATTCACCACTCTCTGGGTGAAGAAGTTCCTCCTCATCTCAGTCTTAAATGGCTTCCCCTTTATCCTTAGACTGTGACCTCTGGTTTTAGTTTTCCCTAACATTGGAAACATTCTGCCCGCATCTAATTTGTCTAAACCAGTCAGGATTTTAAACGTCTCTATAAGATCCCCCCTCATTCTTCTGAACTCCAGAGGATACAAGTTCAGTTGATCCAGTCTTTCTTGATATGTCAGTCTGGCCATCCCAGGAATCAATCTAGTGAACCTTCGTTGCACTCCCTCAATAGCAAGAATGTCCTTCCTCAAGTTAGGAGACCAAAACTGCACACAATACTCCAGGTGTGGCCTCACCAAGGCCCTGTACAACTGTAGCATCACCTCCCTACTCCTGTACTCAAATCCCCTTGCTATGAAGGCCATCATGCCATTTGCTTTCTTGACTGCCTGCTGCACTTGCCTTCCCACCTTCAGTGACTGATGTACCATGACGCCCAGGTCTCGTTGCACCTCCCCTTTCCCTAATCTGCCACCATTCAGGTAATAGTCTGCCTCCCTATTTTTACCACCAAAGTGGATAACCTCACATTTATCCACATTGTACTTCATCTGCCATACATTTGCCCATTCACCCAACCTGTCCAAGTCACTCTGTAGCCTCCTAGCATCCTCCTCATTGTTCACACTGCCTCCCAATTTAGTGTCATCCGCAAATTTGGAGATATTACAATTAATCCCTTCGTCCAAATCATTAATATATAATGTAAACAGCTGGGGCCCCAGCACCGAACCCTGCGGTACCCCGCTGGTCACTGCCTGCCATTCTGAAAAGTACCCATTTACTCCTACTCTTTGTTTCCTGTGTGCCAACCAGTTCTCAATCCACGTCAACACATTACCCCCAATCCCATGTGCTTTAACTTTGCACACCAATCTCTTGTGTGGGACCTTGTCGAAGGCCTTCTGAAAGTCCAAATACACCACATCTACTGGTTCCCCCCCGTCCACCCTATTGGAAACATCCTCAAAAAATTCCAGAAGATTTGTCAAGCATGATTTCCCTTTCACAAATCCATGCTGACTTGGACCTATCATGTCGCCACTTTCCAAATGGTCTGTTATGACATTTTTAATAATTGATTCCATCATTTTACCCACCACCGATGTCAGGCTGACCGGTCTATAATTCCCTGCTTTCTCCCTCCCTCCTTTTTTAAAAAGAGGGGTTACATTAGCCACCCTCCACTCCTTCAGAACTGATCCAGAGTCTAAGGAATGTTGGAAAATGATCGTCAATGCATCCACTATTTCCAAGGCCACCTCCTTAAGTACTCTGGGATGCAGACCATCAGGCCCTGGGGATTTATCAGCCTTCAGTCCCATCAATTTCCCCAACACCTTTTCCCGACTGATAAGGATTTCCCTCAGCTCCTCCCTCTTACCAGATCCTTTGATCTCTTATTTCCGGAAGGTTGTTTGTGTCCTCCACAGTAAACACCGAACCAAAGTACTTGTTCAATTGATCTGCCATTTCTTTGTTCCCCATTATGACTTCCCCTGTTTCTGACTGCAGGGGACCTACGTTTGTTTTTACTAACCTCTTTCTTTTTACATATTTATAGAAGCTTTTGCAGTCCGTTTTAATGTTCTCCGCAAGCTTCCTTTCATATTTTATTTTCCCTGCCCTAATCAAACCCTTCGTCCTCCTCTGCTGAGTTTTAAAGTTCTCCCAGTCCCCGGGTTTGCTGCTACTTCTGGCCAATTTGTATGCCACTTCCTTGCTTTTAATACTATCCCTGATTTCCCTTGTTAGCCATGGTTGAGCCACCTTCCCTTTTTTATTTTTACGCCAGACAGGGATGTACAATTGCTGTAGTTCATCCATGCGATCTCTAAATGTCCGCCATTGCCCTTCCACTGATAACCCCTTAAATATCGCTTGCCAATCTAACCTCGCCAATTCACGCCTCATACCCTCAAAGTTGCCCTTATTTAAGTTCTGGACCATGGTCTCTGAATTAACTGTTTCCTTCTCCATCCTAATGTAGAACTCCACCATACTATGGTCACTCTTCCCCAAGGGGCCTCGCACCACAAGATTGCTGATTAGTCCTTCCTCATTACACAACACCCAGTCCAGGATGGCCTCCCCTCTAGTTGGTTCCTCAACATATTGGTTTAGGAAACCATCCCTTAAACACTCCAGGAAATCCTCCTCCACCGTATTGCTTCCAGTTTGAGTAGCCCAATCTATATGCATATTAAAGTCACCCATGATAACTGCTGCGCCTTTTTTGCATGCACCTCTGATTTCCTGTTTCATACCCTCCCCCACCTCACTACTACTGTTTGGAGGTCTGTACACAACCCCCACTAACGTTTTCTGCCCTTTGGTGTTCTGCAGCTCAACCCATATTGATTCCACATCCTCCAAGCTAATGTCCCACATAATTAAGGTGCCACATAAAAGGTTGCTACGCAAGATAAGGGGTCATGGGGTTGGGGTAATATATTAGCATGGATAGAGGCTTGGTTAATGGACAGAAAACAGAGAGTAGGGGTAAACGGGTCATTTTTTGGTTGGAAGGCTTTAACTATTGGGGTGCCGCAAGGAGCAGTGCCTCAGCTATTTACAATCTATATTAATGACTTAGCTGAAGGGACCGAGTGTAATGTATCCAAGCTTGCTGATGATACGAAACTAGGTGGGAAAGTAAGCAATGAAGAGGATACAAAGAGCCTGCAAAGGGATATGGACAGGTTAAGTGAGTGGGCAATAAGGTGGCAGATGGAGTATAATGGGAGGAAATGTGAGGTTATTGTCTTTGGTAGGAAGAATAGAAAAACAGACTTTTATAAATGCTGAGAAACTATTAAATGTTGGTGTTCAGAGAGATTTAGGTGTCTTTGTACAGGAAACACAGAAAGCTAACATGCAGGTACAGCAAGCAATTAGGAAGGCAAGTGGCATGTTGGCCTCTATTGCAAGGGGGTTGGAGTACCAGGGCTGGATTTTGCCAATGGGGAGCTTTTGGAGCTGGGACTCCCACTTGTCAGGTTTTAGTCCCGCCTCCATCGACTTCTGGCCAACCCATGCTATTTTCCCTTGATTGACCTTGTTAAGCCTGCCCAGCAGGCTTAGCAGGCCAATTAAGGGGAAGCCGGTTACAGAGAATGTCAGCGTATGACGTTTCCTCTGTCAAAAATTTTTGACAGATGAATTGCCATCGTTTGACAGCTCTGTGAAGCTGTCAAACACTGACATTCTATGTTGTTTGATGAGTTCTTGTGTTCAAGACTCATCAAACCTCTTTCTTTAGCAGAAATTAGATGGTTGTTGCATTGGAGAATGCAGCAGCCATCTGTCATCTCTGCCGCGGAGATGCGAGACTCTCCACATCCCCAACGATTGAAGCCTGCAGGAAGAAACAAAGGTAAGTAAACTTTTTCTAACACTTTCCACTTACTTCACATACTCACCTCTCCACACTTGCACCCATCACTTACCTTCACAGAGCACTTTTGCACCCCTCTGACCCCCCGCAGACCCACTGCTTGCCTCGGTGACCCTGGCGGGGTTTGCAGCCTTCTGGAAGCCCGCACTTGTGTGGATAAACTGGGGATAATCCTCTTATCTGCCTGTTAACTACCTGTTAACAAGCAGTTAAATGGCTGTAATCCCCTTCCCGCCTCCAGGAGACGGGACCCAGCGCGGGTCAGCTGCCCGCCTCCTGGGAAGATGGCACGGAGGCGGGTTGGGGGCGGGATGGGCACCCGCCCCCCAGATTCTGCCATTTTCCCGGCAGTCTCGCCTCCAAAGCCGCCTCCCCAGGGCTGGCAAGATCGCGCCCCAAGAGTCAGGAAGTCTTACTACAATTGTAGAGGTCTTTGGTGAGACCACTCCTGGAGTACTGTGCACAGTTTTGGTCTCCTTATCTGAGAAAGGACATACATGCCTTAGAGGTGGTGCAATGAAGGTTCACTAGATTGATCCCTGGGATGAGAGGGTTGTCATATGATGAGAGATTGAGTAGAATGGGCTTATACTCTCTGGAGTTTAGAAGAATGAGAGGTGATCTCATTGAAACATATAAGATTCTGAGGGGGATTGACAGGGCAGATGCTGAGAGGTTGTTTCCCCCTGGTTGGAGAGTCAAGAACTAAGGAGCATAGTCTCAGGATAAGGGGTAGGTCATTTAAAACTGAGATAAGGAGGAATTTCTTCACTCAGAGGGTTGTGAATCTTTAGAATTCTCTACCCCCAAGGGCTGTGGATGCTGAGTCGTTGAGTATATTCAAGGCTGAGATAGATTTTTAGACTCTAGGGGAATCAAGGCATGTGGGGATCGAGCGGGAAAGAGGAGTTGAGGTCGAAGAACAGCCATGATCTTATTGAATGGCGGAGCAGGTGTGAAGGGCCTTATAGCCTACTCCAGCTCCTAATTCTTATGTTCTTATGTGAATGTCTGTCTCTTGCTCTCCTGCTCACTACTTTTTTCTGTCTCTTTACTCTGTCTTTCTGTTTCCTATATCTTTTCCTTTCTGTGTGCTTCTCACACACTTTCTCTCCTTGTAATCTCTGCATATTGACTCTGATTCTTTTTCACACCCTTTATGTAAGTTTGCCTTTTGGTTATCTTCTCTCTCCTGTATGCTTCCTACTGTCTGCATCTCATACATGCTCCTTTACCGAATCTGTATCTTTTATAATTCTAAATCCTAGGGCACGCAGTAAGGTGAAAGTCACAATGCACCTGGTCAGAGGTGGGGATCTGGGCCAGGTAGACCAGAGCTTGGTGGGGAAAAGGCTGTCCTGGAGGTGCTGCAAATGTTTACTTGGTGTGAGAAACTAGAGGTTGGGGCTTTTATAATGCTGACCTGTGTTTAAGGAGCAAGGATGCATTCCAAATGTCCAAGCTGGAGGCACAGTAGGACTCTGCTGTAGATCAAGAGCATGAGGTTTGAGAGGGTTCACAGGCTCACTTAATGTTGGGACCAGCAGGGCTGCTGATTTCCCAAGTTACAATCCTTCTGCTTCTCTGCTTTAATCTTAAGCACAGCAGGAGCACCTCTCAGTACATGCCAGACCCAAACTTGATTCAGCCTGTCCAGCGACTCAAAACTTACCCTCTGGCCTGCAGAAGCATCCAACTGTGCTTCTGACCGGGAAAGCAGGGCTGGAAGAAGAAGAATGCAGTGGGCAGCAGAGCCTGGAGCTGTGGGGAGTGGGGCACTTCCCCAGAAGGGGAGAACAGAGCTGGAGCACTCAGAATGGCCCTGGAGGGTGCTGGAGCAGAGGTTGGGAGAGGTTTCTGGTAGGGAGCAGATGCTAAGGTTAAATGCCCTGGATAGAGGATTAATGGAGGGTGATACGAACATGATGCCTAAAAAAAATAGGTTGGAATGTTTTCCCCAAAATCTGACTTGTCCATGGTGTCAGTAGTTAGCATGGCCCAATATTGGGATCAGATTGGACCATGGTAACTATGTGATTGCGCAGACCAATCAGCAAAATTAGAGGCTCCCTATAGTATCACAGTACAGGCATAACACTTTTAATAAATTAGATTAGAGTTGAGGATGATTCATAAAAATGTTATAATTCAACATGGCAGACTGCTCCTGGGTGGAGTGTTTGGGCCCGAAATTCTCGGATCATGATCTACCAGTGGAATGGGACTCCCAGCCAAAGACATGGACCTCGACCCACATTACAGAACGTGTTATTTCCAGAATAAGAACAGCAAATGCTGAAAATACTTAGCAGGTCAGGCAGCATTTGTGGAGGGAGAAACAAAGTTAACATTTCAGGTCGATGAGCTTTCATCAGAACTGGAAAAAGTTAGAGACGTAACCGGTTTTTAGCAAGTACAGAGGCAGGGAAAGCAGGGAGGGGAGGATAGAACAGAAGGGAAGGTCTGTGATAGGGTGGAAGGCAGGAGAGATTAAAAGACAAAAGGGATGATGGCTCAAGGCAAAAGGGGATGGTAATGGAACAAGTAAAGAAACAAAAGATGAGTCTAGATGAGGTGTAGATGGCAATAACGGAAATATTACCGACAGCTGCTGTCCGAAAAAATGGGAGCGGTGGTTCTGATCTGAAATTGTTGAAATCAGTGTTGAGTCCGAAAGGTTGTAAAGTGCCTAATCGAGAGATGAGGTGCTGTTCCTCGAGCTTCTGTTGAGCTTCATTGGAACAGTGTAGGAGGCCGAGGACAGAGAGGTCAGAGTGGGAGTGGAGCGGAGAATTAAAGTGACAGGCGACCGGAAGCTCAGGGTCACGCTTGCGGACTGAACAGAGGTGTTCCGCAAAGCGATCACCCAATCTGTATTTGTTCTCCTCAATGTAGAGGAGACCACATCGTGAGCAGCGAATAACGTACACTAAATTGAAAGAAGTAGAAGTAAATTGCTGTTCACCTGGAAGGAATGTTTGGGGCCCTGGACAGTGGGAAGAAAGGAGGTAAAAGGGAAGGTGTTGCATCTCCTGCGCTTGCACTGGAAGGTGCCATGGGAAGGGGAGGGGATGTTGGAGGTGTTTGAAGAGTGGACCAGGGTGTCGCGGAGGGCACAGTCCCTTTGGAATGTTGAACGAGGGTGGGGGGGGGGAGGGAAAGATGTGTTTGGTGGTGGCATCATGCTAGAGGTAGCAGAAATGGTGGAAATGATCCGTTGAATATGGAGACTGGTGGGGTAGAAAGTGAGGTCAAGGGAAACCCTATTGTGGTTTGAGGAGGGAGGGGAAGGGCTGACGGCAGAAGTGCGGGAAATGGGACGGAAATGGTCGAGGGCCCTGTCAATCACGGTAGAGGAGAACACTCGGTTGAGGATAAAGGAAGACATATTGCAGGCACTAGTATAAAAGGTGGCATCATCAGGACAGATGTGATGGAGATGGAGATACAGGGAGAATGGAATAGAGTCCTTGCAGAAAGTGGGGTGGGAGGAAGTGTAGTCAAGGTAGCTGTGGGAGTCGGTGGGTTTATAGTAGATATTGGTCGACAGCCTATCTCCAGAAATGGAGACAGAGAAGTTGAAGAAGGGAAAGGAAAAGTAGGAGATGGACCATGTGAAGGTGAGGGAAGGGTAGAACTTGAAAGCCAAGTTGATGAAATTGTCCTGTTCAGGGTGAAAGCAGGAAACGACACTGATACAGTCATCAATGAAAAAGAGGTGAGGGAGGGGACCTGAGTAGGACTGGAGCAAAGAATGTTCCACATATCCCACGAAAAGGCAGGCATATCTAGGACCAATACTGGTCCCCATAGCAACACCTTTTATTTGGTTTTATCAGTTAGACCGAGTGGCCCGCTCCTGGATGGATGCAACAGAGGCATCCACCTTGATGAGACAGTGGAACTCAAAGTGATACCTTGCTGCTCTAAGAAGAGTGGCCAAGGCCCAAAAAGGCCAGTAGGGGAAGCCATGTCAGATTTCAGCAGGCATAGTGCCGATTGGGCTTGTTGGTGGCATACTGGGTGGAATTCCTATGGTAGCCCAAGAGCACCCCTAGGCACACCCCCCAATGGGACGGGGAAACCGGAATTGAAATGCTACATACATGGGTGGAAACCCGGTTAATCTGGGTTCCTCCCCAAATTCCAGCTCCCACCGTGGTCGATCGCATGCTTTGTGATCGCCAACCCCAACAGAATTTCGGGCCCTCTTTCCCCTCTCAGCTGAATCCAGCTGCCTGATTTTACAGCAGTCTAGAGACAGGACTGTCAGCAGAGAGACAAGTACTTGATTATTTTATTGACCAAGAAAATTAATGTGTTTTCTTTTTGAACAAAGCAACATTTTTCAGTAAAAGCTGTGCCCCTGGGGCGGATAAGGCTCTTCATCCCAAACTGTGTGCCCTTTGTATTGGTAAGAAGGCTTCAGTGGGTAACGAAAAGGTCTGTGTGGCCAACAGCGATGAGGCGTACTTCAGCTACAGCGGAGCCTTCAGGTACAGCACTCAATTCTCATTTGTCTGAAATCCAGCTGTGCGATATCAGCAACAACAAGTTACCATGTTCATGCGAAACTCCTCCGTCTGCTATTTTAACAAAACCATTCCATATTTGTTTTAACGAACGACCAAAACAAGTGTTTTAAGTTTTGATCTATTTACTCTTCTAGAATTGCCGTTGTCTCTCTGCGTCTCAATCTTTCCATCTCACCTTCTCTCGTTCTCCCTGTCCCACTCGCTTCTCATCTCACCATCACTATCTCACTCTCCCATTCTGTCTCACTCTCTCCATCTCACCCTATCTCTGTCTCACTCTCTCCTTACATCCGAATGTGCTGAATATTCATATTCGATGTGCCGAATTTCAAGGCTTTTTGTTTCTCCCTTTCCCTAACTCATTCCAGACTCATTTTTGCATAGCTTTGTCTCGGCTTTTGCCAAAATAATCCTATACTCTCCTCTATTATACGTGTTACTTGTTACTTGGTGTTGTATGAATATTGGCTGTATTTTTGTTTAAGTCAATGCTGATTTACCTGACCGGTAAAACTGTCAGGAAGCTGGCGAGGCCCTCTAAGAAAAACTCTCCTTAGTGGGGCCAGGAGGAGCAGGGCTCTGCATAAAAGTTTTGGCCTTTGCTCCCTAGGGCATCCTGCCCACCTCAGCTGCAAAACCCTCACAACAGTCATCCTCCCAGACTACTTTGGTGTCGGCAGCCTTTTCTTGGTGCTGACGCCCAATCTTTGCCCACCCCCCGGCCAGCGAAATGGGTGAACATCTGAGCAGCAGCATTCTAACTGGGCGACTGCCGTCCATTCCCGCCGGGAGTTAAATGACCCTCTGATGTCAGCCAGGGTGATAGTAGGAAAGGCAAAATATCAGCCAGGGTTCCTACTCCTGATCGGCAGCCAGTAATCCTGCTGCAAAGTGAACGGGGCTGAAGATAAGATCGGGCTCAGCTGTGACTTGCCCAATGGTTAAATAGTCTGCTGACACTCACTATCAAGGCTCATGTACATGTATGGGTGGGGAACCGGAGGGATGCCGGTGATTGTGGATCCATGCCCTAGCGACGGCAGTCAATGCCTTCAGGAGAGGGTGGAGAAAATTGGCGAAGAAGGGAAATATTGAATGCGGTCATTTTTGTAATTCTGATTTCTGAATTAACTTGCTTAAATCTCTTTCAGGTGCCTGGTGGAAGCGGGCGACGTTGCTTTCGTTAAACATACCACCGTGCCTGAGAACACTGATGGTATGTGTGACTTTCCCAGTGAATTTGAATTGTGCAGTCCTGGGCCATAAAAAATCAGAAGTTTTCAAGTTCAGTTCCTGCTTTGGGCTGAGCTTGCTGATTTCAGCGGAAGTAGTAGTATCTCAGCACCATGGGGGCTTGAGGTACGTTTGTTCTGTTTTAGCATATTGGATTTGAGTATAAGGAGAGGCACTATGGCAGTCCTTTAGGGGCTATCCCTGTACTTGGCCATCTTGGAGGAGGAGCAGAAGGAACGCAGCTGGGACAGGCTGCACAACCACCCAGTGGTACCAAGCTACCAAAATCTATAGACCTCATTATTCCTACCCATACCTCACCCAGGAGTAGTACACGAGGAGACTCTGCTTCCATTGGTAATTTGTGTTGTTTGCTGCCACCTGCCCAGCAAATGACTTCCAACACATCCACTGCACTGCCAGTGGCTGTAAAAGTAACCACCGCACTGAAATGTTATGTCACTGGCTCATTCCAAGTTACTTCAAGGGATATTTTGAACATTTCTCAGTTGACTGCCCACAGCTACATCAGGCAGGACATTGATAAGCAAGCCAGTTCATCAACTTCCCCATGGATGCCTAGCATCAGCATGGGAGGGTCATGCAAATTTGTCCAGTGGCTGGATTCCCCAAGGTTCAAGGTGCCATAGATGGGCTCCTTATGGCCATACATCAATCCTAATTGCTTAAATCAACAAGAAAGACTAACATTCTCTTAATGTTCAGTTCATCTGTGACCGTCAGCATCGCATTGTGTACGTGAATGTTTGTTTTACTGGAAGTTGCTATGAGTCCTTTATACTGAGACAGTCCATGGTGCCACCACTCTTTCAAACCAAAAGGTATGTCTGGTTGAATTCTGGAAGATAAATTAGCCATGATAATTATTGGAATAATTTTCACTCTTAGGGAATGGAATGCTCCCTTGGAATCGGAATCTGGTCTCTTCTGATTATCACCTCTTGTGCAAAGATGGCAGCACAGCCCCAATCGATCAGTTCCTGACGTGCAACTTGGCTTCTGTCCCAGCGCATGCTGTTCTAACGCGGCCAGATCAGAAAGATAAAGTTCTCAAACTGCTGAAAAGTGAACAGGTGAGTGTTTAAACACAATTCAAATGGGCCATTCCAAACTTCATTTGTGAATTGTAGCAGGTTAGCAAGCATCAGAGGTTGAATCCTCCAAACAACGATTCATCCAAAATTCCTAGTCTACAACAAAGCTCTGGCTCAGCTCTTCCCCAGAACCCAACGGTTGATCTGTTTAGCATTGGCAATCCAACTCATGGTTTGCTAATAATTACATTTCAGTTGAATTGTCCAGCTCATATTATCACACCTGTGGGATCGGATTCCGAAATCTAATAATAATAGACTTGTATTTAAAAAGAATTCACCTCAACCCAATTACCGAACCATTTTCCCCCGTAATATATTCTTCATTTCCATCCACAGGAGGGGATTTGATAGAAATTATGAAAGATTTGGATAAATTGGATCCAAGTAAGCTTTTTTGCTCTGCATAGAATGTAAAGCAGAAGGGGTCATATTTACAAATTAAGGACAATAGAAGTAAATAGGAAATGCAAGAGGAACTTTTTTACCTTAATATCTTAATTATTCTTAGCCTGCAGTCTGTCCTGCTTTCATATCCACCTGCCATACTGTACTGTAACTGATTGTCCTAAACAACATTGTAAATTGCCGGTCTGTGTCTGGAAGTTAATACTTTGTCAGCTGAACCTGACCTTGTATCAATTACATAATATAAATCAAGCCAAGATCCCTTCCAGGCCAAATAGGTAGACTCTCAAAATTTTACAACAACCAATCACATTCTACAAAAAAAGTGGCCAATCATATTCTAGAATCATTGAATCTTACATCACAGAAGCAGGCCATTCGGACCATCATGCCTGTGCCAGCTCTATGAAAGAGCTGTCCAATTAGTCCCACTCCCCTAATATTCTGTAAGAAAAAAAACAATCATGTTATATGAAAGAAAGATCTAGCAACATGACAGTTCCTTACCCGACTAAATCTCAACCCAAAAATGATAGACGACCACCATGCCACCTCGTTGGTCCTATTGTCATGCTCTCTGACAGAGCTGAACGTTGGTCACCAGCAGGCAAAGATAAAGGTGTGTCCCATATAAATCTGAGCAACAGCAGGAGAGATACACTGATATATTTCCAGCATCTGCAGTATTTTTCTTTTGATATATTTTAATAATTTAAACTAAGTGTTTCTATTGAAACCCGTGGTATAAGGAGTAAACATGAGCAACATCGTGGGATACAGTATTTATCGAATGTACAGGCGAAGCATTGCTCTAAAATGCTGGCTCTGAAATCCTGCATAAGCAGTCATTTTCTGCTGTTGCTGTTGTTTCCCTGGGCTTCCCCTGGGCTTCTAGTGGGAGAGGGGTAAGAGTTACGGTGGAGACTAGTAGAACTCCCATGGAATTTCAGGGCCACTTCGCCTGGTTTCAATAGATGATAGAATTCAAAGACTGTGCTGTGATTCACAGAACTTTAGTGCTTCAAATAAAACTCAGGGGACTAAAAATTCAGTTGCATAATGCTCGTTCTTGGGTCTCTGAAATGAGAAAGGCACAAGGGTATGGTTTCAGCGCCACTGCCGGCCACTGCCTCAGTCACAGCTACTCCAATTATGCTGAGCACCGTCTCCTTGAGCGGGGTCAGGATATGGAGGCGCGCCAGTCCCCCTCCGGTTAACTGCCGCTGCCTCCAGTTGTGTGTCACCTTGTCCTGCAAGAGAGAGGGAAATGTGACAGTGAGTGGGATTCAATGTCTTTGGCTGATGTGGCTGTCATGGTTGAATAGCTGGCAGTGTGTGCGTGTGAGGCTTGCAGCAGTGGTAAGTGTATGAGGGTGAGATGGAGCATATGAATGTGAGGTATGAGTTGTGATTAATAGAGATTATTGTTAGGTGAGTAATGAGGGTGTGGTGAATTGAGCAGTGTGTGAGGCTAGTGGTGCAGTTGGTGGGATATGGCATTTGAAAATGATGATGACCTTGACCACTCATGTGAGATCATTGAATTTCATCCGGCACTGGGGCAACACAGTTGGCATTCATCTCCGTGGCTATCTACTCCCACTGCCTTTCCAGTGTCTGTCTAGAGGGCCTCCTGGCCCCCTGTGGAAACAGGACCACTATCCTCCTCTCCACCTCCTGTACTTAGGCCTCCAGTGCTGCGTCTGAGAACCTTGGAGCCCTTTCTCTGACCTGTTGTGCCATTCCTGTATGTTTTCCAGGTGAAACACCCTTCTTCTATTACTTCCAGCACCTGGTGTTGTCAAACTGCATCTCCCCTTTAAGAGGTGCAGGCTAGCTTTAATTGGTGCTAGCTTCGCATGAACTTGGGCCCCCTGCTGACCGTGCAGCCATTCAGCAGCGCTTTTCACGTTGGGCTGCATGCCACTATCATTTAAGCTAGCAGGCAGCACGAAGTTTGCGTGTTGCCTGCATTACTTTGCACGGGTGCGGGTTAATCGTGCATTGCGAACTCCGCGCCCATTTTCGGGTGCTATCAAATTTTTAGCCCAGGGAGTCCTGGACTGTCACAGAAAAATGCAACTATTTAAAACTGGATTATTCAGGAATAGTATAGATGTGCAGTGGGATACTTTCAGCATGTGGTAGCTGCAACACATTGATACTGAGACAGTGCTGACTGGACTTTACACCAAACACATACCACATTGCATAGGCAGGACTGCATTACCAGGCATAGTATATTCTATGGTTTAGTGTCATAAACAATCCGACAGAGCTTGAGGAGATCGTAAAGCAAATTTCCAAAAGCAAATTATGATTTGAACTGAAGTGACTTTTTGTTCTGAAGTGTATACAGACCATCCACATACAGGGCAGTAGTAGCTCCTGCATGTATTACAGTGCATTAGTGCCATACATCATACAGGGACTCATACAGGGAAATAGCAACAAGGTAATAACAAAGAACCCTAGCAGAACTGAGGTCCAATGGAAAACGCTCCAACGGCTGGATTAACTTATTTTTTTTATTATTCGTTCCTGGGATGTGGGCGTCACTGGCAAGGCCAGCATTTATTGCCCATCTCTAATTGCCCTTGAGAAGGTGGTGGTGAGCCATATGACTCCATAAGATCTTACTGCAGTATACAAAAGCAGTAGATCATCATATAAGGCCGCATTTAAAGTTTAAAATAGGAATTTCAAACAGTCAATCCTTTTCAAACTAGTTGTTTCTCTAAGGTTTCAAGAACTGCTTTTCTTATAAGATTTTCCAACTGCTCCTATACTTTTTTTTATATGGTAGAATAGAATGACAAAACTAGCCACTCAAATTCAAAAGGGAATTGTAGTCAAATACAAACTGAACCAATCATGAAGTCTGTAGCCATTTCAGAATTGTTCATTTTACTCTTTCTCAAGCCTGTTACTAGGGAGACTACAACAACAAACCTTGCAACATTGCGCTGGGACAGGCCTGATGCAAGTCTTTGGCTGTTTATTCCATCTGCATATTGACTCAGTTTTAAAGGGACAGCCAACAAACCAGTAGTTTTGTCACAAATACCACGAATGCACTGCAATACATGAAGGGTCTGCCAGTACAACATATACCACGAATATACTATGATACATGCAGTGTTTGCTATTCTGTATACCACTAATGTACTGTGACACATACAGTTTTTTTCATGTGTTCTTGGGATGTGAGTGATGCTGGAAAAGCCACATTTATTGCCAATCCCTAGTTGCCTTCAGAAGGTGGTCCTGTTCCTATGTTCCTAATGTAATTCACACACAGACCATTAGAGTGTGTTTGCTGTAACCGCCAGTAACAAGTTTGCTCCTTATTCCAGAAGAAACATGGTCGTGGTGGATCCAGCAGTATGAGTTTTGCGATGTTCAACTCAACAGCATTTTCAGGGAAGGACCTCCTTTTTAAGGACTCCACCCAGTGCCTCGTTGAAGTCCCCAGCACTGATTACAAAAGCTTCCTGGGTAACGATTACATCAATGTAATGGAAGGAATCCACTCTTGTGACCATCCTGGTAAATATTAGTGAAATGTTTATCTTCAACATTTTTGGACTTTTTTGTGTGTGTTTCAAGCAGGGGATGTCAGGGTTCGGATGAAGCACTTCCAGGTCATGCTACATTCTGCAAGAGTATTAATGATGCTTGGGTGGGCAGTTGGGTGATGGTATCTCCTTGCTGTTCTTAATGTGTGAAAGGGGCGGAGAGGACTGTGGGACCAATCATGGCCCTTGTGAATGCCAGGCCCACTATCCATAGAAGAATTGTTGAGAGCAATGGAGTTTGTGTGCAATGGGATTCACTCAATGTATGATTTTCAGTGGCCTATCTCATTCTGGTGGGTTTTAAGGTTGTGAGGCCCCCACTCCTCCTGATTCCATTTTCTGGGATCCAAGTCTCATTCCCAACAGTTTTAGAACTTCACTGAATGGACCCTTTTACACCCCTTTGGATCTTAGTAGATGAGATCAAGGGGTCCAGTGCTTGGCAATCATCTTGATGGCCATTGGAGTGGAAGTTCAGCTAAGCATTGCTGTATCCTTCTGGGACACCATTGATCTTGGTGACATTGCTGGAGACTTTGCTGTCTGTTTTTCGATTACTATCGTGGCCCTGTTCTGCACTTGATGGTACCCCATGCAATGTAAAGCTTCCCATACGTGTCCACCTGTAAATAATTATAGTATTTTTCTACAGTCTCCTGAAACAGGATCTGGCTCCTGTCTAGTTTAGGTCAGGCTGTTTTCAGTGCAACATCTCTAATGTTGGAATTCTAGCTCACCCATTCTGTATTCTCAGTCCTTCTAGGTATTCAGCATCATGCAATTTTTGACCAAGATCATGACCCTTAGGACTGCTTCAGCATATTCCCAAAGCATCAGCTGGGAGCAGTGATTGACTCAGTGCAACTTGGGAATAATTGGAAACAATTAATTTAAAAATATCTGTCATAAGTGTTATCAGGGGAAGGAGGGAACTGAATTATGCCGTGTGTTAGATATTGGCCTTTCACCAGTGGGATATTTTGAATACAGTCCAGACTGATGAGATGAATGGCTCCTGTGCCTTCTAGCTGTAAGAATTATATGGAAGATAGCAGTCTCAATCTGCTTCCAGGTGGGTTTGGGCCCACAGAACAAACTGCTCTGGCTTGCCATTAATTGACAGCCTCATTTGGAGAGGCCACAGGTTGGCTGATGTGGGAAATGGTTAAAATGTCACGCTACTGTAGTAGGGTGTATTCTTCTGAGGTTGAAGCTGAGTCACATTATTGGGACAGTGTGTCTAATATGTGCTGTACCTGACCCGGGAGTGTTTGATGGGACACGACATACCTGAAATGGAAGTATTGCACTCCTCACCACAGATGCCCCTCAACTGTATGAGCATAAAAGTTCACGAAAGAAACTGTGGCTCAGAAAATCCACAGGCCTTTGATCCCAACACCAATGTCGAACTCTGCCTACAGCCAACTTCCAATATTGATCCCATCAAAGTTTGTCGGGTCAGCAGCAGAATGTCAGTCGATTTAAATAAACTGTGCATCTCAGGCACCTGCCATAGGGGAGAAGCAGCAAAATGCAGCGCGTGGTGCTCAGTCTGGGTTGGGGAGGGGGCTGGGTTCTCCGCCCCCCGCCCCCCCCCCCCACCTCGCCCCCCAAAATAATCATTTCAGTACCCCATTGGTCCCCTTTATAAAGGAGCTGAAAATTGCTGCTATTTTAAAATCTTTGTTGGGTTGTTGGGGGAGTGGCGGGTGTGGGGTCCATAACCCTTGTGGGCCCTATATCTGTTGGATGGCAGGTCGGTATGCCTGCTCTCAATCAGCATACTGACCCGCTGCTTTCCCATTAGGCCAGGGATGAGGAAAGTCCTGATTGGGAAGTCTCCTCCTCTTATGCCGGTGCCCTTGTTTAGGTCCAGCCCTAATTTCCAGTCTTTCTGTTGTACTCCTGCCAGACTTTTGGGCAGGAATGTTTCAGAAGGGCCACAAATTTTTAGCCCCTACACCTATATATTATTGAAATCTGTCATATCTTCTCCAAGGTAAACGTTTCCAATTGGGGTATTATTTTTATAGTAAGTGTGTCCTCCACGTCCCTGTTAGGTATATAATTGCCTGTGATACCAGTAGGTGGTGTTGTAATAGGACATTCCCATCTTAGTGGACCTGGGTAACATTCTGGCTGTCACAAAACCTTGGGCTGCAATTTGCCGTGGGTAATAACGACAATCTAACAGCGTTTGCTGTTATTACCCCTTTGAAACTGACCGCAACTTCAGGATTTGGCGCGTGCACATCTAAATGCGGAAATCTAACAGTTGCGGTCAGTCATTCACTGCTCCGACACTGGCTGCACTGTGGTCCCCTCCCCCCGCCCCACCCCCCCCACCCTGGCAATAGCTGGCAATCAGTGAAATCGGTGAAACTGACGAAAACTTGGGCTTCTCCGCAGTAATATTGCTGTTAAATACCCGATTAAATGTTAAGTCTTAAATAACAACAGAAAATGCTGGAAACACTCAGCAGGCCAGGCAGCATCCGTGGAGAGAGAAACAGAGTTAATGTTTCTGGTCTGTGACCCTTCGTCAGAACTGGAAAAAGTTAGGGATGTAACAGGGTTTAAGCAGGTGCAGAGGCAGGGAAAGGGGGAGGGGAGGAAAGAACAAAAGGAACGGTCTGTGATAGGGTGGAAGGCAGGAGAGATTAAATGTTGCAAATGGGGATGGCAGAATCATCATCAACAACTGCCATGTGAAAAAATAGGAGCAGAGGTTATGGTCTGAAATTGTTGAACTCGATGTTGAGTCCAGAGGGCTGTAAAGTGCTTAATCGAAAGATGAGGTGCTCTTCCTCAAGCTTACGTTGAGCTTCATTGGAACAGTATAAGAGGCTGAGGTTAGAGTGGGAGTGGAGCGGAGAATTAAAGTGACAAGTGACTGGAAGCTCGGGGTCACCCTTATTGGCTGCATGGAGGTGTTCTGCAAAGCGGTCACCCAATCTGCATTTGGTCTCCCCAATGTAGAGGAGACCGCATCATGAGCAGCGAATACAGTGTACTAAATTGCAAGAAGTACAAGTAAATCGCTGTTTCACCTGGAAGGGGTGTTTGGGGCCCTGGACAGTGGGAAGGGAGGAGGTAAAAGGGCAGGTGTTGCATCTCCTGCGCTTGCACGGGAAGGTACCATGGGGAGGGGAGGGGTTGTTGGGGGTGATTGAGGCGTGGACCAGTGTGTTGCGGAAGGCGCGGTCCCTTCGGAATGCTGAAAGGGAAGGGGAGGGGAAGATGCGTTTGATGCTGGGATCGCACTGGAGGTGGCGGAAATGGTGGAGGATGATCCGTTGAATGTGGAGGCTAGTGGGGTGAAAGGGGAACCCTATCGTGGTTCTGGGAGAGAGGGGAAGGGGTGAGAGCAGAAGTGCGGGAAATGGAACGGACATGGTCGAGGGCCATGCCAACCACGGTAGAGGGGAATCCTCGGCTAAGGAAAAAGGAAGACATATCGGAAGCACTAGTATGGAAGGTGGCATCATCAGAACAGCTGCGGCGGAGACGGAGAAACTGGGAGAATGGAATATAGTCCTTACAGGAAGCGGGGTGGGAGAAAGTATAGACCAGGTAGCTGTGAGAGTCATTGGGCTTGTAGTGGATGTTTGTCGATTGTCGACTGTTAAGCCTTGTTGGATTAGGTATATCTGGGGTTTATAAGCGTATTGACTGCTGAACAAATGTTATGGCCCTGAAAAATTAATTTTAATTTTGTGGAATGTCAAATTTCTGCATTATGATAAAAACTTATTTTAAAAAAAAGAAACTTAAAAAAAACTAAATATTTTAAAAGTTTGTTCATAATCAGGATCTACCTTATCCCTATGTGGGAGCCCCAATCTTTGTTTTACTCTCTGTAACATTTTTAAAAAGTCCTGATAAAAGCAGCTTCTCCTTTCCTGGTTCCCTGTCTGTGAGAATTCTGCAATGTGATTGGCTGCTTAGACAGCTTGTTGACGTCACAGCAGCATCGCACTAGGAAATTCCCACTGCAGAGCGCTGCAATCAATTGCGCGTTGAAAAAGACAAACTTCCCATCACAGAGATCGCGAGATCTCTGTGGGAAGCTTTATTCAGGGCCAGCAGCGAATGCCTAGGCTTCGCCGCTGACTGCAAATTCCAGGCCACAGTGATACTCTGCAGTTCAACTATCGGAAAAGAAGCTGGTTTGAGTCTGCATGTGGTTGTAGGCTCTAGTCACTGGGTGATACTACCGAGCGTTTATATTTTGCAAGGCACACTCTCCGCCATGTTCTACCCCTAGCTGATACAGATGTAAAACATAGTATTATTATTTAATATATTATTAGTTGGTTATTTATCACTGTCACTTCTTTATTTTTAGGTAAGATATTGTGTTCTCTTCTCCCCCACAGCCAGTCAGCCTCGAACCCTAATCTGTTTTATATAACACCCCCACCCCACCCCGCAAACCATCCTTAGCTGGTTCCCAGCATCATCTGCTGGCCAGTCAGAATCTTAGGGGGAAAAATTCAGTATCGCCCCGTTTGGGGTGCAATTATCGGCCGGGCGCAAAGATTAGCGCCTGGCGCTAATTATCGCCTCTGACTGCAAACTTGACTTTTATTGCCCCTGGAGGTGATTGGAGCGCTAAATCAGGCGCTTCACATCTGTCTTAAGGCGCAAAGGCCAAGGAGCGAGGCGCTAACTCAGAGCGCTGGCGAAGCTCATGTGATGTCAGTCAGCAATGGAACAGAGACACACTGGCGCCGGCCAGTTCGTAAAAGGAAGGGTTGATCTTGCTTTCCATCCACATCCTGCTCATTGCAGCCTTGAATCTCGGCCTGGAGAGACCTGTACATCAAATCTGCTGGAAAGAACAATGGAGAGGCCCAGGGAAAGAGCTCAGAGTGCAGCCCCCACAGTCTCTTCTAAATCGATACAAGGAAGGGCAAATCAAAGTGAACCTGCAAAGTGCTGCTCAGTACCCAAAACTCCTTCACACAGCGTTGAATCTCTCCAAAAGTCTCTCTCTCTCAGAATGCGTGGTTCAAAAATGTCACCAACAAAAAAAGGCAGGAAGCGGTCGCCTTTAAATAGTGCTCCCCCAGTCCCTTCCTGACTGCAAAACGCTCCCCTCAACCTGTCGTTGCTAGTGGCAGGCGGTAAGGCAGGGGGCGCCACTCAATATCCGGTCCGGGGCGCTACCGAGGCGTTGCGCACTCGACTGACGTCACGATCTGCCGGCGCAGGAGATCGTGGCGGTAGTGTTTAGCGCCGCCGCAAAATGTCTAGTTAATTTAGCGAGCGGCGCAAACATCGCCGTGCCCGGGCGCTAGATGCTTTGCGCCCCATTAGCGCCCTCTTAAGGCGCTAATGGGAGGCGCAACCAACTGAATTTTTCCCCCATAGAATCATACAGCACAGAAGGAGGCCATTCAGTCCATCATGTCTGTGCCGGCTCTCTGAAAGAGCTACCAATTAGTTCCACTCCACTGCTCTTTCCCCATAGTCCTGCAAATCTTTCCCTTTTATGTAGAAATCCAATTTACTTTTGAAAGTTACTCCCATTTTCTTTTTCCCCATCGCCCCCAACTGCACTGTCGCCTGGTGTCACTGGTTGTCACAGTGTGTGTGTGTGCTTCCTCAATACTCTAGCCCCTCTCTGACAATTTCCGTGGCCTTTAATTCTCTCGCCCTGTCGCTCAGGTTCTCTAACTCTCCTCTGCCTCTTCTTATTCTCTACATTCCAATTTTTCCCTCACTTGGGTTCTAATCCTGTTCTCCCTCAGCTTCTAACCCTACTTTAACTTCCCTAACCCCAGGCCTCTAACTCTGATCTGTCTTCCCCTTCTCCCTCCCTGCAGCCTGTGTCTCTGCTCTACATTCCCCCTCGCCAGCCTCTAACCCTGCTTCTGGTGTCTAATTTTGCTCTTTCTACCCCCCACCCTCCCCTCATCTTTAACCATGCTCTAACTTTCCCCCTTGATACCCCGTAACTCTCCTCTACATTCCCATGCAGCAATTAACCTTACTCTACCGTTCCCCTTGCTCCACCAAGCTTGCTCCGCCTCCCCTATCTCCCACTCTACACTCTCCCTTTGACCTCTTGTGACATCTATTGTCCCAGTCCTCTCTCAGCCCTGGTCCATTTATTTCCTGTCCTCTGGTCCTACTTGACCCTGCAGATTGCACTTGGTCTCGACTGCCTGTGTATAACGCCACAGCGGTAAACTTAAAAACTCCATCGCTACAGGGGACATTAAGGGGGAATTCTAACCCCAAAAATGGGCAGGTTTGGAACAGGTGGGAGGTTAAAGTGTTAGAAATCTGAAGACCAACCCCAACCCACCCACTTCTGGTTTAAACGGTGGTGGGACAGGATGAGGCTGCGTGCCTCTTTTTGAAGCACCATTTTAAATTGAACTTGGGCGGCCAGGTTTCCTGGGCCTCGGGGAAACCCGGCAGCTCAAGGTAAGCTGGGACTTACCTGCTGGGATCCAGTGTTCCTGCCTCACCACCTCCCACGATCGGACACCCACTGGCCCTTCCGATCTCAGGCTGGCTGGCTGCGGGTGGGAAACTGAGGGGGAAAAAATGTTAATCAGGCCCTGCCGTTAAATTCGGCAGGGCCTGAGGGAAACCCGTTTTCCCGGGGTTCCTGACTGCAATACAGCGCCCCTGACCAGGCTCCAAGTGAGAACCATTGCAGCCATATTCTAAGCATCTGTTTCTTTCTATTCCAGAGCTCCTGGAAGCTTGTGCCTTTACTAAATGCTGAACTCCACGGTGGTGACCTGACGAGGATTCGCACACCAGCTGATCCAGAGCGGTCCATTCTCTCCATCCGAAAACTATCTGAATACAATGATAACCACACTGTCCCTGCCTGAATTTGTTTCTGCATTTATCAGTTTACCACAGATATGATGTGCGATGTATCTCACCACAGTAGAAATGGAGAAGTTGGGGCTTGATTGTGTTTCTGTAACACAAAATAAATTTTTCCTTCTTCAGTAATTCCAGGTTTTCCGAGTTTTATTTCTAACCACGGTAGTATCTCGGCGACCAGTAATTCAGCAATTATGAAGGTGATTTAATCAAGTTTTTTTTTAAATAATAAAGGGTTTTGATGGGGTGAATAGGGAAAAATATTTCCCCTGGATGAGATTCAGCGGTGATGGGTTATCAATTTAACGTTCTCTCTAAGAGAGTGAAGAAAGAGGGTTGGGGAAAATGTCTTTATGAATGGAGTTGTGAAAACATGGAATCCTGCACCACAGGGAGTAGTTGAGGCAGACACCATTGCATCTTTTAAGGAAAGGGTAAATAACCATTTGAAGCAGGAGGATACAGAGCTATGGAGAGATAGCAGTGCAATGAAATTAGTTTTGGATTGCTGTGGAAAAGAGCCAACACAGATACGATGGGCCAAATAGCTTTCTGTACTGTAAATTTCTATGATTCCAGGCAGGGTTTAGCAACACTGAGCTTTAGTAACACTGCAGAAAGGTAATGTGTTTTGCACAACTTTTTTTTCATTCATTCTTGGCATTTGGCTGTCGCTGGCAAGGCCGGCATTCGTTGCCCGCCCATAGTTGCCCTGAGAAGGTGATGATGAGCCTTCGTCTTGAACCACTGCAGTCCATGTCATGAAGCTACTCCCACAGTGCTGTTAAGCAGCGAGTTCCAACGATGAAGGAACGGCGAAATATACCCATGTCGGGATGGTGTGTGACATGGAGGGGAATTTGGAGGTGATGGTGTTCCCATGCAACTGCTGCCCTTGTCCTAGGTGATGGAGGTAGCGAGTTTGAGGGTGCTGTCAAAAAAGCTTTGGTGAGTTGCTGCAGTGCATCCTGTAGATAGTATACATTGCAGCCACGGTGCGTTGTTGGTAGAGGGGGTGGATGTTTAAGCTGGTGCATGGGGTGCTGATCAATTGGACTGCTTTGTCCTGGGTGGTGTCGAGCTTCTTGAGTGTTATTGCAGCTGCACCTATCCAGGCGAGTGAAAAGTATTCCATCACACTCCTGAATTATGCCTTGTAGGTGGTGGAAAGCCTTGGGGAGTCATCAGATGAGCCACTTGCTGCAGAATACCCAGCCTCTGACCTGCTCTATTAGCCACAACATTTATGTGATTGCTCCAGTTGAGTTTCTGGTCAATGGTGATTACCAGGATGTTGATGGTAATGCCACTGAATGTCAAGGAGAGGTGGTTAGACTCTGTCTTGTTGGAGATGGTCATTGCCTGGCATTGTGTGGTGCAATTGTTACTTTCCAGTTATCAGCCCAAGCCTGAATGTTGTCCAGGTCTTGCTGCATACGGGTATGCACACTATATAATCATCAGTGAACAGCCCCACTTTTGACTTTATGATGGAGGGAAGGCCATTAATGAAGCAGCTGAAGATACTTGGGCCTAGGGTGCTGCCCTGAGGAACTCCTGCAGTGATGTCCTGGGGCTGAGATGATTGGTCTCCACAACCACAACAATCTACCTTTGTGTCAGGTATGACTCCAGCCACTGGAGAGTTTTACCCCTGATCTCCATTGACACCAGTTTTAATAAGGGTTCTTTGGTGCTACACTCGGTCAAATGCTGCCTTGATGTCAAGGACAGTCAATCTCACCTCACCTCTGGAATTCAGCTCTTGTATCCATATTTGGTCCAAGATTGTAATGAGGTCTGGAGCCGAGTAATTCTGGCTGAACCCAAACTGAGCAGCGGTGAGTAGGTTATTAGCGAGTATGTGCTGCTTGAATGCACTGTTGATGACTCTTTCCATGAATTTGCTATGTTTGGGAGTAGGCTGATAGGACGGTAATTGGCCGGATTGGATTTGTCCTGCTTCTTGTGGACAGGACATACCTGGATAATTTTCTACATTGTCGGGTAGATGCCAGTTGTTGTAGCTGTACTGGAACAACTTGGCTAGGGGTGCAGCTAGTTCTGGAGCACAAGTCTTCAGCGCTACAGCTGGAGTGTTGTTGGGGCTGGTAATCTTTGCTGTGTCTAGTGCACTCAGCCGTTTCTTGATCTCACACGGAGTGAATCGAATTGGCAGAAGACTGGCATCTTTGATGGTGGGGACCTCAGGTAGAGGCCGAGAAGTATCAGCCGCTCAGCACTTCTGGCTGATGATGGTTGCGAAAGCTTCAGCCTTGTATTTTGCACTCACGTGCTGGGGTCTGCCATCATTGAGAATAGAAATGTTCATGGAGCTTCCTCCACCACCATTTGCGACATGATGTGGCAGGACTGCAGATCTTTGATCTGATCCATTGGTTGTGGGATCACTTATCTGTCTCAGCAGATTGGAAAACTGCTAATGTAACGCCCTTATTTAAAAAGGGAGGTAGACAAAAGGCTTGAAACTATAGACCAGTTAGCCTAACATCTGTGGTTGGTAAAATGTTGGAGTCCATTATTAAGGAAGCAGTAACAGGACATTTGGATAAGCATAATTTAATCGGACAGAGTCAGCATGGTTTTATGAAGGGGAAATCATGCTTGACAAATTTGCTCGAATTCTTTGAGGACGTAACAAACAGGGTGGATAAAGGGGAACCAGTGGATGTGGTGTATTTGGACTTCCAAAAGGCATTTGATAAGGTGCCACACAAAAGATTACTGCACAAGATAAAAAATCACGGGATTGGGGGTAATATACTGGCATGGGTGGAAGATTGGCTATCTAACAGAAAACAGAGTGTTGGGATAAATGGTTTATTCTCGGGTTGGCAATCAGTAACTAGTGGTGTTCCGCAAGGGTCAGTGCTGGGACCCCAACTCTTTACAATCTATATTAACGATTTGGAGGAGGGGACCAACTGCAACGTATCCAAGTTTGCTGATGATACAAAGATGGGAGGAAAAGCAGTGAGTGAGGAGGACATAAAAAACCTGCAAAAGGACATAGACAGGCTAAGTGAGTGGGCGGAAATTTGGCAGATGGAATATAATGTTGGAAAGTGTGAGGTTATGCACTTTGGCAGAAAAAATCAAAGAGCAAGTTATTATCTAAATGGAAAGAAACTGCAAAGTGCTACAGTACAAAGGGATCTGGGGGTCCTGGTGCATGAAACACAGAAGGTTAGTATGCAGGTACAGCAGGTGATCAGGAAGGCCAATGGAATCTTGGCTTTTATTGCAAGGGGGATGGAGTATAAAAGCAGGGAAGTCTTGCTTCAGTTATACAAGGTACTGGTGAGGCCACACCTGGAATACTGCGTACAGTTTTGGTTTCCATATTTAAGAAAAGATATACTTGCTCTCGAGGTAGTTCAGAGAAGGTTCACTCGGATGATTCCGGAGATGAGGGGGTTGACTTATGAGGAAAGGTAGAGTAGGTTGGGCCTCTACTCATTGGAATTCAGAAGAATGAGAGGCGATCTTATCAAAACATATAAGATTGTGAGATGGCTTGATCGGGTGGATGCGGGGAGGATGTTTCCACTGATGGATGAGACTAGAATTAGGGGGCATAATCTTAGAATAAGGGGCTGCCGTTTCAAAACTGAGATGAGGAGAAACTTCTTCACTCAGAGGGTAGTAAATCTATGGAATTTGCTACCTCAGAGATCTGTGGAAGCTGCGACATTAAATAAATTAAAAACGGAGATAGACAGTTTCCTAGCTGATGAGGGAATTAAGGGTTATGGGGAGCGGGCAGGGAAGTGGACGTGAGTCTAGGTTCGGATCAGCCATGATCCTATTGAATGGCGGAGCAGGCCCGAGGGGCCATATGGCCTACTCCTGCTCCTACTTCTTATGTTCTTATGTTCTATAGCATTCTGTTTCCGTATGTTCAGCATGCATGTAGTCCTGTGTTGTAGCTTCACCAGGTTGGCACCTTATTTTCAGGTATGCCTGGTGGATGCTGAATAAAGCTCTCTCTACACTGCCCATCAAGCATTCCCAGACCAAGTACACTTCAGTTAGGTACAGATGTAAGGTTTCCAAAATTTGCAGATCACCAAAACCTAAGGAAAAAGGACTTTGGAACTACCTCAAAGGATAAAAATTGCATTTGGGCCTAACATCAGGAATTTAAGACCAAAAACCAAGTTTTGGCATTTTAAAAACATGTCTGGGCCTGTAAAGGGAGAAAAGGCTGTGAAGGAAGTTGGGACCAACCTCTGCAAAAGCAGTTTTGGGTATTGCAGTTAATTGCATTGTCTGGGGAACCGGGATGACCTCACTCAAAGCCCCAGCAAGCATTAATATTTTGACCATAGACCCGAGGAGAAGACAGTCCCACCCAAAACAACAGGTCCCATCAAAACCGTTTACAGAACCCATTAAAGACATGCATAAAGCAAATATTCTATAGAAGTCCTAGGCCCAGTCAAGAAACCCAAAACATGAGGACAATTCAAACTCCGATTAAACAACAGATCGACAGGATGGAGCTATCCTGGAACCACTTCACACATTTACAAAACCAGTTAACACGCTAGTAAAGTCGTTACTGTTAACGAGGTCTTACAATGACCGGGATTTGATTTGGGGTAGATAAGGCCACTTCAATTTAGTATAATTGAAGGCCCATCAAGCAGTTCAGCAGTTACAATAGTTCAAGTTCAACAGAAGGCAGTTCTGCAGTTTGGAGTTCAATTTGAAAGCCTGTTCTGCAAGAAGACAGTTACAGTTCTGCAAGAAGGCAGTTCCACAGCTCGGAAGAAGACAGTTTAAACAGAGGCAGAGTTCAACAGAAAGAAGTTCAACAAAGAAGGCTAACAGCTCCAGAAGCAGGCCGACATGCAAGAAGAAACCAGAGCGACCGCCTCAGTGACCATCGGACACCTCGCGGCAACAAGGGCCTTACGAAACCTTTTACTCAAAAGACTCTAAACCCTAACTCTCAACTGTCAAGGATTCGTTTGGTGAGCATTATCCCTGGTTCTCCAGAGTCCAACCTAGCTAGTGAAGTGGGATTGGGAGGGGTGAAGTATTCTTCTAATGTTATTTCCCTCGCTTGTACCGTAGTGTTCCCCACTTTTAGAGTGTTAAGAGTGTTGTCATTTGTGTCTTACCTTTTTAATAAAGATTGAAGTTCTTTCATCAAACTCAGTTGTCTGCTGCACCTTTGTATCACAACCCCCAAATAAGTCCAAGGTCTAGAACCAAGGGAGTGGGAGCGATTCGAACCGCTCAGAAGTCAGAGGTAAAGCTGACACAAAAACACCACCCCCTACACAGAGTAAAGCTTCCAGGTCAGGTACAGCATACTTTTATAGATAAGAGTATAACTTCCTGTACATTGTCCCATCAAGCACTCCCAGGTCTGATGCAACACTGTTGAGACGCACTAGGAAATGGTGCTTTAACCACAACTGCAGAAAAGCACCATATGCTGCGACAGTGTGCTATTTCCCACTTCCACATTTTCCACTTCCATTGGCTGCTCTGAGTTCAAAGTTAACCTGGGCCAGTTCGTGCTGCATTAGGGTCTCTTTGTGTTGTGGACTGACACCCATGAGGAAATATTTTGAGACTATCCCAAGCTCATTTTCAGTGTTTTCAACTCACAATTTCATTAGCAATGTGTTGATTTTGCATGACCATTTCAACACCTGAGAGTCACAAGGGGAAGAGTTAATCAACAAACTGTTCACAAGATTGTAAATGTTGCAGAGTATTTTACAATGGGCCTATAAAGTATTAGAGAGAGAGGGCTGAGATGGATCAATATCCAGATCAAGGAGCAGAAAGGATAATGTTCTCACTCACTGGCTATCCAATGCTCCCCAAACAAAGTGATGACTGTCCACCCGAAACTGTATCAAGAAACCAGCTACACACCTGTAATTCAAATCAGGAACTGAGCCTCGAGTCATGTGTTGGCAGGAAGGGTGTTACAGGTTTGGATGTTCTCCCAACTCTCTTGCGTTCACAGAAATGTTTTTATTTTCCATGAGCAAAGTCCCCTATGGACTGAAGCCAATGCCTCTATACATGTGGTGAATGGGTAGCAGGTTCAGGATAAACAATTACCCCCTAACTAATATCAAACATTGGAGATCACGTGGGATGCCTAACACCTTCTCCAGGCTCTGTCAAAAGATAAAACTTCCCACACCATCAGATCAGTGTGTACAGGCTAGAACTAATAATGGCCCGAAAATTAAACCTAATACGCGAGAGTACGCACTGTGTACTCTCGCGTATTAGATCCCGAATTGCCGGTTTCCTGCATGCACTGCGCATGCGCGGGAAACCGGCACTTCATGAATTGCAAAGGGGGCGGTTCCTAAGTGAACCGCATGCGCGCTACAGGCTGTGCGCACGCAGTGCACTTAGTTTTTTTTTCAGCTTTGAACGCGCAGGTAAGTGGTGAAGATTTTACACATAAAGAAAGCAGGCGTAGGACCCCCTTTTAACAAGGTAAGTAGTTAATTAAGTGTTATTTTAAAATTTTTTCAACAGGTTTATCTTTTTTAGAGACTTTAAAGAAAGGTAAGTTTATTTTTATAACTTTTAAAAAGATTTTAAATTTTTTCAAAAATTAAATTTTTTGTTTAAAGTGGTTAATTTATTTAACTATACTTATTTTATTAATGTGATGGCTTTTTTAAAAAATTTAATTGAGGTTTAGCTGTTCTTTTAGGGGTTTGTAGTATTCATAGCTTTGACAGCTCTTGCCGTCAAAACTATGAATGAAAGATGGTGTGCTGCCATTGGCTCTAACTGAATCACGTGATCCCAGAGCTCGCACGAACTAATTGCGCCTCTGGGATACGCACACACTGCGCGGTTGCAACAAGAAGAGGCTCTGAAACTAAAGTTCGTGTGGGCCCCAAACAAAAAGGTAGGCACGGAGTGCGATATCGCGGGGAATCCTTACCCCCGCGGGAAGCATCCATGTTTAATTTCTGGGCCATTAGTTTTATTTCGAGGTTACGTACACATAAGCAATGAGACACAGCAAGATCGAATCATAGATTTTTACAGCACAGCAGGAGGCCATTCAGCTCCCTAAGCCTGTACTGCCTCTCTGAGAGAGGTAGCCACTTAGTCCTAGCCCCCTGCCCTTTTCAAATACCTGTTAAAATTTTTCTTCTCAAAATATTTATCCACTTTCTGTTTCCACCACTTTTTCTGATAGGGCATTCTTTGTCCTAACAACCCTCTGTGTAATAACATTTCTCCCAACATTCCAAAGAACTTTGTTCTTTTGTTGTTGATCTTAAATTTATACTCTCTAGTTTTCACTATTTACCTTATTAAAACCATTCATAAGTATGAAAACTTCCAACTCCTTTTAACTTCTCCTCTTGTGAAAACAGGCCCAGTTTCTCTTGCCTCTCCTGATAGCCCAAGCCTTTCATCACTGGTATCATCTCAATAAATGTCTTATTCACCCTCTTTTTTATTAACCCCTTCAACTCTCCCAGAACCCTTGGTTCTGAGTTGTGTTCCCCAGATAAGGTTGTATGGTATTGTTATCTGGAAAACTGTTGTGTCTTAATGTCAATAAAATTAGAAAACAGCAATTATAACGTCTCAGTTGATTCTTGACCTTGTGAGCCCACTAAATAGGACTACACTGTCCTTTATCCTTCTAAGTGCGAATTAATTTAATCCCATTTATGGCCCCAGGAAACTTACCCACTGCAAATGTTAGGCTGACTGGTCTACAGTTACCTATTTTATCCCTTCCTGACATCTTGAACAGGGGTGTTACATTGGTTACCCTGCTCTGGCACAACTTCCATATCCAAGGATGTTTGAAAGATGGTGATGAAAACCTCTGGCATTTTCTCTCTAACATCCCTCAGCATTCTAGGATGCATGCCATAGGATGCACATCTTTTCTACTTTGCATTCTATAAATAATACAATAAATTTATTGAAAACAATAAAATCAGTCCACAGAGGGCTAAATACCCTCTTAGAACATATTTCTTTCAGTTTGATAAGCAAAGCCCTGGTTAGACCACACCTGGAGTACTGTGAGCAGTTCTGGGCATCACACCGTAGGAAGAATGTATTGGCCTGGGAGGGAGTGCAGTGTAGATTTACTAGAATGATACCTGGACTCCAAGGGTTAAATTACGAGAAGAGATTACACAAACTAGTACTAAAGCCTTTGGGGGCATTTCCCAATCTTAAAACATCCAAAAGCCACTGAAGTTACACTTGTCATTCCTGATTAACAATGCAATGAAATGGGATATTGCATATCATCCACTAAAGAATGCTCGCGCATCGTCCAGGTCTGGTAATGATTTGATTACACATAAACTGATTAGCACCTAGACCAAGGATCCTGAATAATTTCCAGATCAGCTTGACCTGGTCTTGTGTACAGTGTGTTGCTGCCCTTCATTTTGTATTTTGATAAACAAAGACAGCTTCCTTAGGTGTTAGCTGTAGCTCTGAGTCAGAAAGTTGATGGTTCACAGCTCCACTCCACAGTCTTGAGGGAAAATATCCAGGCTGATATTTTAGTGCAGGAGTAGAGAAGGCAAAAATAACACACCTTCCTTGATCATAGAAAATCCAAATAGAGTTGGGTCCTAGACAGGTTAAAATAACTCAATACAAACAGATGCCCTGCGATGAATGAATGGATTTATCCCAACATATTAAGAGACACTAGGTGAGATTTTTGACGTGATCATAAGGAAATCAATGGTTGCTGGGACAGTCTGCCAGATTAGAAACAAGATTAGAATTAGTAACCAATTAAAAAATGGTAACAAAACCGATCCAGACAACTAAAGATCCATTAATGTGACATTAATAACAGATAAGATAATGGCCCCGATATTAACGGGGTGGGGGTGCAGTTTTGCAGTCGGGTCCCTCAGGTCCTGCTGAATTTAAGCACAGGACCTGATTACCATTTTTGGACTTTGTTTCCCGGCCACAGCCAGCCAGATTGAAAGGCTGGCTGGATGTTGGGCGGGTAGGCCTGCGGCACCAGGCCGCAGCCGGGGAGTGGAGAAGGGGGAGGGAGAGATCGGGGAGGGACATCGATGGGGGACCCGGAGAGATTGGGGAGGGGGTCGGGGTTCGGGGGAGGGACATCGAAGAGATCCAGGGTCTGGGGAGACATTGATGGTGGGGCTTGGTGAGTTCAGCGGAGGAGGGGAGAAGATTGCGGAGAGCATGGGGGGCGCGAAGCGATTGCGGGCCATGGAGGACATCAGGAGGGCATTGAATCACGGGTGGTGGGGGGGAGCGGTGCTGGTGGTGGATGGAGGTATGATCGCTGGGGAGGTTAACAGGCTTGCTTGGGGGTCCAGGGGGAAGCACTCCTACTCATCCTGGCCCACAAGTAGTGCTGGAAAAGCATGTATCTGTTCCATACAGCAGTCCTTGCCTCCCTTTAGCTGCAGGGGTTCCCGCGGCCCCGGAAACCCAGCCGGCCAGTGTTAAAGCTGGAGCAGAGAAAAATTCTGAGGCATGCAGCCTCATTAAAATATTTAAATGAGAGACACGCCTCCTGAGAGCGGGTTTGTCGCCCGCCTTCCGTCCCGTCTCCGTTAAAACCAGAAGTGGGCAGGTTTGAGGCGCGTTGGGTTCAGGTTTGAGATTTTTTTTAGGTTTTTACTTCCCACCAGACCCAAACCCATTCATTTTCTGGGGGTTAAAATTCTTCCCAATGCAACTGGAGTGAATTTGTTTCGTATTATAGGGGGAAACGCTATCCAACACATTCGTAGAACAGGAAGATCCTTGACTAATCTTCTTGACTTTTTTGAGGAAGTGACATCCTGAGTAAATCATGGAAAGCCTTTTGACATGGCATATCTGAGCTTCCAAAAATTCTTTAATGAAATTCTGCATGAAAGGTGCACTTAAAGCAGTGGGAATTTAAGATAAAATCTGGGAATGGATAAGAAATTGGTTGAAGGGCAGAAAACACAGGCGACTTATTAAGGGAGTGATTATGAGGTGGAAGAAGCATTGAAAGGAGTACCTCAGGCATCATTATTGGGATCACAAAATAACAACAGAAAACACTGGAAAAACTCAGCAGGCCAGGCAGCATCCGTGGAGAGAGAAACAGAGTTAACGTTTCAGGTTTCTCTCTCCATGGATGCTGCCTGGCCTGCTGAGTATTTCCAGCATTTCCTGTTGTTATTAATCTCCCGGGCACTGCTACGAGCAACCGGGAGAAAGATCATAGGGGCATAAAAAAATGGTGTGTTTTTTTCATTTTCTTTGAACACGTTTGTTTATTAATTGTAAAAAATATTGCAGATGGTGAGAAAAAGGCTGTTTGACTGGACGGTGCAGTTGGAGGTGAGAGGTCATGTGATGAAACCTCCAGGAATATATCCAACCAGAGTTGGCAACCTTAATTGGAGTGACTGGTAACACTGAACCCAGGAGAATATCCAGCACAAAAATCCCCCAAATTTTAATTGTGTAGAGGGTGATGAGAGGCTTTTTGCCTGTGTTGAGCAAATTATAAGCAGTATTGCCCCGTCACACGTAGTGTATCCCTGTAGTATGATTGGGAGCTGGTGAAAGGTTTGTAGTTTGAATCTGAGATAGACAGTTCACTGTGTTCCAAGGTTAGCTTACCCTGGGGCACTCCCACAAGGAGTACAATAACAGACTTTGTCAGCTCACATCACCAACAGGGCAGTCATGCTCCTTTAGTTAACTATGAACCACAGGCATTCTTTTAAAGAGTTTACATATATATATAGGAGAAAGAAAGGTACAGATCAGGGCGTTTTCTGTATTATATCTTGTATAATTCTGAAACAGCTAGAGTCAAAATGGAAACAGTGGCCCCGATATTAATGTGAAAGCGGCTTCCGAGCGGGGGTGGAATAGCGTGGGCGAAACCCGGAAGTAAAGTCAGTGGGTCGGAATCTGCGATCGCAACTGAATGGAAACAATGGGCCAAAAATTCGGCACTTGCTGGGTGATTATGTGCTGTGTACTCACCCGTAAGGCCTCCTGAAGTGTCGGTTTCCTGCATGCACTGTGCATGCGCGGGAAACCGGAACTTCCGGTCTCGTGAAGGGAGGGGTTGAGAGGTGAACCGTGTGCGTGGGAGAGGCTGCGCGCACGCAGCGAACTTAGGTTTTTTTTCAGGTTTCTCCGGGAAGGTAAGTATGGAAGAAGCTGCGCTTTTAAAAAGGACAAAAGTGAGAAGTCGCACAACACCAGGTTATAGTCCAACAGTTTTATTTGAAATCACAAGCTTTCGGAGCTGCTGCCCCTTCGTCAGGTGAAGTTTTAAAAAGGAGGTGCAGGACCTGTTTTCAACAAGGTAAGTGGTTAATTAATTACAATTTTAAATTTTTTTTCAACAGTTTTATCTTTTTTAGATACTTTAAAGAAAGGTAAGTTTATTTTTAGCACTGTTAAAAAGTATTTTAATTTTTTCAAAAATTTAAATTTTTGTTTAAAGTAGTTAATTTATTTTAAAAATGTGATGGCTTTTTAAAACATTTATTTGAAGTTTAGGTGTTGTTTTGGGGCCGATTTCAATTCATAGATTTGGCAGGTCCTGTCAAATCTATGAATGAAAGATGGTCTGCTGCCATTGGCTCTCCATGGCCCACGTGATCCCAGGGGATGCATCGCACTAACTACGCCCCTGGGATACACAAGCACTGCGCGCCGGCAGCTGCAGGAGGCCCAGGAGCTGAAGTCTCCATGGGCCCAGAGGTCAACGGCAGGCGCAGTATGTAGGTGCGCGCGCGATCCTTGCACCCGCGGGAAGCCAGGGAGCCTAATTTCTAGGCCAATAAATTTTGACTTCAGAGTTTAGCGTCTCCAAGCTGCGCAGTGGGTGTGATGCCCACCCCCATAAGGCGATCTCAACTCTATTTAAAGAGACAATGTAGGAATGGAAATTGGAGGAGCCAGGAGGTGTTCACAATGGATGCTACACATAGAGCAAGGCCAGCACCCAGATTCAATGCTGACTCATTGGAATGACTACAGGGTGCAGTCAGCAGCAGGAGGGATAAACTTTTCCACAGCAATGGGAGGAAGAAATCTATGGCTCTCACCAAGGTGGCTTGGTTGGAGGTAGATGAGGAGGTGAGCAGCAGGAGCGTTGTGCTAGAGGTGCATTAGCAACTTAGCCAGATACTGACAGACGTGCCACGCACACTCCTCGCAATAGCGGAGAGGATGGAGGGGTCCAACTCGATCACTAGTGGATTGGTGGCGCAGGGAATTGCGAGAATGTCTGCCATGGAGAGAGAGGCCACCTCCATGGAGCTTCAAGCACGGCTCTCAAATGAGTCCATGCAGGCCATTTGCACGGCCGTGCTGACTTTGGAGGCCAACATATCTGCTGTCTTAAACAGGATGACAGTTACCTTATCCGTGGCTTTACAACGCGTCACTGATCTTCACCAAGCTGGTCTGCAGCAGAGTGGCTGGAGTGATGTGGCGCTGGTCCTGGAGAGTGATGATGGCGAAAGGGGACATGGAAGTGGGAACTTCACTCAAAGTGCCGCCCCACCCCTCAACCAGTACCCGACGTGTTGCCTCGTCTCCCAATGGCCGAGTCTTCCTCTGCACAGGTGCATGTGGAGCAGTCTTTGGCAGGGCTTCGGCCAATAGCACCTCAGCAGTCAGGGCAGGAATCTGAGCAGCCTGGCTCCGAAGAGCAGTGATGAGTTACTGAACATATTTAAGAAGGAGAGAGATAGATTTCTAGACACAAAAGGCATCAAGGGGTATGGGGAGAGAGCAGGAATATGGTATTGAGATAGAGGATCAGCCATGATCATATTGAATGGCGGAGCAGGCTCGAAGGGCCGAATGGCCTACTCCTGCTCCTATTTTTCTGTTTCTATGTTTCTATGAGCCCCCTTGTCCTCCTCCACCTGGAATCCTCTCTGCTGTGCAATGTATTGCAGGACACAGCACACACTCATTGGCGAGTACTGAAGGGTGCCTCCAGACATTTCTAGGCACCTGAAGCGCATCTTCAACATTCCAATGGGTTGCTCAATGACACACCTGTGGTCATGAGGCTTCTGCGCCTTATTGGTGGGATTTCTCACAGGTGTCATGAGCCAAGTTTGAAGGGCATATCCCTTGTCTCCCATGAGCCAGCCCTTAAGTCTGCTTCCTGGAACGAAAATGTCTGGAATGTTGGACTGCCGCACAATGTTCCCGTTAATTCTTTTTTGGGTGCGCGGCCCCTTTAAGGGGCTGCAGGGCCCATTCAATAAACTGCGCATGGGCGGTTGTTCCTATTTAAAAGCCGGTGAGCCGGCTGTGCGGGAGCTGCAGAGTATTGCACGGCCGCGGTATGAATGCATCAAGGCAGCTCCCAGGGAATCTGGTGCAGACCTGCATGAACCTCCTCTTGTGGTTGCACACCAGCTGCACATTGATGGAAGAATATCCTTTGCAGTTGATGAAAACTCCTGGTTGCTGTGGTGGTGCTCGGATTTCCACGTGTGTGCAATCAATGGCACCCTGCACCTGAGGGAATCCAGCCAGAGAAACTAATCTGTGTGCCTGCTTAGTCTGGTTATTGTCATTACAGGGGTAATGCAACCTCGGCCCCTCTCCTGTGCACCTCCCTCCTGTGCACCTCCCTCCTGTGCACCTCTCTCCTGGGCACTTGCTGATCCCACCACACAGCATGTCGTCGCTGCCGTGACTGGTGATGGTCTTCTTCTTCTGATGTACTGTCAAACACATCCAACGTGCCTTCCATCCTGATCCTGTCAGTTTGAAAGGCTCCAAACGTTTGCCAGAGGGAACTGAGACCAGCTGCAATAATTGAGCTTTTATTCAAATGGGGCAATCTGAACTTTAAATACCCACATGAACTGTGGCTCAAGCTCACCTCCGGTTCACTGGCAAGATTCAGGAGCCCCGGGAAACCCTTGCTGGAGACTTCAAATCTAAAGGTCAGTGAAACTCAATTTAAAAAACCTAATTAACGTCTCACAAGGACGTTAATTGCTATGATAACTACCCGCCCGCCTGCACTAATGAAGATCCTGACTGCGGCGAGTAGGTTACTCCAGGCGTCCAAACATGCCTCTGGTAAACCAGAGTTGGGGCTGAGTTGCTGTCGCTATCCAAAAATCAAATATTTTAACTACCTACCTGCTCCCAACTCACCCATTCTTGGGGGTTAAAATTCCCTATTGTGTTTCCTTACCAAAATACAAAATGCAGGTCAGAGATAATTGTCTCGGGGGACAGGCAGAGGTTGATCTGGAAATTATTCAGGTTTTCAGGGCTTTGTTCAAGTAGCTAAATAAATTATATATCGTCCAATCATTACCAGGTATGTGAGACCTGGACGATTGTGTCAGCACCTGCTTATTAGCCTGATACTCAATATCTTCTATCATCCTGTTGTTAATCTGAGATGACCAGTCTAACTTCAGAAGCCTTTTAGCATAGAAGTTGGTTAGTGCCCGACTACTGGGCAGTGCTGCTGCAGTGGCGCTTGAAGAGGTCGGCCCGAGGTTATCCTGAAATTGGACCTTGGGCCTCACCTTAACGATGGCGACAAGGGCCTGTCGCACCTCCAGAGGCAGCTCGCCGCTTCCCGCGGGACCAACTTGGGCCGCCTGCCTCGCTGGCACCGTTAAGTACTGGGAGGGGTGGGAGGGGAGGGTGTTCGCAGGCCGGCAGCGGCCCGCAGTAATGCTGTGGAGCAGGAGGAGCACTCTTGCTCCCTCTGACTCCACATAACTGTAAGTTAAAAAAAATGTCACTGACCTATGTTACCGCGGCCGCCACTGGTTAGGTCGCGGCAGAACCAGAAAAACGTGTCAGAGCGAGCGCGGCGTTTTGGTGAACACTACTTTGCATATTTACGTTGTGCCAATGCTGCTCTCAGGCGACCGTCTGGGACCAATATGCCAGTGGCCATGTCAGCAGAGCAGGACCTCGCCTCCAGGAATTAGTACGTTGCACCCATTTTTGAAAAAGGGCGCAGCGCATACCAATCTCTCCCAATTTGGGTCTGAAAAATGCCACCATAGGCTTTAGGATTGGCTAGAGTTACAAACTTCCTGGGTGTTATTGGAAGTTTGCGTCATTTATGTGCAACATTGCGCAATGAAAGTCCACGAAAGACTGTTTCAGCCAAAAGTCCTGTTGCTTATTAATGTGCATAAGAAATATTGTCTAAAAAAAGGGTTTTAACCCTCTGTAGACTGATACTAAATGTATTGTTTTCAGGTATTGTACTGACAGTGGAATTCAAAGTCGAAAAGACATCCTATGATGCTGAGGGAAGTCACAGAGAAAATAATAAGAGGTCCTGACCAGAATCCTTTAAACGTCCTTGGATACGGAAGTTGTGCCAAAGCATGGTTACCAATGTAACAAGAAAAGAGTTAAATAGACCCAATCAAACATTGGCAGTAAGTTTCCAGAGACGATAGTGTGGGATAATATTAATTATCGTAGAATGATAACATTTTGCAGCACAGTTGGAGGCCCATCGCCCTGTGCCGGCTCTCTGAAGGAGCGATCTCCCTTATTCGAACGAGGGGTCACAGTCTCAGGATACGGGGTAGGACATTTAGGACTGAGATGAGGAGAAATTTCTTCACTCAGAGGGTGGTGAACCTGTGGAATTCTCTACCACAGAAGGCTGTGGAGGCCAAGTCACTGAATATATTTAAGAAGGAGACAGATAGATTTCTAGACGCAAAAGGCGTCAAGGGGTATGGGGAGAGTGCGGGAATATGGTATTGAGATAGAGGATCAGCCATGATCATATTGAATGGTGGAGCAGGCTCGAGGGGCCGAATGGCCTACTCCTGCTCCTATTTTTCTATGTTTCTATGTATTCTGTTCCCCTGTTCTTTCTCCCTGTTCATTTAAATTTTCCTTTTGCAAATATTTACACATTTCCCTATTACAGATTCTGCTTCCACCACTGTTCCTGCTAGGACATTCCATGTTCTAATAACCCTAATCTCGCCTTTCGTTCTTTCAGTGATGATCTTAAATTTATGCCCTCTGGTTATCAACTCGAAATATTTTATCCCAATTTACTTTGTCAAAACCTTTCATAATTTTGAATACTTACATTAGATCACCTCTTAACCTTCTTTATTCCAATGAAAAGAGCCCGGTTTTCCTAGTGTCTCCTCATAACTAATTCCTCTCTTCCCTGGGATCATCATAGTGAATCTCTCCTGCACCCTCTCCATGGCCTTGATTTCCACAGTAAAGTAAGGCATCCAAAAGTGGACACAATGAGGTAAATGCATCTTCACTTCCTGGGCAGTAATCTGGCGGAATGGATATCCTGCAGTTTGTCGGCCCCACCTGATATACATGCCACTGAAATCAATGACATGTAAATTGGACGGGATATAAAAACAATGAGTAGGCCAGGTTACCGCCCAGGCATTGAAGACTTGTACAGGTATAGCATTACCTCTTTGCTTTTGTACTTTGCACTTTTAGCGGTTCTCCTCGGAGTCACTTCTGCACCTTTCTGCCTGATGGTCCAGTTTTAAATCATGCAGCCGTGCCCTTCAGAACTATTTCCTCCGTTCCCCCCTCCCCATCTCCCCCTACCCCATCCCCCCACAATGACTTTTCCGGGCCGGCTAGGCACAGTGCACCAATTGCTGCCAGATTCCCGCTTTTTATTCTTCCTAGCAATATTAAAGTGAGCCAATTCCACAACTTCTGATGGGACCACGAGGTGGGTGCAACTCCTGCCCTGCTGAACCTTCAGAAGATGATCACGGGAATTGGAATTCTGGGAACTATAATTCCATCTTGCTGTGTTTCATTGCTTCTGTGCGTTCACTTATTACTAAGCTATTAATGTTAGCCGGTACACATTGGGCCAGAAATTCAGGTCTCCACGGGTGAGTACGCGCTCGGTACTCACCCGTAGACCCAACGAAAGTGCCGGTTTCGCGCATGCACTGTGCATGCGCTGGAAACCGGAACTTCCGTTCCCTTGAAGGAAGGGGGTTCGGAGGTCAAACGTGTGCGCCGGAGAGGCAGCGTGCACGCAGCGAACTTCGGCTTTTTTTACAGGTTTTGAAGTGAGGCTAAGTCCCTGGCAGCTGCGCGGGGAAAAAGCAGGCGCAAGGCCTGCTTTTAACAAGGTAAGTGGTGAATTAAGTGAAACTTAAATATTTTTTTCATAGGTTTATCTTTTTTAAATACTTTAAAGAAAGGTAAGTTTATTTTTAGCCCCGTTAAAAACTGTAATTAATTTTTTCAAAAATTTAATTTTTTGTTTAAAATAGTTAATTTATGTAATTTATAGTTATTTTAAAAATGTGATGTTTTTTTTAAATTTATTTTAAGTTTTAGTTAGGTTTTGGGGCCGATCTCTATTCATAGGTTTCCTGTCAAACCTATGAATGGAGATTCCCTGCTCCGATTGGCTCTCCATGGCCCACGTGATCCCAGGGGACGCTTCGAACTAACTGCGCCCCTGGGATATGCAAACACTGCACACCGGCAGCTGCAGGAGGCCCAGGACCGGAATCCCACGCGGGCCCACAGCACAACGGCAGGCGCGCTAGGTAAGTGAAGGTCGGGGGCTTGCACCCGCGGGAAGCCTCCGACCCGAATTTCTGGCCCAATATTGTTTCTGACTGAGTGGGATTTTGTGCCTTTCAACAGTATTAGGAGAATGTGGCGGGCATGCCATGTGATCTCCCGTGCTCGATACCACTGTTGGGGAGTAACTGCTAATCCCAAGCACACTGTTCCATTCATGGCACTTGTAGGGGCGCAGGTTTCAGCTGATAGGAAAGGCAATTTGCTCATGGAAATCATCTTGCTTTCTGTCAACACCAGAGACTTGGATGAATGCTCAAGGCTGCAGCACCCTTCTTGCTGACCCATAACTCAAGGCTCAGTTCCTGATTTGAATTACAGGTGTGTAGCTGGTTTCTTGTTACAGCTTCAGGTGGACAGTCATCACTTTGTTAGGGGAGCATTGGATGGCCAGTGAGTGAGAACATTATCCATTCTGCTTTACGACCTGGATATTGATCCAACTTAGCTCTCCCTCTAATTACTTTATGGGCCCATTGTGAAATGCACCATCTGCAGTGACTGTGATTTTGTGAATAATTTATTGATTTTGCACAATTTACTCTCCCTCTTACTATCCTTGTGACTGCCGATCTTAAAACAGTCGGGCAAAATCAACACATGGTTAATAAAGTCACGAGTTGGCAACACTGCAAATGAGGTTGGGATGGTCTCACGCTATTTCCTCGTAGGTGCCAGTCCACAACACAAACAGACCCCAGTGCAGCACTGAATGGCCCAGGTTAGCATTGTCACTCAGGGAGGCCAATGGAAGTGGAAAATGTGGAAGTGGGAAATAGCACACTGGCGCTTTCGGGAGTGGTTTTCTGCAGTTGTGGTTATAGCACAAAACAACGGGATATAACAGAGGGGGTTAGATTTTGACTTTTGGGCAGGCGACTGGTGGAATGCGCGGGTCGACTGCCCATTCCAGCAGCAACTGGCTCCCGTGATTTTGTGGCTCTGGCCTCATTTCCATTCGCCAGGCCAGCTGCAGAGCGTCAAACAGACATCCCGACTCAGCTTGCCAGATTCGGCAAAGGAATCGGACCACAGCTGCCGCCGGGACATTAAGTTGCTGGGGGGGGAGTTTGCGATCGTGGGGGTCCAGGGGCAGCAGCGGCCCAGATTATTTTTGTGGGCCTCAGAGGAGCCCACAATAACAATTCAAGACTTACCTTGCACTGCGCAGGCTCTAACCAGTTCCTACCTAAAATGGCAATTCGGGTCCTATTTAACTCACAGGACCCCGATTTCCATTTAAAAAGGGCACTTTGGACACCTGGCGGTAGGCCCATTTTAAAGTGATGCCAGATGCATCGCCAGTGCTAATGGGGCGGTAAAGGTACCGACCCCATTTTGAGGCAGTTACCGTCCCATTAACGGCAGACGAGGCCACTCAATATTCACCCCAGGGGGCTTTAGGATATGTTTACATTACAACAGCACTGTTGATGTGAAATCATTTTGTTTTGCACTAATGTTCCAGTTCCAGTATAAATGCAGCCTAATTCCTCTGGTGTGACGGGAGAACTACTTAACACTGAAGCTAAACTTATAGAGTAAATTAATCTTTACTCTGTATCTAACCCGTGCTGTACCTGAACTGGGAGTGTTTGATGGGTCAGTGTAGAGGGAGCTTTACTCTGTATCTAACCCGTGCTGTACCTGCCCTGGGAGTGTTTGATGGGACAGTGTAGAGGGAGCTTTACTCTGTATCTAACCCGTGCTGTACCTGCCCTGGGAGTGTTTGATGGGTCAGTGTAGAGGGAGCTTTACTCTGTGACTAACCCGTGCAGTACCTGAACTGGGAGTGTTTGATGGGTCAGTGTAAGAGCAGCTGTACTCTGTACCTAACCCGTGTTGTACCTGGCCTGCGGGTATTGATGTTGACACTCACAGTTTCAAACATAGAAATATTTAGTTATTCAAAACAAGAACAACTTGCATTTATTTAGTGCTTTTAATGTAGAAAAAAATTACCCAAGGCACAAAGGTGTGAAGAAAAATAAGGACGAGTCAAAGAAGGAGATATTAGGAGGGGTGACCAAAAGTTTAATCAAAGAGGTGGATTACAGTGAGGCTCATAAAGGAAAATAGGGAGGTGGAGAGGAAAAGGGGTTTAGGGAAGAAATTCCGGGGTGTGGGGGCCTAGGTGGCTGAGGGTGCGGCTGCCAATGGTGTGGCCAAAGGGAGGGGGCAATAATTTGAGTACTCAAGTCTAGAGGCGACATAGGCATTGCTGGGGGTCTCAGCGGCAGATAGGCCAAGGTAGGGGTTGAGGCAGTTCAATATTACGGAAGTGGAAGAAGGCGGAGATAGGGTCGGAATCTCAGCTTGGGATTGAATAGAATGCTGAGGTTGCAAACAGTCTGGTTCAGCCTGAGGTAGTGGCCAGGGAAGGGGATGGAGTTGGAGATAAGGATTTTGTTGCGGGGACCGAAGACAATGGCTTTGGACTTCCCAATATAAATACTCTCTCCCCATGGTGAGTGAACAAGCTCAAGAGAGGAGAAAATCAGAGAAGGAAACAAAGGTCAAAAAAGCATCAGGAAGGAGAGAAGAAAGGAAAGAAGGAAATGTGGAAAAAATGGGAAAAACCAAACCACAAAATGGATAGTGAAAGGAAGGAAAGTGAATAAAAATGGAAGACATTTTTTAAAATTTCGACATCAGCAGAAACTGGAAAAAGATTAGTCCAGAGCAGCAAAAGGAAAATAATCGAGAGAGGGGAAGAGAGAGAATACACAGGAAGAGCAAAATGATAAGACAGACAATGTCGAGCTGCATAAGAGAAATTAAACAAGACAGTGCGATGAGACAGTGAAAAGACAGGAAGAACCTCTCCCCAACTAAGTTCAGAATAGAGAGACCCTCTATATGTGAGGTATTTAAAGAATCCGCTCCCATCCCAATACAAAGGCAGCATTTGATCGAGTGTGGCATCAAGAAGCCCAAGTAAAATTGATGTCAATGGGAATCAGGGGAAAGACTCTCCACTGGCTGGAGTCATACCTAGCACAAAGGAATATGGTTCTGGTTGTTGGAGGCCAATCATCTCAGCCCCAAGACATCACTGCAGGAGTTCTGCAGGGCAATGTCATAGGTCCAACCACCTTCAGCTGCTTCATCAATGACCTTCCCTCCATCATAAGGTCAGAAGTGGGGATGTTTGCTGATGACTGCACAGTGTTCAGTGCCATTCGCAACTCCTCAGATAATGAAGCAGTCCATGTCCGCATGCAGCAAGACCTGGACGACATTCAGGCTTAGCTGATAAGTGGCAGGTAACATTCGCACCACACAAGTGCCAGGCAGTGACTATCTCCTACAAGAGAGCGGCTAACCACCACCCCTTGACATTCAATGGCATTACCATCGCCGAATTCCCCAATATCAACATCCTGGGGGTCACCATTGACCAGAAACTTAACTGGACCAGCCACATAAATACTGTGGCAACAAGAGCAGGTCAGAGGCTGGGTATTCTGCCTCACTTCCCGACTCCCCAAAGCCTTTCCACCATCTACAAGGCACAAGGCAGGAGTGTGATGGAATACTCTCCACTTGCCTGGATGAGTGTAGCTCCAACAACACTCAAGAAGCTCGACACCATCCAGGACAAAGCAGCCCGCTTGATTGGCACCCCATCCACCACCTTAAACATTCACTCCCTCCACCACCGGCGTACCGTGGCTGCAGTGTGTACCATCTACAAGATGCACTGCAGCAACTCGCCAAGGCTTCTTCGGCAGCACCTCCCAAACCCATGACCTCTTCCACCTAGAAGGACAAATGCAGCAGGTGAATGGGAAGACCACCACCTCCAAGTTCCCCTCCAAGTCACACACTAGCCTGACTTGGAAATATATCGCCGTTCTTTCATCATCGCTGGGTCAAAATCCTGGAACTCCCTCCCTTCACCACACGGACTGCAGCAGGTTCAAGAAGGCGGTTCACCACTACCTTCTCAAAGGCAATTAGGGATGGGCAATAAATGCTGGCCTTGCCAGCGACGCCCACATCCCAGGAACGAATAAAATAAAACTTAAATGATTGAAATGAAGACACAGGAAAATAAGGAAACCTGTTAATGAAAAGAATAGCTGACTAAGTTAAACAAATGAAAACTTTTTAATGCCAAGAAATGAGTGAACATAGAAGCATAGAAGATAGGAGCAGGAGTAGGCCATTCGGCCCCTCGAACCTACTCCGCCATTTAATGAGATCATGGCTGATCATCCAAATTCAGTACCCTGTCCCTGTTTTCTCCCCATATCCCTTGATCCCTTTAGCCTTAAGAAATATATCTAACTCCCACAAAAAGAAAAATCAGAGAATGATGAAATAGAGGAAACTAAATGATGGAAATTAATTTCTCTGAATGCCCAAACAATACTATCTTTATTCACCAACTGACTTGGCTAATTTGAAGAATTAGTGGGAAATCCCCTTCTAGCCCCCTCTGAGGTTACACTCTGTTCCCTCTCTGCATTCCTTGTGGTTTAAACAAAGGTTTATTTGAATGTATCACAAGTGGGCTGAGTTTCGGTAAGTGCACCTGTGAAATATAACCCAAACAGGTCAAGGTCAGTCTTAAGTCTTGTTCTGAGTCATTTCTAGTCTTTATAAAGGAGAGCGGCAGCACAGAAGTCCCATCACAAACCTGCCTCACAGCTGGTTTGTGACAGAAGCCCCATTACTTCTCTGTTCCTTCAATCCACAGTTTGGCAAGATGACTTTACTCTACGCTGTTATACTCTCCGGAATTATTTGTGAGTATTAAACTTATTTGTTTTGAGGGAATTTATCTGAAAGTATTTTTCCAAATGTATCATTCATTGCCAGATATATTCATTTATCTTAAACTTTCACTTCTTTAAATGAACAAAAAAGCCATTTGCTCCATTAGCGCAGACTCAATACCGTACAGGTTTTTATAACAATTAAACCAAGGCCCTATCAGCTGGATGTAAAAGATCCCTCGGCATTATTCACAGAAGAGTAGGGGAGTTCTCCTCGGTATCCTGGCCAAAATTCATCCCTCAACCGATATCACTAAAACAGATGATATGGTCATTATCTTGTTGCTGTGTGCAACTTGGCTGCCGCATTTCCTACATTACAACAGTGACTACACTTTGAAAGTACTTCATTGTCTGTAAAGCGCTTTGGAGCATCCTGAGGTTGTGAAAGGCGCTATAGAAATGCAATTTCTTTCTTTCTTTCTCTCTCTTTCTTTCTTTCTTTCTCTTTCTTTCTTTCTCTCTTTCTTTCTTTCTCTCTTTCTTTCTCTCTCTCTTTCTTTCTTTCTTTCTCTTTCTTTCTTTCTTTCTCTTTCTTTCTCTCTTTCTTTCTTTCTAGGAGACAATTTCAGACAGATCGCGTGAAAGAGAGAAAGAATGAGAGAGAGAGAAACATAGAAAGCTAGAAATTGTTTTGCCGATAATAATGGATAACACTTGTGTGAGATCCTCTGTCTGGTATTTAACAGGTTAATACCTCTATTAAAATAGCAACAGAATATCATATAAATGCATTAAGCATTCATCTGCTGTGTTAGGCAATGGTAATTTCTAGCCAGAACAGAGATTTAGAGAGAGACAGAGCCAGATATACAAACACACACATACAGATTTAAACACACACAGACAAGAGAGACAGAGGAAAAGTGAAAGAATTAAATATTTCTTAACTTCTGTCAACTTCGTGTAACTATGAAATGTACTTTTAATGTCCGTTGATTGGTGTCGCAGGATAAGTGGTTGTAAATTGCTGTTTTCTTTCTACATTTAGTTCTGCATTTGACTGCAGTTATGTGGAGAGACTGGAGAAGCTGGGGTTGTTCTCCTTAGAGCAAAGAAGGTTGAGAGGAGATTTGATAGAGATGTCCAAAATCATGAATAGTTTTGATAGAGTAAATAAGGAGAAACTCTTTTCAGTGGCAGAAGGGTCAGTAACTAGAGGACACAGATTTAAGGTGATTGGCAAACTAGAGGCAACATGAGGAAAAACATTTTTACGCAGCGGGCTGTTGTTATCTGGAATGCGCTGCCTGAAAGGGCGGTGGAAGCAGATTCAATAGTAACTTTCAAAAGGGAATTGGATAAATACTTGAAGGGAAAAAAATATACAGGGAAAGAGCAGGGGAGTGGGACTAATTGGATAGCTCTACCAAAGAGCCAGCACAGGCACGATGGGCCGCATGGCCTCCTGCTATGCTGCATCATTCTATCATTCTATCATTCTAGAGTAAAAATTTCAGCCTGTGAGTCACATTGCCACTGTCATGCTCGACCCTGTCCTGGCATCTGTTTGAACAGCAGCCAATTGTTTCTCAACAGCAACACTGGGTTCCAATTTCACAACAAGGACATAAGTCCCTGTGAAAGTTACAGCGCAACACAAAGTGTGTAGTGTAAGAAATGTATACAGACACCCCAAACAAGTCACTAAGAGCTACTGGATTCTGAAACTGCAAACTAGAGCTTTAAGTTAACGGGATGATGTTCCTGTGTCTCACTGCAGCTAGATTCCTGAAACAGCCGAATCCAGCAATGTCACTCAAAGTCCACCATATTGGACATGGCGGCATCATCATATGATACCACCTTCATGTACTGATCGGTTTAAAATCTGATGGTTCACAGGGTAACCCTGCACCCTAACAAAGCTCATTAATCATTTTAATTTGTTGTCTTCTCTCTCTCCTGGATATTGCTGTCTGTCTCTCTCCTGTGTAACTGCTGCTTTCTCTCCCTTTATCCTGTATAATTACAGTTCTGTCTCTATCTCACTGCTGTATAATCACTGCCCTCTCTTTATTTTATAATCACTGCCCTTTCTTTCCTGTACTATTGCTGTCCTCTATCTCCGATATATAATTACTGGCTTCTGTCACTCCTGTATGTTGTTATTGTGTCTTTCAGCTGTATGGCTGCTGTCCTTTGTCTGTCTCTTCTGTATAATTGCTGTTTCCTCTCTCACACACACACACATATTACTATCTGCTCACTTTCTCCGTTCATTGTATAATTGTTGTCTTCTCGCTCTCCCTCTCTTGTATATTTCTGTCCTCTCTCTCACATCTATATATTTTTTTCTCTTGGATATTTCTGTCCTCTCTCCTGTATAATTGCTGTCTTTCTCTCTTTCTCTTGGATATTACGGTCCTCTCTCCTGTATAATTGCTGTCTTTCTCTCTTTCTCTTGGATAGTACTGTCCTCTCTCCTGTATAATTGCTGTCTTTCTCTCTTTCTCTTGGATATTACTGTCCTCTCTCTCTCTCCTGTATAATTGTTCTCTTTTCCCTGCATATCACTGTCCCTCCTCACTCTCATATAATCACTGCCCTCTCTCTTGTATAATTGCTGTCCTTTCTCCCCTGTAATCGCTGTCCTCTCTCATAGAATCATCCTCTATCTCTTTCTCTCTCTGTATAATCATTGCCTTTTCTCTCTCCTGCATATCTCTGCCATCTCTCTCTTGTATAAGTTCCATCCTCTCCTCCCTCCCATTGCTTTATACCTCTGTTATCTATCTCCATTCACTGCCCTCTCTATCCTGTATAATTATTTTCCTCTAGCTCTCACCCCTCATTGTCATTTTTGTCTTTAGTGTCAGCTGTGGCTCAGTGGTAGCACTCTCACCTCTTAGTCAAAAGGTCATGGGTGCAAGCCCCATTCCAGAGACCTAAGCACATAATCTTGGCTGACACTCCAGTGCAGTACTGAAAGAGTGCTGCACTTTCGAAGGTGCCGTCTTTCAGATGAGATGTTAAGTTGAAGCCCTGTCTGTCCCCTCAAGTGGATGTAAAAGGTCTCACGGCACTATTTTGAAGAAGAACAGGGGAGTTCTCCCCGGTGTCCTGGCTAATATTTATCGTTCAACCAATATCACACAAAAAACAGATTATCTGATCACTTATTCATTGCTGTTTGTGGGAGCTTGCTGTGCGCAAATTGGCTGCTGTATTTCTCTACATTACAAAAATGACTACAATTCAAAAATACATCATTGGTTGAGAAATGCTTTGGAATGTTCTGAGGTCATCTAAGGTGCGATATAAATGTAAATTCTTTATTTTTTTGACCTGCATAATCCATGTTCTTTCTCTCTAATCCTCTCTATTGCTGTCTTGAAGTTGTATATGATGTCATTTCTCTCCTATACAATCGCTGTCCTTTCTTTTCGGTGTAATCACTGTGTTCTCGCTCCTACATGTTGCTGTCCTCGCTTTCTTTTTCTCTCTCATATATTGCTGTCCTTGATTTCTCTTGTATGATTACTGTCCTCCATCTCCTTTAATGATACTCTTAGAATGGTTACAGCACAGAATGAGGCCATTCAGCCTGCTGAGCCTGTGCTGGCTCTCTGCAACAGTACTTCAGCGAATCCCACTCACCCGCCCTTTCCCCGTAGCCCTGCAAATTTTTTTCCTTCAGGTACTTATCCAATTACCTTTAGAAAGCCACGATTGAATCTGCCTCCACCACCCTCTCAGGCAGTGCATTCCAGATCCTAACCAATCGCTGCATAAAAAAGTTTTGCCTCATGTCGCCTTCGGTTCTTCTGCCAATCACCTTAAATCTGTGTCTTCTGGTTCTCGACCCTTCTGCCAATGGGAACAGTTTCTCTCTATCTACTTTGTCTGGACCCCTCATGATTTTGAACACCTCTTCTTTCCCCAATATATCACTGTTCTCACTATATTTCCAGTATAATTGCTGCGCTATTTATTTCCTATATAATCACTGTTCTTTCTCTCCTGCTCCTATCTATTGTAACCACTCCATCTACCTTCTCCCCTCCTAAAGATCGCTGTGCTCACTCTCCCCTGAAAGCTCATTGTACTCTCGCTTTTCTGTGTAATCATTACCTTCTTACTCTTCCTGTATTATCGTTGTCCTCTCTCTATTGTGATTGCTGTCCTTATTCTGGTATAATCACTGTGCACTCGCTCTAAAAAAAATCGATTATCTGGTCACTATTCCATTGTTGATTGTGGGATCTTGCTGTGCCCACAATGGTTGCCACGTTTCCTACACATGAAAAGCATTTAATTGGCTTGTAATGTGCATTGGGACGTCCTGAGGTTGTGAAAGGTGCTATATAAATGCAAGTCTTTCTTTACTTTTTTCTCTCTTCTCCCTCTCTCCCACCTGTATAATAGCTGTGCACTATCTCTCACTTACATAATCAATGCCCTTTCTATCTCCAGTATAACTGCTGTGCGTTCTTTCTCCTGTATAATTGTCCTGTCACTTTCCAGTATAACTGCCGTGTGTTATTTCTTTCTCGCTTTCTCCTGTATAACTGCAATCCACACTTTTTCTCCTTTACAATCAATGCCCGACCTCCTGTATAAGCGTTCTCGCTCTCCCCATATAACCACTGTGCACTTTGCCCTGTATAATCACTATACTCTCTATCTCTTTCTTTTTCTGTCTCATGTATAATTTCTGTGCTATTGCTGTCTGATGCTGTTGATTTTTTTGCAGCCCTTGCATTTGCCACTTGCCCAAATGTCACATGGTGTACAATCTCCAAAGCAGAATTATCAAAATGCAACGATTTGAAAGATGCAATGATGTCTGAGCCCTTCAACTTCCAATGTATAATCAAGGACTCTGCTGGAACCTGTTTGACTGCTATCAAGGTAGGGCTTTACTTTATATAGACTTGGGTGTAAGATTGTGGTCCAATCATTTTGTTACAGAGTTGTCAGGCTTATCTGAATCAGAACAGCAGATGCATCCAAGTTAATGGAAGCATTAGCCCCAATTTTATGATCCCGGCAAAATTGTGGCTGCCCATAGCACAAGTGCACCCATGCTGGTAGACCCTCCCTCTAATTTGAATGGGCTACTGATACAGGAAAAGCTTGCTCAGAGAGCATGGCCTGGTGCATACATGACCAGGAAGTGCAAATTCCAGTGAGGCAGCAGCTCTTAAAATGCTGTAGGTTGTTAGAACAGGGGGACGTTGAGGTGATTACAGAAAAGTGGACTCATAATTTACAATGGCACAGTAGTGGACAGCGAGTAATTTGGAAGGCAAATGGAATGTTGGCCTTTATTGCAAGGGGGATGGAGTATAAAAGTAGGGAAGTCTTGCTACAACAGTTTTGGTCTCCTTATTTAAGGAGGAATATACTTGCATTGGAGGGTGTTCAGAGAATCAACTAGGTTGATTCCTGGGATGAAGGGGTTGTCTTATGAGGAAAGGTTGAGCAGGTTGGGCCTATACTCAATGGAGTTTAGAAGAATGAGAGGTGATCTTATTGAAACATCTAGGGGGAAAAATTCAGTTGGTTTGCGCCTCCCGTTAGCACCTTAAGAGGGCGCTAATGGGGCACAAAGCAACTAGCGCCTGTGCGCGGCGATGTTTGCGCTGCTCATGAAATTAACTAGACATTTTGAGGCGGCGCTAAACACTACCGCCACGATCTTTTGCGCTGGCAGATCGTGACGTTAGTCGAGAGTGCAACGCCCTGGTAGCAGCCCGGACCGGATATTGAGTGGCGCCCCCTGCCTTACCGCTTGCCGCTAGCAACGACATGTTGAGGGGAGCGTTTTGCAGTCAGGAAGGGACTGGGGGAGCGCTATTTAAAGGCGACCGCTTCCTGCCTTTTTTTGTTGGTGACATTTTTGCACCACGCATTCTGAGAGAGAGAGAGAGAGACTTCTGGAGAGATTCAACCCTGTGTGAAGGAGTTTTGGGTACTGAGCAGCACTTTGCAGGTTCATTTTGATTTGCCCTTCTTGTATCGATTTAGAAGAGACTGTGGGGGCTGCACTCTGAGCTCTTTCCCTGGGCCTCTCCATTGTTCTTTCCAGCAGATTTGATGTACAGGTCTCTCCAGGCCAAGATTCAAGGCTGCAATGAGCAGGGTGTGGCTGGAGAGCAAGATTAACCCTCCCCTTTAAGAACTGGCCGGCGCCATTGTGTCTGTGTTCCATTGCTGACTGACATCACATGAGCTTTGCCAGCGCTCTGAGGTAGCGCCTCGCTCCTCGGCCTTTGCGCCTTAAGACAGGTGTGAAGCGCCTGATTTAGTGCTCTAATCACCTCCAGGGGCGATTAAAGCCAAGTTTGCAGTCGGAGGCGATAATTAGCGCCAGGTGCTAATCTTTGCGCCCGGCCGATAATTGCGCCCCAAATGGGGTGATACTGAATTTCTCCCCCATAATATTCTGAGGGGGCTTGACAGGGTAGATGCTGAAAGGATGTTTCCCATGCTGGGGGAATCTAGAACTAGGGTCATAGTTTCAGAATAAGGGGTCGCCCATTTAAGACGGAGATGAGGAGGAATTTCTTCTCTCAGAGGGTTGTGAATCTTTGGAATTCTCTACCCCAGAGAGCTGTGCGGGCTGAGTCATTGAATATATTCAAGGCTGAGATAGACAGATTTTTGAACAACAGGGGAGTCAAGGGTTATGGGGAGTGGGCAGGAAAGTGGAGTTGAGGCCAAGATTAGATCAGCATCATGAATGGCGGATCAGGCTTGAGGGGCCAGATGGCCTACTCCTGCTCCTATTTCTTATGTTCTTATGTAATGGCCACTGACAAGCATTCTGATGTTTCTGGGATTAGATATCACATGTCCTTTCTGTTCCTGAAGGCCATGGGGTTGATATGAAGAGGCCTCTTGCGCACCTTGTGTGGTGCTTTGCTCTCAAGAGAACCCTGTCATCCGGTGAAAGCTGTGTGCTCTGTCCAGTTGATGCCTCCTCTGCACAGGAAATGGACGCTGTCCTTATCCACACCCATGAATTTATTTTTTTATTCGTTCACGGGATGTGGGTGTCGCTGGCTAGGCCAGCATTTATTGGCCATCCCTAGTTGCTTTTGAGTGGCTTGCTAGGCCATTTCAGAGGGCAGTTAAGAGTCACATATAGGCCAGACCAGGTAAGGACGGCAGATTTCCTTCCCTAAAGGGCATTAGTGAACCAGATGGGTTTTTATGACAATCATGGTCACCATTTTTATGGCAATCATGATCAAGCAGTTTCATGGTCACCATTATTGATACTAGCTTTTTTTCCCCCAGATTTATTTAATTAACTGAATTTAAATTCGCCCCCTCATGTTTCCGGATCCTTAATCCAGGCCTCTGGATTACTAGTCCAGTAACATAACCACTATGCTACCGTTCACGGCACTTCTCCACAACTTATTCTGCCCCATCCCAAATGAACTGTTACGACACATTGCAGAACCCCTGAACCCAAATTTAACTTCAATCACCCTAGCAGCACGTGGTAACTGTGCAATCAATGTGTCTTCTTCTTTCCCTCTGTGGCAAAGTATGACTTGACTTTTACTCCTTAACCATGTGTTTCTTCTAAGTGTTTCCCAGTGGGTGGAGGGAATGAGGTGGATAGTTGCTGTGTGTCATTGACTGCCTCTAGAGTTAGAAATTACATAGGATTACATAGGATTACAAAGGATATACAGCACTACAACAGGCCATTCGGCCCAACCAGTCCATGCTGGCATTTATACTCCACTCCAGCCTCCTCCCGTTCCTCATCTAACTCTATCAGCATAACCTTCTATTCCCTTCTCCCTTATATGCTTATCTAGATTTCCCTTAAATGCATCTATACTTTTCGCTTCAACCACTCCCTGAGGTAGCGAGTTCCACATTCTCACCACACTCTGGGTAAAGAAGGTTCTTCTGAATTCCCTATTTGATTTCTTGTTGACTATCTTATATTGATGGCCTCTAGTTTTGCTCTTCCCCACAAGTGGAAACAGTCTCTCTGTGTCTACTCTAGCAAAACCTTTCATAATTTTAAAGACCTCTATTAGGTCACCCCCTCAGCCTTCTCTTTTCAAGAGAAAAGAGACCCAGCCTGTTCATCCTTTCCTGATAGGTATACCCTCACATTTCTGGTATCATCCTTGTAAATCTTTTTTGCACCCTCTCCAGTGCCTCTATATCCTGTTTATAATATGGTGACCAGAACTGTACGCAGTACTCCAAGATTACCCAACAACTCTACTAGGTCAGTAGATGGCCCTGCAGTGATGTGATGGCTGCCTGGGCCTGTACACTCTCCTGCACATCCATAGTCATTTGGACGGGGTAGTTATCTGTCATAGATGTGGTGCCACTGCAAGTCTCTATCATCTATGCCAACTTGTGCTATTGCCTGGCTGCTGGGTGCACCTTTAGCACGACTAAAGAGGTGCGTGGGAACAGACTGCTGGGCAGCAATGAAGCCCTGCATTATCTGGTTCTCCAGCATGGCGCATGCAGTCAAGGTAGATTGCTGTAAATTGGAGCCCGAGATTTTGAGAACACCAGTGAAAGCACTTGTGATGGAAGCTAAGCCTGAGGTTAGGATCTCAAGCAAAGGGGTAGTCACCACAGAGCGTGGTAGAATGGCCATGCATTCCTTTGTGGCCTGCAGCTCAGTCAGTCCGTCGTGCACCACTACACAGATACAGGTTGTGGGCTCCCCCCTAGACAACCTCATCTCTACAGGGTGCTTGACTCAAATGAGTCAGAGTGAACTACTCTGGTTAGATACCATTAATGTGAAAAGGTCAAAGTTGACACAAGAGGTACGCTAAAGACTCAGCAGGTCAGAATAAGAAGGAAGACAGTTTGCTCTATGAAGAGATAAAAAGGCTGTGTGAAAACTGGAAAGTAATTTGAATGGAGATTTCACTCAAGCAAATATGAATTGGGAATACCCAAGTGGTTTGGAATCCAAGTTGGCAAACATAATGCACGGCTGCTCCATGACCCAGTGTGTCAGAGGAGCCATAAGAAGTTGGATACATTTTGAATCGGTAATTGTAAGCATCCCAGACAACATGCAGGCAATGGAAGTCACGGCAGGTATCTAACTGTAAAAGGCTAAAGTGTGAGAGATCAGCTTGAGCAAACTGATTGGGGTGGTATTTATTCAAGAACACTTTAGTCGAGGTCAAGTCATAGTGTTGAACATAGAGGGTATATGCACACCCAGGATCAGTAAGTGTAGACTAACTAACTGTGAACTGGGTGGATTAACAAAGTAATCAGAAGGAAACTGAGGAAGAACAATGTCTACAAATCCTGAAGGGAGAAGGTGAGTGTGGTCACTGGGATATATATTTAAACATGGAGAAACATGTTAAAAGAGTGATCAGATACAAAAAGAGAGATGCGGAAAAAGGTATAGCTGAAGATGGAAAACATAGTTGTAAGAAATTCCGTCAGTAATTTCAAACTGAGAGGGGAGTCAGCGAATAGGTTAGAACTAGGAAATAGAAAAACCAGGTATGGTAGTGTAGTGGTTATGTTACTGGTCTAGTAATCCAGAGGCCTGGACTAATGATTGAGATAGATTCTGAGTTCAAATTCCAACGTGGCAGTTTGAGAATTTTGAATTCAATTTAAAAAGAACAAAATCAGTAAAAGTGTGGGTTGACTCTTAACTGCCCTTTGAAGTGGCCGAGGCACTGTTGTATCAAACCGCTGGAAAGGAACAAAAGAATTAAACCTGACGGACCCTCGGTCAAAATCCTGGAACTCCCTACCGAATAGCATTGTGGGAGCACCTTCATCACTGCAGCAGTTTAAGAAGAAGGCCCACCTCCACCAACGCAAGGACAACTAGGGGTGTGCAATAAATGCTGGCCTTGCCGTCGACGCCCATATTCCGCGAATGAATTTTTAAAAAGCTAGAATGAGCACCAGATAGTTAATATACTAAATGATTACTCCTTCAAGTATTCAGATCTGAGCACCATGACTGTGATAACCCAAGTAGAATGAAAAACTTCAATCTAAATAAAATGGAAGTGCGAGACAGGCATAAAAGATTCAAAACAAATGATTCATCAGGTGCAAATGGTATTGATTCCAGAGTACTAAAATAGAAAGGGAAGAGGTTTGTGATATATTGATGATCATTATGAGGGAGTCAAACACTGGGAACTCCTGGTGCATTAGAAACTGGTGCCCATTCTCAAAAATAAGAACAAAGCAGATACAGGCAAGTACAGGTCCATTGCTCTTACTTCCACACTAGGTGAAATAATGGAATCAATTATTCGGAGTAAACTGGAGGATTGTCTGTTTGATGATAAAAAAGAAAGACTTGCATTTATGTAGCCCCTTTCATGACCTCAGGATGTCCCAAAGCGCTTTACAGCCAATTAGGTACTTTTGAAATCTAGTAGACAGAAGCTAGCAGATGGAGAAGATCCTGCATGACCAACTTACTTGACTTTTTTGAGAAAGTGACATCCCATGTGGACTGTGGAAAGCCCTATGATATTGTGTACCTGGTCTTCCAAAAAGCATTTGACAATGTTCCACAAGCAAGGCTATTTGTTCTGCTCAAAGCAATGGGGATTCAGGGTAAAACTGCTGAATGATAAAGAGTAGAAAGCCGCAGGTACATTGTTAGAAGAGTTATATCAGGGTAGGGGAAGATGCTGAGTGCCCCAGGGATCAGTGTCGAGACCCACGCCATTTCTAATTTACATTATTAATTTGGATTTAGAAACCCAAAGCAAATTGGGTTTTAAATTTGCAGATGATACCAAACTAAGAAGGGCAGTTATTTCCAAGAAAACAACTCAAACCATGTATGTGGACGACAAGTGCATATAAGAAGAAAAGATGGGTGATCTGAGGACTCTAAGCTAAGGATCAAGTTGAAAGGATCAAGTTGAAAGAGATCTTTTTCTCAGCAGCTGAAATGTTCAACCATTGTGGAGCAGCAATCAACAAAAACAAATAGAATGCTGAACTGTAGACAAAATGATAGAGTAAGAGTCAGAGGAAATCCTGTTCAAACTCTATCGTGCTTGGGTCAGACCACACCTTGAGTACTGTGTTCAGTGGCGGTCAGCAGGGAAAAGGTAGGGAAATGGGATTGCAGTAGATAGCCCGAGTTGAAGAGCTAGCACTGCCACAGGCATGATGGGCTAAATGGCCTTCACTGAGCTGTAATTTCTGTGACTAAGGCACCGATAGTGACTGGGGCGGTTTCCATGGGGGGCGGTGAGGAGTTTTCTTCGGGAAATCCAGAAGTCGGGTTTCCCCGCACGCTGTGGAGTTTTGACTCCACAGCGTGTGTCTTTTTTTTCCAGCAGGTTCCCCCGCTCAGAAGCCGACCTGACTGATAGGCTTGGCTCCCTGTCGGGCAGGGAACGCTCCAGAGAAGACCGCAGCCCCAGGAGCTGGTAGGGAACCTGCTACTGGGTTAGTGGGAGCATGGGGAGTGGAGTCTGGATCTTTGCAGGGGGGAGTAGTTGCCGATCCCTGGGGGGTCCAATACGGGGGAGGAGTCCGATCCCCGATGCGGAGTTGGGGGGGGGGGGGGGTCGAATTCTGGTGGGGGGGATCTGATCCCAGGGAGGGAAGAAAGTAAACTTGGTAGGCTGGGCGGAAGCACTCCTTCTCCTCCTGGCCCACAAGCAGTGCTGTAAAGGCACTTACCTTCGCCGCAAAGCTGTTCTCGCCTCCCTTTAGCTGCCGGGTTTCCTGAGGCCTGGGAAACCCAGTCGGCCAGAGCTAAACCTGGAAGACGGGTTAAATATGAGGCACGTAGCCTCATTATAATATTTAAATGGCCAACCCGCATCCTGGGAGCAGATTGGTCACTCGCCCCCATCCAGCCTCCATTAAAACCGGAAGTGGGCTGGTTGGAGGCAGGTTGGGGTCGGACTTGAGATTTTAAACATTTTTACATGCCACCCGACCCCCACCCACCTGCTTTTGGGGGTTAAAATTACCTCCTAAGTGCTTGTGTCTAAAAGTTGGAAATTTAACAGTCTTAAGGAAACTCCTCTATCAATGTGTCAGATTGGAGTGTGTATTTCATGGGAACCACATCAATACATAATCTTAAAATTAGAGCTAGGCAATTCAGGAGGGAAATCAGGAAGCACTTTTTCACACAAAGGGTAAAAGCAATTTGTAACTCGCTCCTCTAAAAGTCTGTAGATGCTGGGTCAATTGGAGCTTTCAAGACTGAGATAGATTTTGTTGGGTAAGGGTATCGAGGGATATGGAGGAACAGCGGGTAAATGGAGTTGAGGTGCAGATCAGCCATGATCTAATAGAATGGGGGAGCAGGCCCGAGAGTCTGAAAGGCCTACTCCTGCTCTTAATGTTTATAGCTCATTAAGGATTTCAGGAGAGGAGGGAATAAAATAAAAGGGAAAAACAGATGATGTCCTCAGAAATTGCATTGATTGAAAAGAAGGGACCTGCTTTCTATTAATAACATGCATGTTTTTCACTCTCAGAGTGGAGAAGCAGATGCCATAACTGTGGATGGTGGAGATATATATCAGGGAGGCCTCTTGCCTGAACCACGCCTGAAACCGATCATAGCTGAAAATACCACAGGTAATCGCTTATCAAATGCAGACAACAAAACTGTTATAAAAAAGGAGAGCTAGCACTTTATTTATAACGGACCTGATACCTGCAGTTGCTCAATAGCACCCACTGCTCACCCCTATTGTGAGTTTTCCACCCAGCTCTGTCGTATATATTGCCCTGGCAGAGCTCGACGCACCATCACTGCCAGATCAGACAAGACGTGATATTTTGAAACAAATGTTTTGCGTCTTTGTCTGTGTATAAGAAAGATTTCAATTGAGGGCATCTTTAATTAATGGAGGTTGGTGTGTACACAACAGTTGGTGTGTAACAGCTGCTACAGGTGGAAATGATGCAATCTGCTACTCAGAAATGCTCTGTTAAAATGTTCCAGGAGGCTACAGATTTTGAACTGAGAGCGTCGTTCCCTTTCCAATAATTTCTCTTCTTTGTTGAGAACTGTCATGTTCTAGATTGATGTGTCTGGGTGAGGCAGACGGATCCGTCCGACAAAAGCAAAAATCCTTTCCATGCATCTTCCAAACACGTGCCCTTGTCCTTAGAATAGTGATCACTTCATTGCTCCAACATAGACTTTCTCAGCTTGAAGCTGGCTGGTGGGTTTCTGGCTGTGGCTATTCTAAGGGATTCAACCAGTATTTTGATGGTGTAGTCTTTGGATTAGCATCCCATTTCCTTGAGGCTCTGTCATGATACAATCTTTGAGGAATGGGTGGAGGCTCGAGTCCCACTTCTTGCATAAAAAAAGGATACCTGTGTCACTCATCACGATATTGGCGGGTAGGATTGCAAAAGAAGCTGCAGAACAAAGCCTGGATACAAAAAGATTTTCCAAATTGACTAGCCAACCACCAGTTGGATGTAGGATGCATAGCAAACACGCAAAAATGACGGGCAGTGAAAAGACCAATTCGTCCATCAAGCCTGCCCCACGCTCATGATGGCTGGAGCATCATGACGAGACACTTCCTGCCTTCAGGCACCATCTAATCTCCTAAGAGAGGCAAAAAATAACCAGAAAAAACCCCAGAGCTAATTAAGGAAAAAAAATTGGAAAATTCCTCTCCGACCCCTTCAGGCGATCGAAACCAGTCCAGGGAATCACATGGACCACGTTAACTGTTAAACCACTAAGCTTTCATATGACTATTGGACCCACAAAAGCAGCTGTATGCAAAGCATATGAACGCAAAAGTCAGTCATAACTCCTTTCCCCTAAGATCCTCAACAGCTGGTTGCTTCCAGACGTAATCTGCGATAGCCCCCTCGCTACAGCGATCTGAATGCCTGTGATAGACCTCTCTACAGCGATCACAATAACCTGTAACAGACCCCTCTCCACAGCGATCTCAATAACCTCAGATAGAACCCTCTCTACAGTGATCTCAATAAACTCTGATAGATCCCTCTCCAAAGTGATCTCAATAACCTCTGATAGAACCCTCTCTACAGCGATCTCAACAACCTCTGATAGATCCCTCTCCAAAGTGATCTCAATAACCTGTGATAGACCCCTCTCCACAACGATCTCAGTAACCTGTGATAGACCCCTCTCCACAACGATCTCAGTAACCTGTGATAGACCCCTCTCTACAGCGATCTCAATAACCTGTGATAGATCCCTCTCCAAAGTGATCTCAATAACCTGTGATAGACCCCTCTCCACAGCGATCTCAATAACCTGTGATAGACCCCTCTCTACAGTGATCTCAATAACCTGTGATAGACCCCTCTCCACAGCGATCTCAATAACCTGTGATAGACCCCTCTCTACAGTGATCTCAATAACCTGTGATAGACCCCTCTCCACAGCGATCTCAGTAATATGTGATAGACCCCTCTCCACAACGATCTCAATAACCTGTGATAGACCCCTCTCCACAACGATCTCACTAACCTGTGATAGACCCCTCTCCACAGTGATTTCAATAACCTGTGATAGACCCCTCTCCACAACGATCTCAGTAACCTGTGATAGACCCCTCTCCACAACGATCTCAGTAACCTGTGATAGACCCCTCTCTACAGCGATCTCAATAACCTGTGATAGATCCCTCTCCAAAGTGATCTCAATAACCTGTGATAGACCCCTCTCCACAGCGATCTCAATAACCTGTGATAGACCCCTCTCTACAGTGATCTCAATAACCTGTGATAGACCCCTCTCCACAGCGATCTCAATAACCTGTGATAGACCCCTCTCTACAGTGATCTCAATAACCTGTGATAGACCCCTCTCCACAGCGATCTCAGTAATATGTGATAGACCCCTCTCCACAACGATCTCAATAACCTGTGATAGACCCCTCTCCACAACGATCTCACTAACCTGTGATAGACCCCTCTCCACAGTGATCTCAATAACCTGTGATAGACCCCTCTCTACAGTGATCTCAGTAACCTCTGATAGACCCCTCTCCACAGCGATCTCAATAACCTGTGATAGACCCCTCTCCACAGTGATCTCAATAACCTGTGATAGACCCCTCTCCACAATCATCTCAATAACCTGTGATAGACCCCTCTCCACAGTGATCTCAATAACCTGTGATAGACCCCTCTCCACAGTGATCTCAATAACCTGTGATAGACCCCTCTCCACAGTGATCTCAATAACCTGTGATAGACCCCTCTCCACAGTGATCTCAATAACCTGTGATAGACCCCTCTCCACAATCATCTCAATAACCTGTGATAGATCCCTCTCCACAGCGATCTCAATAACCTGTGATAGACCCCTCTCCACAGCGATCTCAATAACCTCTGATAGACCCCTCTCCACAGTGATCTCAATAACCTGTGATAGACCCCTCTCCACAGCGATCTCAATAACCTCTGATAGACCCCTCTCCACAGTGATCTCAATAACCTGTGATAGACCCCTCTCCACAGTGATCTCAATAACCTGTGATAGACCCCGCTCCACAATCATCTCAATAACCTGTGATAGACCCCTCTCCACAGCGATCTCAATAACCTGTGATAGGCCCCTCTCCACAGTGATCTCAATAACCTGTGATAGACCCCTCTCCACAATCATCTCAATAACCTGTGATAGATCCCTCTCCACAGCGATCTCAATAACCTGTGATAGACCCCTCTCCACAGCGATCTCAATAACCTCTGATAGACCCCTCTCCACAGTGATCTCAATAACCTGTGATAGACCCCTCTCCACAGTGATGTCAATAACCTGTGATAGACCCTTCTCCACAGTGATCTCTGTAATCTGTGATAGACCCCTCTCCACAGTGATCTCAATAACCTGTGATAGACCCCTCTCTACAGTGATCTCAATAACCTGTGATAGACCCCTCTCCACAGCGATCTCAATAACCTCTGATAGACCCCTCTCCACAGCGATCTCAATAACCTGTGATAGACCCCTCTCCACAGTTATCTCTGTAATCTGTGATAGACCCCTCTCCACAGTGATCTCAATAACCTGTGATAGACCCCTCTCCACAGTGATCTCAATAACCTGTGATAGACCCCTCGCTACAGCGATCTCAATAACCTGTGATAGACCCCTCTCTACAGTGATCTCAATAACCTGTGATAGACCCCTCTCTACAGTGATCTCAATAACCTGTGATAGACCCCTCTCCACAGTGATCTCAATAACCTGTGATAGACCCCTCTCCACAGTGATCTCAATAACCTGTGATAGACCCCTCTCCACAGTGATCTCAGTAACCTGTGATAGATCCCTCTCCACAGTGATCTCAATAACCTATAATAGACCACTCATTCTCCTCCTCCACCGCCGGCGTACCGTGGCTGCAGTGTGTACCATCTACAAGATGCACTGCAGCAACTCGTAAAGGCTTCTTCGGCAGCACCTCCCAAATCCGCAACCTCTTCCAACTAGAAGGACAAGGGCAGCAGGCGCATGGGAACATCACCACCTCCAAGTTCCCCTCCAAGTCACACACCATCCTGACTTAGAAATATATCGCTGTTCCTTCATCGTCGCTGGGTCAAAATCCTGGAACTCCCTACCTAACAGCACTGTGGGGGTACCTTCATCACATGGACTGCAGTGGTTCAAGAAGGCGGCTCACCACCACCTTCTCAAGGGCAACTAGGGATGGGCAATAAATGCTGGCCTTGCCAGCGACGCCCACATCCCATAAGCGAATAAAAAAAAAACCTGTGATAGATCCCTCTCCACAACGATCTCAGTAACCTGTGATAGACCCCTCTCCACAGCGATCTCAATAACCTGTGATAGACCCCTCTCCACAGTGATCTCAATAACCTCTGATAGACCCCTCTCCACAGCGATCTCAATAACCTGTGATAGACCCCTCTCCACAGCGATCTCAATAACCTGTGATAGACCCCTCTCCACAGTGATCTCAATAACCTGTGATAGACCCCTCTCCACAGCGATCTCAATAACCTGTGATAGACCCCTCTCCACAGTGATCTCAATAACCTGTGATAGACCCCTCTCCACAGTGATCTCAATAACCTGTGATAGGCCCCTCTCCACAGTGATCTCAATAACCTGTGATCGACCTCACTCTGCAGTGATCTCAATAATTTATTCTCAATTTCCTGCTTACCATATCTTAAGACATTCGAGCAGTATTATGACTTCAAATTTGTTTCCGGATCTTTCTTCAGAGTTGCCACAAGCACCTCATTTCATCTCCAGCATTACATGTAAAATTACACCAGTATATGTAAATACAGTGGGTGTGAACAATGGTTCTGAGATGACTGACAGTGCATTGTGTGTTACAGGGAGCTCCTGCTACTACGCTGTAGCAGTGGTAAAGCGAGGGAGCAACTTTGGGTTCCAAAATCTAGCGGGCAAAAAATCCTGCCACACTGGCCTAGGTAAATCTGCTGGCTGGATCATCCCGGTAGCAACCATTCTGATACACAATCTAACATCTTGGGATGGAGTGACCCCTGTTGAAAAAGGTAACATGCTGCCCTTCTTTCTTTTGTCAAAAACCTTCTCAATGTTGAGAACAGTCGAGATAGCAGATGCATTTAATATAATTTGTGGAGGGATTTAGATCAATCATGCAATTGGGTGGAAGACAGATTTCATTTAATTGTGATAAATGTAAAGTGTTACACATTGGGAAAAGATGTGCCACAAGTATATAAACAATGGATTAGAATTAGCAAAAGGAGATGTAGAAAGAGACCTGGAAGTAATGGTACACCTGTCATTTGCAATATGTACATAATGTGGCAGAGCAATGATAAAGCTAATAGAATTGTGGAATGTGGGAATAGTGCAGTACAGGGGTAATTTTACAAACCTGCACCAATGTGAGGAGCTTTGTCAATAACAGGGCGTATCAGGAATTAGAGTGCGCACTGTCCATAATTATCTGACCGTAATGACCAATGAATTTCCGACGGGTTTACATTGAATGGGAATATCTGCTGACAGTAGACTTATAAATGTTATATTTTTAAAGCTCAGGCTTGCTTGCAGCTCACATATATAATCCTTAGGGATAAACAAATAAAAAAATCTGATTCAATGGGCCAGATTTTGCTGTAGCAGGGCATCAAACGGCATCTGTCGTTAGCTTGACTTACTCCTGCACTCTTCAGCTCAAAACATTTTTGCCCACTAAGTTGCTGAAAGTGTGAGCTGATATCGTCGCAGTGAGGGAAACCAGGCATCTGGGGTCTGAGTGAACAGGGCACGCAACTGCGTATCTACTTAACCAATCAGATCGAAGGATTGGGAAATAAACAGCGCAAGGACTGAGAAGCAAGTGTAAATTAGAGTGGGTGAATTCAAAATGTCAAATCTGGTACAGAAAGAGAAATAAAGAGAGGGAAAGTATGATTGGATTAAGAGAAAGAGAGAACTGAGACAGAAAGGAAAAGTAAAAAAAAAAAATTTTTTAATTTGACATTTTAAAATCTCCAACAACAATTAATACCTGAAGGAATGAGACTCCATACTTGTAATAGATCATTTTCAGTGTCAGAGAGGTTGATTGGCAGTAATTAACACTTATCACATTTTTAAAAGGGTACTTATGCTTGTAATGACAACGCTTATCTTTCTGTGGCGAATATAGTTCATATCTACTGCGCAAATACAGCAACTTCACACCATTCAATGCATTTCAATGGTGAGGCAGGCAGCGAGATTCCATTTTCATGAAGCTAATGGCGGAGCGGTGCAACTCGGGCAGTAACTTTTGGATATTGGCGTTTAACCGCGCATCTGTCCCTCGCCTGAAGTTGCCGTACCATTTACCCATAAACCTTTATTTTGACTGCAAAATCTGGCCCAATATTTCCTAAAATCCTTTAAGATGGCCCCATCAAAAGACTCTCAACTTCTCACATGTTACTAAGATTAGTGATACTGGTAAGTCTGAAGTAAATAGTTTAAGTCCAGCAAAAATAGTTTCTCTCATTACCTTCTGTGTGCATCACCTCTTTTTTCTCACTATCTGCTCCCCTTTGGAATCTCTCTCTTTCTTTTATGCCTCTCATCTTCCCTTCTGCATATTTCCTTCCCTTCTTTGTCTCTTTTTCCTTCCCTTCTGTACTTCTCTCTCTCTCACCTCATTCCCTTCTATCTTTCCTTCCCTTCTGTCTCCCTTGACCTCCATCCCTTGTCTTTCACATCTTTATTTTATATCTGTCTCTCCCTTTCCTTTCTGCCCCTTCTTCTCTCCCCTTTTCTCTCTCCCTTCTATCCCCATTCTCTCTTTCTCTCTATCCTTCTGTCTCTCTCCCCGGCTTCCCTTGTCCCTCTCCCCGGCTTCCTTTGCCTTTTGCTCTTCCTATCTCTAACCTTCCTTTTTTCTTCCCTTCTTTCCTCTTCCCTTTCTCTCCACTCTTCCCTTCTTTTTTTCTCTCTCTCTCCTTTTCTATTTCTCTTCCTCTCCTGGTTCCCTCTATTCTCATCTTTTTCTGGTTGGCACTAACTCACTCACCTTTTCTCTTTTGTTGGTTTGCTCGCTTTCCGTTTCTGTCTCTCTTCTGTCTTTTGCTTCTCTTTCTGCTGCCTCACCTCTCTATCTCTCCCCTCTTTTGCCTCCCTGTGGCTTCCCTCTGTTCTTCCTTATTTTCCACTTTCCCTATTTCTTACCGCTGTCTCTTTGTGTTTATTTCTTTGTGAAGAGATGACAGGATGTGAAGAAGTGGGTGCCTGAACCAGAAGGAGATCTGATGGGACTAGCTGAAAGGTGGAGAGTAGGTTGGACCATCACCGGATCAGGCTCGGGCTGTCACAGCAGCAGTGGGAGTGTGGAGGGATTACTTGGGGCTCACACCTCGTGTAATGAAGGCCTTTGTGTTTATTTTGCTGAAGTTACTTTCCCCTTTGTTCTTCCACTTCCTATTTGAGCTTTTGAGCTCTGCTCACCTATGGCATGGAGTCCAGTCCCTCACTTATTGCATATTCCTTTCCATTCTGTTTCCAGTTGTGGAAAATTTCTTCTCCTCCAGCTGTGTCCCAGGTGCTGAGCCGGATTTCCCTAAGCTGTGTGCACTGTGTAACGGAACAGGTGGGAATCACTGCAAACGATCACACGTTGAACCCTACTACGATTATTCAGGAGCATTTCAGTAGGTATTCCACGTTTCTGAAGGCTGGAACAGCAAGTTCCATTCCTCTGGTTATTGGACGCAGCTTAGTCGAAACAAATTCAAATCTCTTCCTTTTTAATTGGTTGGTATTAGGGACCTATTGAGCAACATGTATCCACTGACAATTAGTTAAAGATGTTCTTGAACCTCTCCAGCCAGTGTTTAATTTTCTTTTTTAACCCACATGAGATACTGTTCAAAAATCAAAAATGCTGGAAACACTCAGCCGGTCAGTCAGCATGTGTGGAGACAACAGATGAGTTAAGGTTTCAGGTGTGGACCCTTCATCAGAACTGGAAGAAATTACAGATGAACAGCATTTAAAAAGAAATGCAATAAAGGGCAGGAAGAAGGGAAAAGTACATGTGTGTGTGTTTGAGAAAGAGAGAGATTAAGCAGAATGATTCTGTAAAGTGCTTGAGTGGAAAACGGGAGATGGTTAAATGGTAGACTATTCACCTTGTATTCTAGTGGCATTTTTAAAGTATATGTTATATTACTTAGCCTGTATTTTAGGGGTATTTTGGGGATCATGGGCAAAACTCTCCCATGGCTGGGGTCATACCTAGCACAAAGGAAGATGATTGTGGTTGTTGAAGGCCAATCATCTCAGTTGCAGGACATTGCTGCAAGAGTTGCTCAGGACAACGCTTTTTGCCCAACTATCTTCAGCTGCTTTAGCAATGACCTTCCCTCCATCAACATCCATGGGGTAACCATTGATCAGAAACTGAACTAGACAATCCACATAAATGCTGTGGCTACTAGAGCAAGCTGGATTTTCTGCAGTGAATGGTTCACCTCCTGACTCCCCATAGCCTCTCCACTATCTATAAGGCATGGGTGGAGTGTGATGGAATACTCTCCAGTTGCCTGGATGGGTCAAGCTCCAACATCACTCAAGAAGCTCTACACTATTCAGGACACAGCAGCCTGCTTAATTGGCACCTCATCCACTAGCTTATACATCCACTCCCTCCACCAACGGCACATCGTGGCTGCTGTGTGTGCTATCTACAGGATGTACTGCAGCAACTTGTCAAAGTATCTTTGGGAGCCCCTCCCAAACCCACGACCTCCACCACTTAGAAGGACAAGGACAGCAGGTGCATGGGAACAGCATCACCTCCAAGTTCCCCTCCAAGTCACATATCATCTTGACTTGGACATATATTGCTGTTCCTTCATCAGCGCTGTGGGAGTAGCTTCACCACCACAAGAAGAAGGCTCACCACCACCATCTCAAGGGTAACTAGGGATGGACAATAAATGCCGGCCTTGCTAGGGCTAGCAACACCCATAACTGGAGAATGAATAAAACAAACAAAGGCAATTTCCAACAGAGATAGCAAGATAATGCGAAGGAACAGAAATCCTGGCTGCCCTGCCCCTCCATAACCTAGAGGTTTGAGGTGAATTGTAGCACTCCAAGGAGATGGTAGCTGTGGGAAATGGAAAAATGTCATCCGACTGCAATAGTGGCACTGTCTGAAGTTTGGACTGAGGCACGTTGCAGCATTGTTGGAGCAGAATCGGGAAGACACTCCTTTGTATTGAATGTGTCCTGTACCCCTGCCTTATCTCACTCCATCTGTCGTTGTAATCTTCATACATGCCTTTGCTACCCATGGTCTTCTGGCCAGCTTTCCATCCTCCATAACCTTCAGTTCATCCAAAACTCTGCTACCCGCGCCCTATCCCAACTAGCCCAACACCCTGTCCTCATTGACCTACATTGGTTCCCAGTCCCCCAACGCATCACATTTAAAATCTCCATCTTTGTGTTTAAATCCATTCATGGCTTCACCCCTCCCCATTTCTGTCACTTCCATCAGCCCCACAAATAACTCCCTCGCCCCAAAACTTTCCGTTCCTCTGATTCTTTACCTTCTTGCGCATTCCCTCCCCCACACCTTCACCCCACTATTCAGCTGCATGGGTCCCACTCTGGAATTCCCTCCCTAAACCCATTCACCCACGTGCTTTAAGAATGAGTTAAAACCCACGTCTTTGATGAAGATTTCGGTCAGCCCTCCGAATCTCTCCTTCCTTGGCTCAGCATCTGTTTCTCTCCTCCACCAATCTGTGAAACGCCTCAGCACATTTTTCTACATGAAAGTAGCTACTTAAATGCAAGTCGTTGTTGTGCCCGACCTGGGATTACTTGCTGGAACACTGTGGAGGGAGCCTTACTTTGCACTTAACCTGTGCTGTACCTGACCTGGAAGTCAGTGTGAGGGGAGGTGGGGTCGTTGTGTTGTTTGTCAATAGTATGGGGGATGTTGTTTATGGTACAGTGGAGGCTTGTCGGTGGTGCAGTAGGGGTTTGTCCACAGTCATGGAAAAGGTTGTTCATTGTACACCGGAGAGTTTGGCGATGATATGGGCTTTTATCATTTATATTTTGCCATTTCTTCATAATTAAATATAAAAAGGTGCAACAACTGATGCGATAACATCTCTTGATTGCATGTTGTTCTATGTCCAAACCCGCTGGAGACTTGCGCAAATGACTTACTATGTTACTAAGCCCCTGCGGCACCCTAGGTCAGAGATGAGACTGGCTCTGTATGGTAAACTGACTGGTGTGGTTACTTCTTTCTAGATGTTTGAAGGATGATGCTGGAGAAGTGGCCTTTGTGAAACATACCACAGTGCCAGGTAGGTGAATCTGTGCAACAACACCCATTTCTCTAGCTCTTCTCTTGGACAAAGAGTACTTGACAGGTGGTGGCCCAACATAGACTGGACACTGAGCTGCAAGTGGGGGGTGGTGGAGGGGAGCGGTGAGGTGCATGCTAAAGGAAAGGGTAAGTAGGAAGCCTTTGAAAATGGGGGGGGTGGGGTGGGGTGGGGTAGTAACTAGTGGGTGTTGCCAAGAGAGGGGGTTTCCAGAAGGCTGGAGGAGTGACTGCTGATAGTGGAGCAGAAAGTAGAGGAATGGAGAGTGCGCACAGGACACATGGCTGAAGGAGGTCACTGAGGTAGGCCCGGGGTAAGTCATGAAGGCAAAAATGAGGATCTGTCATGCACCTACTCTGAGTGGGCCACACAAACTGCATACCTGCAATAAGAAAATGAGGGGATGTCAGGCTAAGGAGGTTCCCTGTGTGTGTTGCACTGCTCAAAATTGCACTGCGTCAAAGCCCCCCTTTGACAGCACTGCGCTGGGAGTGGCATTTCCACCCCATAGATGACAGCCATTTATTGGCCTCATGAGCATGTCGCTTGCTGTCAAAAACGGCCAGCAAGCGGCTGCCTGGCTGCTACAATCGGACGGCAGGAAGCTACCACCGGGGGACCAGAGGGAATGGTCCCTGGCACAAGGTAAGTGCCCCGGGAGGGCAAACACAATTAGGGAGTCACAAACACTGTCAGTGTGTTGGGCCTGTGATACACTGTCAGTGTGATGGGCCTGTGATACACTGTCAGTGTGATGGGTCTGTGATACACTGTCAGTGTGTTGGGTCTGTGATACACTGTCAGTGTGATGGGCCTGTGATACACTGTCAGTGTGATGGGTCTGTGATACACTGTCAGTGTGTTGGGTCTGTGATACACTGTCACTGTGTTGGGTCTGTGATACACTGTCGGTGTGATGGGCCTGTGATACACTGTCAGTGTGTTGGGTCTGTGATACACTGTCAGTGTGATGGGTCTGTGATACACTGTCAGTGTGTTGGGTCTGTGATACACTGTCAGTGTGATGGGTCTGTGATACACTGTCAGTGTGATGGGTCTGTGATACACTGTCAGTGTGATGGGTCTGTGATACACTGTCACTGTGTTGGGTCTGTGATACACTGTCAGTGTGTTGGGCCTGTGATACACTGTCAGTGTGATGGGTCTGTGATACACTGTCAGTGTGTTGGGCCTGTGATACACTGTCGGTGTGTTGGGCCTGTGATACACTGTCACTGTGTTGGGCCTGTGATACACTGTCAGTGTGATGGGTCTGTGATACACTGTCAGTGTGTTGGGTCTGTGATACACGGTCGGTGTGTTGGGCCTGTGATACACTGTCAGTGTGATGGGCCTGTGATACACTGTCAGTGTGATGGGTCTGTGATACACTGTCAGTGTGTTGGGTCTGTGATACACTGTCAGTGTGATGGGCCTGTGATACACTGTCAGTGTGATGGGTCTGTGATACACTGTCAGTGTGTTGGGTCTGTGATACACTGTCACTGTGTTGGGTCTGTGATACACTGTCGGTGTGATGGGCCTGTGATACACTGTCAGTGTGTTGGGTCTGTGATACACTGTCAGTGTGATGGGTCTGTGATACACTGTCAGTGTGTTGGGTCTGTGATACACTGTCAGTGTGATGGGTCTGTGATACACTGTCAGTGTGATGGGTCTGTGATACACTGTCAGTGTGATGGGTCTGTGATACACTGTCACTGTGTTGGGTCTGTGATACACTGTCAGTGTGTTGGGCCTGTGATACACTGTCAGTGTGATGGGTCTGTGATACACTGTCAGTGTGTTGGGCCTGTGATACACTGTCGGTGTGTTGGGCCTGTGATACACTGTCACTGTGTTGGGCCTGTGATACACTGTCAGTGTGATGGGTCTGTGATACACTGTCAGTGTGTTGGGTCTGTGATACACGGTCGGTGTGTTGGGCCTGTGATACACTGTCAGTGTGATGGGCCTGTGATACACTGTCAGTGTGATGGGCCTGTGATACACTGTCAGTGTGTTGGGCCTGTGATACACTGTCAGTGTGATGGGTCTGTGATACACTGTCAGTGTGTTGGGCCTGTGATACACGGTCGGTGTGTTGGGCCTGTGATACACTGTCAGTGTGATGGGCCTGTGATACACTGTCACTGTGTTGGGTCTGTGATACACTGTCAGTGTGATGGATCTGTGATACACTGTCAGTGTGATGGGTCTGTGATACACTGTCGGTGTGTTGGGCCTGTGATACACCGTCAGTGTGATGGGTCTGTGATACACTGTCAGTGTGATGGGTCTGTGATACACTGTCAGTGTGTTGGGTCTGTGATACACTGTCAGTGTGATGGGCCTGTGATACACTGTCAGTCTGATGGGTCTCTGATACTTTGTCAGTGTGTTGGGTCTGTGATACACTGTCAGTGTGATGGGCCTGTGATACACTGTCAGTGTGATGGGTCTGTGATACACTGTCAGTGTGATGGGTCTGTGATACACTGTCAGTGTGTTGGGTCTGTGATACACTGTCAGTGTGTTGGGCCTGTGATACACTGTCAGTGTGACGGGTCTGTGATACACTGTCAGTGTGTTGGGTCTGTGATACACTGTCAGTGTGATGGGTCTGTGATACACTGTCAGTGTGTTGGGTCTGTGATACACTGTCAGTGTGATGGGTCTGTGATACACTGTCAGTGTGATGGGCCTGTGATACACTGTCAGTGTGTTGGGCCTGTGATACACTGTCACTGTGTTGGGCCTGTGATACACTGTCAGTGTGATGGGTCTGTGATACACTGTCACTGTGTTGGGCCTGTGATACACTGTCAGTGTGTTGGGCCTGTGATACACTGTCAGTGTGATGGGTCTGTGATACACTGTCAGTGTGTTGGGCCTGTGATACACTGTCACTGTGTTGGGTCTGTGATACACTGTCAGTGTGTTGGGCCTGTGATACACTGTCAGTGTGTTGCGCCTGTGATACACTGTCAGTGTGATGGGTCTGTGATACACTGTCAGTGTGATGGGTCTGTGATACACTGTCAGTGTGTTGGGCCTGTGATACACTGTCACTGTGTTGGGTCTGTGATACACTGTCAGTGTGTTGGGCCTGTGATACACTGTCAGTGTGTTGGGCCTGTGATACACTGTCAGTGTGTTGGGTCTGTGATACACTGTCAGTGAGTTGGGCCTGTGATACACTGTCACTGTGTTGGGTCTGTGATACACTGTTAGTGTGTTGGGTCTGTGATACACTGTCAGTGTGTTGGGCCTGTGATACACTGTCCGTGTGTTGGGTCTGTAATACACTGACAGTGTGTTGGGTCTGTGATACACTGTCAGTGTGATGGGCCTGTGATACACTGTCAGTGTGTTGGGCCTGTGATACACTGTCAGTGTGATGGGTCTGTGATACACTGTCAGTGTGTTGGGCCTGTGATACACGGTCGGTGTGTTGGGCCTGTGATACACTGTCAGTGTGATGGGCCTGTGATACACTGTCACTGTGTTGGGTCTGTGATACACTGTCAGTGTGATGGATCTGTGATACACTGTCAGTGTGATGGGTCTGTGATACACTGTCGGTGTGTTGGGCCTGTGATACACCGTCAGTGTGATGGGTCTGTGATACACTGTCAGTGTGATGGGTCTGTGATACACTGTCAGTGTGTTGGGTCTGTGATACACTGTCAGTGTGATGGGCCTGTGATACACTGTCAGTCTGATGGGTCTCTGATACTTTGTCAGTGTGTTGGGTCTGTGATACACTGTCAGTGTGATGGGCCTGTGATACACTGTCAGTGTGATGGGTCTGTGATACACTGTCAGTGTGATGGGTCTGTGATACACTGTCAGTGTGTTGGGTCTGTGATACACTGTCAGTGTGTTGGGCCTGTGATACACTGTCAGTGTGACGGGTCTGTGATACACTGTCAGTGTGTTGGGTCTGTGATACACTGTCAGTGTGATGGGTCTGTGATACACTGTCAGTGTGTTGGGTCTGTGATACACTGTCAGTGTGATGGGTCTGTGATACACTGTCAGTGTGATGGGCCTGTGATACACTGTCAGTGTGTTGGGCCTGTGATACACTGTCACTGTGTTGGGCCTGTGATACACTGTCAGTGTGATGGGTCTGTGATACACTGTCACTGTGTTGGGCCTGTGATACACTGTCAGTGTGTTGGGCCTGTGATACACTGTCAGTGTGATGGGTCTGTGATACACTGTCAGTGTGTTGGGCCTGTGATACACTGTCACTGTGTTGGGTCTGTGATACACTGTCAGTGTGTTGGGCCTGTGATACACTGTCAGTGTGTTGCGCCTGTGATACACTGTCAGTGTGATGGGTCTGTGATACACTGTCAGTGTGATGGGTCTGTGATACACTGTCAGTGTGTTGGGCCTGTGATACACTGTCACTGTGTTGGGTCTGTGATACACTGTCAGTGTGTTGGGCCTGTGATACACTGTCAGTGTGTTGGGCCTGTGATACACTGTCAGTGTGTTGGGTCTGTGATACACTGTCAGTGAGTTGGGCCTGTGATACACTGTCACTGTGTTGGGTCTGTGATACACTGTTAGTGTGTTGGGTCTGTGATACACTGTCAGTGTGTTGGGCCTGTGATACACTGTCCGTGTGTTGGGTCTGTAATACACTGACAGTGTGTTGGGTCTGTGATACACTGTCACTGTGTTGGGTCTGTGATACACTGTCAGTGTGTTGGGTCTGTGATACACTGTCAGTGTGTTGGGCCTGTGATACACTGTCAGTGTGATGGGTCTGTGATACACTGTCAGTGTGTTGGGTCTGTGATACACTGTCAGTGTGTTGGGTCTGTGATACACTGTCAGTGTGTTGGGTCTGTGATACACTGTCGGTGTGATGGGCCTGTGATACACTGTCAGTGTGTTGGGCCTGTGATACACTGTCAGTGTGATGGGCCTGTGATACACTGTCAGTGTGATAGGCCTGTGATACACTGTCAGTGTGTTGGGCCTGTGATACACGGTCGGTGTGTTGGGCCTGTGATACACTGTCAGTGTGATGGGCCTGTGATACACTGTCACTGTGTTGGGTCTGTGATACACTGTCAGTGTGATGGGTCTGTGATACACTGTCAGTGTGATAGGCCTGTGATACACTGTCAGTGTGTTGGGCCTGTGATACACGGTCGGTGTGTTGGGCCTGTGATACACTGTCAGTGTGATGGGCCTGTGATACACTGTCACTGTGTTGGGTCTGTGATACACTGTCAGTGTGATGGGTCTGTGATACACTGTCAGTGTGATGGGTCTGTGATACACTGTCGGTGTGTTGGGCATGTGATACACCGTCAGTGTGATGGGTCTGTGATACACTGTCAGTGTGATGGGTCTGTGATACACTGTCAGTGTGTTGGGTCTGTGATACACTGTCAGTGTGATGGGTCTGTGATACACTGTCAGTGTGATGGGCCTGTGATACACTGTCAGTGTGTTGGGCCTGTGATACACTGTCACTGTGTTGGGCCTGTGATACACTGTCAGTGTGATGGGTCTGTGATACACTGTCACTGTGTTGGGCCTGTGATACACTGTCAGTGTGTTGGGCCTGTGATACACTGTCAGTGTGATGGGTCTGTGATACACTGTCAGTGTGTTGGGCCTGTGATACACTGTCACTGTGTTGGGTCTGTGATACACTGTCAGTGTGTTGGGCCTGTGATACACTGTCAGTGTGTTGCGCCTGTGATACACTGTCAGTGTGATGGGTCTGTGATACACTGTCAGTGTGATGGGTCTGTGATACACTGTCAGTGTGTTGGGCCTGTGATACACTGTCACTGTGTTGGGTCTGTGATACACTGTCAGTGTGTTGGGCCTGTGATACACTGTCAGTGTGTTGGGCCTGTGATACACTGTCAGTGTGTTGGGTCTGTGATACACTGTCAGTGAGTTGGGCCTGTGATACACTGTCACTGTGTTGGGTCTGTGATACACTGTTAGTGTGTTGGGTCTGTGATACACTGTCAGTGTGTTGGGCCTGTGATACACTGTCCGTGTGTTGGGTCTGTAATACACTGACAGTGTGTTGGGTCTGTGATACACTGTCACTGTGTTGGGTCTGTGATACACTGTCAGTGTGTTGGGTCTGTGATACACTGTCAGTGTGTTGGGCCTGTGATACACTGTCAGTGTGATGGGTCTGTGATACACTGTCAGTGTGTTGGGTCTGTGATACACTGTCAGTGTGTTGGGTCTGTGATACACTGTCAGTGTGTTGGGTCTGTGATACACTGTCGGTGTGATGGGCCTGTGATACACTGTCAGTGTGTTGGGCCTGTGATACACTGTCAGTGTGATGGGCCTGTGATACACTGTCAGTGTGATAGGCCTGTGATACACTGTCAGTGTGTTGGGCCTGTGATACACGGTCGGTGTGTTGGGCCTGTGATACACTGTCAGTGTGATGGGCCTGTGATACACTGTCACTGTGTTGGGTCTGTGATACACTGTCAGTGTGATGGGTCTGTGATACACTGTCAGTGTGATAGGCCTGTGATACACTGTCAGTGTGTTGGGCCTGTGATACACGGTCGGTGTGTTGGGCCTGTGATACACTGTCAGTGTGATGGGCCTGTGATACACTGTCACTGTGTTGGGTCTGTGATACACTGTCAGTGTGATGGGTCTGTGATACACTGTCAGTGTGATGGGTCTGTGATACACTGTCGGTGTGTTGGGCATGTGATACACCGTCAGTGTGATGGGTCTGTGATACACTGTCAGTGTGATGGGTCTGTGATACACTGTCGGTGTGTTGGGCCTGTGATACACCGTCAGTGTGATGGGTCTGTGATACACTGTCAGTGTGTTGGGTCTGTGATACACTGTCAGTGTGATGGGCCTGTGATACACTGTCAGTCTGATGGGTCTCTGATACTCTGTCAGTGTGTTGGGTCTGTGATACACTGTCAGTGTGATGGGCCTGTGATACACTGTCAGTGTGATGGGTCTGTGATACACTGTCAGTGTGTTGGGTCTGTGATACACTGTCACTGTGTTGGGCCTGTGATACACTGTCAGTGTGATGGGCCTGTGATACACTGTCAGTGTGATGGGCCTGTGATACACTGTCAGTGTGATGGGTCTGTGATACACTGTCAGTGTGATGGGCCTGTGATACACTGTCAGTGTGATGGGCCTGTGATACACCGTCAGTGTGATGGGTCTGTGATACACTGTCAGTGTGATGGGTCTGTGATACACTGTCAGTGTGATGGGCCTGTGATACACTGTCAGTGTGTTGGGCCTGTGATACACTGTCAGTGTGACGGGTCTGTGATACACTGTCAGTGTGTTGGGCCTGTGATACACTGTCACTGTGTTGGGCCTGTGATACACTGTCAGTGTGATGGGTCTGTGATACACTGTCATTGTGTTGGGCCTGTGATACACTGTCAGTGTGTTGGGCCTGTGATACACTGTCAGTGTGATGGGTCTGTGATACACTGTCAGTGTGTTGGGCCTGTGATACACTGTCACTGTGTTGGGTCTGTGATACACTGTCAGTGTGTTGGGCCTGTGATACACTGTCAGTGTGTTGGGTCTGTGATACACTGTCAGTGAGTTGGGCCTGTGATACACTGTCACTGTGTTGGGTCTGTGATACACTGTTAGTGTGTTGGGTCTGTGATACACTGTCAGTGTGTTGGGCCTGTGATACACTGTCCGTGTGTTGGGTCTGTAATACACTGACAGTGTGTTGGGTCTGTGATACACTGTCACTGTGTTGGGTCTGTGATACACTGTCAGTGTGTTGGGCCTGTGATACACTGTCAGTGTGATGGGTCTGTGATACACTGTCAGTGTGTTGGGTCTGTGATACACTGTCACTGTGTTGGGTCTGTGATACACTGTCAGTGTGTTGGGTCTGTGATACACTGTCAGTGTGTTGGGCCTGTGATACACTGTCAGTGTGATGGGTCTGTGATACACTGTCAGTGTGTTGGGTCTGTGATACACTGTCAGTGTGTTGGGTCTGTGATACACTGTCAGTGTGTTGGGTCTGTGATACACTGTCGGTGTGATGGGCCTGTGATACACTGTCAGTGTGTTGGGCCTGTGATACACTGTCAGTGTGATGGGCCTGTGATACACTGTCAGTGTGATAGGCCTGTGATACACTGTCAGTGTGTTGGGCCTGTGATACACGGTCGGTGTGTTGGGCCTGTGATACACTGTCAGTGTGATGGGCCTGTGATACACTGTCACTGTGTTGGGTCTGTGATACACTGTCAGTGTGATGGGTCTGTGATACACTGTCAGTGTGATAGGCCTGTGATACACTGTCAGTGTGTTGGGCCTGTGATACACGGTCGGTGTGTTGGGCCTGTGATACACTGTCAGTGTGATGGGCCTGTGATACACTGTCACTGTGTTGGGTCTGTGATACACTGTCAGTGTGATGGGTCTGTGATACACTGTCAGTGTGATGGGTCTGTGATACACTGTCGGTGTGTTGGGCATGTGATACACCGTCAGTGTGATGGGTCTGTGATACACTGTCAGTGTGATGGGTCTGTGATACACTGTCGGTGTGTTGGGCCTGTGATACACCGTCAGTGTGATGGGTCTGTGATACACTGTCAGTGTGTTGGGTCTGTGATACACTGTCAGTGTGATGGGACTGTGATACACTGTCAGTCTGATGGGTCTCTGATACTCTGTCAGTGTGTTGGGTCTGTGATACACTGTCAGTGTGATGGGCCTGTGATACACTGTCAGTGTGATGGGTCTGTGATACACTGTCAGTGTGTTGGGTCTGTGATACACTGTCACTGTGTTGGGCCTGTGATACACTGTCAGTGTGATGGGCCTGTGATACACTGTCAGTGTGATGGGCCTGTGATACACTGTCAGTGTGATGGGTCTGTGATACACTGTCAGTGTGATGGGCCTGTGATACACTGTCAGTGTGATGGGCCTGTGATACACCGTCAGTGTGATGGGTCTGTGATACACTGTCAGTGTGTTGGGCCTGTGATACACTGTCAGTGTGATGGGTCTGTGATACACTGTCAGTGTGTTGGGCCTGTGATACACTGTCACTGTGTTGGGTCTGTGATACACTGTCAGTGTGATAGGCCTGTGATACACTGTCAGTGTGATGGGTCTGTGATACACTGTCAGTGTGTTGGGCCTGTGATACACTGTCACTGTGTTGGGTCTGTGATACACTGTCAGTGTGTTGGGCCTGTGATACACTGTCAGTGTGTTGGGTCTGTGATACACTGTCAGTGAGTTGGGCCTGTGATACACTGTCACTGTGTTGGGTCTGTGATACACTGTTAGTGTGTTGGGTCTGTGATACACTGTCAGTGTGTTGGGTCTGTGATACACTGTCAGTGTGATGGGCCTGTGATACACTGTCAGTGTGATGGGTCTGTGATACACTGTCAGTGTGTTGGGTCTGTGATACACTGTCAGTGTGATGGGCCTGTGATACACTGTCAGTGTGTTGGGCCTGTGATACACTGTCAGTGTGACGGGTCTGTGATACACTGTCAGTGTGTTGGGCCTGTGATACACTGTCACTGTGTTGGGCCTGTGATACACTGTCAGTGTGATGGGTCTGTGATACACTGTCATTGTGTTGGGCCTGTGATACACTGTCAGTGTGTTGGGCCTGTGATACACTGTCAGTGTGATGGGTCTGTGATACACTGTCAGTGTGTTGGGCCTGTGATACACTGTCACTGTGTTGGGTCTGTGATACACTGTCAGTGTGATAGGCCTGTGATACACTGTCAGTGTGATGGGTCTGTGATACACTGTCAGTGTGTTGGGCCTGTGATACACTGTCACTGTGTTGGGTCTGTGATACACTGTCAGTGTGTTGGGCCTGTGATACACTGTCAGTGTGTTGGGTCTGTGATACACTGTCAGTGAGTTGGGCCTGTGATACACTGTCACTGTGTTGGGTCTGTGATACACTGTTAGTGTGTTGGGTCTGTGATACACTGTCAGTGTGTTGGGCCTGTGATACACTGTCCGTGTGTTGGGTCTGTAATACACTGACAGTGTGTTGGGTCTGTGATACACTGTCACTGTGTTGGGTCTGTGATACACTGTCAGTGTGTTGGGCCTGTGATACACTGTCAGTGTGATGGGTCTGTGATACACTGTCAGTGTGTTGGGTCTGTGATACACTGTCAGTGTGTTGGGTCTGTGATACACTGTCAGTGTGTTGGGTCTGTGATACACTGTCGGTGTGATGGGCCTGTGATACACTGTCAGTGTGTTGGGTCTGTGATACACTGTCAGTGTGTTGGGCCTGTGATACACTGTCAGTGTGTTGGGCCTGTGATACACTGTCAGTGTGATGGGCCTGTGATACACTGTCAGTGTGATAGGCCTGTGATACACTGTCAGTGTGATGGGTCTGTGATACACTGTCAGGGTGATGGGTCTGTGATACACTGTCAGTGTGTTGGGCCTGTGATACACTGTCAGTGTGACGGGTCTGTGATACACTGTCAGTGTGTTGGGCCTGTGATACACTGTCGGTGTGATGGGCCTGTGATACACTGTCAGTGTGTTGGGCCTGTGATACACTGTCAGTGTGACGGGTCTGTGATACACTGTCAGTGTGTTGGGCCTGTGATACACTGTCGGTGTGATGGGCCTGTGATACACTGTCAGTGTGATGGGCCTGTGATACACTGTCAGTGTGATGGGTCTGTGATACACTGTCAGTGTGATGGGTCTGTGATACACTGTCAGTGTGATGGGCCTGTGATACACTGTCAGTGTGATAGGCCTGTGATACACTGTCAGTGTGTTGGGCCTGTGATACACGGTCGGTGTGTTGGGCCTGTGATACACTGTCAGTGTGATGGGCCTGTGATACACTGTCACTGTGTTGGGTCTGTGATACACTGTCAGTGTGATGGGTCTGTGATACACTGTCAGTGTGATGGGTCTGTGATACACTGTCGGTGTGTTGGGCATGTGATACACCGTCAGTGTGATGGGTCTGTGATACACTGTCAGTGTGATGGGTCTGTGATACACTGTCGGTGTGTTGGGCCTGTGATACACCGTCAGTGTGATGGGTCTGTGATACACTGTCAGTGTGTTGGGTCTGTGATACACTGTCAGTGTGATGGGCCTGTGATACACTGTCAGTCTGATGGGTCTCTGATACTCTGTCAGTGTGTTGGGTCTGTGATACACTGTCAGTGTGATGGGCCTGTGATACACTGTCAGTGTGATGGGTCTGTGATACACTGTCAGTGTGTTGGGTCTGTGATACACTGTCACTGTGTTGGGCCTGTGATACACTGTCAGTGTGATGGGCCTGTGATACACTGTCAGTGTGATGGGCCTGTGATACACTGTCAGTGTGATGGGTCTGTGATACACTGTCAGTGTGATGGGCCTGTGATACACTGTCAGTGTGATGGGCCTGTGATACACCGTCAGTGTGATGGGTCTGTGATACACTGTCAGTGTGATGGGTCTGTGATACACTGTCAGTGTGATGGGCCTGTGATACACTGTCAGTGTGTTGGGCCTGTGATACACTGTCAGTGTGACGGGTCTGTGATACACTGTCAGTGTGTTGGGCCTGTGATACACTGTCACTGTGTTGGGCCTGTGATACACTGTCAGTGTGATGGGTCTGTGATACACTGTCATTGTGTTGGGCCTGTGATACACTGTCAGTGTGTTGGGCCTGTGATACACTGTCAGTGTGATGGGTCTGTGATACACTGTCAGTGTGTTGGGCCTGTGATACACTGTCACTGTGTTGGGTCTGTGATACACTGTCAGTGTGATAGGCCTGTGATACACTGTCAGTGTGATGGGTCTGTGATACACTGTCAGTGTGTTGGGCCTGTGATACACTGTCACTGTGTTGGGTCTGTGATACACTGTCAGTGTGTTGGGCCTGTGATACACTGTCAGTGTGTTGGGTCTGTGATACACTGTCAGTGAGTTGGGCCTGTGATACACTGTCACTGTGTTGGGTCTGTGATACACTGTTAGTGTGTTGGGTCTGTGATACACTGTCAGTGTGTTGGGCCTGTGATACACTGTCCGTGTGTTGGGTCTGTAATACACTGACAGTGTGTTGGGTCTGTGATACACTGTCACTGTGTTGGGTCTGTGATACACTGTCAGTGTGTTGGGTCTGTGATACACTGTCAGTGTGTTGGGCCTGTGATACACTGTCAGTGTGTTGGGCCTGTGATACACTGTCAGTGTGATGGGCCTGTGATACACTGTCAGTGTGATAGGCCTGTGATACACTGTCAGTGTGATGGGTCTGCGATACACTGTCAGGGTGATGGGTCTGTGATACACTGTCAGTGTGTTGGGCCTGTGATACACTGTCAGTGTGACGGGTCTGTGATACACTGTCAGTGTGTTGGGCCTGTGATACACTGTCGGTGTGATGGGCCTGTGATACACTGTCAGTGTGTTGGGCCTGTGATACACTGTCAGTGTGACGGGTCTGTGATACACTGTCAGTGTGTTGGGCCTGTGATACACTGTCGGTGTGATGGGCCTGTGATACACTGTCAGTGTGATGGGCCTGTGATACACTGTCAGTGTGATGGGTCTGTGATACACTGTCAGTGTGATGGGTCTGTGATACACTGTCAGTGTGATGGGCCTGTGATACACTGTCAGTGTGATAGGCCTGTGATACACTGTCAGTGTGTTGGGCCTGTGATACACGGTCGGTGTGTTGGGCCTGTGATACACTGTCAGTGTGATGGGCCTGTGATACACTGTCACTGTGTTGGGTCTGTGATACACTGTCAGTGTGATGGGTCTGTGATACACTGTCAGTGTGATGGGTCTGTGATACACTGTCGGTGTGTTGGGCATGTGATACACCGTCAGTGTGATGGGTCTGTGATACACTGTCAGTGTGATGGGTCTGTGATACACTGTCGGTGTGTTGGGCCTGTGATACACCGTCAGTGTGATGGGTCTGTGATACACTGTCAGTGTGTTGGGTCTGTGATACACTGTCAGTGTGATGGGCCTGTGATACACTGTCAGTCTGATGGGTCTCTGATACTCTGTCAGTGTGTTGGGTCTGTGATACACTGTCAGTGTGATGGGCCTGTGATACACTGTCAGTGTGATGGGTCTGTGATACACTGTCAGTGTGTTGGGTCTGTGATACACTGTCACTGTGTTGGGCCTGTGATACACTGTCAGTGTGATGGGCCTGTGATACACTGTCAGTGTGATGGGCCTGTGATACACTGTCAGTGTGATGGGTCTGTGATACACTGTCAGTGTGATGGGCCTGTGATACACTGTCAGTGTGATGGGCCTGTGATACACCGTCAGTGTGATGGGTCTGTGATACACTGTCAGTGTGATGGGTCTGTGATACACTGTCAGTGTGATGGGCCTGTGATACACTGTCAGTGTGTTGGGCCTGTGATACACTGTCAGTGTGACGGGTCTGTGATACACTGTCAGTGTGTTGGGCCTGTGATACACTGTCACTGTGTTGGGCCTGTGATACACTGTCAGTGTGATGGGTCTGTGATACACTGTCATTGTGTTGGGCCTGTGATACACTGTCAGTGTGTTGGGCCTGTGATACACTGTCAGTGTGATGGGTCTGTGATACACTGTCAGTGTGTTGGGCCTGTGATACACTGTCACTGTGTTGGGTCTGTGATACACTGTCAGTGTGATAGGCCTGTGATACACTGTCAGTGTGATGGGTCTGTGATACACTGTCAGTGTGTTGGGCCTGTGATACACTGTCACTGTGTTGGGTCTGTGATACACTGTCAGTGTGTTGGGCCTGTGATACACTGTCAGTGTGTTGGGTCTGTGATACACTGTCAGTGAGTTGGGCCTGTGATACACTGTCACTGTGTTGGGTCTGTGATACACTGTTAGTGTGTTGGGTCTGTGATACACTGTCAGTGTGTTGGGCCTGTGATACACTGTCCGTGTGTTGGGTCTGTAATACACTGACAGTGTGTTGGGTCTGTGATACACTGTCACTGTGTTGGGTCTGTGATACACTGTCAGTGTGTTGGGCCTGTGATACACTGTCAGTGTGATGGGTCTGTGATACACTGTCAGTGTGTTGGGTCTGTGATACACTGTCAGTGTGTTGGGTCTGTGATACACTGTCAGTGTGTTGGGTCTGTGATACACTGTCGGTGTGATGGGCCTGTGATACACTGTCAGTGTGTTGGGTCTGTGATACACTGTCAGTGTGTTGGGCCTGTGATACACTGTCAGTGTGTTGGGCCTGTGATACACTGTCAGTGTGATGGGCCTGTGATACACTGTCAGTGTGATAGGCCTGTGATACACTGTCAGTGTGATGGGTCTGTGATACACTGTCAGGGTGATGGGTCTGTGATACACTGTCAGTGTGTTGGGCCTGTGATACACTGTCAGTGTGATGGGTCTGTGATACACTGTCAGTGTGTTGGGCCTGTGATACACTGTCGGTGTGATGGGCCTGTGATACACTGTCAGTGTGTTGGGCCTGTGATACACTGTCAGTGTGACGGGTCTGTGATACACTGTCAGTGTGTTGGGCCTGTGATACACTGTCGGTGTGATGGGCCTGTGATACACTGTCAGTGTGATGGGCCTGTGATACACTGTCAGTGTGATGGGTCTGTGATACACTGTCAGTGTGATGGGTCTGTGATACACTGTCAGTGTGATGGGCCTGTGATACACTGTCAGTGTGATGGGTCTGTGATACACTGTCAGTGTGTTGGGTCTGTGATACACTGTCAGTGTGATGGGTCTGTGATACACTGTCAGTGTGATGGGCCTGTGATACACTGTCAGTGTGATGGGTCTGTGATACACTGTCAGTGTGATGGGTCTGTGATACACTGTCAGTGTGATGGGTCTGTGATACACTGTCAGTGTGATGGGTATGTGATACACTGTCAGTGTGATGGGTCTGTGATACACTGTCAGTGTGATGGGCCTGTGATACACTGTCAGTGTGATGGGTCTGTGATACACTGTCAGTGTGATGGGTCTGTGATACACTGTCAGTGTGATGGGTCTGTGATACACTGTCAGTGTGATGGGTCTGTGATACACTGTCAGTGTGATGGGTCTGTGATACACTGTCAGTGTGATGGGTCTGTGATACACTGTCAGTGTGATGGGCCTGTGATACACTGTCACTGTGATGGGTCTGTGATACACTGTCAGTGTGATGGGTCTGTGATACACTGTCAGTGTGTTGGGTCTGTGATACACTGTCAGTGTGATGGGTCTGTGATACACTGTCAGTGTGATGGGTCTGTGATACACTGTCAGTGTGTTGGGTCTGTGATACACTGTCAGTGTGATGGGTATGTGATACACTGTCAGTGTGATGGGCCTGTGATACACTGTCAGTGTGACGGGTCTGTGATACACTGTCAGTGTGTTGGGCCTGTGATGCACTGTCACTATGTTGGGCCTGTGATACACTTTCAGTGTAATGGGTCTGTGATACACTGTCAGTGTGTTGGGTCTGTGATACACTGTCAGTGTGTTGGGCCTGTGATACACTGTCAGTGTGTTGACCTGTGATACACTGTCAGTGTGATGGGTCTGTGATACACTGTCAGTGTGATGGGCCTGTGATACACTGTCAGTGTGATGGGTCTGTGATACACTTTCAGTGTGTTGGGTCTGTGATACACTGTCAGTGTGTTGGGCCTGTGATACACTGTCAGTGTGTTGGGTCTGTGATACACTGTCAGTGTGACGGGTCTGTCATACACTGTCAGTGTGTTGGGCCTGTGATACACTGTCACTATGTTGGGCCTGTGATACACTGTCAGTGTGATGGGTCTGTGATACACTGTCACTGTGTTGGGCCTGTGATACACTGTCAGTGTGTTGGGCCTGTGATACACTGTCAGTGTGATGGGTCTGTGATACACTGTCAGTGTGTTGGGTCTGTGATACACTGTCAGTGTGTTGGGCCTGTGATACACTGTCAGTGTGATGGGCCCTTGATACACTGTCAGTGTGATGGGTCTGTGATACACTGTCAGTGTGTTGGGTCTGTGATACACGGTCGGTGTGTTGGGCCTGTGATACACTGTCAGTGTGATGGGCCTGTGATACACTGTCAGTGTGATGGGCCTGTGATACACTGTCAGTGTGTTGGGCCTGTGATACACTGTCAGTGTGATGGGTCTGTGATACACTGTCAGTGTGTTGGGCCTGTGATACACGGTCGGTGTGTTGGGCCTGTGATACACTGTCAGTGTGATGGGCCTGTGATACACTGTCACTGTGTTGTGTCTGTGATACACTGTCAGTGTGATGGGTCTGTGATACACTGTCAGTGTGATGGGCCTGTGATACACGGTCAGTGTGTTGGGCCTGTGATACACTGTCAGTGTGACGGGTCTGTGATACACTGTCAGTGTGTTGGGCCTGTGATACACTGTCGGTGTGATGGGCCTGTGATACACTGTCAGTGTGATGGGCCTGTGATACACTGTCAGTGTGATGGGTCTGTGATACACTGTCAGTGTGATGGGTCTGTGATACACTGTCAGTGTGATGGGCCTGTGATACACTGTCAGTGTGATAGGCCTGTGATACACTGTCAGTGTGTTGGGCCTGTGATACACGGTCGGTGTGTTGGGCCTGTGATACACTGTCAGTGTGATGGGCCTGTGATACACTGTCACTGTGTTGGGTCTGTGATACACTGTCAGTGTGATGGGTCTGTGATACACTGTCAGTGTGATGAGTCTGTGATACACTGTCGGTGTGTTGGGCATGTGATACACCGTCAGTGTGATGGGTCTGTGATACACTGTCAGTGTGATGGGTCTGTGATACACTGTCGGTGTGTTGGGCCTGTGATACACCGTCAGTGTGATGGGTCTGTGATACACTGTCAGTGTGTTGGGTCTGTGATACACTGTCAGTGTGATGGGCCTGTGATACACTGTCAGTCTGATGGGTCTCTGATACTCTGTCAGTGTGTTGGGTCTGTGATACACTGTCAGTGTGATGGGCCTGTGATACACTGTCAGTGTGATGGGTCTGTGATACACTGTCAGTGTGTTGGGTCTGTGATACACTGTCACTGTGTTGGGCCTGTGATACACTGTCAGTGTGATGGGCCTGTGATACACTGTCAGTGTGATGGGCCTGTGATACACTGTCAGTGTGATGGGTCTGTGATACACTGTCAGTGTGATGGGCCTGTGATACACTGTCAGTGTGATGGGCCTGTGATACACCGTCAGTGTGATGGGTCTGTGATACACTGTCAGTGTGATGGGTCTGTGATACACTGTCAGTGTGATGGGCCTGTGATACACTGTCAGTGTGTTGGGCCTGTGATACACTGTCAGTGTGACGGGTCTGTGATACACTGTCAGTGTGTTGGGCCTGTGATACACTGTCACTGTGTTGGGCCTGTGATACACTGTCAGTGTGATGGGTCTGTGATACACTGTCATTGTGTTGGGCCTGTGATACACTGTCAGTGTGTTGGGCCTGTGATACACTGTCAGTGTGATGGGTCTGTGATACACTGTCAGTGTGTTGGGCCTGTGATACAATGTCACTGTGTTGGGTCTGTGATACACTGTCAGTGTGATAGGCCTGTGATACACTGTCAGTGTGATGGGTCTGTGATACACTGTCAGTGTGTTGGGCCTGTGATACACTGTCACTGTGTTGGGTCTGTGATACACTGTCAGTGTGTTGGGCCTGTGATACACTGTCAGTGTGTTGGGTCTGTGATACACTGTCAGTGAGTTGGGCCTGTGATACACTGTCACTGTGTTGGGTCTGTGATACACTGTCAGTGTGTTGGGTCTGTGATACACTGTCAGTGTGTTGGGCCTGTGATACACTGTCCGTGTGTTGGGTCTGTAATACACTGACAGTGTGTTGGGTCTGTGATACACTGTCACTGTGTTGGGTCTGTGATACACTGTCAGTGTGTTGGGCCTGTGATACACTGTCAGTGTGATGGGTCTGTGATACACTGTCAGTGTGTTGGGTCTGTGATACACTGTCAGTGTGTTGGGTCTGTGATACACTGTCAGTGTGTTGGGTCTGTGATACACTGTCGGTGTGATGGGCCTGTGATACACTGTCAGTGTGTTGGGTCTGTGATACACTGTCAGTGTGTTGGGCCTGTGATACACTGTCAGTGTGTTGGGCCTGTGATACACTGTCAGTGTGATGGGCCTGTGATACACTGTCAGTGTGATAGGCCTGTGATACACTGTCAGTGTGATGGGTCTGTGATACACTGTCAGGGTGATGGGTCTGTGATACACTGTCAGTGTGTTGGGCCTGTGATACACTGTCAGTGTGACGGGTCTGTGATACACTGTCAGTGTGTTGGGCCTGTGATACACTGTCGGTGTGATGGGCCTGTGATACACTGTCAGTGTGTTGGGCCTGTGATACACTGTCAGTGTGACGGGTCTGTGATACACTGTCAGTGTGTTGGGCCTGTGATACACTGTCGGTGTGATGGGCCTGTGATACACTGTCAGTGTGATGGGCCTGTGATACACTGTCAGTGTGATGGGTCTGTGATACACTGTCAGTGTGATGGGTCTGTGATACACTGTCAGTGTGATGGGCCTGTGATACACTGTCAGTGTGATGGGTCTGTGATACACTGTCAGTGTGTTGGGTCTGTGATACACTGTCAGTGTGATGGGTCTGTGATACACTGTCAGTGTGATGGGCCTGTGATACACTGTCAGTGTGATGGGTCTGTGATACACTGTCAGTGTGATGGGTCTGTGATACACTGTCAGTGTGATGGGTCTGTGATACACTGTCAGTGTGATGGGTATGTGATACACTGTCAGTGTGATGGGCCTGTGATACACTGTCAGTGTGATGGGCCTGTGATACACTGTCAGTGTGTTGGGCCTGTGATACACTGTCAGTGTGATGGGTCTGTGATACACTGTCAGTGTGTTGGGCCTGTGATACACGGTCGGTGTGTTGGGCCTGTGATACACTGTCAGTGTGATGGGCCTGTGATACACTGTCACTGTGTTGTGTCTGTGATACACTGTTAGTGTGATGGGTCTGTGATACACTGTCAGTGTGATGGGCCTGTGATACACGGTCAGTGTGTTGGGCCTGTGATACACTGTCAGTGTGACGGGTCTGTGATACACTGTCAGTGTGTTGGGCCTGTGATACACTGTCGGTGTGATGGGCCTGTGATACACTGTCAGTGTGATGGGCCTGTGATACACTGTCAGTGTGATGGGTCTGTGATACACTGTCAGTGTGATGGGTCTGTGATACACTGTCAGTGTGATGGGCCTGTGATACACTGTCAGTGTGATAGGCCTGTGATACACTGTCAGTGTGTTGGGCCTGTGATACACGGTCGGTGTGTTGGGCCTGTGATACACTGTCAGTGTGATGGGCCTGTGATACACTGTCACTGTGTTGGGTCTGTGATACACTGTCAGTGTGATGGGTCTGTGATACACTGTCAGTGTGATGGGTCTGTGATACACTGTCGGTGTGTTGGGCATGTGATACACCGTCAGTGTGATGGGTCTGTGATACACTGTCAGTGTGATGGGTCTGTGATACACTGTCGGTGTGTTGGGCCTGTGATACACCGTCAGTGTGATGGGTCTGTGATACACTGTCAGTGTGTTGGGTCTGTGATACACTGTCAGTGTGATGGGCCTGTGATACACTGTCAGTCTGATGGGTCTCTGATACTCTGTCAGTGTGTTGGGTCTGTGATACACTGTCAGTGTGATGGGCCTGTGATACACTGTCAGTGTGATGGGTCTGTGATACACTGTCAGTGTGTTGGGTCTGTGATACACTGTCACTGTGTTGGGCCTGTGATACACTGTCAGTGTGATGGGCCTGTGATACACTGTCAGTGTGATGGGCCTGTGATACACTGTCAGTGTGATGGGTCTGTGATACACTGTCAGTGTGATGGGCCTGTGATACACTGTCAGTGTGATGGGCCTGTGATACACCGTCAGTGTGATGGGTCTGTGATACACTGTCAGTGTGATGGGTCTGTGATACACTGTCAGTGTGATGGGCCTGTGATACACTGTCAGTGTGTTGGGCCTGTGATACACTGTCAGTGTGACGGGTCTGTGATACACTGTCAGTGTGTTGGGCCTGTGATACACTGTCACTGTGTTGGGCCTGTGATACACTGTCAGTGTGATGGGTCTGTGATACACTGTCATTGTGTTGGGCCTGTGATACACTGTCAGTGTGTTGGGCCTGTGATACACTGTCAGTGTGATGGGTCTGTGATACACTGTCAGTGTGTTGGGCCTGTGATACACTGTCACTGTGTTGGGTCTGTGATACACTGTCAGTGTGATAGGCCTGTGATACACTGTCAGTGTGATGGGTCTGTGATACACTGTCAGTGTGTTGGGCCTGTGATACACTGTCACTGTGTTGGGTCTGTGATACACTGTCAGTGTGTTGGGCCTGTGATACACTGTCAGTGTGTTGGGTCTGTGATACACTGTCAGTGAGTTGGGCCTGTGATACACTGTCACTGTGTTGGGTCTGTGATACACTGTTAGTGTGTTGGGTCTGTGATACACTGTCAGTGTGTTGGGCCTGTGATACACTGTCCGTGTGTTGGGTCTGTAATACACTGACAGTGTGTTGGGTCTGTGATACACTGTCACTGTGTTGGGTCTGTGATACACTGTCAGTGTGTTGGGCCTGTGATACACTGTCAGTGTGATGGGTCTGTGATACACTGTCAGTGTGTTGGGTCTGTGATACACTGTCAGTGTGTTGGGTCTGTGATACACTGTCAGTGTGTTGGGTCTGTGATACACTGTCGGTGTGATGGGCCTGTGATACACTGTCAGTGTGTTGGGTCTGTGATACACTGTCAGTGTGTTGGGCCTGTGATACACTGTCAGTGTGTTGGGCCTGTGATACACTGTCAGTGTGATGGGCCTGTGATACACTGTCAGTGTGATAGGCCTGTGATACACTGTCAGTGTGATGGGTCTGTGATACACTGTCAGGGTGATGGGTCTGTGATACACTGTCAGTGTGTTGGGCCTGTGATACACTGTCAGTGTGACGGGTCTGTGATACACTGTCAGTGTGTTGGGCCTGTGATACACTGTCGGTGTGATGGGCCTGTGATACACTGTCAGTGTGTTGGGCCTGTGATACACTGTCAGTGTGACGGGTCTGTGATACACTGTCAGTGTGTTGGGCCTGTGATACACTGTCGGTGTGATGGGCCTGTGATACACTGTCAGTGTGATGGGCCTGTGATACACTGTCAGTGTGATGGGTCTGTGATACACTGTCAGTGTGATGGGTCTGTGATACACTGTCAGTGTGATGGGCCTGTGATACACTGTCAGTGTGATGGGTCTGTGATACACTGTCAGTGTGTTGGGTCTGTGATACACTGTCAGTGTGATGGGTCTGTGATACACTGTCAGTGTGATGGGCCTGTGATACACTGTCAGTGTGATGGGTCTGTGATACACTGTCAGTGTGATGGGTCTGTGATACACTGTCAGTGTGATGGGTCTGTGATACACTGTCAGTGTGATGGGTATGTGATACACTGTCAGTGTGATGGGTCTGTGATACACTGTCAGTGTGATGGGCCTGTGATACACTGTCAGTGTGATGGGTCTGTGATACACTGTCAGTGTGATGGGTCTGTGATACACTGTCAGTGTGATGGGTCTGTGATACACTGTCAGTGTGATGGGTCTGTGATACACTGTCAGTGTGATGGGTCTGTGATACACTGTCAGTGTGATGGGTCTGTGATACACTGTCAGTGTGATGGGCCTGTGATACACTGTCACTGTGATGGGTCTGTGATACACTGTCAGTGTGATGGGTCTGTGATACACTGTCAGTGTGTTGGGTCTGTGATACACTGTCAGTGTGATGGGTCTGTGATACACTGTCAGTGTGATGGGTCTGTGATACACTGTCAGTGTGTTGGGTCTGTGATACACTGTCAGTGTGATGGGTATGTGATACACTGTCAGTGTGATGGGCCTGTGATACACTGTCAGTGTGACGGGTCTGTGATACACTGTCAGTGTGTTGGGCCTGTGATGCACTGTCACTATGTTGGGCCTGTGATACACTTTCAGTGTAATGGGTCTGTGATACACTGTCAGTGTGTTGGGTCTGTGATACACTGTCAGTGTGTTGGGCCTGTGATACACTGTCAGTGTGTTGACCTGTGATACACTGTCAGTGTGATGGGTCTGTGATACACTGTCAGTGTGATGGGCCTGTGATACACTGTCAGTGTGATGGGTCTGTGATACACTTTCAGTCTGTTGGGTCTGTGATACACTGTCAGTGTGTTGGGCCTGTGATACACTGTCAGTGTGTTGGGTCTGTGATACACTGTCAGTGTGACGGGTCTGTCATACACTGTCAGTGTGTTGGGCCTGTGATACACTGTCACTATGTTGGGCCTGTGATACACTGTCAGTGTGATGGGTCTGTGATACACTGTCACTGTGTTGGGCCTGTGATACACTGTCAGTGTGTTGGGCCTGTGATACACTGTCAGTGTGATGGGTCTGTGATACACTGTCAGTGTGTTGGGTCTGTGATACACTGTCAGTGTGTTGGGCCTGTGATACACTGTCAGTGTGATGGGCCCTTGATACACTGTCAGTGTGATGGGTCTGTGATACACTGTCAGTGTGTTGGGTCTGTGATACACGGTCGGTGTGTTGGGCCTGTGATACACTGTCAGTGTGATGGGCCTGTGATACACTGTCAGTGTGATGGGCCTGTGATACACTGTCAGTGTGTTGGGCCTGTGATACACTGTCAGTGTGATGGGTCTGTGATACACTGTCAGTGTGTTGGGCCTGTGATACACGGTCGGTGTGTTGGGTCTGTGATACACTGTCAGTGTGATGGGCCTGTGATACACTGTCAGTCTGATGGGTCTCTGATACTTTGTCAGTGTGTTGGGTCTGTGATACACTGTCAGTGTGATGGGCCTGTGATACACTGTCAGTGTGATGGGTCTGTGATACACTGTCAGTGTGATGGCTCTGTGATACACTGTCAGTGTGATGGGTCTGTGATACACTGTCAGTGTGTTGGGTCTGTGATACACTGTCAGTGTGTTGGGCCTGTGATACACTGTCACTGTGTTGGGTCTGTGATACACTGTCAGTGTGATGGGTCTGTGATACACTGTCAGTGTGTTGCGCCTGTGATACACTGTCAGTGTGATGGGTCTGTGATACACTGTCAGTGTGTTGGGTCTGTGATACAATGTCAGTGTGATGGGCCTGTGATACACTGTCAGTGTGATGGGTCTGTGATACACTGTCACTGTGTTGGGTCTGTGATACACTGTCAGTGTGTTGGGCCTGTGATACACTGTCAGTGTGTTGGGTCTGTGATACACTGTCAGTGAGTTGGGCCTGTGATACACTGTCACTGTGTTGGGTCTGTGATACACTGTTAGTGTGTTGGGTCTGTGATACACTGTCAGTGTGTTGGGCCTGTGATACACTGTCCGTGTGTTGGGTCTGTAATACACTGACAGTGTGTTGGGTCTGTGATACACTGTCGGTGTGATGGGCCTGTGATACACTGTCAGTGTGTTGGGCCTGTGATACACTGTCAGTGTGATGGGCCTGTGATACACTGTCAGTGTGATAGGCCGGTGATACACTGTCAGTGTGTTGGGCCTGTGATACACGGTTGGTGTGTTGGGCCTGTGATACACTGTCAGTGTGATGGGCCTGTGATACACTGTCACTGTGTTGGGTCTGTGATACACTGTCAGTGTGATGGGTCTGTGATACACTGTCAGTGTGATAGGCCTGTGATACACTGTCAGTGTGTTGGGCCTGTGATACACGGTCGGTGTGTTGGGCCTGTGATACACTGTCAGTGTGATGGGCCTGTGATACACTGTCACTGTGTTGGGTCTGTGATACACTGTCAGTGTGATGGGTCTGTGATACACTGTCAGTGTGATGGGTCTGTGATACACTGTCGGTGTGTTGGGCCTGTGATACACCGTCAGTGTGATGGGTCTGTGATACACTGTCAGTGTGATGGGTCTGTGATACACTGTCAGTGTGTTGGGTCTGTGATACACTGTCAGTGTGATGGGCCTGTGATACACTGTCAGTCTGATGGGTCTCTGATACTCTGTCAGTGTGTTGGGTCTGTGATACACTGTCAGTGTGATGGGCCTGTGATACACTGTCAGTGTGATGGGTCTGTGATACACTGTCAGTGTGTTGGGTCTGTGATACACTGTCACTGTGTTGGGCCTGTGATACACTGTCAGTGTGATGGGCCTGTGATACACTGTCAGTGTGATGGGCCTGTGATACACTGTCAGTGTGATGGGTCTGTGATACACTGTCAGTGTGATGGGCCTGTGATACACTGTCAGTGTGATGGGCCTGTGATACACCGTCAGTGTGATGGGTCTGTGATACACTGTCAGTGTGATGGGTCTGTGATACACTGTCAGTGTGTTGGGCCTGTGATACACTGTCACTGTGTTGGGTCTGTGATACACTGTCAGTGTGTTGGGCCTGTGATACACTGTCAGTGTGTTGGGTCTGTGATACACTGTCAGTGAGTTGGGCCTGTGATACACTGTCACTGTGTTGGGTCTGTGATACACTGTTAGTGTGTTGGGTCTGTGATACACTGTCAGTGTGTTGGGCCTGTGATACACTGTCCGTGTGTTGGGTCTGTAATACACTGTCAGTGTGTTGGGTCTGTGATACACTGTCACTGTGTTGGGTCTGTGATACACTGTCAGTGTGTTGGGTCTGTGATACACTGTCAGTGTGTTGGGCCTGTGATACACTGTCAGTGTGATGGGTCTGTGATACACTGTCAGTGTGTTGGGTCTGTGATACACTGTCAGTGTGTTGGGTCTGTGATACACTGTTAGTGTGATGGGCCTGTGATACACTGTCAGTGTGATGGGTCTGTGATACACTGTCAGTGTGATGGGTCTGTGATACACTGTCAGTGTGATGGGTCTGTGATACACTGTCAGTGTGATGCGTCTGTGATACACTGTCAGTGTGATGGGTCTGTGATACACTGTCAGTGTGTTGGGTCTGTGATACACTGTCAGTGTGTTGGGCCTGTGATACACTGTCAGTGTGTTGGGCCTGTGATACACTGTCAGTGTGATGGGTCTGTGATACACTGTCACTGTGTTGGGCCTGTGATACACTATCAGTGTGATGGGTCTGTGATACACTGTCAGTGTGATGGGTCTGTGATACACTGTCAGTGTGATGGGCCTGTGATACACTGTCAGTGTGTTGGTTGTATGATACACTGTCAGTGTGATGGGTCTGTGATACACTGTCAGTGTGATGGGCCTGTGATACACTGTCATGTGTGTTGGGTCTGTGATACACTGTCAGTGTGTTGGGCCTGTGATACCCTGTCAGTGTGTTGGGTCTGTGATACACTATCAGTGTGATGGGCCTGTGATACACTGTCAGTGTGATGGGTCTGTGATACACTGTCAGTGTGATGGACCTGTGATACACTGTCAGTGTGTTGGGCCTGTGATACACTATCAGAGTGATGGGTCTGTGATACACTGTCAGTGTGATGTGTCTGTGATACACTGTCAGTGTGATGGGTCTGTGATATACTGTCAGTGTGTTGGGTCTGTGATACACTGTCAGTGTGTTGGACCTGTGATACGCTGTCAGTGTGACGGGTCTGTGATACACTGTCAGTGTGTTGGGCCTGTGACACACTTTCACTGTGTTGGGCCTGTGATACACTGTCAGTGTGATGGGTCTGTGATACACTGTCAGTGTGATGGGCCTGTGATACACTGTCACTGTGATGGGTCTGTGATACACTGTCAGTGTGATGGGTCTGTGATACACTGTCAGTGTGATGGGTCTGTGATACACTGTCAGTGTGATGGGTCTGTGATACACTGTCACTGTGATGGGTCTGTGATACACTGTCAGTGTGTTGGGCCTGTGATACACTGTCAGTGTGTTGGGTCTGTGATACACTGTCAGTGTGACGGGTCTGTGATACACTGTCAGTGTGTTGGGCCTGTGATACACTGTCACTATGTTGGGCTAGTGATACACTGTCAGTGTGATGGGTCTGTGATACACTGTCAGTCTGTTGGGTCTGTGATACACTGTCAGTGTGTTGGGCCTGTGATACACTGTCAGTGTGTTGGGCCTGTGATACACTGTCAGTGTGATGGGTCTGTGATACACTGTCAGTGTGATGGGCCTGTGATACACTGTCAGTGTGATGGGTCTGTGATACACTGTCAGTGTGTTGGGCCTGTGATACACTGTCAGTGTGTTGGGTCTGTGATACAGTGTCAGTGTGACGGGTCTGTCATACACTGTCAGTGTGTTGGGCCTGTGATACACTGTCACTATGTTGGGCCTGTGATACACTGTGAGTGTGATGGGTCTGTGATACACTGTCACTGTGTTGGGCCAGTGATACACTGTCAGTGTGTTGGGCCTGTGATACACTGTCAGTGTGATGGGTCTGTGATACACTGTCAGTGTGATGGGCCTGTGATACACTGTCAGTGTGATGGGTCTGTGATACACTGTCAGTGTGTTGGATCTGTGATACACTGTCAGTGTGATGGGTCTGTGATACACTCTCAGTGTGTTGGGTCTGTGATACACTGTCAGTGTGATGGGTCTGTGATACACTGTCAGTGTGATGGGTCTGTGATACACTGTCAGTGTGATGGGCCTGTGATACACTGTCATGTGTGTTGGGTCTGTGATACACTGTCAGTGTGTTGGGTCTGTGATACACTATCAGTGTGATGGGCCTGTGATACACTGTCAGTGTGATGGGTCTGTGATACACTGTCAGTGTGATGGGCCTGTGATACACTGTCAGTGTGTTGGGCCTGTGATACACTATCAGTGTGTTGGGCCTGTGATACACTATCAGTGTGATGGGCCTGTGATACACTGTCAGTGTGATGGGTCTGTGATACACTGTCACTATGTTGGGTCTGTGATACACTGTCAGTGTGATGGGTCTGTGATACACTGTCAGTGTGATGGGTCTGTGATACACTGTCAGTGTGTTGGGTCTGTGATACACTGTCAGTGTGATGGGTATGTGATACACTGTCAGTGTGATGGGCCTGTGATACACTGTCAGTGTGACGGGTCTGTGATACACTGTCAGTGTGTTGGGCCTGTGATGCACTGTCACTATGTTGGGCCTGTGATACACTTTCAGTGTAATGGGTCTGTGATACACTGTCAGTGTGTTGGGTCTGTGATACACTGTCAGTGTGTTGGGCCTGTGATACACTGTCAGTGTGTTGACCTGTGATACACTGTCAGTGTGATGGGTCTGTGATACACTGTCAGTGTGATGGGCCTGTGATACACTGTCAGTGTGATGGGTCTGTGATACACTTTCAGTCTGTTGGGTCTGTGATACACTGTCAGTGTGTTGGGCCTGTGATACACTGTCAGTGTGTTGGGTCTGTGATACACTGTCAGTGTGACGGGTCTGTCATACACTGTCAGTGTGTTGGGCCTGTGATACACTGTCACTATGTTGGGCCTGTGATACACTGTCAGTGTGATGGGTCTGTGATACACTGTCACTGTGTTGGGCCTGTGATACACTGTCAGTGTGTTGGGCCTGTGATACACTGTCAGTGTGATGGGTCTGTGATACACTGTCAGTGTGTTGGGTCTGTGATACACTGTCAGTGTGTTGGGCCTGTGATACACTGTCAGTGTGATGGGCCCTTGATACACTGTCAGTGTGATGGGTCTGTGATACACTGTCAGTGTGTTGGGTCTGTGATACACGGTCGGTGTGTTGGGCCTGTGATACACTGTCAGTGTGATGGGCCTGTGATACACTGTCAGTGTGATGGGCCTGTGATACACTGTCAGTGTGTTGGGCCTGTGATACACTGTCAGTGTGATGGGTCTGTGATACACTGTCAGTGTGTTGGGCCTGTGATACACGGTCGGTGTGTTGGGTCTGTGATACACTGTCAGTGTGATGGGCCTGTGATACACTGTCAGTCTGATGGGTCTCTGATACTTTGTCAGTGTGTTGGGTCTGTGATACACTGTCAGTGTGATGGGCCTGTGATACACTGTCAGTGTGATGGGTCTGTGATACACTGTCAGTGTGATGGCTCTGTGATACACTGTCAGTGTGATGGGTCTGTGATACACTGTCAGTGTGTTGGGTCTGTGATACACTGTCAGTGTGTTGGGCCTGTGATACACTGTCACTGTGTTGGGTCTGTGATACACTGTCAGTGTGATGGGTCTGTGATACACTGTCAGTGTGTTGCGCCTGTGATACACTGTCAGTGTGATGGGTCTGTGATACACTGTCAGTGTGTTGGGTCTGTGATACAATGTCAGTGTGATGGGCCTGTGATACACTGTCAGTGTGATGGGTCTGTGATACACTGTCACTGTGTTGGGTCTGTGATACACTGTCAGTGTGTTGGGCCTGTGATACACTGTCAGTGTGTTGGGTCTGTGATACACTGTCAGTGAGTTGGGCCTGTGATACACTGTCACTGTGTTGGGTCTGTGATACACTGTTAGTGTGTTGGGTCTGTGATACACTGTCAGTGTGTTGGGCCTGTGATACACTGTCCGTGTGTTGGGTCTGTAATACACTGACAGTGTGTTGGGTCTGTGATACACTGTCGGTGTGATGGGCCTGTGATACACTGTCAGTGTGTTGGGCCTGTGATACACTGTCAGTGTGATGGGCCTGTGATACACTGTCAGTGTGATAGGCCGGTGATACACTGTCAGTGTGTTGGGCCTGTGATACACGGTTGGTGTGTTGGGCCTGTGATACACTGTCAGTGTGATGGGCCTGTGATACACTGTCACTGTGTTGGGTCTGTGATACACTGTCAGTGTGATGGGTCTGTGATACACTGTCAGTGTGATAGGCCTGTGATACACTGTCAGTGTGTTGGGCCTGTGATACACGGTCGGTGTGTTGGGCCTGTGATACACTGTCAGTGTGATGGGCCTGTGATACACTGTCACTGTGTTGGGTCTGTGATACACTGTCAGTGTGATGGGTCTGTGATACACTGTCAGTGTGATGGGTCTGTGATACACTGTCGGTGTGTTGGGCCTGTGATACACCGTCAGTGTGATGGGTCTGTGATACACTGTCAGTGTGATGGGTCTGTGATACACTGTCAGTGTGTTGGGTCTGTGATACACTGTCAGTGTGATGGGCCTGTGATACACTGTCAGTCTGATGGGTCTCTGATACTCTGTCAGTGTGTTGGGTCTGTGATACACTGTCAGTGTGATGGGCCTGTGATACACTGTCAGTGTGATGGGTCTGTGATACACTGTCAGTGTGTTGGGTCTGTGATACACTGTCACTGTGTTGGGCCTGTGATACACTGTCAGTGTGATGGGCCTGTGATACACTGTCAGTGTGATGGGCCTGTGATACACTGTCAGTGTGATGGGTCTGTGATACACTGTCAGTGTGATGGGCCTGTGATACACTGTCAGTGTGATGGGCCTGTGATACACCGTCAGTGTGATGGGTCTGTGATACACTGTCAGTGTGATGGGTCTGTGATACACTGTCAGTGTGTTGGGCCTGTGATACACTGTCACTGTGTTGGGTCTGTGATACACTGTCAGTGTGTTGGGCCTGTGATACACTGTCAGTGTGTTGGGTCTGTGATACACTGTCAGTGAGTTGGGCCTGTGATACACTGTCACTGTGTTGGGTCTGTGATACACTGTTAGTGTGTTGGGTCTGTGATACACTGTCAGTGTGTTGGGCCTGTGATACACTGTCCGTGTGTTGGGTCTGTAATACACTGTCAGTGTGTTGGGTCTGTGATACACTGTCACTGTGTTGGGTCTGTGATACACTGTCAGTGTGTTGGGTCTGTGATACACTGTCAGTGTGTTGGGCCTGTGATACACTGTCAGTGTGATGGGTCTGTGATACACTGTCAGTGTGTTGGGTCTGTGATACACTGTCAGTGTGTTGGGTCTGTGATACACTGTTAGTGTGATGGGCCTGTGATACACTGTCAGTGTGATGGGTCTGTGATACACTGTCAGTGTGATGGGTCTGTGATACACTGTCAGTGTGATGGGTCTGTGATACACTGTCAGTGTGATGCGTCTGTGATACACTGTCAGTGTGATGGGTCTGTGATACACTGTCAGTGTGTTGGGTCTGTGATACACTGTCAGTGTGTTGGGCCTGTGATACACTGTCAGTGTGTTGGGCCTGTGATACACTGTCAGTGTGATGGGTCTGTGATACACTGTCACTGTGTTGGGCCTGTGATACACTATCAGTGTGATGGGTCTGTGATACACTGTCAGTGTGATGGGTCTGTGATACACTGTCAGTGTGATGGGCCTGTGATACACTGTCAGTGTGTTGGTTGTATGATACACTGTCAGTGTGATGGGTCTGTGATACACTGTCAGTGTGATGGGCCTGTGATACACTGTCATGTGTGTTGGGTCTGTGATACACTGTCAGTGTGTTGGGCCTGTGATACCCTGTCAGTGTGTTGGGTCTGTGATACACTATCAGTGTGATGGGCCTGTGATACACTGTCAGTGTGATGGGTCTGTGATACACTGTCAGTGTGATGGACCTGTGATACACTGTCAGTGTGTTGGGCCTGTGATACACTATCAGAGTGATGGGTCTGTGATACACTGTCAGTGTGATGTGTCTGTGATACACTGTCAGTGTGATGGGTCTGTGATATACTGTCAGTGTGTTGGGTCTGTGATACACTGTCAGTGTGTTGGACCTGTGATACGCTGTCAGTGTGACGGGTCTGTGATACACTGTCAGTGTGTTGGGCCTGTGACACACTTTCACTGTGTTGGGCCTGTGATACACTGTCAGTGTGATGGGTCTGTGATACACTGTCAGTGTGATGGGCCTGTGATACACTGTCACTGTGATGGGTCTGTGATACACTGTCAGTGTGATGGGTCTGTGATACACTGTCAGTGTGATGGGTCTGTGATACACTGTCAGTGTGATGGGTCTGTGATACACTGTCACTGTGATGGGTCTGTGATACACTGTCAGTGTGTTGGGCCTGTGATACACTGTCAGTGTGTTGGGTCTGTGATACACTGTCAGTGTGACGGGTCTGTGATACACTGTCAGTGTGTTGGGCCTGTGATACACTGTCACTATGTTGGGCTAGTGATACACTGTCAGTGTGATGGGTCTGTGATACACTGTCAGTCTGTTGGGTCTGTGATACACTGTCAGTGTGTTGGGCCTGTGATACACTGTCAGTGTGTTGGGCCTGTGATACACTGTCAGTGTGATGGGTCTGTGATACACTGTCAGTGTGATGGGCCTGTGATACACTGTCAGTGTGATGGGTCTGTGATACACTGTCAGTGTGTTGGGCCTGTGATACACTGTCAGTGTGTTGGGTCTGTGATACAGTGTCAGTGTGACGGGTCTGTCATACACTGTCAGTGTGTTGGGCCTGTGATACACTGTCACTATGTTGGGCCTGTGATACACTGTGAGTGTGATGGGTCTGTGATACACTGTCACTGTGTTGGGCCAGTGATACACTGTCAGTGTGTTGGGCCTGTGATACACTGTCAGTGTGATGGGTCTGTGATACACTGTCAGTGTGATGGGCCTGTGATACACTGTCAGTGTGATGGGTCTGTGATACACTGTCAGTGTGTTGGATCTGTGATACACTGTCAGTGTGATGGGTCTGTGATACACTCTCAGTGTGTTGGGTCTGTGATACACTGTCAGTGTGATGGGTCTGTGATACACTGTCAGTGTGATGGGTCTGTGATACACTGTCAGTGTGATGGGCCTGTGATACACTGTCATGTGTGTTGGGTCTGTGATACACTGTCAGTGTGTTGGGTCTGTGATACACTATCAGTGTGATGGGCCTGTGATACACTGTCAGTGTGATGGGTCTGTGATACACTGTCAGTGTGATGGGCCTGTGATACACTGTCAGTGTGTTGGGCCTGTGATACACTATCAGTGTGTTGGGCCTGTGATACACTATCAGTGTGATGGGCCTGTGATACACTGTCAGTGTGATGGGTCTGTGATACACTGTCACTATGTTGGGTCTGTGATACACTGTCAGTGTGATGGGTCTGTGATACACTGTCAGTGTGTTGGGTCTGTGATACACTGTCAGTGTGATGGGTCTGTGATACACTGTCAGTGTGTTGGGTCTGTGATACACTGTCAGTGTGATGGGTCTGTGATACACTGTCACTGTGTTGGGTCTGTGATACACTGTCAGTGTGATGGGTCTGTGATACACTGTGAGTGTGTTGGGTCTGTGATACACTGTCAGTGTGTTGGGTCTGTGATACACTGTCAGTGTGATGGGTCTGTGATACACTGTCACTGTGTTGGGTCTGTGATACACTGTCAGTGTGATGGGTCTGTGATACACTGTCAGTGTGTTGGGTCTGTGATACACTGTCAGTGTGATGGGTCTGTGATACACTGTCAGTGTGATGGGTCTGTGATACACTGTCAGTGTGTTGGGTCTGTGATACACTATCAGTGTGATGGGTCTGTGATACACTGTCAGTGTGATGGGTCTGTGATACACTATCAGTGTGATGGGTCTGTGATACACTGTCAGTGTGTTGGGTCTGTGATACACTATCAGTGTGATGGGTCTGTGATACACTGTCAGTGTGTTGGGTCTGTGATACACTATCAGTGTGATGGGTCTGTGATACACTGTCAGTGTGTTGGGTCTGTGATACACTATCAGTGTGTTGGGTCTGTGATACACTGTCACTGTGTTGGGTCTGTGATACACTGTCAGTGTGTTGGGCCTGTGATACACTGTCAGTGTGTTGGGTCTGTGATACACTGTCAGTGTGTTGGGTCTGTGATACACTATCAGTGTGTTGGGTCTGTGATACACTGTCAGTGTGTTGGGTCTGTGATACACTGTCAGTGTGATGGGTCTGTGATACACTGTCAGTGTGATGGGTCTGTGATACACTAATGGCCCTGATAATTACTTGGAGATGTGTTTGGTGTGGAGGAGCAGTGATATTGCGCGGGAAACCAGGAAGTAATTTCAGCGTTTCTGTCGGTGGCTTTTTAACGCAGCCGGTTCATTCGCATTTTACTTCCGAGTTTGCTGTTCAGTGCACGGTAGCAGGTGTGACGAGGGCCCTCCTGACGCAATCTCAACTCCAGTATTTAGAGGGACAATCTGAAGATGGAATTTGGAGGAGTTGGAGTTTGCAACAAAGGAACAGGAAGTTAAATGATGGATTCGAAGCAGGCAAACGCTGCGCAGCATTTCAATGACGCCTCCCTTGATGTGCTGCAGGGGACTGTGAGGAGCCGCAGAGAGATACTCTTCCCCAGCAATGGGAGGAAGAAACCTGCTGGCGATACCAAGGAGACATGGCTGGAGGTGGCCCAGGAGGTCAGCAGCAGTAGCATAGTGCCACACGCCTGGATTCAGTACAGGAAGCGCTTTAATGACCTAACCAGGTCAGGAAAGGTGGGTACAGTTGCATATTCACCTCCATCCTGCTGTGCACATCACCCCAACCACTCACTCCTCCTTGTCAAGTCTAATCCATCACATCACTCCTCACACCCACTTACCTTGAACGCCCACCAATCCTTCTCTTTCTATGCCCTACCTCACATCCCCATCTGGCCATCCATCACTGCCATTCACCCTCAGCCTTATGCAATTTCTGTTCTCTCTGATAGTCACCCTCACCAAATGCATTGCATCCATCGGGTGAACACATGCCATTACACTCACACCTAGGTGTGTTCTTTCCCTCATTGCAGGAGAAGAGAGCACAGAACACGAGGGAGAGGGAGCGAGCCGGAGGTGGGCCTCCACACATTTCCCAGCTCACAAATGCAGAGTTGGAGGGGCTGGAGATAAATGGAGTTTCGGTGTCCCTGGCCGTTGGAGATGGGGAGACGGAGTGCTCCCAGCTACCTGGTGACGCAATTAAATATCAGCGACCCACATGTCATGCAGCACTCAGTCATATTGACTTGTTTTCAACAATGAGTGAAATATGGTCATCTTCATCATGATAACTTCCAGCATTCTTACCTTGCCAGGATTAATTCACGTCTTTTATCTCTGACAGTGCCTTCACGGGTGCAGCAGAAGTCGGAGGAGGTCGCCGATGATGATTCCTCAGAGGAGCTGAGTCCTCCTGAAGGTGCACTGTCACAGGACTCAAACTTACCATGCACCAGCTCAGATACTCGCACTTCGGTGGGACCAGTTAGAGAGATAATTGGGTTTTCACCTGGTGACTCACACTTCACAAGTGAGCAAGACAGATGGTGGAGACAGGGACAGCGGTGGAGAGTCTGCGTCGGAGGGCGTAACCCTTGCTGCTCAGCTGGACACAGATGCTGTACCCCAGGGTCGTTGATGAAAAGGAGAATCATTGAGCAGGAGCAGACAATGTGCGATGCATTGAGAGTCCAGCCCAAGCATGAGTGGGATGATGTCGCAGGGCATTGCAATGATGTCTTCTTGCACGGATAGAGTGGCCAGCGCCGTGGAACATCAAATGCTCCAATCAAATGAGTCCATGCACGCCTTGAACACGGCCGTGCAGACTCTGGATGACAACATGTCTGCCACCTTAAATAGGATGACAGATACCTTAGCCTTGGCCTTACAGTGTCGCACTGATCTGCACCACACTGCTTTCCAGCACAATGGTGGCAGCGGCTGGGCCATGAGAGGGATGATGGCGAAAGGGGACATGGAAATGGGGACATGGAAATGGGGACACCATTCAAAGCATTTCCACTTCTTACCCCTTGTCCCCCCCTCAGTCAGTAGTCCACATGCTGCCTCGTTTCCCAATGGCTGAGTCTGCCCCTGTACAGGTGCAGGTGGAGCAGTCTTTGGCTGGGCCCTCACAGACTTCACAACCCAGAGGTCGTCGGCCAAGAGCATCTCAGCAGTCAGAGCAGGGATCTGAGCAGCCACAGGGGTTGCACCACGTAGGAGTAGAAGGAAAAGGAAGAGGAAAGCTTTGTATTGCACAAGGGTATGCATATGGCTGTGTGATAAAATATAATGTTGCTAAGTTTATGTTGTTAAGTTAAAGAATATAAATATTATTCTTTTGCATCATTTTCCCGTCTTGCCTATTCCTGGTTGCTGGGTGGCAATTTGCTCCTTAACTCTGCTTGATGATGATTGGGAAGACATGAATTCATGGGGACTAATGGGGGGATGTGCATGGGTTAGTTGGTTGTTTGCAGGACTGATTTGTGTCAGTGGCACTGTGGGGGGTGGAGGGGAGGGCGGGAAGAACATAAGAACATAAGAACATAAGAAATAGGAGCAGGAGTAGGCCATTCGGCCCCTTGAGCCTGCTCCGCCATTCAATAAGATCATGGTTGATCTTCTACCTCATCTCCACTTTCCCGCATTATCCCCATATCCCTTGATTCCCTTACTATCCAAAAATCGATCGATCTCTGTCTTGAATATACTCAACGATTGAGCCTCCACAGCCCTCTGGGGTAGAGAATTCCAAAGATTCACCACCCTCTGTGTGAAGAAATTTCTCCTCATCTCTGTCCTAAATGGCCGACCCCTTATTCTGAGACTGTGATCCCTGGTTCTAAACTCCCCAGTCAGGGGAAACATCCTCCCTGCATCTACCCTGTCAAGCCCTGTAAGAATTTTGTACGTTTCAATGAGATCATCTCTTATTCTTCAGAACTCTAGAGACTATAGGCCTAGTCTACTCAATCTCTCCTCATAGGACAATCCCCCCATCCCAGGAATCAGTCTAGTGAACCTTCGTTGCACTCCCTCTATGGCAATTATATCCTTCCTTAGGTAAGGAGACCAAAACTGTACACAATACTCCATATAATTGCAGTAAGACGTCTTTACTCTTATACTCAAATCCTCTTGTAATAAAGGCCAACATACCATTTGCTTTCCTAATTGTTTGCTGTACCTGCATGTTAACTTTCTGTGATGTGTGTACAAGGACACCCAGGTCCCTCTGAACACCAACATTTCCCAATCTCTCACCATTTAAAAAATACTCTGATTTTCTATTTTTCCTACCAAAATGGATAACTTCACATTTCTCCACATTATATTCCATTTGCCATGTTCTTGCCCACTCACTTAGCCTGTCTATATCCCCTTGAAGCCTCTTTGCATCCTCCTCACAACTTACATTCCCACCCAACTTTGTATCATCAGCAAACTTGGATATATTATATTTGGTCCCCTCATCCAAATTATTGATAGCGATTGTGAATAGCTGAAGCCCAAGCACTGATCCTTGCGGTACCCCACTAGTTACAGCCTGCCAACCTGAAAATTACCCTTTTATTCCTACTCTCTGTTTTCTGTCCGTTAACCAATCCTCAATCCATGCAAGTATATTACCCCCAATCCCATGAGCCCTAATTTTGTTTAATAACCTCTTGTGTGGCACCTTATTGGATGCCTTCTGAAAACCCAAATACACCACATCCACTGGTTCCCCCTTATCTATTCTGCTAGTTACAACCTCAAAAAACTCTAACAGATTAGTCAAACATGATTTCCCTTTCATTAATCCGTGTTGACTCTGCCCAAAATGCTAGAGTCCATTATAAAGGATGTAATAGCTGAGCACTTGAAAAACAGTGACAGGATCGGACAAAGTCAACATGGATTTACAAAAGGTAAATTGTGCTTGACTAATCTACTGGAATTTTTTGAGGATGTAACTGGGAAAATAGATAAGGGAGAACCAGTAGATGTGGTGTATTTGGACTTTCAAAAGGCTTTCGCTAAGGTCCCGCATAAGAGATTAGCGTGTAAAGTTAAGGCACATGGAATTGGGGGCAAGGTATTGACATGGATAGAGAACTGGTTGGCGGACAGAAAGCAGAGAGTAGGAATTAATGGGTCTTTTTCCGAGTGGCAGGCAGTGACTAGTGGGGTACTGCAGGGATCGGTCCTTGGACCCCAGCTATTCACAATATACATAAATGATCTAGATAAGGGAACTAAATGTAATATCTCCAAGTTTGCAGATGACACAAAGCTGGGTGGGCATGTGTGTTGCGAGGAGGATACCGAGAAACTCCAGGATGATTTGGACAGGTTGGGTGAGTGGGCAGAAGCGTGGCAGATGCAATATAACGTGGATAAGTGCGAGGTTATCCACTTTGGTGTCAAAAACAGAAAGGCAGACTATTATCTGAATGGCAATAGATTGGGAGAAGGGGAAGTGCAACGAGACCTGGGTGTCCTTGTGCACCAGTCGCTGAAGGTAAGCATGCAGGTGCAGCAGGCGGTGAAGAAGGCAAATGGTATGTTGGCCCTCATAGCGAAAGGGTTTGAGTATAGGAACAGGGATGTCCTGCTGCAGTTGTACAGGGCCTTGGTGAGACCACACCTTGAGTACTGTGTACAGTTTTGGTCGCCTTATCTGAGGAAGGATGTTCTTGCCATGGAAGGAGTTCAGCGAAGATTCAGAAGGCTGATACCTGGGATGGCAGGAATGACATATGAGGAGAGATTGGGTCGATTGGGCTTATACTCGCTGGAGTATAGAAGAATGAGAGGGGATCTCATCGAAACATATAAAATTCTGACAGGTCTGGACATACTAGATGCAGGAAGAATGTTCCCGATGGTCGGAGAGTCCAGAACCAGGGGTCATAATCTAAGGATAACGGGTAAACCATTTAGGACAGAAATGAGGAAGAATTTCTTCACCCAGAGAGTGGTGAACCTGTGGAATTCTCTACCACAGAAGGTAGTTGAGGCCAAGTCATTAAATATATTCAAGAATGAGTTAGATATATTTCTTAAAGCTAAAGGTATCAAGGGATATGGATAGAAGGCAGGGACAGGGTACTGAGTTTGGATGATCAGCCATGATCTCATCGAATGGCGGAGCAGGCTCGAGGGGCCGAATGGCCTACTCCTGCTCCTATCTTCTATGTTTCTATGAGTATTTATACTCTCCCTGGACAGCGCCACCCGCAGGCCACTCAGTATTATTTCATAAGTCATGAATGACAGATTCATGTCAGTAACCTTTCAGCTAACGTACTGTGAACAAACCCTTTCCCACAAGCAGATGAGAAAACACGTGTGATTACTGAGCCTTTATTGTAGTATTTCCATGAGACTGATTCAGACTCCTCTTTTGTCGCTGTGTTCTCACCTTGCCTTCACTGGTGAGTTTCAGGAAGCCCGGGAAAAAGTCAGTTGAAATATCGCTCCAATTGATTGATTAGCCTATGTTAATAGGCAACCTGCCTTTCTTGAGAGGGTTGTGCGCAAACACCCTAACGTGCTCCAGTTAAACCCAGAAGTCAGCAGATTGGAGCCGGCTTTCTGACGCGCTGACATTTTTGCCGGTTTTAACACCCCCACCAGCACCCAAACCCACCCATGCCTCCAGGTTAAAATCACCCCCCCCCCCCACCCCTCCCCTCCACTATTTCAGTGTGTTGGGCCTGTAATACACAGCCACCACCCCACTGATATTTACATAGACACTGTCATTTTATATTTACCAAACCTGATATATAACTTGTATTGCCTGAGCTGGGATGGGAACGAGGGGTTGGGAGGAGTGCACAAACCTATCTGATAATGTATTTTCTTGCACTGTTTTTCTCAGCTGCTGAGTCGCAAAACTATGAGCTCCTGTGCTTAGATGGTACCAGAAAGCCCGTTGAAAATTACAAGGACTGTCACTGGGCAAAAGTGCCAGCTCATGCAGTGGTGGTGAGAAGCGGTGCTGTCGAAGATGAGAAGAATGAGGCGATTTGGAAATTGCTTTCGACAGCTCAGGTATGACCGAGCGATGAATGGCGTCTGCAGGCTGGAGTCTTTCCCTTGTCCGTCAGCCAGTCTTAGCTCAGATCTGGTGCAGGTAGCTCTGAAAAGAAAGAACGACTTGTACTCATGGCATTGTGTAGCTGGACTTGCAAAAAAGCCTTTGATAAAGATCATAGAGTCGTAGCAACTTCAGCAACTGTGTCTGTGCCAGGGCAAGTTGCACAGTGGAGTTATCTATGCTAATCCCATTTCCTTGCACTTTTCCCGTATTTTATAATTTTTTTTTGAATGTTTACTCTTAACTTGACTTCAGTAGCCACTTGGTAATGAGATGAGAGATACCATGGGATTGAAGCCGGGACATCATTCCTACAGTCATGCGCTGTACACTGAGCTACATCCCTCCAATATTACATTGCTCTGATCTTATATAAAAACTCTTAAATACAGACCACATGACTTGTTGTTGACCAAAGAGTGTTGGAGGTGTGGACAGACACTAAGTGCAACGTGTAGGAATGCTCTGGAATAAGGTGACTGACTTTCTCAGGTCACAAAATCATAGAAATTACAGCACACAAGGAGGTCTATCAGGTCCATATGCAGTGGCCTACTGTTATCCCATTTCCAGTCATTTTTCCTGTCAGAGAGGGTGCAGAGGAGATTTACCAGAATGTTACCAGAGCTGAGGGGCTTCAGTTCTGTGGAGAGACCAGAGAAGCTGGGGTTGTTCACCTTAGAGCAGAGAAGGTTAAGGGGAGATTTAATAGAGGTGTTCAAAATCATGAAGAGTAAATAAGGAGAAACTGTTTCCACTGGCAGGAGGGTTGATAACCAGAGGACACAGATTGAAGATAATTGTCAAAAGAACCAGAGGGGAGATGAGGAGATTTTTTTTACGCAGCGAGTTGTTATGATCTGGAATGCACTGCCTGAAAGGTGGTGGAAGCAGATTCAATATTAACTTCCAAAAGGGAATTGGATAAAGAATTTTTTTGCAGGGCTATGGGGAAAGAGCGAGAGGAGTGGAACTAAATGGATAACTCTTTCAAAGAGCATTATGGGTCAAATGGCCTCCTTCTGTGCTGTAAGATTCAATGATTCTATGCCCCTTAATATTCTCTGCTGCAATTAAATATTTTCAGGCCTTTCTTCAGAACTATAACCTCGTATTCCTGCCTTGGCTCAGTGGTAGCACTCTTTCTTCTGAGTGAGAAATTTGTGGGTTCAAGTCCCACTCCAGGACTTGAGCACATAACCTAGGCTGATACTTCACTGCAGTACTGAGAGAGTGCTGCACTGTTGGAGGTGCCGTCTTTTAGTTGAGACTTTAACCGAGGCCCCGTCTGCCTGCTGATTTGGACAGAAATAATCCCATGGCATTTTTCAAAGAAGAGCAAGGTGTTCTGACCAACATTTATCCCTCAAAAATCACCACTAAAAAACAGGTTAACTGCTCAATTATCTCATTGCTGCTTCTGTGTACAAACTGGTTGCCATGTCTGCCTACAACACAAGAGTAACCACACTTCAGAAGTAATGTACTGGCTGTAAAACCTTTTAGGACATCTTGAGGATAAGAAAGACATTATGTAAAGGCAAGTTCTTTCCTTTTTGGTTTCATTCTAGTGATTCCTCACTCTACTGTTCCCGTGCCTCTAATATACTTCTTGGAATGGATTGCCGAGAACTGCATACATACTCCAGTTTTGGTTTAACTACTGTCTTTTACAAATTCAACACCAACTCCTTGCTTTTATATTCAATGTCCCTGTGTGTAAAACCCAGAATCCCATTTTCCTTTTATCATAGAATCATACAGCACGAAGGAGGCCTTTCGGCCCATAGAGCCTTTGCCGACTCTCTGAAAGAGCTGTCCTATTAGCCCCACTCCCCTGCTTTTTCCCCATAGCCCTGCAAATTTTTCCTTTTTAAGTATTTATCCAATTTCCTTTTGAAAGTTACTATTGAATCTGCTTCCACCACCCTTTCTGGCAGCGCATTCCAGATCATAACAACTCGTAATGTAAAAAACATTTCTCCTCATATCCCGCTGGCTCTTTTGTCAATTATCTTAACTCTGTGGCCTCTGGTTACCGATCTTCCTGCCAGTGGGAACAGTTTCTCCCTATCTACACTATCAAAACCCTTCATAATTTATTAATGGTCTTTTCTAACTGTACTCCACTTTTAAAGATCCATGGCCCAGAAAGGACAGTCCTTCTCAAGGCACAATTCTGGTGTAGCTGGGGGCAGAAGCATTGGAATTTAGAGCAGGGCCCAGATTTGTGGGCATTCCCTCATTCAGAAGGCAAATTCTGATCGAGGGGGACGGGTGCTGCTTCTGCCCACCTTACCCTTACGTCTTGGGGGCATTCCTCATCTCTGATATGCCCAGCAGCAGCCGTGTCTGCAGAGCGCAGGTGTAGGCGACATTCTGGGTCACACGTGAGCCCCACCACTGAGGAATCGAATTGTAAACACTCGTGGCGCTGGATGTAGAAGATACCTATTTACCTGCTATTTTCAACCAGGCCTCCAGCTCCTCCTCTTGGGCCTCTTGGGCCTCTAGCTCAGCTCTTGGGCCTCCAGCTCCTCCTCTTGGGCCTCTTGGGCCTCTAGCTCAGCTCTTGGGCCTCCAGCTCCTCCTCTTGGGTCTCTAGCTCCTCCTCTTGGGCCTCTAGCTCCTCCTCTTGGGTCTCTAGCTCCTCCTCTTGGGTCTCTAGCTCCTCCTCTTGGGCCTCTAGCTCCTCCTCTTGGGTCTCTAGCTCCTCCTCTTGGGTCTCTAGCTCCTCCTCTTGGGTCTCTAGCTCCTCCTCTTGGGTCTCTAGCTCCTCCTCTTGGGCCTCTAGCTCCTCCTCTTGGGCCTCCAGCTCCTCCTCTTGGGCCTCTAGCTCCTCCTCTTGGGCCTCTAGCTCCCCCTCTTGGGCCTGTAGCTCCTCCTCTTGGGCCTCTAGCTCCTCCTCTTGGGCCTCTAGCTCCCCCTCTTGGGCCTGTAGCTTCTCCTCTTGGGCCTCTAGCTCCTCCTCTTGGGCCTCTAGCTCCTCCTCTTGGGCCTGTAGCTCCTCCTCTTGGGCCTGTAGCTCCTCCTCTTGGGCCTGTAGCTCCCCCTCTTGGGCCTCTAGCTCCTCCTCTTGGGCCTCTAGCTCCTCCTCTTGGGCCTGTAGCTCCTCCTCTTGGGCCTGTAGCTCCTCCTCTTGGGCCTGTAGCTCCCCCTCTTGGGCCTCTCGCTCCCCCTCTTGGGCCTCTAGCTCCTCCTCTTGGGCCTCTAGCTCCTCCTCTTGGGCCTGTAGCTCCTCCTCTTGGGCCTGTAGCTCCTCCTCTTGGGCCTGTAGCTCCCCCTCTTGGGCCTCTAGCTCCTGCTCTTGGGTCTCTAGCTCCTCCTCTTGGGCCTCTAGCGCCCCCTCTTGGGTCTCTAGCTCCTCCTCTTGGGTCTCTAGCTCCTCCTCTTGGGCCTCTAGCGCCCCCTCTTGGGCCTCTAGCTCCTCCTCTTGGGCCTCTATCTCCCTCTCTTGGGCCTCTAGCTCCCCCTCTTGGGCATCAGAGAGATGGTCAGCCCTATTGCATCACTGCAGACAGGGGCATCTGCCCCAATGTGGTTCCCAGAGGTGAAATGCAAAAACAAAATAACCAGACATCAAGCAACGGTGGCTGAGAGGTTACGGGAGGTGGGAGAAGGGCAGGGCAAGTGGCCAGCGGCAGGAACAAGGAGGTAAGTTCTGAGAAGTCATTTGAAGCAGCAAGGCAGACATGTTTAGGGAGAGCATTCGAGAGCGTGGGAACGAAACAGCTCAAGGCTGTACCACTATGGGTGCAGGGGAGAGAGGGCAAAGGGGGACAGAGATGGAAGAGTGGAAAGCGTTGCTGGAACACAGAGCTGAAGAAGGTTGTAGAGATAGTGAAGGGCAAGGCTATAAGGCAACTTGTAGAGGAGGTTGAGGATTTGAAATCAGTGAGCCATGAGATGGCAGTCCATGAAGGTTAACAAGGACAAGGGTGATACGTGAGCAGGACATGTTAAAGGTGCTATATAAATGCAAGTTGTAGTTGTTGTGGGATGGGATGAAGGAGGCAGAGTATTGGACGAGTAGCATTTTGCGACAGTTCAGGAGGATAAGCTTCAGACATCCGAATACACTCTGGAGAAAGCAGACATGAATCCTGATGAAGGGTCCATACCTGAGGTGCAGACTCAGTCTGTTCTCTTCACACATGCTGACTGACCTGCTGTGTGTCTCCAGCATTTTCTGTTTATTTGTTTCAGATTTCCAGCTTCTGCGGTTTTTATTTTTTGCTTACGAGTTGGGAATCTTTGCTGTTAGCCAGGGGAGCGTTTGGCTCTTGGTACTGGGGCTGGTTTGCAGAAGAGACTCAGTAAAGCATTAGATCTCTCTAAGTCCTGGTGTAAAATTATAGCATTGAAAATGTGGCAGGGTGAAGTGTTCCTGCTAGAGTTTAAAAAACTGCTACATGCTTGAGTTTTAAGAGGCATCATATAAACACCACTGAATATACAAATGTGTTTTCCAGGAATTATTTGGGCCACAGAGTAATTTGTCTTTCAATCTCTTCAACTCAACAAAATATGGACGGAAGGACTTGATGTTCAAAGACTCAACGCAGAACCTGATTCACCTCCCCAATGGGATAGATTCCCTTCTGTATCTCGGCAGTGAATATGCAAATGCTCTACAGATTCTTATGAAAAGTAGGAGTTTGCTTTGGTGAAGATTAATAGTAAACATTCTGGCCTTGGGAATCCGCAGGGCGATCTCCTAGTGTAGGTGCTGGGATGTGGCCGCAGGCAGCCTCCACGTGACCAGGGGTCAGGGGAAGGTTCCACAATGTGGCGGAGGCTGCCCATTCTGGGGATTTTGGGTGGGGTAGTGTGCCGGGGCCTCCCCACAGTAACGTGTTCAGCAGTCTATCAGCAAAAGCACCCTGCCCGCTGCACGTACTGTGCTGACATCAAACACATACCCTGCCCATTGCACGTACAGTGCTGACATCACACACACACACTGCCCGCTGCACGAACAATGCTGACATCACACACACACACACACACACACACACACACACACACACTGCCCGCTGCACGAACAGTGCTGACATCACACATACACACTGCCCGCTGCACGAACAGTGCTGACATCACACACACACACTGCCCGCTGCACGGACAGTGCTGACATCACACACACACACACACACACACACACACACACACACACTGCCCGCTGCATGAACAGTGTTGACATCACACACACACTGCCCGCTGCACGAACAGTGCTGACATCACACACACCCTGCCCGCTGTACGAACAGAGCTGACATCACACACACACCCTGCCCGCTGCACGAACAGAGTTGACATCACACACACACCCTGCCCGCTGCACGAACAGAGCTGACATCACACACACCCTGCCCGCTGCACGAACAGAGCTGACATCACACACACACCCTGCCCGCTGCACGAACAGAGCTGACATCACACACACACCCTGCCCGCTGCACGAACAGAGCTGACATCACACACACACCCTGCCCGCTGCACGTACAGTGCTGACGTTATTGATGTGGTGCATGTGTGTATCTCTGGACTCAATTATTTTTGAAGCAGGTAAAGAGACAAAGGCCATGCAATTTAGCTGTTTTTTAAGTGTATCTGGATCTTCCTTGGGTACCGCTATGAAACTATATTGTTTGAACTGCAGCCAGTGTCAGTCTTCCATTCCTAGTTTGTATGGAGCAAGGACAGCAGGGTACAGTTACCACACTGATAGTGCCCTGAAGTCTCAGGTCACACACCAAAGCATTGTTTCCTAAAAGCAAGGTCACAACTGTCCCCTTGTGCATAATTGCCAACCATTTTTATTACATCACCATCGTAGTAACAGGTAAGTGACAATAAATTATCTAGGAAAGTTCTGATGGTGAGCACCATAATAGTGTGAACTGTGTAAATAATTGTGAATTGTCATTGATCTTTTTTAAGTCCATTTGCTTACGTTGTTGGGTTTTAACTGATTTTTTCTGAACATGTCCAGGTTTTTGGGGATTTGATTTCAATAAAGAGTAAAACCGGGCAGGGTGTAAAACCAGTGTTGTTCCTGGTCCCAACAGGGGTCACTGGTGAGGGATCCAGTGGGGAGACCCTGGCTGATTTTTCACCTGCCTAGTCCAGTGGTGCTGAGGCCAATATTGTACCCCAACTGCTGTCCAGACTGAGAGCTGCTAACCAAGATAATAATATTTTGGGATGGAGTATATGAGTAATTTGAGATATGACGTGGTAAGTGTAGCGAGCAGTGTAGTGGGAGGAACAGGTGACTTTGGACCTGTGGTTCCCAAAGCTCTCCACCACTGGGGTTTTCCTCGCCTCATGTCTGGGTCTGTTGTAGACTAATTGATAGAGATCGATTGCTAGGATTAGTCAACAGCTCCACTATCATTGTGTCACGTGACTACCAGGATGGTAGAAGGCGAGCTAGATGGATCGTGGTCTTTCTCGTCTAGCAATTCCTATATACCTAACTCCGCACAGGGAAAGCTGGGACCTTCTACATTGTATAACTAGTTTCACAGTGGCCTTTACCAATGGAGCCATTGGGAGACAATGCAGTTTCCTGTTCCTTTGCTGTGCTGTAGAATGCTGGAGTTCTGAGGCTGTCAATTTGTGTTGTATTACCAGACTCTTTATACAGGGACTCACAGATTGAAACGCTGCTCCAGTTTGTCAATTATAGTTTACAGGAGGCTAACAACCCAATCAAAATGTTTATGTTGCAGAGAACAGCTGTGCATTGAATCCTGGCAAGATACGCTGGTGTACTACTGGTGATCTTGAACAACAGAAGTGTATAGGTTGGGGGGCAGTAAGTTGCATTATGGGCCTCAACGCTGAGGACTGCATCAAACACATCAAGGTAAATGACAGCACTGTTTTCCAAAAGTTTTTTAGGGGGTTGACTGAATGTTGTGTTTATCAAGTTAACATTAACAAGTGGAACATTCTTCCATCCTTTTGACCCTGGGGTCGAGCACAGCTCGGGTTATATACAGAGTAAAGCTCCATCTGCACAGTCCCATCAAGCACAGAAAGCAAAATACTGCAGATGCTGGAAGTCTGAAATAAAAACAGAAAATGCTGGACACACTCAGCAGGTCAGGCAGCATCTGCGGACAGAGAAAGGTAGAGTTAACGTTTCAGGTCGATGACCCTTTGTCAGGGTTCAGTGGCTAGAAGCTTAACTGGACCAGCCATATTAACACCATGGCAGGGCAGAGGCTGGGTACTCTGCAATGACTGGCTCACCTCCCAAACCCTCAAAGCCTCGCTCAGGTAAGAGTGTGATGGAATACTCACCACTCGCCTGGATGGGTGCAGCCGCTCGCTCAAGAAGTTCAATACCATCCAGGAAAAACAGTTTATTTGACCGGCCCCCATGTCACTGGACTCACTATCCACCCCCTCCACCACTGGCACACTGTGGCTGCAGTAGGTATGATCTACAGGGATCTACAACAGCAACTTACCAAGGTTACTTCGACAGCACCTCCCTCACCCGTAATTTCTACCACTGAGAAGGAAAGCAATAATGTCATGCTAACACCATCACCTCCAAGTCACACGCCATTCTGATTTGGATATATATTGCAGTTCATTCATTGTCATTGGGTCATTATCCTGGAATTCATTACCTAACACCATTGTGGGAGCACCATCGCCACAAGAGAAGGCCTAGTATCACTTTTTCAGGGCAACTAGGGATGGACAATAAATTCAGCCTTGGCAGCCTCACCACCATTCTAAGAATAAGGTAAACATACCCAGTGGGTAAATTTACTTTATAAGCCCTACATTGTGCATTTCAAGGTACACCACCCCTACAAGCTTTGTTCTTCTAACAATCTATTCCAGTCCAACTCCATTAACTGCTTCCTCACTCCCCAAGTCCACCTTCCTAAAATTAACAACCTCACATCGTAGTCTCCTTATTCATGGTGAGTCTGACACCAAACTCAATTATGTTATGGTCACCGTTTCCAAAAGGGTCCCTAACCTTAACTTGTTCAATTATCTCTGGTTTGCTACACAAGGATCTTATGGATGCGAACAATACTCCTGAAGATTCTACTTCATGGATGGTTCAGAATAATCTCAGCGGCTGATAGCAATTAATAGCTAGGAAAAATCAAGAAACCTCTTGGCAATTCTAGAAAGTCATGATCCCTGGCTACATCTAGAGCAGGAGGGAGAGAGCTGGAATCTCTCCTGACTGTCCACACTGAATGATTAACTTTCAGTACGGAGAGAAACCTACGGGTTTATGCTGAGTGAGAGAGAGAGAGAGACACTAAAAAACATCCTGTGGTTGCAGTTTGGAGATGCTGATGCAGCAAGTTTTGATGGAGGAGAGGTCTACGTTGGCGGAAAGTGTGGCCTTGTTCCAGTCATGGCAGAGTACTATAACAAAAGTAAGTATCCTTCACAAAGTTCTAAATTGCTATTATCACTGCATTAATTTGGGGCTTGAACAACGTATAGAGTGGATCCTTGTGTGGAGGTCATTTGGACCTGAGCTCATTTGGCCCAACCCAAGCTCATTCCCCATGAGAACCCACTGCATTCGACAAGGAGAAAATTGTCCCATGTATGTGCATTGAATTTCAGTCTAGCTTTTTGAAGTGGCAGGACTGTAGCCTGTGACACAGCGTTAGCCTCTCCTGGTATCACGGAACATTGGGCCTGGCCTTGGTCTTCAAACTGTTCAGCTGGGACTTCCACCTCCTACAGCACTCCTTGTCCTCATTGTGTATTCTTTGCATCATGCTTAAGGCTGAAAGATTTGCACAGTGACCATTTTTTTCCATAGAATTCCTGAATATTCTGCAAAGTCTGGGGACCCACGATGTTTGATAGAAGTGTCCTACAGCCTACTTCTATGAAATAGTTTAGGTGCCCCATTTTACTGGAGCTTCAGAAACCCCCACATTATACAAAGCCATAATTCATACAAAAATCCAAAGGGTTTATCTAAAAACGATATGTTCTAGAAGTGTAATGTTCAGGGACAACTTCTAGGGGAGATTTTCCTGGATCAGCACCCAGGCACATTGGAATCCTGGGTGCCGCAGGTATCGGAAAATTGGCGGGCTGGAGATCTTTGTCTGTCTCTTTATGTATGGAGGATAAAGTTGTAATCGGTGTTTAAAATTAATTTTCTTCCTTTCTCTCTGCAGCCAGTCTTGAAGCATGCAAACCCACAGCAGTAAACACCAAGATACGTAAGTGTTAAAACATTTACTTCCCAGACAAATCTCACTGACTCTGTGCGATCACTGTTGATGAGCTCCACTCCACTCCAAAACATTGTTACGCACTTACCTGCCAATGAGCTCCACATGCAAATGTAACCCCGCTATTCAAGAAAGGAGGGAGAGAGAAAACAGGGAACTACAGGTCAGTTAGCCTGACATCAGTCGTCGGGAAAATGCCGGAATCCATTATTAAGGAAGAGGTAACAGGGCACTGAGAAAATCATAATATGATTGGGCAGAGTCAACATGGTTTTATGAAAGGGAAATCGTGTTCAACAAATTTATTAGAGTTTTTTGAGGATGTAACTAGCAGGGTAGATAAAGGGGAACCAGTGGATGTAGTATATTTGGATTTCCAAAAGGCATTCGATAAGGTGCCACAGAAAAGGTTGCTATGCAAGATAAGGGCTCATTGGATTGTGGGTAATATATTAGCATGGATAGAGGATTGGTTACTGGACAGAAAACAGAGAGTAGGGATAAACGGGTCATCTTCTGATTGGCAGGCTGTAACTAGTGGGGTGCCGCAAGGATCAGTGCTTGGGCCTCAGCTATTCACAATCTATATCAATGACTTAGATGAAGTGACCAAGTGCAATGTAGCCAAGTTTGCTGATGATACAAAGCTAGGTGGGAAATTAAGCTGTGAGGAGGACACAAAGAACCTGCAAAGAGATATAGACAGGTTAAGTGAGTGGGCAATAAGGTGGTAGATGGAGTAAAATGTGGGGAAATGTGAGGTTATTCACTTTGGTAGGAAGAATAGAAAAACAGAATATTTTTTAAATGGTTAGAAACTATTAAATGTTGGTGTCCAGAGAGATACAGGTGTCGTTGTACAGGAAACACAGAAAGTTAGCATGCAGGTACAATTAGGAAGGCAAATGGCATGTTGGCCTTCTTGCAAGGGGGTTGGAGTACAAGAGTAAGGAAGTCTTACTACAATTGTACAGGGCTTTGGTGAGACCACACTTGGAGTACTGTCCACAGTTTTGGTCTCCTTATCTAAGGAAGGATATATTTGCTTTAGAGGCAGGCAACGAAGTTTCACTAGATTGATTCCTGGGATGAGAGGGCTGTCCTATGATGAGAGATTGTATAGAATGGGCCTATACTCTCTGGAGTTTAGAAGAATGAGAGGTGATCTCATTGAAACATATAAGATTCTGAGGGGGATTGACAGGGTAGATGCTGAGTGGTTGTTTCCCCTGGCTGGACTGTCTAGCACTAGGGGGCATAGTCTCAGGATAAGGGGTAGGCCATTTAAGACTGAGATGAGGGGGAATTTATTCACTCAGAGGGTTGTGAATCTTTGGAATTCTCTACTCGAAAGGGCTGTGGATGCTGAGTCGTTGAGTATATTCAAGGCTGAGATAGATTTTTGGACTCTAGGGAAATCAAGGGATATGGGGATCGGGCGGGAAAGTGGAGTTGAGGTCGAAGATCAGCCATGATCTTATTGAATAGTGGAGCAGGTTCGAAGGGCTGTATGGCCGACTCCTGCTCCTAATTCTTATGTTCTTATGTTCTTATACATTACCACACTAAAACAGTGCTATGCCATTACCTGGCAATGAGGTCCTTTAGGATAATGCCACCTTGGTCCAATGCTGGAAATGCAATTGAACGGAACATCTTTTCGAGCTTGAGGAGGCTTATACTAAATGCAGGGTGTTAGATTAAATCCCCCAATGAGAGTCTGCATCAAGAACCTTGGGTACAAGCAAAAGGGATGGAGGTGGCTGAAGACGCAGGTCAACCCCAAGCTTCCTCTGGGATGTGGGAACAAAATGAAGCAGAAAATGGACCTGTAGGGTAGAGACTAAAATCTAATGGCAGGATCATGGTTCAATGTTCTTCGGACGAAGGTGGAAGGGAAAAATTAACCAGAGACGGGAGAGAATCTTGCTTTGATGTGATGCCACCGACCCTGGGTGTTAAATAGCTTGATGACACTGACTGACTGGGATCAAACATAAAGAGTAGCCTTTTGGTCTGCTGGTGGCCTTGAATCTGTGCCCCAACAAGGGTCAGGAGTGGGGGCAAGGAATAAAAGGAACTTGCATTGATAGAGTGCCTCATCACATCTCTTGGAAAATGCTTCATATACAATGAAGGAAACATTGAAGAACATAGAAGATAGGAGCAGGAGTAGGCCATTCGACCCCTCGAGCCTGCTCCGCCATTCAATACGATGATGGCTGACCCTCCAAATTCAGTACCCTGTCCCTGTTTTCTCCCCATATCCCTTGATCCCCTTAGCCTTAAGAAATATATCTAACTCCTTCTTAAATATATTTAATGAATTGGACTCAACTGTCTTCTGTGGTAGAGAATTCCACAGGTTCACCACTCTCTGGGTGAAGAAATTCCACCTCATCTCAGTCCTAAATGGCTTACCCCTTATCCTTAGACTGTGACCCCTGGTTCTGGACTCCCCCGCCATCGGGAACATCCTTCCTGCATCTAGTCTGTCTAGTCCTGTTAGAATTTTATAAGTTTCAATGAGATCCCCTCTCATTCTTCTAAACTCGAGCGAATACAAGCCCAATCGACCCAATCTCTCTTCATACGTCATTCCTGCCATCCCAGGTATCAGTTTGGTGAATCTTCGCTGCACTCCCTCCATGGCAAGAACATCCTTCCTCAGATAAGGCGACCAAAACTGCACACAGTACTCAAGGTGTGGTCTCACCAAGGCCCTGTACAATTGCAGCAAAATTGAGAGGTCGCACAACACCAGGTTATAGTCCAACAGTTTTATTTGAAATCACAAGCTTTCGGAGCTATCGATTTGCTCCTTCCTCAGGTGAAGTAAATTAGATACAGAATCTCCAAAGCATATATAGATGGAAAACAAAGAATGTGTACTTTACAATTGCAGACCAATAAATTAAATCATCCTGACTATCTGCCGAGGTGTGATAAAGTTAATTAAGTCAGCCAGGAAGGTACCACATCAAAGACATAGCAAGATACAACTGAGACAATGAGGTGTAGTCGCAGGGGTTCTAACGTGTCAAAAGCTGCCGTCTGTATGTAAAACGAAAAGCTTTAACATTTTTTTACTTTTTTACTGGG